>OZ005658.1:147569769-148769769 GCA_963930645.1 Salticus scenicus | reverse complement strand
TTTCACGATTGCTAAAGCCTTTACTACGCATTTTTATCCTCTCGTCTACTGTCAAATTTTCCCTCTTGCCATCCTGAACAAACTCCGTAAATTTTGCACTCAAGCATTAAAACTGATTTTAGAGAACTTTAGCAACACGACTATATGTGTTTTAATTTAATTCCGGTGGCTCTGTTAAATTTTAAACGCAAAATACAGAGTGCGTTTAATTTCGCGCAACAAACGAAAAAGAGTGAAAAATAAGAAAATGCTTAAAACTCATTTACATAAGTTTGCATGAGCCTAAATATACGTGCTCAAAGCACCTTATTCAGTTGTTAGTCATATGCAATAACTGTAAGTCACATTCCTTCTTTTAAAATTTAAAAAATTCTATTTCTGGTTATTGGAAAAGGTGCGTTTATATTCATGCAACGCACCATACATTGTATAAGGAAGTAGAAAGAGATTGTTTATAAGTAAAATTTTAGCGTATTTCAAATGCTATTTTAATTATGTTTTCGATGCATTAGGTATATACAGTCAAACCTTATTAACATGAACTGTTTCCACTATCCCCACCAAAATGAAGATTGGTTATTGATAGTATGAACAATTCTTTTTTCTCTCGAGATTCACGTTAACAAGGTTCAGTTGTATTAGGGTAGTATGCATTTTAAAAAAGTATTTTTTTTTTCTTTATGTTATGATAGATCGACTATTTTGGTGCATTTTCAGAACATCAATAAATCGGTAATCAGGCAACCACTGTTTCCTGCTGATGCTTCAGTGTAAAATTAATCGTGACACAAATCTGATAGACCATGTAATAGGTATAATATTACAGGATTATCGTTTATGATTTAAATTTAAATACCTTATATTTCGGCATGCTTATCGCAGCCCTCTTCAGGGTCGAAATGATGCTGAAGAGGGCTGCGATAAACATGCCGAAATATATTCGTTTATAGAAAGGATAAAGATAACGTATTTAAATTTAAATCATAGACCATGTAATTTTTATTTAGAAATATCATTCATGACCTATGAATATTTATTTAGAGAAATGGAAGTGTAAGGTTGAATTTTTTTGTACAAACTATGTGAAAAATATCCGAACTGGGAATTAAACTCGAGCATTCGACTTACAGTGCAGATGTTCTACCACTGAGCCACCTTGGCTGATTATCAACTCGGCATTTCCCACACGACATCTGTTGGCAATGCCACTGTATTTGCAAATGCAGACTTAACGGATAAACATATAAAGATTCATGATGGCACAACATTGATAAACCCTGTAATCTTTACTTAAATCATTCATGAACGATGATTTATTTAGAGAAATTTGAGTGTAAGATTGAATTTTGTATACCAACTACATGAAAAAGTCCAGAGCTGGGAACTCAAATCGAGCACTCCGCTTATTGTGTATCGCTGAGGTACCCTGTCAGATACGAGCTCAGCATTTCCCATATAATATCTGTTTAAGTACCCGAGTTAAATTCTCAGCTCTGTCGTTTTTCATATAGTTGGTAGCAAAAATTTATCCTTACATGTTAATGGATATTATGTAGGAAATTCGGAGTTGGTAATCAGAAAGTCAGTTGCTGACAAGAAGCCGAACTCATGTTATTCTACGGGGAATTTTTTTCTATAATTATTCATTGCTTAATGCATTTTTTAATTATGTATTCATGTTGTGAAAATCTATAACCGTTCAATTAGTATTACTTTTTAAAAAATTAATGTTTCACTTTTGAGTTTAAAAAACAAGAAATATTTAAATGTATTTTTAAGCTGAATAAAATGTTAGAAATTGCGAAAACAAGTAGTAGTATGGTTCTGAATTTTCTGAAGGTGAAAACAGAATTTAAGTAAAAAAAAAAATAATAATAATAATGTTAACGAAACATGATCTTTCGTCAGGCGAATAAAGTAGGCATGAGTGTTTGTTTGCAGCACTCATGCCTACTTTGTTCGCTTGACATAAGATCCTGTTTTCTTTCAACCCAAAACAATTTTTGTGAATGAAAGCGTTTTGTGGTGTTTATTCAAAGTTTTGTATGTATTACATTTTAACGTCAGTTTTGTGGTACAATAAGGTCCTTTGTTTCTTGGAAAAGATACTAAAAGCTCTCATTTGAAGATATATGTCAAGTATAAAAGTATAGATACAATGGTTTTGTATGCTCACTGTTTTGTAATATTATGGATTACGTAGAAAATTATAATTGTAACATTTATATAGTTCATAAATTTTAGGCTTATTTAACCTTTTTACAGGCCAATGTTCCCAATTTGGAACATCAAATTAAAACTTATAGCACACATATTTAAAAGATGACTTGATAAAAAAAAAAAAAAAAAAAAAAAAACAGAAGGAGCATTTCTATCATTAGTTGGTAACTGTACAAACAAAAATCTTAAAAATCATCATATTCATATTTCTTTTATCGAGTTGTTTAAATATTCTTATTGTAAATAAGTGCTACCACATTTAACTGTAACTGTCTGATTAGTCCATTTTTTTATTTATGATATATATTTATAGTTGAAAAAGTACAAGCCACATTCTTTCTCTATTAGTGCTGTAATTGTGTTTTGAAAAATAAAATATTTTATCAAACAATAATGCATATGTATAATTAATAGCTGCAGCTATTTCATTATATTTAAATTCAATATTAGCTATTAGTAAGCTTTAAATTTAAAAATTTGCTATTAAAAATATTATTAATGTTTCTCTTTCAGGCTACAATGCCAATTCAAGGCTAATTGGTTATTGCTTGTATGTTGTATTCAATTGACTATATCAAGTTATTTAGTTAAAATGAATGTAGTATATGAAGAAAAAATTCAGTAACTAAGTAATAAGCAATTGGGAAAAAATAGATCTAGCAGCAGATAATTCAAACACAGCAAAAAAAGAAATTAAAAAAAAAAAAAAAAAAAAAAAAAAAAAAAAATGGAGAAGAAAGTGTACTGAAGGGGGGGGGGGGGAGGTCTATTTATTGTGTAATCATGTAACCATAAACAAAGTAACAGGAAGGGGAGGGAGAGCAGCATATCTCCCCCTCCTCCTCCATTTTTAATGGACAAGATTTTGTAATTTATAGTGTTTAATCATAAAGTTTTCATTTAAAGCTTACAAACAGTTAAATACTGAATTTAAATGTAATGAACCAGCTACAGATATAAATTATACATATGTATAATTATTTGACAGTAAAATATTTTTATTCTCCAAAACTCATTTTCAACACTAACAATGAAGTTGTATATTTTCAACTATAGAGTTTTATATGTAATATAAATAATTGACTAATCAGGCTTTTACAATCAAATGCAATAACTGTTATTTACAATAGAAAGAATATTTAAGGTTTACTACACCGAATTATAATGTTTTACGAAATATTGCTGTCATTTTCTTCTTCTTATTTTTTTTTTTCGCCTACACAGAATAAATAGATAATGGAATAAATAATTGACTAATCGGGCTTTTATTTACAACGAGAAGAATATTTATCCAAATGATATCATGCCAGATTGTAAAGTTTTAACAAATATCATAGTCATCTCATTAAATAATAGAACATATTATTCTATATTGTAAATAAAACATGAACAGAAACATGATATATTACGTTTAATTTACATTAAATAAGCCTAGCATTTATAAAATATACAAATGTTACAATTATAATTTACTGCATAATCCATAATAATATTTTAATGTTAAACACTTAATCTTACTTACATGAATATACAAAACCATAACATAACATATTTCACACTTACATTTATCTTCCAATTCCAATGAGAGCTTTAAGTATCATTTCCGAGCAAAGAAGAGCTTCGCTATTTTGGATAGTATTTAATTCATATTGTAGATTAATGAAATATTATAATAAATTATTTGTTTCGGATTATGTATTATCATTTCAGGAATGATTATTACCACACACAAATTATATCCTTGTCTATGACTATTACTTTCTTCGATAACACTGGGCGACAGCGGCCATGTTTTTTGAGGCGATAGTAAACCTGCGATCGAGTTGTGAGAGCTCCGAGGCACTCACAAATTTCCCCCTCATCGCTCACAACTTTGCGATCAGTTTTGTAAACAAATGTTGCGTTTGGATTGAAACACAGCCAGATTTGTGATTGTTTACCTATTTGTGATCACAATGTTTCAGTCTGGATGTAACTGTCAATATAAGAACAAAATAATTTACAGAAGAATATATTTACAATTACAGATATGTCCCAGGGCATCTATTCTCCAATCCGACCGCCATAGCGACCGTCCTTAAACAACGACAGTCGTAAAATTCCAATTTTACCGACTTTCTTTCCTCCCACTGCTAAAGAGCGATTCTCCCCCCAAGGTTGATATCTAAGGTAGTAATCGAAGCAGTCTTCTTCCGAGGCTAAAGATGCCAGTGATTTCAGCCAATGGCGTGTTGAAGTAGACGCTACACCTGTGAATAGACGTCGTGTAAGGAAAACAACATTGCAAGGCAATATGAGGAGAGGATCGCACATCCAGAAATGCGCGTTCTAAAAAAATTCATTGTTCAGAGTTTGCGTTCCTTTATTATCAATACTGTGTAAAAAATTTCATTACAAACAAGAATTATTATATGTTAAAATTTTATCTTTACTAATATGAGTGGATAAAGCTGTTAGAGTGTACAAATTTAATAGGAAAAAAAAAAAAAAACTAAAGTACCACAATGATCTTTTTTTAATATGGCTTTTCCTTTCTTTCTATATTTTATCTCTCTCTCTCATTTTTATTTATTTTTTTTTCTTTCGGCGGTTTAAATTATTTTGATAAGTTTGTTTATTTAAAAAATGTTTTCATCTGCAGAAGTAAGATTACTTATTGAAAAATGTAATTCAACTCAAATCTATACATAATGCAATTATTATTATATATATTTTTATTATTTGTGTTAACGTACTTGTTTCATGATATAAATTTTCGCTAAATTTATTAATAAAATCTACAATATATTAAGGTGTCTGTTAAATAATAAATTAAATTAAACATGGAAATAAGATGTAGGTTTTGCCCACAATACAAGTAAAATATAAGTAGATTATTTTGAAGCAAAAGTAATTTAATTTTTCAAAATCCTTATATTCAAATGAACACTATTATAAAACTATTTAACTTATTTAATAATTTTATTTTATACACAAATAGCTGGTAAACTGAATTTAAATTTAGTTTATTATTTATTTATTTATATTATATTATATATTGAAACTAAACATGATAGAAATCTGAATTTTTTTATTTTAACTTTATATGAAATTTCATTTTATGCGTAGCATAAATGCACTTTTAGAATTAATATTATTATTTTTTAAACACCTCCTATTGGGAGCTTCATTACTCCAAAACTGACTTTTTAAAAAAGTCTGAAAATTTGTTAATTCGAACCTCTCTCTATCTATGCTTAATAAATATATTATAAATGAATACTGCGTTTTTACTTAGAAGATTTTATACATTTTTATTTAAAAAGTAATATGTTTTTCATAGGATTAATAATACAAAGATTTTCCAATTATATTGAATACACAAGGAAAATAATTTTTACATAAACAAAATACAGACTAATATAGGTAATTATTATAGTTCGAAAAATATTTAGCATTAAATAATAAGTAATAAAAAGCATTAAAAAATTGCACTAAACATTTTCGTTTTTTTTTTTTTTTTTTTTTAATAACATTCTGAAAACCAGTAAAGTTCAAAAAACTTTTCATTAGAAATATTTAATATATATATAAAGAGTAGGTAAATAAACTATATGTAACTTCAGTTTAACAGTTACTTTGAAAGAAAAAAAAATCGAATGAATAAATTACATATTTTTTAAACAATGATCATTTTAAAAGGAAGAATTTTTCCTGATTTTCCGAAAATGTTTAATATGTATATATGTATTTAAAATTGTTTGTTTCTCGGCTTCTACTACTTAATATATATATATATATATATATGTATATATATTCAGAGAGAGAGGAAAAATTAAACAAAATGGCAATCCTATTTATTTTTATTTATTTATTTATTTTTTTACTTTATATCAAGTTTTATTTTTATTAATAGCATAAAAGCACTTGTAGAATTATTATTTGTTTTAACTGTTCCCATAATGGAAATATCATCCTACTCCAAAATCAACTTTGTTAAAAATCTGAAAGGTTGTTAATTTGAACCTCTATCTATGATTAATAAACAAATTCTAACTGAATATAATGCGTATTTGTTTAAAAGATTTTATTTTTATTTATATATTTATTTATTTATTTTATTATTATGTTGAATACACCGGGAATAACTCTTTTTCAACCAACAAAATACAGAATACTGGCACATAATTATTACAATTGAAAAATACTTATCCTTAATAAGTAATAAAAATCTTTAAAAGAAATTGCATAAAACTTTTGCATTTTTTGAAAATAACGTTCCGAAAAACAGTAAAATTCAAGAACTATTCAGCAAAAATACTTTTAAAAAATAATGTAAATTCAGTTTAAAAGCAATTAAAACAAAGAACAAAAAAAGAAATTGAATGAATAAAGTACACACTTTTTAAACAATAATCATGTAAAAAGGAAAAATTTTCTGATTTTCCGATAATGCTCAATTTGTGCTATAAATGGCGAAAAAAAAAAAAAAAAAAAAAAAAAAAACCTATTATAATTATATATAAGCATATATGCACAGTTGGAAAATCATATTTTCATGTTATCACTTCAGTTAGGATTAAAATGTAGCATTCTGTTCGGTTACTTTTTGATTTTGAAAAGCTTATTCTTTTATATTATTATTAAAAATTTCTTTAATTGTATAGGTCTGCTTTTTCAAAAATAATATTGGGGGGGGGGGGGGGGGATAAACGAATCTCACAATAGCAATTTATATATTGATAAGCTTATCTTTCCCAAAAAATCATTCACGAGAATTGAAGAAAATAGGGACGAGTCAGTATTACAACAACTCCCTCATGCAGTCGTTATCATAAGGACTAAAACAAACTGAATCTTCACCGCAAATTTCTATAATTGAGAGGGGAGAATAGCAAAAGGTCGGAATGTCACGTCACGTGATCAAAATAACGACTTTGACAGTCAGAATTGAGCTATAGTCGGATTGGAGAATAGACCCCCAGGTTCGAATCCTGGTGCGGGCATGGATGTTTGTGGTGGCTTATGTATACAAAATATTGTGCACTTGTTTCTGTACATTTCTGTAATACATGGATCAATCGAGACAAAAGTCATTGTAGCTACAGGTCTTACAGCACTCAAATAAATATCATATTTCAACTGCAGATAATGCATAAAGCCCGGTTTTTAAGAACACAAAAAGCGGACGTCGACGTATTCTACGTCGAGAAGATAATTTTTTTTTAATATGCGCATATGTGGTTTCAACGCCAGCGCTGATATCAAGGAGAGTCTGATTTGAGCGTCATAGCGATTTGATGCGCGTCATGCGAAGACAACAAAAACAAAACAACGACTTTGAATTGAACGCTGGAATTATGGCTTCTCAAGCAGAATATTTCCCAGATAATTTAGAAGAACAGTTGATTGATCTTGTTCGGGAAAAGCCGATTATTTATGATGTTAAGAAGAAATCGTATAAAAACGCACAGGTGAAACACAAGAATTGGAAAGAAATTGCAGCGATCTTAAATATTTCAAGTGAGTTGATCATTCTTTGCAGTATTTGTTATATTTATTTATATAGTATTTATTACTGATTTCGAATTTACGGAACAATGAATAGGAATTTTCATTTTTAATAAGTATATGAATAATCTTGTTTATTGATTATCTATTTGATAGTCTTGTTTTCTAATTAATCTTCCAATCAGTATTTTTAAATTTACCATGAAAAATTTATATCAAGTAACTAAATGTTAAACCCTTTGAAATGTGTACAACTGCAAATAACATTCTGTAGTGGAATTATTTATTTTATATTGAAAATGCCAAATTAAAATAAGCTTCTTATTTTGATTTTTTAATTTGCCTTCTTATAACTTTTAATAACTCTCCAAATATCATTTATTCTACGTATAAATAAGTACATTTCATAATATTTATATCATTAATAATCCACCTTTTGCCTTTAATTCTGCATGCAAGTAGTAGTTTTTAGGTTTTCTACATGTTAGGTAGTTTTACACCTGCTACTTAATCCGCAATTGTAATGAAATGCTCGCCCTCTGAATGGCTAAGGTGAAATTACAATTAACATGAATAGCTTTCGACTTTCGTTGAGACGCCATTGCTTGCCGATGTTTAGTTTCACATATGTTTATTGAATAAAAATGAATAAATCCGGCAAAAAAGATAACGCATACTGTTGTGTGCTACAGTGTAACTCCAAAGGATCAAGAAATCCAGAATTAAGCTTCCATTTATTTCCAAATGACAAATTTAAAATTTCAGTTGCTTCGGCTGATGGAATGGAAGTAAAGAATTAATCAGATGATTTGAAACTAGTATTTGTTCAGCTTCAGTTAAAAATCTGCTTCCGATCGAACTCTGAATAAACTGCAATATTTTTTCCAAAAGCAATCAATTTTCCATGATGTAATGGCGGAAAAATTATAGCACGAATAGTAACAATAGTAGTAACAAAAATAGAACAATAATAAATACACGTGGCTACCCACACAACACAATTCATCCTGATTAGGTTGATATTACGTAATCGCGATCAAATATTACGTCTCATTACGTTGAAATTTGCTATCTGCTTTGGTCGATTTTTGGTTGAAATGTAACAAGCAAAGTTTTAACATGGCCCTAAATAAGACTTAGTTGGTACGTAATATCAACCAACTTGTTATGTAAGACATCCAGAGTTTGTTCAATTCATGTAAAATCAACAACATTTGGATGTAAATGCAACATTGTGTTTTCAGCCATTTCATGTAATATCAACTAGATTTGGATGTAAAATAAGCATCCAGATCTCATCTAAATCAGTAAAATAAAAAAAATTGAATATGGAATATACATCCAGATTTCATCCAGGTTTCATAGAAATTACGTAAAATCAACATAGCTGATGCATTTTTTTCTTTCTCTTTTAAGAATTTTAATGCACTTATTTTGAACAGGGGAACCAAAAGCATTGATGTTGTTTTTTATAATGCAAAGATTAATTTTAGACACAAATGTGATATTGATTTTCAATATCAGGATTTAAAAATATATATGCCTAAAATCAATATCCTAAATATTTTTGTCTAAAATTAATATTTAGATAATAAAAACCAAGGTCAGTGCTTTTGGTACCCCTGTTTAATTTTAAGTGCATTGAAATGCTTAGAAAAGAAAAATGCATCAGTTATGGAGATTTTACATTATTTCTATAAAAACTTGGATGAGTACTTAGAAGATGGAATTTCTTACCTAGGCAGAAAATTTGGTAAGATAGCATTTTTTTTTTCATACCTGGAACTTTCTCAGATAAAATTTTATATATCATCTTATTAGAAAATGAGACATGTATTGCAAATATTTCTTTTTTGTTCAGGCATTAATTATTTTTTCAAATTCCATGAAAATTTTTAGTTGGTTTCATAAAATTCTGCACCATATTTAACACTTTCAAACAAGGTTGAAAAGTGTTTATGACTTTGGTTTGTCTGTCTGTCTGCGCTCTAACTCCCATAAATATTTATAGAATTTCTTGAAACTGATATATGTTATTATGGTTCACTATCGATGTTCCCTATTGAAAATGGAGTGACCACCTTTACTGGTTTATGTACAGGGACACCCGAAAGTTTTCCAAAGCATCGTGTCTTGTGTCCTATGAGAGACATTTCAATAAACCATATTTTAATACCGTTACTTTACACAAATGTTAATGAAATTGAAATACGTTATTCAAGTCCACTATCGGATGTTTCTCATTGAAAATGGAGTAAATAACATTGTAGGTTTGTATACAGGGACACCCGAAAGTATTCCTAAGCACTGTGTTCTATAAGAGGTATTTCTATAAACCAAATTTGAAGGACTGTACTTTGCACAAATCTTAATAAAATTAAAATATATTATTCATATGCACAAAAGAATGCTTTCCATAGAATACAGTATGATTAGCATTAGATTTACAGGGCCGCGCAAAAATATTCAGTTACCTTAATGGGTGTTATTGAAAATTTGTTGGAATTACATTTACGTTTATATTAATCTTTTTTATCATTTTCTAAATGATTATAACACTTTCCAATTAGGTTGAAAAGTGTTAATGACTTCGGTTTGTCTGTCTGTCTATCTGCACTTTAACTCACGTAAAAATTCATGGAATTTTTTGAAACTGATACGTGATATTCAAGTTCACTATCGGTTGTTTCCTATTGAAAATGGAGTGATTATATTTTCTGGCTTGTGTACAGGGACACCCAAAATATTCCAAAGCATTGTGGTTTTATGAACTATATTTTAATTCCTTTATTTTACCCAAATTTCAATGAAATTGAAGTATGTAGTTCAAGTTCTCTATCGGATGTTTGCTATAGAAAATGCAGTAAATACCACTTCTGGCTTGTGTACAGAGTCACCCAAAAAATATTCCAAAGCATTCGTTCTAAGAGAGGTATTGCTATAAACCAAATTTTAACAACTTTACTTCGAACAGTTGAATAAATTGAAATATGTAATTCATATGCACAAAAGAATGCTTTCCACAGAGTTTAGTATGATTAGCATTAGATTTACGGGACCACACAAAAATATAGTTACACTGAAGGCTTTTATTGCAAATCTGCTGCAATTGCATTTTCGTTTACATTCAGCGATATAACACGTTTTAAGTGGGAATATGACTTCATTTTATGTATCTATCAGCCCGACTATCCCTCTGTCTCTCTATTCATCGCTCCCCTCCCCCCCTCCCAATGTCTGTAAATATTTACAGAATTTTTACAAAATTATATATGTTATTCATATTCACTGTGGAATGTTCCCTATTTTATATGACATTTATATGTCCTGTACTGGTTTGTGTACAAGGACAAAAAAAAAAAAAAAAAAAAAAAAAAAAAGCCAATACATTGCATTTTAGGACATTTAGAGAACTTTCTATTGCAAAAATCATAAAGAATTTGCCATTGAGTTTTAATATGCTAAATATTTTGTACAGAATATGATTTTGTTATCCTTCAGATTTACAGGGCTACATTAAAATATGCAGATACATTCTGGACTGCAATTAGAATGTAAAGGCTTAGTGTTAAGCATTTTTAATACTTCCTAACAATGTTTAAGAATGATTAGGAATTCAATTAGTCTAGCAGTATGCTTTTCACAACTACTGTCTGTCCATTCTGTGATTACGTAGGCAAAGAGTATCGAAAGTTACACAATACAACAATCACGTATTTTTTAAAAGTTTTATTTATCAATGCGTACCACATGATTTTGCATTCTTGTTTCTTTTGCAGAAGTACAAGATCAGTATTTCGGGAAAAAATCTGAGATTAATGTTTTGGGAATAGGAGACTGTATGCAAAACCTAACAAAATCTATTTTTTGTTGACTTGTAATATCATGTACTTTTAAAATATAATTTCTAGACCTATTTTTTAAAAATCTGTTATGTCAGGCTACAATAAAGCACTTAAATAATTCGGTGTGTCACTCACACAACTTTCTCTTTCCCTGTATTTAATATTATAAAAACATATTGCATAAGTCTTGAGATCAATAATTTAAGATAATGAAATTCAATGTACTATAAAAATAATCTAAAACTGGTTTAGGAATAGTTACTTGACATATGACTGTGTGGGGCAGGGATATCAACCCCTCAAGCTCCACTCAATAATAGCGCAAACAATTATTTCAAAAACAAGTAAACAAACAAAAAAAAAATGTTATTGACTTCAAACTTGCCAATCTTGGTCGAATTTTTAAGTGGATAATTATTACGTACTTTCAAATATAAAATTCGAATTTCATGTATTTTTTTTTTTACTTTCTCTTTCCTATATAGGAAAAGTATTGTTTTACAGTTAAATTTTTGAAAGTGAGTTTTTGTCATATTTACACATTTTGAGGTCCCCTGAATCAAAAATCATGTTTTTAGCAGTTGGTCTAAGTGTGTGAGTGTCTTATCAGCATATCACAAAAACAAATTATAGCAGAAAGTTCTAACTTGGTATTCTAAATGCGTATCATATAGGGATTCTACAGTAAACTTTTCGTTGAGATCAAGCAGGTTTGTGTACAGGGACATAGGAGTAAATTCAAATACATTGTATATACATGTATTTGTATAGGAGGAAATATCTGGTAAGTACAGCATAACATCTGTAGGCTGACTTAAAAAAACAAAATAAACCCTCCCCCCCCCCCCCTATTCATAAAAGCCTGTTTTGTGTAGATTGTAGTATGGAAATCATTCATTTACAGACCAATTGAAGTGTTTGGATGGGGCTATACTTGCAGGAATCGAAATTCCTTTTGTGTTGAATGTTTTTAAAATATGACTAATTTTTTAATACAGAGTATTCTTAATACTGCCTATTGATTATAGACAATATACAGGGCTATACAGAATTAAGCAAAATGGTCTTTTCTATTGAATCTAATACAAGTGCTTTGTACATTTTATTATGTCGCTGAATACTGCACAATTTTTCCTACCCATACTCTAAATAAAGTATTTTTTGAAGTTCTGTTTTCAACTCTGTTTTTTGCATTACATCAAGTTTTGAAGTGGCCTGATTACGAAAGTCCAATTTTTAGCAGTTGATCTGTATGTGTATCTGCTATTAACATAACTTAAAAATAAATAATTGCATTAAATTTAAATTTGGCATTTTGAATTTCGTATTAGGTTACCGGCAAAAACATTTATCAGACTGGTTAAGTTAGAAGGCAAATTAATAATAGCTTAGATTTTTTTTTTTTTTTTTGAGGGGTTTGCCCCCTCACACAGACTTACACATCAAATAGAACTGTTTTTAAAATGATTTTAGAATGTTTAAAAAGTACATTGAATTTTGTTATCTCATGCTATTGATCTCAAAATTTTATATGCAATCTATCATTAATAATACTGATATCCAGGGTAAGAGAAAGTCATGTGAGTGACACACAAGGTTATTTAAATTATGATAATAGATATAGCTACAGATTCATTAACCGCTAAAAATTGGATTTTCATAATCAAGGCACCTGAGAATATATTATATAAGAACAAACAAAGTTGAATTTTAAAAAATACTTTTTTTCTAGTATGATTATGAAAAACTAATTTTTCTTTCTGAACAGTGCTCGTCGACATAATAATGTGCATAGAAGCACTCCCATCAATTATATTCAATATAAAAAACATTTAGCTCAATTTTTGGTAGCTCTGTATATTGTCTATAAACAAAATGCAATATAATCAATATTATGTACTTAAATTTAGTCTCAATCGAAAAACACCTAACAAAAGATGAATTACAATTCCAGAAATTTCCAAGTATAGCTCCAAATATTTTGGGTAGCCTGTAAACAAATGATGAATTATTTACATATCACAATCTACACAAAACATGTTTTTATCTATTAAAAAAAAATTGTTCATTCCATTTTGTTTAAGTCAGCTTATTGTTGTTACACTGCAGTTACTCGAAATTTTCCCAAAGACAATGTATTTTAATTATCTTGGATACCTTTGTACACAAACTACTTACTTGATCTCAAAGAAAAGTTTAGTGTAGCGTCCCTATATGATGTATATTTTGTGAGTTACAGTATGGACTTTCTGCTGCTATTTGTTCTTGAGATATGCTGATAACAGACAAATGCACAGATTAACTGCTAAAAACATGATTTTCGGATTCGTGGGACCTAAAAATGTGTAAATTTAACAAAAACTCAATTTTGGATATTTGATTCAAAAACAATACTTTCTCTACTACACATACGAATAAGAGAAAGTAATAAAATTTGCATTGTGTCACTAGATTACTATTCTTTGTTTTCTTTTTAGATGTAGGTATTACTTAATTTATTAACTGCTAATAGCTTCATATGATTTTAAACTTAGTTCAGCAGTTCTAGATCACAGATAAATATCGTTTTTTCTGCAAATAGTTACAGAATATTTTGTCTGTTGGGGAGTAAATTCCCCCCCCCCCATCCGATACTCGAATACAAATAGGATCACTCCAGTTTTAAATTCACAAAACAGATAATCAGCCTTATTTCCCACAAGGAATAGCAATACTGCCCCCCCCACCCATGTTATCCTATGAGAAAAAAAAAATCTGTGATTACTCATTGCCTAATGTATTTTTTAAATTTTGTTTTCACATTCAGAAAATTCATAATCATTAAATTAAAACTTATTTTCCGAAAATTGATTTTTTAAGTTTTTAGTATTTCATTTTGTGACTAAAAAATGGGAAAAATACACGTAGTTATAATTCGCATATTTTAATTAAAAAAAAAAAAAAAAAAAAAAAACTAATTTTTCAAAAATGAGTTCTTATTTAACTATAGGGAATTTTCTGAATGTTAAAACAGAATTTTAAAAAATGCAATAGGTAATTTGTCATTGTGGAAATGAATTTTCTAATAGAATAACGTGGGCTGACAATTTCTGCAGATCTATTGTAAATGTATTTACTTCAATTAAGTATGTTCTCAAAAAATATTTTCTCTCTTGCTGGTGCTCTACCAGTGGCCGAGAATTTCTCTGCCCAAAGCTGGTAGATGGGAAGTGCCGGGTTCAATCACAGGTCGTGCTTGTTGACTCAGCTGTTTGGATTTTTCTGTGGTTTTCTCAGAAATTCATGTAAATACGGGCTAGGATCTCTTAAAAAGCCCCTTACAATGGAAATTCCATCCATAGACCTATGATCTATGGTGTAGGATCCAGTTGGCTTTAACCCAACAACCACAACTAACCCTCTTCCCGGTAAAGAGAAATTTTCTGATACTTCCAGAGTCATTTATAGGTAAAAATATGCAAAATTCACTTTGAATAAACACCATAAAATGCAAAAACTCACATCATTTGTTTCAAGTTGACAGGAAACATCACCATTTATCAGGCAAATAAAGTAAACAGGCACAAGTACTGCAAAGTGCATTGCTGCTTAGCTTGAAGCACTAGTGTCTATACATGCAACAGCTTCTCTGTTGAACTTACTATTTGGAAAGGAGTTTCTCTCTCTCTCCTTGTGTTTCGCTCCTTGTGATTCGCTTCTTGTGTTTCGCTCTAAAAAATCTTTCCTCGCACAGGGAATTTTTCAGAGATTAAATTCTAAACTAAAACCATTATTTATATAATTTAGAGATTAAATTCTAAATTAAAACCTTTATTTATATAATTTAGAGATTAAATTCTAAATTAAAACCTTTATAATATAAAATTGTCTTTGTTTTTTATACTTTCACACATCACTTTAATTAATCAATTTCTTATTATTAAAGGAGGAAAAAAAAATGACTAATGTAGGTATTTCTTTCTTTCTGGACAGTTTCACGTATCCCTGATGAGAATATGGAGACTATTTCTACTGAAGAAATTTTAATGGTTGATAAAGATTTTTCAGTCATTGATGATTTTTCGATAGATGAAGAGTATTCTGCTTCAGTTACAGAGCATGATTATGCAGTTGCTGGAACAGAAACACTGGAAACAGAAACACAATTAACTAGCAAAGATGGTCCGCCTCCAAAAACTCAAGATCAAAATAAGATGCTAAAAGCAAAAGAAAATATTTTAAAAAATATTTTGGAGGCACAGAACTAAAGAATGAACATTATGAAACAATTGTGTCAGCCAGAAAATCAGATGAAATTGATAATTTCTGTACGTATCTAAATTCGACTTTGCGAACTTTGCCCAGACATTTATTAATTGAATGTAAAGCAGAATTGTGCCTAAAAGTAGCTGAGTATGAAAAGAAAGCCTTTTTAGAATAAATTTTACCTTAATATCCTGAAATCCGTTTTGTGTACTTCTTTTATGCATCTTACATTCTTACTATTGCCATTGCATATTTAAGGTAACATGCAGCAACTATGATGATCATTTATAAAATATGTATTGTTGAATAATCAAATTATCGCTGAAAAATTCATTAAAATCACAAGATTTTGTATATTAAAAATGATCCTTTTATAATTTTTTTTTATCTTGTCATTATTATTTTTAATCAATGCCTAGTACCAAGTGTTTGGAAAAAAATTAAAATAATACAATCAAACTAATGTTATGATTTAAAAAAAAAAAAAAAAAAAATCCTTTTCTTCAGTAAATTTTCAATGAAAATGTACCAATAGTTAGTACCAAGGCCGTAGCCAGGATTTTGTTTCGGGGGGGGGGGGCCCATCACATTTCTAATACAAAGTCATCGAATATGATATACTCATACGCATACCCAATGAAAAAAACATACGTACACGCAATCAAGGGCCTGATTAACACAGGGGCACATGGTGCCCCGGGCCCTGAGTAGCAAAGAGCCCTAAAACTGGCCTTAAAAATGCCCTTTTGCCTCTAAAAATGACAAAAGTAGTATCATAAAATGCAAAATTTTGTTATTTTAGTTTCATATATAGGTATATATATACAGTCGGTAACAAAAGTGTCCGAACACTTGCGAAAATTCCTATGTAAAAAAAGTAATCTTCATGCGGTTTTGTTAAATAAATCCTTATCGAATCATGTTCTTACACTGACTAAGAATAGGATTCGACAAGGATTTATTTAACAAAACCGTACGAAGTGTACCTTTTTTACATAGGAATTTTCGCTAGTGTTCGGACACTTTTGTTACCGACTGTATGTACTTTTGCTGATTCCTGCACAGTACAAATGGTGGGGGTGGAGCCCACAAAAGTGTGTTTACTCCGGGCCTCACACGAAGTTAATCAGACCCTACACAAAAAGACCCTGATTAACTTCATGCGAGAATCGGGGCAAGTTTCGTGAGCCCGCGTCCTCCTCGCATTGTGCACCAATAAACACAGGTACATATATACCTGTTTATGGGAGTAATATATCAGCGTTTGCACTATATGATACCATTTTTAGGTCTTAAAAGGCTAAATGGCATTTTCAGGACGAATTATATGGCCCCTGCTATTCAGGTCACATGTCTTACATGCCCCTGCTTTAATCAGGCCTTGCACACAAATCTTTCGTCTATATTTTCCTATACAAATTCACTCAATACCAATCATTTTCTTAAAACTTTTATTTATTAAAATTAATTTCCATGATGAATGCAGATGATTTGTTTCTAATAGAAATGTAACGCTTAATGTCCAAAGAAAGTCAATTGTATGTTCACTAACAAAATCTTTAAAAATATTTTTTGCCCATTTTCGTTTTGTTAATAAAGAGGGGGGGGGGAAGGGAAAACTTAGATTCAAATTATCATACATTAATAGTTCAACTGTTAGTTTTTAAAATACTGACGAGTTCTTTTAAAAGATACTCATATCGAATAACTGTCCCACTGCGGGGGGAGGGGACTTCACCCTTCCTATGTGTGTCTACTTGATTATTACTATGATAAATAATTCTTATTGTGTACATTTATAAGAAATTTTGTACTATACCGCCAAGTTAAAAACTGAGAAAAATTCAGACGGCTACGCCACCTGTTGGACAATTTTCACCAAAAAATGCTAGGCACTAATTTATGTCATTAAACAAATTTATTAATGTTTTTTTTTTCGAATCCAATACTTTCTTTTATTGAATACAGAAGAAAGTAAAAAGATTGAATTCATGACGTAGGACAGTCAATTATAGCTTTGGCAAGAAGGTGGATGAAATTAAGCGAATAAATATAGCGAAATTAAGGTTGAATGGGTTTTACGGCGCTCTAGAGCTTAAATATAGAAAAGAAAGAATGTAATGGAAAATTTAATTAAATTAATAGGTTTCATTAAATTATTTTTAAATACTTTTTTTTTTTTTTAAGACAGCAATGTTTGCCTGATACATACTACACGAAATCAGTCTTTCATCATTTATTTCGGGGGGGGGGGCTTGGGCCCGTCAGGACCCCCCTTTGACTACGGCCTTGGTTAGTACTTCCATTATAATTTTATTATTCATTGTCTACAGTTTTTCTTTCACAATTAGAAAAATCACAACTATTAAAATGTCCGTACCCAAAAAGTGAAGTGTTTTCATTAAGAGAATTTTCAGAATGTGAAAATCAGATTAAATACATTACATAATGAGCGACTGCTAACATATTTCCCCGTAAGATTTTGCTATCAGTAATCAAGAAATTGAAATATTTAAAAAAAATCTGGAGTGACTTCACTTGACTGTCTGAACATTATATAACTGACAGTTGTATTAATAAATTAAAATAAGAGCCTTTAAATAAACAAAAAAGAAAATTATAATAGGGTTTATGAGTATTTTTCTCTATATAGAATATGCTGTATAAATTAATGCTCTTCCCCTTCAAACAATTTGCGCCCACAAATCATAATGAAGAAATTTTCATTGTGTCCTATAAATGTTTAACTCACTAAAATCTATGCAGTTTGTGAAATGGCGACCTATTAAAATTATATATCATCTAAATGCCTCATCTGATTAATCTGAAAATTTATATACATGTTACAGATAACCATCGTACGAACTGTGTAGATTTTGCACTCAAAATATTTGAAGTGTAATAGCATTAAACTAAACAACATATTAAAGGAAGAAAAGTACTCAAACGTCCTATTATAATTTTCTCTTTTGCATATTTAATGATTTCTGTTACTTTATTTATACTACTCTTAATTAGTTAATGTGTGGGAAGTCGAGAGGAGTCACTACTTTTTTTTTTTTTTTTTTTTTTTTTATATATATATATAAATCATGTGAAAGTATATTTCTTTTTATGTCAAAAAAAAAAAAAAAAAAAAAAAACTTAAAGGGTAGCTACAGAAATTCAGAAAAGAAAAAATCTATCCATGATTTTTGTGAATTTTTTTTACAAAATTGCTAATGTTTTCTGATTCTTCTTTGATTTCCCCTATTGTTGACATCCTTAAATATTTTTGGTACAGTTAAATTTAATATTTAAAATGCTAATAAAAGATTATCATTTATATATTTTAATAACTAATAAAAAATTCAAAACTCAGGTTTCAAGGAGTTCTCAGACACCTTGAGAAGCATCTTTGTGTCGAATCACATGATTATGTGAGCTACAGTGTTTTCGCTAGAGGTCTGCACGGGTCGGGCTTACGGCCCAAGCCCAAGCCCTCAGGCTGAATTTTTCAATTTGCTCAAAATCTTTTTATAGTTTCCTCGTTAATCAATGAAAAAGGAAAATGATAAAATATTTCTTCAGTCATTTATTTTACTTAATATTATAGGCTGGTATATCACATAAAAATTTATTTTGTTAAAAAATGTCTGTAACTTCAGTTTAATTGTCTATCAGTTTGTCTGTTCGCGATCTAATTTTTCGTAAATATTTTTAGCATGTCTCGAAATTAATATATTTTATTTAAAGTGATACTAGATGGTTTCCTATTCAAAATAGTATGCATGTCACTGCCAATTTGTGCACAGGTGGAAGTGGCATGTCACTGCCCACACAAGAAATTAGATACGTTACTGTGTATAAGGCTTTGTTTCCTATCGTCTGTAGAGTTTAGGTGGTATGAAGGCGATGAAAATCCTTCCGCTGTAACTTTTTCTCTAAGGCTCCTTTTTACTTTCCGAACACTATAGTGAGGAAAGTATTGTAATCATGTCAAAAATCCGAATTCGAGATTTTGATGTTTCTATACGTTTCGAGGTCCAACGAGTCCGTTTTCACTATTTTTAGGATGATGTATGTATGTGTGTGTGTATGTATGTGTGTATGTATGTGTGTATGTATGTGTGTATGTCTGTGTGTATGTATGTGTGTATGTCTGTGAGTGAACACGCTAGCGTCTAAACGCTTTGTTCGAATAAGCTGAAAGTTGGTACGTATATTGTAAGTCACCATAGTACGAACCCTATAGATTTTGGTGAATCTAGCACTTATAGTTTTTTTACAGGGACACAAAGAAAAATTCTTTATCATTATGGCCAAGGGACCAAAATCTTAAAAGTGCGATAGCCTCTAAACGCCTTATTCAATTGAGCAGAAACTTTATACACATATTATAGGTCACAGATACTCAATCTGTATAGATTTTGGAGAATCTAGCACTTATAGTTTTTTTACAGGGACACAAAGAAAAATTCTTTGCCAAATTTTTAAAAGTGTGATAGCGTCTAAACGCCTTATTAATCTGAGCAAAGAATTTGTACACATATTATAGGTCACATTTGAACCAACTGTATAGATTTTGGTGAATCTAGCACTTAAAGTATTTTTACAGGGACACAAAGAAAAATTCTTTATCATTATGGCCTATAAGACCAAATTTTTAAAAGTGCAATAGCATCTAAACGCCTTATTCAATTGAGCTGAAAATTTGTATGAATATTATAAATCACTGTTGCACTAACTATAAGCATTTTTCTGAATTGTGGCCACCACGAGACTTTCTTCTATATTTTCCTATACAAATTCACTCAGTAACAATAATTAAAAAAAAAAAAAAGTGGGACTTTGACAAAATTGTGGGTAAAATGTGAAAATTTGTTTAAGTTTGTCAGAATTTATAGATTTTTACAGTGACGCAACGAAAAATTCTTTATCATTATGATCTAAGGGCTCAAAGTTCAGTAGCGTTAAATAAAACCTCGTGTGATATATGGAGAAAAATACTCAAACACTCTGTTATGGTTTTCTCTCTTTTGTTTGTTTAGCAACTCCTCTTTCTTTATTTTATCTACAAAACTGTTAGTTACTCAATGTTCGGAAAGTCGAGTGGAGTCACTCCAGATTTTTTTTTTTTTTTTCTCCAGTGCACTGGATGAAAGTAGCATCATTTTTAGCATGTGCAAAAGCATCTTTTCTATTGAATATGGTTGGGTTAGCATTAAAGTTTTCTTTACTGGATCACATGAAAGATTCGGATACATTACGGTATATAAGAGGAAATTGTGCAAAGTGCATTTTGAGTAGTATAAACCATTTTAAATACCTTCCTGTTTGAAGAATACTAATATTTTTGATTTAAATTTCTGTTTGTCTTTGTGCCCTGTCTGTAATAATGAATTTCTGTTGATGTATAATTATCTTGTGAAAGTTCAGCTGTTTTTTTAAAGAACATTCTATTGCATGACTATATAAAACCTCTGCAAAACACATACTAAAAATCTTTTTCATAGAAAGGCGTGATTTTTTTTTTTTTTTTTTTTTTTTTTTTTTACACATTTTTGAATTGGGATGGGCCGGGCCTCAAAATTCGGCCTGTGGTGTCCTCTAGTTTGCGCTGGTAACATTAATAGCAATTAAAAGTGTAAAAAGTATTAACATGTATAATATTTAAACATCCAGCCTCGAAATTATTGTTTATGCGTTGTACATACGATTGTTCATCATTCATTGTATGTAAATGTTTCGAGATTGGCCTTCAATTTTGCTTTGCCCAAGGCCCCAATCTGTCATGATCGGGGCCTGAAATGTAGTTTTTGAGTAAAAAATCTATTTAATCAGATCTGTAAATTGTTACATAGAATAAAATGTACACTGCCTATTAGTTGGATAAATTGCAAAACAAAAGTTTTGATGCTTTTTCTGCACATTGGGGCACCTCATACTTATGTTTCAACAACCTGAATTTAAAATTACATTTTTAAAATTGTTTAATTAATTTATTTTTTACTTGTATAACTATTCTTAATGGGTGCAATGCAAGACTATTGTTTAAAAAATTAAAATCAATATTAACTATGTCATATTTAATCAATATTAATTAAAAGCTGAAGCTAGTACATAAAAATTATTAAATTTGTTTTTAAAAAAAATTAATAACTTTATGTTGATGATTGGGTTTTGCGTCGCACTAGTCATACGCAATGAACAATTGGTGACGGTCTGGGACTCACCCCTAGAGATGGTCCGGTGAGATGCCATCACAATTTATATTCTGCATGGAGAAGATGGCTCCCCCCACTCTAGAAACCATGACAGATTTTACGTGCACCTGCCACCATTATTGTACACGACAGTCTTTGGCCGGCTCGAGTACCGAACCCGCAATCTTTCAATTTACGAACCTGGTGCTCTACCGACTGGGCTACTGCAGCCCATTAAATAACTTGAATAGTAGTTATCGAAAAAGGTATATTTTATTGAATTTAAAACAGAAATATAGCATACAAATTCTTCATCAAATAATTTGGAGTGGAAGACTGATTTTTTTTTTCTCAATAACAACTATGTGAAAAATACCAGAGCCGGAAATTAAACCCGGGCCCTCCGCTTAACACACGGATGCTCTATTATTGGGCTACCATGGGTGATAGTCAGTTTGTCATTTCTCGCATAATATTTGTTGGCAAGGTCACCAAGTCTGCAAACGCAGATATAACAGGCGAGAATATTAATCGTGGCCCAACTTCAATAGACCGTGATATTTTAATTTTAAAATTAGAAATCTTTCTTTATTCATCACCTTGAAAATTCATATAAAATAGAGTGAAAGTCTTTTTTTTTTTTTTTTTTTTTTTTTTTTTTTTTTAAGTGGAGGGCCCGGGTTTGATTCCCGTATCTGGTATTCTTGACGTAGTTGATATTAAAAATAAATAAAAATAAATCAGCCTTCCACTCCAATTTATCTGATGAATTTTCAAGGTTGATGTATAAAGATTTTTAATCTAAAATATCGTGGTCTATTGGAGTTGTGCCACGATTAATATTCTCACCTGTTATATCTACATTTGCAGACTCTGTGACCTTGCCAACGAATATTATGCAAGAAATGCCAAGTTGGTTATCAGCCAGGGAAGATAAGTAATAGACCATCTGTAATTAAGCGGAGGGTCTTGGTTTGATTTCCGGCTCTGGTATTTCACATAGTCGATATTAAAAAATAAATAAATCAGCTTTCCATTCCAATTTATATCTGATGAATTTTTAAGGTTCGTGAATAAAAATTTCTAAAATAAAAATTATTTTTACAAATTTATATACAAGTGAATAATACATTAAAACCATTAAAAAAAAAAAAAAAATATCTTTGCTAACATTTTCAGCTGACGCCTTGGGCACACTTACAAGAAAACAATCAAAAGGTGTCATCTTCAAAATATATTGAAAAAAATATATGTGATTCTGCTCTTCATTAAACACCAGAAAGTAAAAATATTGTAGGCTGAAATGAATTACAGCGACCCCCCAAAAAATATCAAAATTAAGCATATTTGACGATTTTACACTGCTTGGTGATTGATTTTGAGTATTTGGCGGAGAAGCTAAATACGGTTCTGTTCGTACACAGCAATCTCGATGCTAGCGAACTTATTGCCTAACAGCGCTGGATTGCCAAAAATGCTTCCTTTTGATAATTTTTTTTTTTTTTTTTTTTTTTTTTTTTTTTGGTCGCTGTAATTCATTTCGGCCAATATTTTTTTCACTTTCTTGTGTTTTATGAGGAGTAGAATCACATACATTTTTCTCAATATTTTTTTAAGACGACACCTTCTGATTGTTTCCTTGTTAGTGAACATAATGTGATAAGAAGGCCCCATTCAGTTCACTGAGACTGCTCAAGGAAGTATTCAGCATCAGCTGAATGCACTAAAAAAGGTGATCTTAAAATGGTTTTAATGTAATTTTAATACACATTCTTATTCTTTCTATTTATGGAAGAATCTTGCCAATGAACCGAGCCTTTCTTGCTTATAAAATAATCTGCAAAGTTCTCTCGGACTTTTGCTGCAGAGAAATTGAAGTTTCTCTCTATTGTAGGAGAAACTGGATCAAAAATACATTGTGGTACACTGTCCACATCTGTTGACTGACTGAATGGTACGTTAAACTGTCTCAGCATGTTATGCAAGATGCAACTTGCCATAACTAGAGTGTCAGTAGTTTGTGGTTTTAGAGCAAGTGGAGTGAAGAACACTCTAAAATATTGACACAGAATGCAGAAGGCATTCTCTGATGTTTTTCTGGTTCGGCAAAGTCTATAATTGAAAACAGACTTTTTTTCTTTTTTTGGGCTGCTGCTATAGGCAGTGCCCGATTAAGCATTAAAGCTAGGGGAAGCTCAGCATAATTTCGGGGGCCCCTTTCATTTCGGAAAATCTTGTTTTCCTGTTTCATATTGTAATATAAAAATGCTATAGACCAAAAAAATAGTGTGTGTTTATTATTATTTTTTTTTTCATACATCTGGGTGGTTTCTACACAGAACATTAAAATCATACAACTTTTTAATTAAGAACATTCAGATTTTTGAGGTTAAATAATAGATTTTTCCCGAAATAGTGAGTGTTTTGTCTTGTCTTAGGTAACCTTTCTCAGAAAAAATTCAATCTCAGTGTGAAAATATGAAACAATAAATTCAAGACCATGTTTTTAATCCTTATGGGGCCCCCTCTTAAATTTTAGAGGGGAAGCTTGTGCTTCCTGAGCCTTTTGGATAATCAGGCCCTGGCTATAGGGTATGGCTTCATCAAGTTTTCCGACAGCGCGAAAGCTGAATCGCCCAGAAAAACATGTGGATGCAAAATGTCCGAATTCGGGAGAAATGAAAGAGGGGGTAAACTAAATAGGCCACTGTTAAATTGTTCCCCATATTACATCTTGGGAAAATGCTGGCATCACCTTAGCTGCTATATGATCCAATATCTACAGCAAGAAATTTATAATATGGGTCAACAATGGCCAACAAAACAATCGAAAAAAAACCCCTCTATAATTATAAAATGCAGAGCCTGAGTTCTTTGGTTTTACTATGCGTACATGCTTTCCATCTATACTCCCACAGGAATTTGGGAAATTCCACTCTGTAAGATATTCGTCTGCTGATGCTTTCCATTGTATTTCTGACGGCTCTTGAAGGTAAGTGTTGGCCAACTTTTTCACAATTGCTTTTAATACCTGCTGAACAATATGACTTATCCAGCTATGGACAATTCGAAATTGGAAGGCCAATGATCTAAATGATTCACCAGCAGCCAGATATCTGAAATAACAAAGAAACTGCTTAATTCCTTAATCAAAATTTACATATATATATATGTATTTACACATATACACAATAAATCATCATTTATACATCTCTCATTTATATGTCTATAGTCTAAATTCATTCCTATTAAATTTAAGGTTGTGCATCAGTCTAATAGCTCATTTTCTCCTTTCCCATGTTATCCTATAAGATTTTTTGTTGCTTCATTTCATAAGGATATTTCATAATATCATGTAATAAAAATTTAGTATTTTAATTTAAAGTATATTTAAACAGTTGGCTAAATGGGAACAGCTTTAGCATAACACCTATTTGGTGAATTGTAAGATTTGACGGTGCAGTAGACAAAGTTTCCATTTCTATGACCATGTTAACAATTTTACCTCTAGCCCTGCATTAAGAATTTAAATAAATTATAAACTACTGCAAATGATAATAATAATATATTTTCAATATTCACATAAATTATTTAATTTCAATGTGTGTGATTAGATCTCATTGTAGAAAAAATGCATTTTAAAAAGCTGCATCTTTACAGTTGCAAGCACAATTTAAAAGTTAACTGTATATTAGAAATATATAGAGAATGTTATATTTTGTCCTAAATTAAGTAAAAAATGGGTTCTACATTTTTTTAAACATACAGTTCATCGTCAAATAGTAACAGAAACTTAAAAGTTGTCAAGGATGTCGTATACTAAGGGTTACATACAAACGGAACGCTTGCAATATCGATGACGTAAATTTTGCAAGTTTTTTGCAAATACCGTCGACAACAAAAGTAACAGAGCATTTTCGAAAATTCCTATGTAAAAAAAGTACACGTAATGCAGATTTGTTAAATAAATCCTTATCGAATCCTGTTCTTAGTCAGTCTAAGAACATGATTCGACAAGGATTTATTTAACAAAACAGTGTTAAGTGTGCTTTTTTCACATAGGAATTTTTGCTAGAGCTCGAATACTTTTGCTTCCGACTGCAGTCATACATTTGGAACGCCTGCAAACGGGGCAAAATACGAGTAGGGCAAAATATGAGTCTCGAAAACTTGAGTGCCGAGACCTTGGAAATTCGGTACCGGGAAGTTTCCTCCGCGGAAACTTCTCGGCATGTTCGTTGTAGGTCCCAAACGAACTTTTCAGGACGCATGTATCATCACTAGCGCCATCTGCTGTCACAACTAGAAAGTGTATTTATTTATTTCATTTATGCACGCACCAAAGGATCTCAAATATAATAAAGAGGGAAGGCTTTGAAAGTCGTAACTAACGCCTTCTGTTGGAAGACAAACTTCAAAATGAAAACTTTGTATTGCAAAGAAACTAACATGCGGGCGAAACCTTTTTTATAGTTGCGAGACAGATCTTGTCTGAAACCGCTGCAGTAAAAGGAGCTACAAGTTTTGGCCTAACGTAGCGTCTCGTCCGCCATTTTCAAAATAGACGTTATGCAATTTTAGCGGTAAGATTATTTTTTGAGTTTTATTTTGTGCGATGTAACACAATATCAAACATATTTGAAATGAAAATTCTGGCTGCAGATATTTCTAATTATGTCAAGTAATCTAACATCACTGATGAAGGTTCAATAGCAGTGCTAAAGAAATGTTTGGAAACCATATGCAAATTACAATTTTATTGCGACTGCCACGAATGTTGTATCACGTCAAAGAAAATCTCATCGTACTGGGAAGTTCTGCTCATCTTGTCTGAGTAAGTATAACTAGCTAGTATACTCAAAGGCAGAGAATAGTGCTTATTGTAAGTTTCATGTTCTCTATGCACCCCATGTAACTGGATTAAGATCAAAACAAACCGCAGGTCAATTTCTTTCAAAACGATTTAATAATTGGTAAAAGGCCTTGAAAATGTTCAGCCAATATGAAATTTTTTCCATCATCAAGATTCAGTTCTCAAAGCCGGTGATTCTTAGCGGTTACAGAAGGAAAAACGGTTCCTGTGAATCAAGTAATGGACAGAGGCAAACTAGAACAAGTTTTGCAGAATAGGGCTATTCTTAAACCTAATATCAAAACATTAAATTTTTGTGGAAGATATGGGCTGGACATGAGAAGGTATAGAGACTATGGGAATTTAGATGTATTGTTAGAACCATGCCAAATCGAAGGAATTTTTAAAACTATTTTGCAACGCTGAAGAAATATTGAAAACTCATCTACAAGGTTATGCAAAAAATGCAATTTATATAAGGTGGAATATTCAAAATCAGATTATTTCAGTATGCAACGATTTTAACCCGTTAGTTGTTTCTAGTTGGTCGATTTGCCGCCCATCCTTCAGTGTTGCCAGATTTTTTTATTCAATAGCCACCACAAATTTTTAGAAGTGACATTTGATATTACATAAAACGCGAGTAAAATCGAAGAAACGTCAATCACATCACTTCTTAAAATTATTGGTGACAATTAAATAAAAAGTGCGGAATCTGTAATAGTTGACGCTGTCTATAGCGACTACTAACGGGTTAATGTGAAGCATATAGCAACTGAGGTGATTGAAGCGAAATGTTTTGCAGTTTTCATTGGCGAAAGTGCACATTTTGCAGTTGCAAAATTAAAAAAAAAAAAATCATTAACGGTTGTATTCACTATTAACATCAACTGGCAGTTCAACGTAAAAACTTGAAAAGCATCTAAAGTCAGAGTGCAGCTTTCCTACAAAATTTAGCACGCTGCTTCTGCCACCTAGCGTCGAAAATTCCAAATAACATATGATTGGGTTTTTTGAGCTAAAAAAATCTAAAAATAACAATGCCACTAGATAGCAGACGTAGCACTTATTGTAGCAGACGTAGCACTTAAATTTTGCTGAAAAGTTACACCCTGAATGTATACGCTTTTCAAGTTTTCATGTTCCACCAGAAGTTGAAGTTATTGGTAAATACAGTCGTTTGTGTATATTATTTGAAACAGTTTTTTACAAATGAGAAGTACAAAATTGAATTTATGACAGTGGAGAACTTCCGTCAGTTTGTGCCTCTGACTGAAACAATAGGTCGAGCATCTGCAGATGCTGTTCTCAAAGGCCTTGTAGACTGCAACACTGATATATCTTTCCTCCGTTGACAAAGGTTTGATGAAGCTTCTGGAATATGCAGGGAGTACAATAACATTGATGCAACGATTCAGAGCCCCTTATGTTCACTGTTTGAACTTAGCAATAACTTGTTCATTATTTGACCATTTTTTACTCGGAAAATTTGTAAAGGAATGAAAAAAATAGTGCACCACTGGCACTCCCATTGGGAATATTCTCGGTGCGCCACTGCACTCTTGCATCTATAGTTCGGTATTTAACGTATATGGAGGTCTGCATTTACGTAATAGTGATATCAGTTACATTAAGCATAAATTTTTTAAGAAATATTTGTTATTTTCTGTATTTTTAAAATATTGCTATTTTAATAGATGATTATGAATAGATGAAAACTAAACTTCTCGGCTGTTAGAGGAGATAAAGTTATTTTTTTTAGTATAAAATATATCACTAGGCAATAAAATGCAGCAAAGCATTTCTAACAAGGACATTAACTATACCTTCATATATTGGACCTTTTACAAAGTAGTCTTTTAATAGAGAAATTCTTTGTTCTGGAAAACAATTCTAAATGATTTTAATTATTCAAATTTACATTGTTTATTCGTGTAGCTTTCTGATAGTAATTATTATTAGTTTGTTGTAATTTAAAAAGCATTTTATTTATTTAAAAAAATTATATATATATTTTTAAATAAAAGAATGTATCGTTTACTTATGTTTAATTTAAATTAAACATGTTTTAAATTAATTTAAATAAAGTTAAATTAACATATGTTTAAAATTAAATAATGTATTAAATTTAAATAATTATTAAAACTTACGTCCACACACATGCACACAAGCAAAAAAAAAATAAAAAATAAAAAATAAATAAATAAGTAAATAAATAAAAAATCAGTTAAACAATATTTTATACAATATTTTTAAAAAATATTTTGAAATGAAATTGGAAAGTGTTTATGACTTGTCTGTTTGCACATTAACTTCTGTGAATAATTTTTTAATATTCTTGAGCTGATATTACTTGCGACCAGTTTTGTAAACAAATGTTTTATTTGTAATGAAACACAGCCAGATTCCGTTTGTTTACCTAATTGTGATCACAATGTTTCACTCTGTATGTAACCCTTAGAACATTTTTCTTACACATACTACTTTTCCCCCAGTTTGAATGTTTATACGAAATTTTTTTTTTCATAAATTCTTTAGAATGTACTCCATGTAGCTTCTCCTTCCAATATATGTGTTATCGCTAGAGTGCATGCACTCTAGCGATAACACATATATGATATCTGCAGAAATCAGTTAATCTGCACATTAACTAGGGTGATCCGTTAAAATGAGGAAAATTGTTTCTTTTCTCAAATTACCTAAGTAATCTGCGAATTACGTAGATAATCTGCACATTACCGACCAGACACTCGTTAATCTGCACTTTACCTTCTAGGCACTCGTTAAAGTGAAAATAAGATCTTTGGTGAAACAACAGGAACGTTTGCAGTCACGAGGTTTTTGTATTTTCCCACATAGGTTGAGTCCAATTATAACAACAACTACATACTTAGTTCCATAATATATAATTAGGATCTTCCATTTAAAGTTAACTCATTTCTTTTTTACACGTAAGTTGGGGACTTTGCTGATTTTTGGGTATTCACATGTGCAAATTTACCACGAATAATATTTTGGCCTGTTGTTTCTCAATCCGTAATAATAGTTGTCCCACATATGTTGGGGTCAATGGAAAAATTATTGAATTTACATAGGTTAGGGCAAATATTCTTTTTCAGGTTTCTTTACATAATAAAAATATTAACTTTTCAAAACATGTTACTTAAAGTAGTTTTCACCACATTTACTAAACACATAGGTTAAGGCCTACATTTTCAATTCTTTTACAAGCATATTTGTAAATCTACACTGAAAATTCCAGTATTTAACAAATATTTCAATTGTTAAACAACTAACCCTTTAGATTTTGTAATTAATGGAGCACACTGTAAAAAATGAACATGCTAAATTACATCACAATGTGCGGGTAAAAAAATCGCTATTACCTTGTGGATTAACATTATACCTTAACATTATACCTTTGGATTAACATTATACCTTAAGTTGTGCGCGCGCAGCGCGCACGCGACTGAGCTGCCGAAGTCAGTGGGAACCCAGTGCGAGTCTTTTCCGATCAGAAATGATTTTTTTTTTAGGGGGCACGAAGGCTCAGGGAAGGAGTACGCGCGCGGAGCGCGTGTATCCTTGGAGTTGTGCGCGCGCAGCGCGCACGGGACTGCGCTTCCGAAGGCAGGGGGAACCCGGTCTGAGTTTTTACCCGATCAGAAATGATTTATTTTGTATCCCTGAAGTTGTGCGCTTCTTTTTTTAGGGGGTACAAAGGGTCAGGGAATGAATACGCACGCGCAGCGCGTGTATCCCGTAAGTTGTGTTGGTATACGTAGGTTAATTAGGAGGGGCTTAAAGGGTGGGGAAGAAATAGGTGTGCACCGCGCGCGATGCGCGCGAGATTTTACCCGATTTACACGTTTTGAGGTGTCTTGATTAGGTTTTCTTTTGTACTTCAGCTACTAATTAAAATAATTTCATAAGTGATACATCACTAGAACGCTTTTTTGATTTGAAATCGAACAGTGGAATACAGCAATTCGAACCGCCAGATGGCGCTGTAATATTTTCATTTCAATTTCTAATTATGATTAAATTATTTTTAATGCAGCATTCGAAAAATATTTTAAAGTTCTTTTAAATTATCGAAAGTTTTCCCCAGATTTACACGTTTTGAGGTGCCCTGAATTAGTTTTCTTTTGTATCTGAGCTACTAATTAAAATAATTTCATAAGTAATACATCATTAGAAAGCTTTTTTGAATTGGCAGCGAACAGTGGAATACAGAAATTTGTACCGCCAGATGGCGCTGTAATATTTTCAAATTTCAATATTTCAATTTCTAATTATGATTAAATTATTTTTAATGCAGCATTCGAAAAATATTTTAAAGTTCTTTTAAATTATCGAAAGTTTTCCCCAGATTTACACGTTTTGAGGTGCCCTGAATTAGTTTTCTTTTGTATCTCAGCTACTAATTAAAATAATTTCATAAGTAATACATCATTAGAAAGCTTTTTTGAATTGGCAGCGAACAGTGGAATACAGAAATTTGTACCGCCAGACGGCGCTGTAATATTTTAAAATTTCAATATTTTAATTTCTAATTATGATTCAATTTTTTTTAATACATCATTAGAAAGATATTTTAAAGTTCTTTTAAATTATCGAAAGTTTTCACCAGATTTACACGTTTTGAGGTGTCCTGAATTAGTTTTCTTTTGTATCTCAGCTACTAATTAAAATAATTTCGTAAGTAATACATCATTAGAAAGCTTTTTTGAATTGGAATCGAACAGTGGAATACAGAAATTCATACCGTCAGATGGCGCTGTAATATTTTCAAATTTCAATATTTCAATTTCTAATTATGATTCAATTATTTTTAATACAACATTCGAAAGATATTTTAAAGTTCTTTTAAATTATCGAAAGTTTTCACCAGATTTACACGTTTTGAGGTGTCCTGAATTAGTTTTCTTTTGTATCTCAGCTACTAATTGAAAAAATTCATAAGTACGACATCATTAGAAAGCTTTTTTCAATTGGAATCAAACAGTGGAATACAGAAATTTGTACCGCCAGATGGCGCTGTAATATTTTCAAATTTCAATATTTCAATTTCTAATTATGATTCAATTATTTTTAATATATCATTCGAAATATATTTTAAAGTTCTTTTAAATTATCGAAAGTTTTCACCAGATTTACACGTTTTGAGGTGTCCTGATTACGTTTTCTTTTGTATCTCAGCCAAATGAGTTAGATCGTTCAAAATTGGTATACGTAGGTTAATTAAGAGGGCCTGAAAGGGTGGAGAAGAAATAGGCATGCACCGCGTGCTTATCCCTTAATTTGTGCGCGCGCAGAGCGCACGGGACTGCGCTGCCGAAGGCAGTGGGGACCCGGTGCGAGTTTTTACCCGATCAGAAATGATTTTTTTAGGGGCATGAAGGGTCAGGGAAGAAATAAGCGCGCCCAGTGCGTGCATCCCCTAAGTTGTGCGCTTTTTTTTTAGGGGGCACAAAGGGTCAGGGAAGGAATACGCGCGCGCAGCGCGTAAGGGACTGCGCTGCCGAAGGCTGTGGGGACACGGGCCGACTTTTTACCCAATTAGAAATGATATATTTTTTAAATTTCTTTTCTTAACACTAAAAGTTACTGTTAGTGATTCATTAGTTTTAGTGATTCATTTGAAAATACTGACCCGCTAGCGGGCGAAACTCGCTAGTTACATCATGGAAAATCGATTGCATAATATGATGATATGTAGTGGTGTGATAATTTCACCTTAGCCCACCAGAGGGCGAGCATTTCATTACAATCGCGGATAGTATGATGGGGAACTAAAAAAAAGGAAAAAGATTAGTTTTCTTTTTTTTTTTCTTTCGTTACTTATTATAATGTGTATGTGTTTTAATTTTTATGACTTTTAAAGTTATATTTCTTTTATTTTTTTCATCTTTTTTATTCTGTCAATATAAGTTTGAAGATGTTATGCATTTTTAATATGAAATATAATATATTTAATAGCTTTCAATAAATTCTATTTTATAAATGAATGTTAGTAGTTGTAATACAGTAACGATTTCTTTTCAAAATAAAAATATTTATCCATTAAAAAAAAAAGAAAGAAAGAAAGTATTATTAACAACTTATATTGTTATTACTATTTAAAATATATATATATATATGCATCAATTTTTAATTCGCTAAATAAATATTAAATTAGACAAATCAGAAGCATTACTTAAGAATTACTTCAAATAATTAAAACTGCTTTAATATTTTTTTAGAACGCATGACAGTTAAAATGACAGTTTTCCATTCTTTATTAAACTATATTTTGCAGCATACATATATCTGTACAAGTTTAGCAAGTATATTAATTTTACAATATATATATAAATATTAACACAATTTATGCAATAACCACAAGGAAATTACCTGAAAAGCGAAAAAAAAAAAAAAAAAGTAAATAAATAAAAGTATAATCATGATATATAAAATATATAAAAAAAACTTGAAATTGGAAGAAACAAACAAACAAAAAAAAAAAAAAATGGAATGAAATGCTAAAAAATGCAAAAAAATTTCATATGAACTATTTATTAAATAATGCCATAATATTTTTCAGAATTAAAAATTAATACATCATTTTTTTTTTCAATAAATAGTAATTTAAATCAATTTCAAAATAAATTAGTTTTAAAAAGTTGTGGTTTAATAGTTGTATTTCGGCTGGAAATAATTACTGTGTTGTAAATTTAATATTCATAATTCAAAATGGAGTTTCACGAGAGAGAGCTTTTAATTAAGGTGAGATTTCATTAATAAAATGTAGACCCTAATCAAACTTATATTGACAGAAATAAAAAGAGAAGAAATAAAATTAAAACAAGTATAACTTACTTGTTACTTTAAATTTTTCGTTGGTCATAGGCGTAGTAAACAATTAAAAGTTTATGTTTCAAGCTCATTCGCGTATCTGTATCACATGACTGTATGACATCATAGTGAATGTAAAAAAACTGAGGCTCGAAACAATCATTTGAACGTTAAAGATACAGAAGCCGCTAATGTGCGGATTACCTAGGTTGAGTTCACGATACACAGCATGGGCGAGCACGGGCTTGCCCATGTTAACCCACACCGTTCACAGACGGCATCATGTGATCATTTGCCGGTTACCCATGCGTGCCCAAGGCGTTCACAGCTGGTGAATGGGTAGCCCGGGCTTTGCACACTTAACCCAGAAAAATTTTGTGGGGAAAGTGGTCACGTGATGGGTAAAATGCATGTTGTTTGTCAACATCGTAATATCTGATGAGAATTACAATTTTTATTCGTTGTATTATAATGTTATACCTCACTTATATTAAGTTATTTTTTCTTACCAATTTTATCCCTTGAAAATTTCAGCAACGCATGTGAATTTCAACAGACGTAGAAAAATTTATTTCATAAAATTTTAAATATAGGAATATTTTCATAATATACACTTTTACAGTAATTAATCTATATTTAATCATTTGTTTTAAAAAGAAAATATTTTTATAATCTAGATTTCATTTATATGAACTGTGCGTTAAATAATGATGAGCAGTTTGAGTTATTATTTCAAATTAATATTTATGTTTCTTTTTATACATTTTCACAAATTATTTTGATGATACAGGTATGAAACTTTTCAGGGGCTACTTCTGTATTCAGGGTTTTTGAAAAAATTGCTATCCTTGAACTTCCTGTTGAATTATTGTTGTATTTTAGAGATTTTTCATTTCGGATATTTTATTTACCTTGTAATGTATTAAGAATCCTCTAAATATCACTTATGATAAGTACTAAGTACTTTTAATAATAGTCACATGATATCATTAAGTCTGCCATTGCCTTTCATTCTACATTCATGTAGCAGTTTTAGGAGGGTTTTGCATATCAAATAGTTTCACCCGCTGACCCTATTACAAATGGTTTAGATTGATTGCATAAATATTTTTTCATTTTTATGCTATTAAATTCATTTGATTTTAATCAGGGTTAATCACTCAATCTTAGCAGTTTTAGTTTTCTTCTGTTCAATTGTTTGTACTAATCTAAAAGATTTTGTAAAGTTGAAACATACTTATAAATGTTTACAATTTTCACTATATTTTGATAAAAAGTATTAATATATATTTAAGTTAAATACAAAGAAATACTGATATGTCATTTGATGTCAGCAATTATACTTTTCCTGAACATATTTCATTAAATTTATTTGTGTTAAGTGAAACTGTATTCAATGTGCTTGTTATATTATTCAATACTGCAATGATTTTAAATGATATCTCTTTATATTTTTAAATAAATCTGTATATCACGTCATTTTTTGAAGGTAATTTTAAAGCTTTGCAGCATTGAGTAATATTTTACACCAGGTTATTATAGACTAAATCACGAAACGTCAAAGTTGTTTACTAGCATAGCAATTTTACTTTGGGACGTGTTTAGTTACTGACTATATCTATATGATACAATTTGCCATTTAGTAAACAGTCATATTTGGGAGATACAAGTGAATGTTTGCCATAATCATAGGCCTGATGCGTAGTGTGTTGTGCTAATGTATTTATTCTTAATTGTATGGTAACCTCTCGATAAAGAAAGTCATTTTCACTTTAGTAGAAAGAAGGCAGGGTTGGCTTGATTTTATCCGACCCAATAAAACCCACTTGAAAAAAACCAAGTGTTTTTTTTTTTTTTTCAAAGTCCTTATTTAAAATTCCACTTTTATCTAACTTATAATAAACATATAAATATAAAACAAATATTATGTACATTAATTGAACATGAACAAAGAATTTTCAGAAATATTGGAGGTTCTCAAACTGCTCTGTAGGAAAAAAAATCTCCCATGGAAAAAAATTATAATTATCTTATTAAAACATAATAAAAAGTTATCTATACAAAAGCAAGAAAAACTAGTATGTTGTGGCCACCACATGACTTTCTTCTATATTTTCGTATACAAATTCACTCAGTAAAAATAATTTATTAAAATTATTATTTAAAAAAATTATCTTCCATGATAATGGAGACGATTTCTATATTTGAGAAGAAGTATAACACAAAATATCCAAAAAATGTCGAATTTATTCTCAATATTACATTAAAAAAAATTTTTTTTGGTTAAAAATAAAAAATGTTTATAACTTTATTTTAAATTATCGCAGATCAATGGTTCAACCATTCGTTTTAAAGGTATTGGTGAGCTCTTTTCAAAGATATCTATCATGAAAATTTACTCCCCTCGAGGAGGGACTTCCCCCCCAGGAGGAGAAGCGAGGCTCCTACATACACAATTTTTTTTCCAATTTTTACCAAAAGTTGATAGGCACTAATATATGTCAATGTGTAACTACATACCAATTTGTATGAAATTCTGTCACACACAGACAGACATTTTCTAAAAAGGGTCAAATCATGTTCTACAGCTCTCAAAACATGTAAATCCATCAAAAACCCAAAGTTGAAAATGTTTACGAATCCAATACTTTCTTCTATTGAATATAGAAGAAAGTAAAAAGTTCTTTGTTAATATAAAGAAAATTGTGAGACTCAAGGAATAAAAAAAAAAAAAAAAAAAAAAAAAAAAAAATTAAATTTAAAAAAAAGTCTGAAAACTGTTGTGCAACACTGTTAAGTAACGTAGAGGGGCAATAATTAAAAATATTTTATGAGAATTTATTGACTATGAAAAATTTAATAAAGCAACACCAAATAATTATTAAAATCCAGTTTTTTGTTGTAAAGGGCAGATAAACAGAATTTTAGAATATTTAAAGAACAATTATTTAATTAAAAAAAAATTTCTTTATAACTTAATCATAACCCAAGTAGCACAGGAACGTTCTGTGAACGTCTAATAACGGTTTCAATAGTTCAAACACCGTGTTTCGTGTCAAAAGAACGTTCTAAAACACGTTCAGAAATGGTATTATTTAGAACGTTCTGAAAATGTTTGATTTGTACCATCTATAAAACGTACAATTCTAGTTCTATATAGAACGTTCAAGTGTAACACCGTCATAACACGTTCTGTAACAGTGTAATTATAACGAATATGACAAAATGACTTTTTAGTACTATTGGTTGAGAAACTAGGTTAATCATGAAAATTTTTGACTTCAGTTTTTGATTTTTTTACACGTTTTCTGGCGTGAGGAATCCGGAAGTCAAAAGGTTGGTATGGTATCGGCACCTATTAGCGTGATAGCCCGTTAGTCCATGTACACGATATCTCAAGAACAAATGATTGCAGAGAGATCGGACCAGTTTTAAAATATCGCTTATGATATTGATAAGAATCCTATTGAGAGATTTGTAACATTCTAATTTAAAAACTTCGTAAGTTATTCGAAATTTATAATTTTTAGCTTGATAGAGAATAGAGCATTTTTTACATTTTCAGTTTAACGTTTTGTTAGCACGTCAGTAAAGAATGCTTTTCAAGAATCAGTAGCGGTGAGGTGAAAAAAAATTACAAAATTTTAAACTCATGGAAAAATTTTGTGAATTTTGTATTTCATGAATCAATGTATGGAATTCAACCAAACTTGTTACATAATTAGATCTTGCCCTAAATTGGAGGTTATTTAAATTTCATTTAGGATATATCGTCCGATAGATTGCGGTGCTATGTAATGAAACCCTCCATTTATGGGACGGCTATATCTCAGCTTCTATAGTGTACAAATGCATTAAACTTAATATATTGGTATATATCATGATAACCTCTGCTAATACAATTTGGATGTATACATTGTCCAACAGGTGGCGTTGTAATCTGCAATTTAATCATTTTAACGGAAAGGCAATATTTTAACTCTTGTGATTTAACACTTAAATTTTGTGATACACTGAAGTTATAAGTGAAATCGATTTTATGTAAAGCTTTACTGGTCCATTTTGGATGCACATCGGCCAACAGGTGCTATGTTGCAATGTAATCTCATAACGGAAACGAAAAATCTTAACTTCTGTGATTTATAAATGTTGTAAATTTGGTACGTGAAATTAATATTACGTAAAACTCTACAGATTGCCTTTGGGTGCATATTGGACGACAGGTGGCACTGCCACGTTCCAATATTTTCCATTCACAGAAAGGCTATCTATCAGCTTCTGTAATATATATACTCACCAAACCTTCTGTGTGACATACATTTGATATACATTATTGATTCAATTTGGCTGTATAACGAGTAATAGTCAAACAGTTTTTTTTTATTATTATTATTCATAGGACATTGTTTTTTTCCCCTAGGAATAAGTATACGGGGATGGGGGAGGGGTGGATAAAAATTTTCACAATGATTATCTTTCAAAAGAATTCGATATCACCTTTAAAACGAATAATTGAACCATCGTTTTCTGATGATTTAAAACAAATTTACCGTTTTTTTTTTTTTTTTTCATTTGTCATAATAATAATAAACCCTTAGAAAAATAAATTTTCTAAGATCTTCTACATAGCATAAAAATGATTGTCTTCTGTCATGAAAATCTGCTAATCAAGGATGTTATTGAATAAATAATCTACTGCTTGATCAGCAAACTGCACAAGGTTCGGTCTGCATAGCATCAACATAATTGAAGAATGTGACAAAAATTTTCGCGCTTTAACTTAACGATAAGCAAGCATCTGCTATTACAGGAAGTCAAACGGTTTGGCAGTTTTATCGCTAATTTGGCTATTTTTTTCCTCTCTTTAATTATTGCTTATATTTTTCTTTCTTTTCTTTCTCTCATCCACAGATATGGATAAGAAAAATCCAAAATTTGACCCGAAAGTATTGTTTTTGGGTCAAATTTTGAAACTGAATTTTTGCAATATTTTTGCACATTTTGAGGTCCCCTGAATCCAAAAATCAGGTTTTTGTATTTGATCTGTGTGTGTGTGTGTGTGTGTCTTTGTGTATGCCTGTACGTGTATGCCAGTTATCAGCACATTTCAAAAACAAATAATTCCAGAATATGAAAACTTAGTATTCTACATTTGAATCATGTAAGGGGATGCTGCACTTAGCTTTTCCTTGAGATCAAGCAAATGCTTCGTGTACAGGGACGTCCAAGATAATTCAAATACATTAGGTATGTGAGCGAAATTTTTCTGCTATTTACAGTTTAATATCTGTAGCCTGTACTAAACAAAAATAAGTTAACATATATTTTTTTATATGCATAAAAGTATGTTTAGTGTAAAATATGGCATGAAAATCATTCCCCATTCATCTACAGGGCTACCTAGGAATGATAATTAATACTTCAAACCTACAGAGTAAACAAAGAAATTTTTTAAGTGGAAATTTTAACGCTTTTTTTTTCCCTATAATTACACGTTTTGAGGTTCCCTGAATACTAAAATCAAATTTTTAATGGTTAATCTTTGTGTATGCCTGTTATCAGCTAATTTTAAAACAAATATTTGCAGATAATTCAAATTTTGTATTTTGAAGTTTATTTTGAGGTTGCTAAAAATGTTTGTTCAAGATTAATAAGCTTGAAAGAGTGGTGAGAAAGAAAGTTGACTGAAAAATTTGGAATGAACTTTTAAATTTAATAATAGCTAAGAATTTTTTATAGTAGGCATTATGCAATATATTTAAACGGGGTCCCCCCCCTCCTCATTGAGAGAGTTATTCGTCAAATAATATCTGTTCCTAAAACTAGTTTGAAATTTTTAAAACGTAGATTTATATATAGTATTTGTTATCTTACACTTTAATCTGCAATCTGCATTTATAGTATTCAAATGCTAGGTAAGAGTAAGAGACAGCCATGTGAGTGTCCCACGAAATTATTATTAATATTTAAATAAAAACAGTCTTTTTTAAATACTGATAATGCATAATTAAGTAGTAATTTTTATTATATTTTTATCTATTTATTTATTTGGGTTGAGAAGTGATGTGTCTGTCAAATGAAAGAAGAGATTTAATTGATGGTCTACATTCATGATGACGGTCGTTATTAAAAAAAATAGCGATACCTTCAAATTTCACACATTATAAAATCCAAAATTTTGCTTCAAATTATCTTGGAATGGCGAATTTTGGTTGGTGGGTATTGATTGAGTGTATGTAATAGGCACTTCGGTGGTATTTCGCGAAACTTCTAACTTACCCGCCGAAGAGGGAGAGTAAAAAGTGGGTAAGACGCTGCCGAAAGCAATGGAAACCCAGACTAATCATGTTGCGAGCGGAAGAACCATTACCAAACGCAGCTGGAACATCAACTTAAGTTTCGATTGATTTCAGCGATTTTTTTTTTTTCTTTTGAGATTTTGTTAATAATGACATGGAATTTTGAGAATTTATTTAAATATACTATGCAGCAAAGCGGGCAAAGCCTGCTAATGTTTATTTAAAGCATACTTAGATATGCTACACGAAACGTAATAAAATTATGAAATACTGTTCGTATGCACATAAAACATGTTTCCTATAAAATATTTTATTGTTAGCTTATGATTCATAAGGCCATATAGAAATATTTAGATATATTAGAGGATAATAAGCGAAAATTGATCGAAGTGTGTTTTAAATTTTGTTAAACGTTTTCAACTTTCCAACGAGTTAAAAATATGCTTAAAATTTAAGTTTGTCAACACCATTGTCTGTCTATTCGTTCTCTAATTTCAAAAATATATTTTATAATTCCTCAGTTACATCGTAACCGTGCTCATTTTTTATTGAAAGTATGTGTATACCGTAAGCGGTTTGATATGGGGACTCACTAAAATTTTAAACGTACAAAAGTGTATGTTTAGGTGTAGGGTGCAGGTGTTTTATAAACTAAGTGATCCGCATGATTTTTCTTTTTTGTTTATTACTAAATATAGTAAAAATGTAGCAATTTCTGTAATATTTCAATAAAAATATAAATATCTTGCGCATTAGTAAAAAAAAAAAAAAAAACTAGTTATACTGTGACGGCTTTAAAAGTTTTTTTTTTATTCCATTCTATATAATAGCGTCACCAACGATTTATTCGCACAAAATTTCAAGAAACTTAGCTTCTCACAATTAACTTTCTATACATATAATTTCGTACAATTTTCACCAATAGGTGCTGCTGTATAGGCAACTGGAAATCCCAGACACTAACAGCAACGCCACATTGTGGATAGATTACATCCGAATTGAATCAGCATACATTTTAATAATATAAATATCATATACCAATTTTGGTGGATTTAAATAACAATAAATAACATACGAAATATATATACCTTAGAAGAACTACCTACTCTGAGAAGCAAGGTTTTACCTTATCAGAAACGAAATTAAATTGTCGTCTGTTAGCTTTTTGTACCCAAATAAAATCAGTACAGATTTACATGATTTCCATCACATGTACAAGCTTAGTGTATTTATAACTATAGATGATTAGATGGAGCCTGTCCAGTAGAATTGCAATATAGAAGCAACATGTTATGAAAGCCACATATTAAAATCTAATTAGCAGTAATTTAAGTCTAGCCAAATATTAAGTTTGGTTAAATGCTGTCCACTGGCTCGTGAGAAACAGAGTCCAAAATTTTCTTTCTGACACACATACAAAGACATTTTCTAACAATAGTCGAATCATATTCCAAAAATCACAAACTGTGTGAATTTATCGAAAATCGAAAGTCGGAAATTTTCACGAATCCAATACTTTCTTCTTGACAGATGTAAGTAAAATAATAATAATAATAATAAACGGTAATCATACGCTTGATCCAATCTTGAGGTTGAAATAATTAAAAACAGCTAAAAAAAATGTTTTATTTATTTATTAATTTATTTATTTTCTCCTATATTAACCCTTTGCCGGCCCTAGTGCTCTAAACCGCTATACATAGTATTGCCAAATTGAGGGACTCTTTTATTTAACGAACACCAATAATTTTGAGGAGTGATATTTGATATACATAATGGACGAATAAACTTCGAAGTGATTAGACAACCGATGCAGTAGAAATTTATTGGTGGATATTGAACAAAAAAAATCCTGAAATTTGGCAACATTCAAAAAAGGAGAGGGAAATTCAATAGGACCGGCAAAGGATTAAATTAAAGGTTTAAAGGATAAAATTTCGATCCGTGCAGTCATCTAGAATAACGTTTAGTATAAAAATACACAGATTATTTTTAACTAATGGTTGTGAAATGATTATATATATATATATATATATATATATATATATACACAATACTGATAATTATTCAAAAAAACTTTTTGTACATTCGGCAGAAAAATTACTGAAGCACACATCCACGTTTCATATATACTAGCAAACCCGTGCGGCATTTTCGCACTTTATTTCTTTTCTTATTTACCTTTAAAATTTGAAACTTATAAATATTATATCAATTTCACCCCTTAATTAAAATTTTAATTTACCAGAAGCCAAATTATTATTAGATACAAATAAATATTGTGCAATAGTGAAACCAGAATTATTCAAAGAAAAGCTTCAAAATAAAATTCATGGTTTATGACTCAGTTTTCATACTTCCGCAGGCAGTACGGTTTTAGTAAAGGACCCCTGTGACGCCTTTTAAATTTTAATGTATGCAATGGCATTTTATTTATTTTAGCGTAATTTTTTGTAAAAAAGAAAAAAAAAATCCTAGACTTAAATTGATAATATTTTTTTATGATTGCGTTTTGTAGCCAATTTATGATAATATATCATGTTCTGTTTATATCTTTGAAATATTGCTAGGTTTATACTGACTCTTGCAAAGATTTTGCAGAAATAACTTTCAAAAATACATTTCTCATAAAATAATGTCCTCAAACAAATATCGTCATGTTTTCTTTATTAGATCATTGAACTGAATCCGCGTGCTTAAATATTGTTCATTTTTAAATACTATTTTTTATCCTCACGTATTTTATTAATTTTACCACTGTCGTATCATTTCAAAAAATATTAATTGAAATTGGTCCACGTTAGAGAAATATTATATAGATATTAGTTTGATCACTAATTTTTATCATCAATCTACTTTTTTATAAACAGCTTAAGACTAAGATTATGACTCGATAAATATTTACTCAACAAAACAGTTTAGGTGCAAATATTTTGATTTACTAGAGCTTCAATAATATTTCTGCCGACAGTATATGGAGTAGCATCATTCACAACCGCTCTTTCGTGCCGGCAAAATGATTTTAATATTTTTTGAAATAGCTCACAATTTTTAAAATGAATAGTTGAATCAAGCTTCTGTAATAATTTGAAATAATTGAATTTATATATATATATATAAACAAATAAATAAATAATATTTTTTTCCATTATTGGTTTTTTTCCTTTCTCTCATTTTTTTCATAAATGTAAAATGCAGAAATAACTACTTTTAATTGAACAACGTGGATTTGTTTAAGAAAATATAAAATACAGTTTTGTAATGGCCACGACGTACTAGCTTGATTTTGTAATTATCATCCTGTTTAGTTAGATAAGCTTTCCTTGAAGTGGCATTTTATGTAATTCAATAAAACAAGCATGCAACATTTTAAATACACCACGAATTTTTATATCTTGCCTCATCATAAAAATAAACTATTTAACAAAATATTGTTAAATACAAACTCTGTAACATAATATTTAAATAACATTTTTTTAATACAATTGTTGAGTTCTGCATGTTTCATTAAAGTAACTACATAAAACAAAAATAGTTTTTTTAACCCCTAATAATTAAATAATGACTATGCCACAAAATGAAAAGGACTACTTGTGTTGTTTTATCTCAAAATAGAAAGAAGCCAAATTTGACTAGACCGCCAAATTACCAACAAGGGTTGCCAGTTCCATAATTTTCAGCCGCGAAAACCAAATGATTTCATATCAATTTTCTCATGTTGATGACTTTCTGATTATCAAAGAGAGACGTAAGAGTGAATTTACTTTATATATCTTACATACATATATTTTGATACATTATTAATACTTTATTCATACTTATAATAAAAGTTTGTATATAATTATTAATCAGATGCTAAAAAGTTTGACTTGTTATTTTTAAGTTTTTTTTTTTTTTTTTTTTTTTTTTTTTTTTATCTCGAGAAATTGAAAAATGCTGTTAATGTAAATCTAACTACTAATTTGTTTTCTAACAGCATTTGAATATTAGTGTTACCAATGAATAAATTTTACAAGCAAAACTTGTCACATAATAGTATTATGACATCAAATATTTTTTCTGTTATAAATAAGCGGGATTTTTGTGTAAAAAATAAACATAATTTAAATTTCTCATCAAGAGAAAAAAACATATATTAATTTCTTATAAATCTAATTTTAAGGTATGTGTGCTTGTGTCATTTTGTCAGTCTTAATAAGGGTATGGTGGACGTTGAAAATCTTTCTTTGAAATTATTGTCTTACAATTGTTTGTATTGCATATAATGGGTCGTTCAATGTAAAGTGAATTGTTTCCTTCTAAATAGATTTTGAAATAACGAACTTTTTGCAAATTTATATGTAGGAAAACAATTTAAGATTTTGTAAGCATTACCTATTTTTAGCGTTTAAAACAAATCAGAGTAGTAAGAATTTATAAATTATAAGAAAAATAACTTAGAAGTTTCATTTTTATAATTATTTAGAAGTTTTAGTTTTCTGAAAAAACAATGTAAGGCCATTTATGGGATTTTAATGCAATAATTAGAGGTTTTTCACTTTTATAATGAAAGATGTAACTAAATGTGGTAAAATTAAGCAAAAATATTCATATTTAAAAAATGTGGAGTTTACACCGGTTTCACAGCGTATGTTTCACAGTGTCTGTATATGCATTGAAATGTATGAATATTAAATATATTAAAATTTCCTGAATACTACCAAAGTTTAAAAAATTTAAATTACAAATTTTAATCTTTTTTTAAATTGTTTAAAATGCTTTAGTCTTAAGTTTTTACTTCGATCTTATATTATTATAGTTTATAAATATACTCTAAATGCATCTGTACATTTTTTTTGTGGATTTATTTATAAATATATATATATATATATATATATATATATATATAATTTTTGAATTAGAAAAAAAATAATTGCATGAAAATTCCACAGTTAAAAATATTACAAAAATAAAAATTAACTCATCAATCGATCCACAAAGTAAAGCACAAATGTATTCAGATTATACTAATAAACAATATTAGTGCAAAATCAAGGAGAATTTTCAAAAATTAAATAACGTAGATAATTTTTTTTTTTTATATTATGAATTTTATTCTTTTAATTTTTATAACCGTTTATGACCATGTACGTGTGATTCTACTGGTCAGACAGAAAATTATATTTCAGTTTCAATATCCATGTAATAAATGCTAAAAAAGAGATTATGTATTAGTTTTCTTAAATTCAATAACATCGATTTTCTCAAGACATGTGAGTAAAAGCCTGCTTATAAAAATGCTAATTTAATTTAATGTTGTAAATGTTTACAGTCAGTTACGGTTAATATTAAGAGAACATGTTTAAAAACAGAAATTTATTAAGAAATAAAAACAGAAATTTTACAAGAAATTTTTATAACAACAGTTTCTAAAATTTCCGTTTTATGGCAGAATTTCTTGAGATTATTAATTTCTTATCCAACATTCATTTTAAATTCGTATATTTTTTAAAGTAAAAAAGTTTATTTTACATTTAGATATTTAAAATATTGTATTAAGTTTCATGTTTTTATATTTTTGACAAAATATACATATATATATAGAGAGAGAGAGTTTGAAATTAAGATAATTTGTGAGTTGCGTTTTACTATATAGCAGTTCGTAAGATATCTTTCTTGTAAAATACTAATAGATAGCAGCACTACTCCGAAATTCACTTAAAATTTACGAATGCGTAGTTGCTTTAATAATATTTCGGTGCTTTCTTTTTTCACTTGAAGAAGAGTCGGACTGATAATTTGACCTGAAACAGCTATTGCGTTTCTTTTATTTTCAATTTATAACCTATTTGTCACCTTCATATCAAATGGTAATGAAGTAAAAGAAAAAAAAAGTGCATTAAAATTTAAATAAAATCTTATTTATAACCGTTATGTTTATGCATAATGTATAAATTTCATAGTATAACAGCTTTTTACTTTTGTTTATTTTAAATAATTTCTTTAAAAGAGAAATCTTTATTATTTATTTATTTATTTATTTGTAGTATTTATTGGAAACAATGGTAGTATATAGCTGAGAAGATTAAACTTATTAAAATTAAAATTTAATTAAAATTAATTTGTTTTTTTTTATTCATTCATTTCTTTTTAAAGGAAAATGTACTTTTTCGTTTTATTATATTCATCGAAATCAAATGGTAATATAATGGAAAGAGCAGGGGCTATAAAATACATGCTTCAAAATCTAAAGAGGTACAGTTGACTTTAACATTGTAGTTCTTAAATAATAACAGATCCACCTGTTGTTGATAAATACTCATTTTATCATGAGATATTTAGATGATTTTTTTTTTTTTTTTTTTTTTTTTTTTAGCTTACTTACTGATTTTTTACCAAGCAACATACATTATATATAATATATATATATATATATATATATATATATCAGTCGAACCTCGTTTACGGGAATCTCATGGGGAATAAAAAAAAATTGTTCATGTTATCAGTAGTTTATATTGTCAGTAACTGAGAAACTGACCTTTGTTTTAGCGGGGATTGTGGAAACTATTCACGATAAGCGGTTTACGTTAATTAGATTCGACTATATATATATATATATATATATTGTATCAGAAAAAAAAAGTAAAAAATTTACAAATTTAAACTCTCAAAGTACAGAGTATTGTTATAAAGTTTGGAATAAAATCACAACACAAAATATGGAATAGAGTTTCATATTTTTTTCCCTTTATTTTTCTCATATTCCATTTTCAGATTTAATGCATCTTTTTCAGACGTGAATTTTACTGTAATAATTTGCTTAAGTCAACTCTGATAGACAAGTTTAATGCATCTAAATGTTTGCATACATGTATTTCAATTTAATCTTTAAAGCGTTTTTATTATACCTCTTTAATTAATTGATTACGAAAATATGTCTGCTATATTCAATATTTAACATTCTTCAATATATAGCTAATAAAGAAATTTCTAAAAATATTTCTTCTTGTAACCAAATATATTTATGTTAAATGTGTAAAAGTTATTCTCACTTAACCCTTTGAGGGACAAGATAATTTTGATCATTTAAAATTATCTGCCACCAGTACGTACAAACAAATATAAGTGATTAAAAAGAAAAATGAAATTTTTCTTCTATATTATTAAAGTAAAACTTTGTAAAAAAAATTCTTGGACAAGTTTTTACAGTTGGGAATTAAAATTAGGTTTGATATAATGTATTCCAAAGCCTTTCAAAGGGTTAAACGAATTTAAATAAATAAAAATGTATAAGTCTGCGTAGCTTTATATTTTTCTTTCATCTGAATTATATAGAGATCTACAAAAATATAATTAAGTGAACCTGAACATTAATGTTACAAACAATACTCTGGTTAATATAATCCTTTTTTTTTTTTTTTTTTTTTTTTTTTTTTGGTATCTGGTTGCGTAAAAACATTATGTAACATTGGGCATTATGTAAAATCACAATGCACAATATTGTTTTAATTTAATCTTTTAAAGTTTTATTTTCGTATGCATTTCGCATTATTAAGATATATATTTTTGAAAAATTTAAACTGTTGTTCCGAATTTATCATTTTTGGTGTATAACGTACAAAACTCATAAATATTAAATATGTACATAGTAGACATACGTTGTACAGTATCTAAGAACTACAATGCCGTATATTTATTAAGAGTATATTGTACTGTATGTAATTAATGAATCTGTCAATTTTATGATTAATAATCAAATAGTAATTCAGATAAAGCTAGTCTGAATACACACAAGTGTAAGCACATATGTAATCCACAGAATAATTATTGTGCATCTTTATATACGTATACAGATGATGGGGGACCAAATAAGAAAAAAAGCGATACTTTCGAATTTAAACATTTTGTCGGAAATTTTGAGAAACATTTGATGGATACTTTGTGGGTGTAAATAACATGTTATATCACATATGTTTAAAAAAAATACCCCAAAGATAAGAAAAGAACCACTAATAAAATTATATTTTTACATATTTGGCACCATCTTGTAATTAATAATGCTTGAAATTTATTGTAGTTTTAGCATGTTTTTATGGCGCTCTTTTTAATTATCATTTATAATTCACCATCACAGAAAATTTCTTTAACGAAATTAAAGACTTTCAAGTGTTTTTTATTTATAATAAGCACGGTTTTTAATTTATTATAAGTCATTTTTAGAAAACTTGACATAGTACATTAGACACAACATTCTGTAATCTGAGATTAAGAACATTAAATTTATGCAAAAAAATGAGCATTTTTACTAAAAGATATTTATCTGCGCATGCACAAGATTTAACGAAAAAAAATTTTTGGGTATTATTTAGTGAAATGTATAGAACTTATGCAAACATTGTGAAAAATCAAAAAGATATCGTCAACAGAATTAGTTGAAATTTAAGCACTATGAAAGACAAGCAAAAGTATAAGTATGTAATGCATATTTTTATTTTTAATAAGTCCTTGGGAATACACTGTAAGTTAATTAAATTGAAATCTTTATAAAACCACTTATCGTTCGCTTCTCTTTCATATTGCTTTAAATTTAACTAATTCTATCGATGATATGTTTCTAAATTTCCCTGATATTGCTTTGGTTATTTTTTCAGAGTATTTATGTATTTGGATAATAAATTTTGTAAAAAAAAAAAAAAAAAAAAAAAAAAAAAACTTTGTCACCATTTGTGGATGCAAAGTTAAAACTTATTTAGAAAAAATACTCATATTTCATCTTATATTAATATTTTTATATTATATTTGTATTATGTTACGTCTAATGCACTATGTCAAATTTTCTAGAAATGGCATTAAATTGATCTGAAAACCCTTTATGTTATATAAGCAAAAAATGTTTCGCAAATTTTCAATAAAGATAAAAAAAAAATTAAAAAAAAAAAAAAATATTCTCAATGAATGCGCGTGATACTGACAAAATTATGAATACACATAAATTAAAGAAGCCACATAAGAATAAATGCTACAGCTACAACGCATTTCAAGTGCAAATTTTTATAAATAAAAATTTACACCCCCCCCCCCCCCCCCCGTTAAGATCCCTTCTTTTCTTTCTGGACAAAATCTTTACATAAATATATGTGGAATAACATGTTTTTTATACCCATGAAGTTCTATGCACTTTATCAAGATTTCTCTATGTATTTGACAAAAAGGCTAAATCGGAAAATTACACATTATTTTGCCACTCGTCTGTATATCATGAAAATGGCTAAAAATTGACTTTTAAAGTTTGGAATTCAAGCATTCTCTGGAATAAAAACTATTTATATTAATGGATACAACACGATAAAATTGTTGTGAAATATAATTATATATATATATATATATATATATATATACGAAAGAACAATAGTTTTATTTATAAAGTATTTATACAAAAGCTATTTCTATATGTTTTCTTTCTTTAATTTTTCTTTCTTTCTTTTTTTTTTTTATACTAACCTTCTGAACCAGAAAATAATGGCGTCCAATAAGTAAAAATTATGTTTTTAGCATAATCATAGACAGAGATTGGGTGAGGACGGCTTTCTTTCCTTTTACTTATGTCTAACATAATATAAAAACGGAAAAGGGAAAACGTTATCAAAACAATAAATAATATATTTAATAAGTAAATAAATAATATACTAAGAAATGATATATTAATTATAAATAATATACTTACTATATTTTTTATTAAAAAAAATAATAATAATTACATTTGTTTATTATTTAATATGCCATGATAGCATAATTACATAAAATGAGTAAAAATTGCGTTGACTCATTTTAAAGAAATTTAAACATTTAATGATTACCAATTACATTGCCATGTGGAATAAGTTTAAATATCTGTAAACATAATTTTTGTAAACTGCTGCTGTAAACTGAAAATATGAATACACACATGCACTGAAATTTAAAAATATGAAGTATGTTAAATATTTTGATTAAAAAAATTATATTTAAGTATTTGGAAATTTTTAAAATTTCTTCCTTCTAACTAATTTTTAAATTTTCGTTTCAATTTCTTATTATTATAAATTAACAATATATTCTAAACTCAATTGCATATAATTTTAGCGGTGTATTGGTACATTAATTTTCGAAAATATTTTTTATGTTGGAATATTAAAACTTTCTATGAACTTCAGCATTCAAATATATTTTTAAACTATCCATGGACTTACAAAGTAGTACCCAGAAATGTTTAGAATATACAGGGTGCAAAGTCGAGAGCAGGCCTTTATTTGCACAACAATTGGTCTCAGACGTTCTCCAATTACAAAATGTATTTTTTAAAAAAATGTAAGCATTCATTATATGACATGTTTAAATTAAAAAAATCAATTTATTCAAAATCACAAAAATTGGTAATTTTTATACGGTTTTCAGGACGCTAATAGTAAAAGTTGACTTTCAACTTAAAAAATATAACACGAAAAGTTTCACTTTTGTGCGCCCAAAATTGTCTGAGATAGTTAGTTTCAAAATTTAGGATTATTTCGCATTTTCTCGGGATTTATTAAAAAGACAATGAAAAATTCTTTAATAAAGCCCGGGAAAAAGCAAACAAATTCCAAATAGGATATTTAAACCGATCCCTTATTGAAGGCCTAAATATGTTAGAAAATCTAAACTTTAAATATCTTGTTCCATTTTGGGAGAATATAAATGAAACTTTTTGTTAGGATGAGTGTCAATTTTTTTAAATATCACTATAGGGATCTGGAACTGTATAAAAATTTAGTTTTTGTAATTTTGAAAAAATAGATATTTTAAATTTAAACTTGTCATACCGCTCATATTTTTATAAAAAAAATTTTGTAACTGAAACTATATGTTTGCGACCAATAGTTGCGGAGATAAAGACATTCTCGTGATTATCTTTGTACCCTGTATTAAAAAAAATTAATATATATATATATATGTATGTATAAATGAATTTTTAATCGTAGTTAAAACCAAGCAACCGATATAAGATCACTGAAACCACATAGAACAATGAGAAGGAAATTACAACAAATTTAAATAACATGTGGAGACTGATTGTGATTTATTGAAACATTTATTTTTGTTTATTTATTTTTATTTTATTTAACTTCAATCTAATCATACATTTATTCCTAGATTATTCGTTGCAATTTTAATAATTTTGCCGGTGCGTAAAAACGACATGAAACTCAAATCAAAAGATACAAACAAGCAACGAGAAGGAAAAAAAAAAAAAAAAACAGCATTTTTTTTTTTTTAAAGGAAAAGCTCAAAACGGTGAAAAAGAAGAAAAAAAAAAAAAAACTCGTCAGGGGTGACCTTTTTCACCGTTGAGCACCAATGTACGATTTCGTTCGTTAGCAGCTATACCAGCGGACACCCAATCGTACAAGAAATTAATTGAAGTTAAAAATGAAGAATAAAGTGGAATAAACCAGGGGTGCAGAACATGTCCGAACGTCCGAACGAGGTTCGGGTGAAATTTTGAATATTTTTTTAAGAGAAAATAAAAATGTAAATCAAAAATAACAATTTGCTACTTTGAAGTGCTTATACACTAACAGCGACATTTTTATGTTACACTGTATGTTTATTCTCTTAAAGATTTATTACATAGAACAAATGACTTTGAATAGCAAAGTAGATTTTTGCATTATTGAGGGAAATTTATACTGTGTTTGGGGGAAATTTCCGAGGTTTGAACATTTTCTGCACCCCTGGAATAAACTATTAATTCAAGAACACAGAGAATCAAACAGAAAACAACTATAAAAAACAAACATTACTCACAGGATGATGCATCCGGAATCCCAAGGATTAAAAAAAGCAAAATAATTCAAGAGTTTAGTTGTACATAGCAGATGAAGAATGATACAACACAGCAACATGGATATGAATTACTTTTTTTTAAATTCAAATAATGTTGGAGAAATTTGAACATACTTAATTTAGACGTATATGCATGAGAAATTCCATATTCTACGACAGTAATTCCCAAAAATTGTCATAACGTGAAAGTCAACACTATATCCCTTAAAAATTTCCTTAAATTTTTGCATTTAAAAAAAAAAAAAAAAATCTTTTTTTCCCCTAATCTGAAGATAATGGCGTTATAGTATTAATAACGAAACTTTAATAAACACCATAAAAGGCAAGAACTCGCAGCTGCTACAAAAGAAAAAAAAAAAAACCGGCAACGCATTCAACACACTCAACGTGCTTGTTTGCAGCTCTCGCGCTTACATTGTTCGCCTGATGAAGGGTTGTGTCTTCTTTTAACCCGAAACAATTGTTTCGAGTTCTTGCATTTTATGGTGTTTATTCAAAGTTTTGTAATTAATACTATAACTTCATTATCTTCAAATCAGGGGAAGAAAAGAAATTAAAAAAAAAAAAAAAAAAAAAAAAAGAAAAAATTTAAGAAATTTTTTAAGGGATAAAGAGACGTAATGGCACTATTTTCGGAAAACTCTCATATAATATCGAATTTTTGATGCATATTACGTTGAAATTAAAGGAATAGTAAGTATGTTAAAATTTCTCAAACATTATATGAATAATAAAAAAAAAAGTAGTTTATAATCCTGTTCATGTGTTGCATCATCAGCTATGTAATTTTTAATAAAAAAGCACCACAAAACTGGCGTTGTAAAAATTATTACTTACAGACTTTGAATAAACACCATAAAATGAAATAAACTCGCAACAATTGTTTCGGGTCGAAAAAACAAACGACCCTTCATCAGGGGAATAAAGTAAGCACGAGTGCTGCAGTCAAAGCGGCAACGCACCAATTGCGTTGCCGCTTTGACTGCAGCACTCGTGCTTACTTTATTCGCCTGATGAAGGGTCGTGTGTATTTTCGACTCGAAACAATTGTTGCGAGTTTATTGCATTTTATGGTGTTTATTCAAAGTTTGTAAGTAATAATATGTACTTTTTACTTTTAAACGCCCGTACTGTGGTGTTTTTTTTTATAATGACGTCACAGTTTTTTTTTTTTTTTTTTTTTTTTTTTTTTTTTTTTCTACACTATTTTAGAACGTTTACAGTACGTTTTCTAGAACGTTCTGAAAATGTGTATAACGTTTTGAAAACGTTCTAAAGACGTTTAGAACGTTCTGAGACCGTATACGTAGAACGTTCTCAGAACGTTTCTATAACACCGATGGTGATAGTTACACGTTCATTGAACGTTCTCTGAACCGTACTATTGTACGGCTTCAAGATGGACAAATAGACGTCTATAACACGTTCAAAGTGAACGTTCTTAGAACGTGTTTGTAGAACAATTTTTGAACGTTCAGAGAACGTTTCGGTGCTGCTTGGGAATAAGACTTTAGAAATTTTGATTTTAATGTATAATTTTTTTTAATTATCTTATTATGAACTAGCCGCCTTCGGCGACCAGCTGGTTCACGATCCTTGCAAAATTATCCGACATTATGACTCCCGCTCAGTGGCACCTTTTCCCCATTTCAGGTCCTACAGCAGCTTATTGATATATAGTGAAAATAGCTTTATTAAAAAAATTAATCTCAGTAAATTCCTGCCCGGTAGCACCTGTGGCACGCTCTTCCCGTTTCAATATCTGAAACAGCCTGTTCACTCATCGTGTTATGATCTTTGAAATTTTTTACTTTAGCAATGTCCCGCTTGAAGGTGCCTTATCTCCATTTTAGAACTTACAAGAGCTTCCCCGCTCATACTGCAAATAGCTTTGAAAATTTTAACTGTAGCAAATTTCCGCTCTGAGGCAACTAAGTGGCCACCGCAACTTTAGAATGTAGAAAAAGAGGAGAAAAAAAGCTAAAAAACCCATAGAAATAGCATGGGAAGAAAACCAAAAAAACTCACAATGTCAAGTGTGTTTAAAAAAAAAAAAAAAAAAAAAAAAAAAAAAAAAAAAAAACGGCTCACACCGGAAGTAATAAAAGGACAAAATTGACTAGAAAAAGACATCGAAGAGCGGGAACAGGCGGGCTGGGGCATTGGTCCTGTCGTCCAGGATTAATACGTCTTGCCTAGTATGTGTGGCCTTACGTTACGTTTCATGATTTGAAACAGCCTGTTCGCTCACCATGTAAAGGACCTTTGAAAATTGTGATTGTGGCAAATCCGCAACCTGGTTGGCCCTACGATCTCCCAATCTTCTCCCTGTAAGTAATTCACTCATAATCAGAATTGGAGATATTGAATTATTAAAATGTCAAACCATCCTCTGGCGACAAAGATTTGAAATATATTACTCTTCAATTTCAATTTAAATGACTTTTAAAATGATATTTTACCTATGAAATTATCTTAGCTAGAAGCTGAGATACAAAGGTAATATAAGCATTGTTATAAAAAAAAATGTATCTAATTTTTCTCTGAAACTTGCATCTGCGGGCTAAATAGTGTTAAAAATCCTCAATACGAAATGTGAGTGGAGTCGGAATTCGAAAGCTTGCATCATAATTAGAATTAGAGATATTGTAATAAAGGTGGTCTGGCTTGTGAGTCCTTCTATACAAACTAATTTAATTTATGCTACATATTAGTTTTAACAGAAATCATCTTACGATTTCTCTGAAAACTGACTAACATACATGTTTAATGGAATTCTAAAAAATACATATACAGTAACCGCCGCTTAATAAAATCAGCCGCTTAATCTGATCAAATTGTCAGGACCGAAATCAAATCAATGCAAACCAATTTTAAAACAGCCGCTTAATAAAATCAGCATCGCCGGTTAATAAACTCAAAAAAATTTCTTCAGCAGCAAAAATATCATTTATGCATGCTGAGCAAATTCCTATTTACACTGTGAATTTTATTTTATTAAATAAGAAAAGAAATTATATACAGAAATCCCTTCGTTATCTCTCTTTGTCGAAAATTTTATATTTACAATATTACATTTTACATTTGCAGCAATTAAACACACCTCATCACTTGTCTTAGGAATAATTTCAAGGAATGTTTATTTCAAAGCGCAGTAATAAGTGACAAATTTGATTTAATTCGCCAGGGATTTTTGTATTTAATTTTTAATTATTAAAAGACAATTTCTAAATCTTATACTGAATATCTAAGAAACAAGACGTTTAAACGAAAAAAAAAAATAAATTTTAAAGAAACGCGTGAACTTTTAGCAAAGTAATGACGATTTTACCCAAAGGAAAACGCATTGGAGCTTAGGATGTATTTAATTCTCTTATTTTGAAGGAACAGTTAAATAATTATTTGTTAAAAATTAATTAATGCTGTTTATTAAATCCATTATTTGGTATTCTTTGAAATTTCTTTTCAAATTCAGGGAAATAACAGCTTTTTCTCGCCTGCAGGAATTTTCGCCGGATATAAAAATCTGCCGCTTAATAAAATCACTTTCGATCAGAACGAATGTGATTTTAATAACCGGCGGGTACTGTATATGGATATGAAAACATGTACAAACTGACCAAAACCAAACTGATAAATACTTTTAAAATTCGTTAAAAATAATTAAATTATCCTCTAATCTATTCTTAAGATATTAAGAATAAACAATTTACACATCAAAATTTGATTTTTTTTTTTCCTCCTTGAATTAGAAAATACATTAAAAAACAAGTCCTTCTGGTTCAGTTGGAAGAATAGTTTTCTTTTTTTGGAATTGGTCACTGAAGAAGGTGGTGATTAAACTTGATTAATGAACTCAGTTAAGATATATGTATGAGTTCGGCAAGGTCAATGAGTGTAACCTGGAATTGAACATGGCACTTCTTGTCTACCAGAGAGAAGAATCTCTCCACTTAGAAATTTTTTTGTAGAAGAATTTGTTCAATTATGTTAATATAATAAGAAAAACAAAATCATTGCTAAAATGCTTTTAAAATTCGAATAAACTATGAACAGGCAATAATTATGAAATACATATTTATGTATATAGATGAATAATGTAAATATGAATAGTTAAAATTATCCTGCACTCAAAGCTGGTAGACATGAGGTCCCGGGTTCGAACCCAGGTCGGCCAAGTCGTTCTTTCATGGTTTTCTCCAAAACTTGCATAAATAAGGACTAGGATCCCTTAAAAAGACCTCCATGTAATGCCTTCCCTCTCACGCCTAGGACCCTTGTGCAGTCAATAGGCCTTATTCCCAAACACATCTTATTTATAAAATCATTTGCCTTAATTATGACTTTCTGAATGACCTCCATTAAAAAAATTTTTCTTGTGTTCAAGAACATTCACCGGATATAAAAATAAGCTGCTTAATAAAATCACTTTGGCTCAGGACAAATGTGATTTTAATAAGTGACAGGTAGTGTATGTTCATTTCTTAAAATTTCTGTGGTATAGCTTTAGCATAGGAGCTCCCTGACGGCTAGAACCCGACAAAATTTTTTTCATTAATCCGAAACCTGACAAATTTTTTTCATCAACCCGAAAACCGACTCGAACCCGCAATAAAGTTTTTTTGCACCCCGTACCCGATCCAAAATCTGAAAACTGAATTAACATTACTAATTCATCTAAAAATCATATAAATCTTTTAAAAATTATAAAATAATGTAAATTTTCACTGTCACACGTTGGTAAATTATTTTAAAAAGAATTTAAAATGTTATTACTAATTGTATTAAGTTATAAAATTCTGAAGAACAGTTTAATAATAATTTTTAACCATTTATGCGAGTAGTGAATTTCAAGAGTTCAAAATTATGCTTCAAGTTAAATGTTAGTAGTTTATTGTTTGTTTAATGCTTATCTCTATATATTAAAAAAACTAACTGTCGCTGGCGTCAACTTTTTTTGTCTGCGACAGCAACTTCTCGCGGAGAGTAGGGTTCCCCGCGTCATGAGATATATCAGTGTATTCCGACGGCTTTAAGGAAGGCATTTCAGCTGCTTAGAAATTTCTATCATTTTAACTAAGTAAGTTATTAAGTAAAAACGCGGGTTTATAAAGGTACTCTATTTGCCACCGGAGAGAAAAGTTTCTCTTATGACGTTTTTTTCTGTGTCTCTGACGTCACTTTCTTTAGGAAAATTAAAATGTGGTCAATGGTGTAAATAAGAAAAATTGAATAATTGGCATCTTCGAGATCCTCGAGAGAAGAAAAAAATATTTAGAATAGCAAAACATTTTAAAATAACCAATATTTTTAAAATATTACGTAAAAATTTAATAAAGATGAAACGAAAATTAGTTTATATTTTTATTTTAGTTTATATTATGGTATAACTTCAGTATATCCCCACAGCTGAATTTGGCGATTTTTCTTTGGCGCCGTTTTGAACGATAACGATGTCGTTCTGGACTGTTTGCGATATAATATGGCAGCTTATATGTTGTTTATTTTCGATTTATGATTTAATGTTATATGATTTAGATTATGATTTTTAGATTTATGATTTAGCCATAATCGTCAACAAAAAATCGCCAAATATCGTTGTGGGGATATACTGAAGTTGTTCCTTTATTTTAACGTTAGGCGAAAAAGATTTAGTAATGAATACCATGATTATGTTAAACAATTATTGGTATAGAGTTAGAGGTTAAGCGCAGACATTTTTTAAATTGAATTTATGAGATAAAAATTTATATTAGTTCATATAAAGATTTAGTTTTTTAACTCAAAACATATTTAAAAGGATAGATCTTTACTATGACCAATTTAGCGATTTTTAAAATTTAGAAATGAAGCTCGTACGTTTATCGCCAAGGAATTCATTTACACAACCACAATAGCCATTTTAACTCTAGCCATGCCTTCCTATAGAGATAAATTATAAAATGGTGCAATAATAATGATGATAATAATAATAAAATCCGCAACCTATTTTTGTTTTTTAAGCATTGATATAAAACTTTGCAGAAAACAGAATTCAATACAACAGGACATTTTTTTTTTTTTTAATATATAAAGGAATTTAGTAACTGCATTGCTAAAAAATTGTAGTTACAGTTAATACAGGACCTTATTGGGTGATTTTAAATTTTTCATTTATTTTGACGATGACTTAAATTATCTATCGCAATTATGCATGTCAAGATTTTCGCGAGAAATGTCTAAGCTACTTCGGTACCAAATTTAAAATTTCACCAAGAGATTAAACTGTACCATTGCTTTAGAACGATTTTTTTCAATTTTATTTTAAATATTTTTCAACTTAATTCAGGAGGGAAAAAAAGAAGAAATTTTTTAATTGGTCTAAATGTACAAAATATCTCCAGGTAAAATATCCGTTTTTCGTTCTGTTCATTATTAGAAAGAAAAAGGCTGAAGTAGTTTTTCCTGTACCATTGATGTCTTTATAAATTAAATTAAATTAAATTAAATTATCCAATGTCATTAAATTTCATTCTCCATGCTCATTTTTTATTTTCTAAATTTAATATTACATAATATATATGTAAAAATAATCAAGGTGTAATCAGTACATATCCAGAAGATGTAGCCAACAAATATTCAGACCAAAATCAACACAAGTTCAGGAGACATCGCCAACAACTATTAAGATGTCATGATCAATATATATCCAGTAGATATCGCCAACAATAATAATTATTCAGCAAATATCGCCAACAAGTATTCAAGAGCCATCATCAACACTTATTCAGAAAATATTGTCAACAAATATTCAAAAGCCATCCAATTTATGAATGGTGATGGTCTATCTCGAATACTTCGAACCAGCAATTCATTTTTACAATAGAATCAAGGATGAATTTTTCACTTATCAGTAGATTTCGAAAAATGTGATTTTTTTTTTTCCCCCCGATTTAACTTGTTAGTATTGATATAACTTTAGTATATCCCTACAGCTGAATTTGGCGATTTTTCTTTGGCGTCGTTTTGAACGATAACGATGTCGTTCTGGACTGTTTGCGATATAATATGGCAGCCTATATGTTGCTTATTTTGGATTTATGATTTTATGTTTTATAATTTATAATCTATGATTTAGATTATGATTTTGTCATTTATCATTTATAATTTAGCCATAATCGCCAACAGAAAATCGCCAAATATCGTTGTGGGGATATACTAAAGTTGTTCCTTAGTATTTAATACAGTTTAACCCTCTAATGCCCACTATAAAAAAATTCCAAACAAAAAAAAATTTTTTAGTTGAAACAGAGTTCTTTTAGGTCAAATAAATCAAATATGATTAAAAATTATGAAATAAAATAGTTTTTAATGTTTTTTAAATGGTAGCAAATATGCTACCATGGGCAGATTAGAGTACAAATCAAAAGATTTTCAAAAATTTTAAAAATGATTTTTTATGATTCCGTTTATGTTAATTTGGTTTAATTACAATTATTTACAAATGATAAGCTCTAAAACAATTTCTGTCTCTGTTAAAACAAAGATATTTGTCACAGTTTTCGATTTTATCTTGTGTAAGTGTTCCTATACATAGCACCTTTGTCGTTTCGAAATAAACAATGGCCAGTGATGCACAGTCCTTTGATCCTAAAAGTAAAAATGTGTTGAAAACTAAACATTTAGGGTTAAAATAGTTATATTTAGGCTTGAACAATTATATAATTCTTACTGTTGGTGGTTCATATGAGCGAATTTGTTTATTTATTATTTAATTTATTCTTTTCTTCCAGAGAATTTTTGTCGATATATTGGATAAATCCCTTTTCAAATCATTCGTATATGCTATGGCATCTTCTGTTTTTTTAAATCATATTTCTTCCTCTCATTCTGTGGAAAGGTGCATGGATGAAAGTGCGTGGATGAAAGAAAAAAAATAGAAATCAAGATTTTATTCAAAATTCCAAAAATTTTAGAATTAAATTTAATATTATTCAATAAATAAAATACAAGCATATAAAATACTTTAAGAGATTTAATAAAAGATTAAAAATTAAAACTCAAAATGAATTTCCGAGTTTTCTTCTTTCTTTTCTTTTTCTTTTTTTAAACATATATACATGTTAAAATATTTTTAAAATAGAAAAATATTGAAATTTAAACTTACAAAATTTAAATCTCTAAATGACATTTGAGGCTATATTATTCGTAAGATTATAAAGAATTAAGTTCATGAACTGTGTTCAATATAAAAATGTATTTTCTTCAGAGAACTGCTAGGCTTAGATACACAAATGCCCATGGTAGCATATTTGCTACCATAAATTTTAAAAGTCATTTTAACATTAAAAACAAATTTTATTTAAAAGCCTTTGTACCATGTGATAAAGTAACTCTTTTACTTTGTATATATCGTAATTATCGGCTTTTTTATTAATAAAATATTTCTAAAATCAACTAACAATTTACCTCTTAAAACGTGTTTGCTATTTTAGTTGCATCTATGTTCCTTCTAAATTTTTTTCTTTAGGTTGGTGCTGAGATTTATGCCTAAAATTTGCTAATAATACTGGAGGAAGGTTCCAATTTTTAATTTATGATCCAAAAACTACATTTCATGGCGTTCCAGTTTTAAAAAGTTAGAGTTTAATGCATGGTAGCAAATATGCTACCATGGGCATTAGAGGGTTAAGAAATTAAATGGTAAAATCAGACATTGACAGGCATCTTGGCAAATTCATGGTGTAGTACAATAAGTGTCGACAATGCAAAATCGCTATCCAAAGAAATTGTCCTGTCGTACTACTACTACTAATGAAATGTTTAAAATAATTGCAATAATCGCATAAAATATTTATCTTCAACCTGAATAAATTAACTAAAAAAATTCAATAGTAAAAAAAATATAGGCATTAGAAAAAATAAGTTCATAATTTCTTTAATCAAGCAATAACACCCAAAAAATTCATCGTCAAACAGTGACAAAAATTTAACAAGTCGATCATATACTAAAGTTGTAACGCTAAATGATTTAGATGTCAAGAATTTCTCTCTGTTCTAAATAATTAGTGCTATGGTTGTTTATTTTATGTTCTCTCTCAAAATAATGGCAAATTGTTATTAAATTGTCGAACGTTATAACAGACTTTTGACATATTATAAACGATATAATATTAAATATTGTGTACTTCAATGCGATACCAAATATGGTGGATTTCTATAATATTGTTCAACTCTCTTGTGTTATGTATTATTAATATTCCAATTCAAAGAAAGGCAAAATTGTGAATAGTCGGGTAGAATCCCGCAGGGATTAATGAGCGAAGCGAGTCGGGGGGAGGCGAAGCCTTCCTCGGGGGTTGGTGAGCGGAGCGAGCAGGGGGCAGAGCCCCCTAGTATTCTAAAAAAAAAAAAAAAAAAAAAAAAGTTTGTTGGTTGTGTTACGTCGCACTAGTGCTGCACAATTGGCAACGGTCTGGGACTCATCCCTAGAAGTGTTCCGAGACGTGCCATCACAATTTTCATCCTCCACGGAAGGGATGGCTCTCCCACTTTGGTGACCCCCAGAGGTATAATTTTTTATGGGAACATGGAGGAAATTGCGGCCAAGACAGATTTTACGTGCACCAGCCGTCATTAGTGTTCATGACGGTCTTTGACCGGCTCAAGTACCAAACCCGCAATCTTCCAATTACGAACTCGGCACTCTACTGACTGGGCTTCAGAAAGAAAAACAAAATATGTATCTTCATTTATTGCTTTCGTTCGATCTGAATATCTACTTCACTACAAAAATTTGGGTAGCAGTAGCATGAATATGATTCTCAATTAAATATCTGCTTTTCTACGATCACTTTCAATTCACACGATCAGCAAATAAGCTTCTTCCAGTTGCAATTTCGGTGCATTGTTTATTTGTTCTAGAGAAGATAATAAAGAATGTTATATGCCTTTATGGAATCTGTGTCCTAAATGTGCTTATTTTGCATTTTTCTTTCTTTCTTTCTTTTCTTTTCTTTTTTTTTTTTTTTTTAATAATTAAACCACAACAAATATCTCTCTATATTTGCTGTATTTACAAGTATAAATAGAGGAAAAATCATAATTTTGTTTACATAAAATTGAGGGTTAAAATTTATTGAAAATAAAAGTATCTAAAAAAATTTAAATTAAAGAACCTTTTCAATTTCCAGAACATAAAAGCGAGGTTATGCTGCATTTATTTTATTTATATATTAACAATAGTCAAAAAAGATTTATAATACTTAAGTTTTCATACAATTTCTACAAAAAGTATGCATTAGATTCTTTCAAGAAACAAAAACAAGTACGGATATTTTTTTCTTCCTTATGCAGATCCAGATACGAATTTTGGATCATGCGGATATAAATACGAATCTCCGACACATATTTTGTATGCTTAAATCAGTTCTTAATTATGTTTACAAATTTATGCTTATAATTGTAAAAAAAAAAAAAAATTAATGATGTTCTCAAGTCAATCCGACTCGTTGAAAACTAAACCCGAGCTGCAAGAAAAAAAAATTCAACAAACCCGACCCAACGAAAAAAATTATCATCCAGCCCGACCCGATGCAGGACTCTACTGGCAGCTTTTAAACTTTTATTGTCATTTTGGTGATGGATTAAAATAGCTATCACAATTGTGTAATTAAAGATCTTGATGAGAAACGTCCAAGCTACTTTGCTTTCAAATTTCGTCAAGGGGTTGTAAGTTTAAGACACCAGTGTTCGTCACCCTCACAAAAGACATGTTAAAATAAACGTTTAATAACATTTATGAATTTGAATCCACCTGCATAGGATTTCTTAGAACCAGAGAATATAACTCAAGCGGATTAAAATTCATAGATGTTATAGCATGTTAATTAACAGTTATTTTAATATGTCTTTTGTGAAGGTGATAAACCCAGTGGCAGAAAGTTTTTTAGCTAGCGACAGGCTTTTAAAATTTCGTAATCTGTCTGCAAAATTTGCATGTAATCAGGGGTGAAAATGGCTTACACTACCAGAGAGCGTCCAAGACGTCATAGCGAAAAATGCCCATAAATTGCAGACAATTTTTATGACTACAGACAAAGACTGACCGAAAGTTGTGAGCAATTTGTTTTTTTATTAGTGCAGACAAAAACTGTCTGCAAGCTGTTTTTCTGTGTCCGCGACTATGTCGCCGTGTTTCTCCCACTGGGGTGATGAACACTGATGTCTTTACTTTATACTGACACTGTTTCATTTCTTTAGCACAATTTTGTTCAATATTTTTTAATCATTAGAAGAAATATTTACTTATTTATTTTTGGCAATTTACTAAAAAAGGAACACGGCACTTCCCATTTATCAGCTTCGAGAGCAGAATCTCTCACCAGTGGCGGGTAGAGAAAAAAAGGGAGTCATCGCCATGCATTTCAAGATTTAGGTATTCAGTGTTTTTTTTTTTTTTTTTTTTTTTTCATGTCATGCAAAGTGTGCATACATGCATTTTATCGATTACTGCAATACCAAATTTCGTACATTTTTTATGTTCATGCATTTGAAAGTAAGAGTATCCAGTATTGTAGAAAAGCACCATAGAATTGGTGTTTAAAAGTAAAAAGCATAAAACTTTGAATAAACATAAAAAGCAGAAACTTACAATTATTTCAGGTCGAAAGATAACACAACCCTTCATCAGATAAGCAAAGTACAGCCACATTTTATATATATGTATATATTTTTTCAGTTTGATTGCTAATTTTTATTATAAACAGCATAACACTAAGACCATGACTCAACAAGTATTTACTTAACAAAACAGTACTGGGTGCTCATCTTTTAATAGGAATTATTGCTGGTGCTTCAATAATTTTGCTGTAGATTGTAGGCCAAAGCATTGGTCATGTTTTTTCGACCTAAAACAGTTGTTGAAAGTTCATTTTAAGGTGTTGATTCAATGTTTTGTATTTATTGAGTATCGAGTGTTTTAATTATTTTATCCTATTATTTTTTTTATGTATGCAAAGTGTACATATCATGTGCATATTGGGGATTACAGCATTATATTGTGTGACTGTAAGTTTTATTCATTTTCTTTTATTTGTTATTGCTTATAATTTTTAAATAAAATTTTTATTAAAAAGAATTGTATTTTATTAGGACACACTTCAGACTTACTCGTGAAATACAAGATGTTGTGAGAAGCATTGTAAAAGATTTTTAATTGTATATTCAATTAAATGTTTTTCTTTAGTTTAAATTAGTATTTTGTATTGTAAAGTGCTTATGCAGAAAAATGAGAATCATATTTTTTGATTCATGTTAAAATTAAAACATTTTTTTTTCCTTTTTTGTATTAACGTAAACTTGTTAATTGCAGTTCTACTAGCATGACTTCATAGTACTTTTTAAATTTTATAAATGCTACTATTTATATTTTTAGAATATAAACAGGGTTCCCATGGGTCAGGAAGAATTTGAATCCACACTTTAACGAGTCATTTTAGTTAATCTACAGATTAGCTAGGTAATCTGCACATAAGCGAATTTCGAGCTTTAACGGCCACATATGCATAGATACCTAATTGGATATCTCTTTCCAGAAAATCCCTTATGGTTTATCTCACATACGTATGGTGTTTCTCTTATGTCGATACATAGTTGTTTATTTGTACATCCTTTTTTTAAATAAGTTACAGGAGCCAATGGCTCTTCTCCTGTGTGAACGATATGTTTGTTTTTCTTTCTGATAAATATTTCAGAACCTATTCTGAGTATTTTTTATTGTATAAATGTGTAGATAAAAAGTATTTAAAGTATTCTTTTCAGCAAATCATTTACGACTTATATAGCACATGCTTTACTCCTGTATGAGTGCGTGAATGCTTATCGAAGTTTCTTTTATCAGAAAATCCCTTAGAACATATTTCACACACGTATGGCTCTTCTCCTGTAGGTGTGCGGGAATGCCTATCCAAATTTCTTTTATCAGATCATATTTAACACACGTATGGCTTTTCTGCTGTATGAACTTTCAAACTTCCTTTTACGGAAAAATCTTTTCGAACATATTTCACACACAAATGTTTTTTTTTCTGTTTAGACTACCTCTCTGAGACTTTTTTTTGTCATATTTAACACACGTAAGGCTTCTCCTGTATGAATGCGTGAATGACTATTAAAGAGCCCTTTATTAGAAAACCTTTTAAAACATATTTTACATATGTATGGCTTTTCTTTTGTGTGGAAGGGTGGATGACCTTTTAGACTACTCCATCCAGTAAATCCTTTTTAACATATTTTACACACTTATGGCTTTTCTTTTGTATGAATGCGTAGATGAATATTTAGGCTACTCCTTCGAGAAAATCCTTTTAGACATATTTCACACACGTACGGCTTTTCTCCTGTGTGTCTGCGTAGATGAATATTTAGATTACCTCTTTCAGAAAATGCTTTTTGACATATTTCACATACGTATGGCTTTTCTCCTGTATGAATGCGTGAATGAGTATTCAAATTTCTTTTATCAGAAAATCTTTTAAAACATATTTCACACATGTATGGCTTCTCTCCTGTGTGGACGCGCAGATGAATGCTTAATCTACAACTTTCAGTAAATTGTTTAGAACATATTTCACACACATGTTTCTTTTCTCCTGAATGAGTGCGTGAATGTGTGTCCAACTGTCCTTTTCGGGAAAATTCTTTAAAACATATATCACACACGTATGGTTTTTCTCCTGTGTGGATACGTAGATGATCATTTAGAGATCCTTTTTGAGAAAAATATTTTTGACATATTTCACACACGTAAGGCTTTTCTCCTGTGTGAGTGCGTGAATGAACATCCAAACTTCTTTCTAGGGAAAATGCTTTAGAACATATTTCACAGACGTATGGCATTTCGCCTGTATGACTGCGGGAATGTTCATCCAAACACCTTTTTTGAAAAAATCCTTTAAAACATAATTCACACGTATATGTCTTTTCTTTTGTATGAATGCGTATATGTTTTTTTAGGTCTCCGAGTTGAGAAAATCTTTTAAAACATACTTCACAAGAATATGTCTTTTCCATAGTGTAGATGTGTGCCTGTCACTTTAAATGTTTCTTTTCAGAAAATCCTTTCGAACATATTTCATAATACCCTGGAAATAATTATAAGGTTGATTATATAGCTAGTTAAACTAGGATTTATGGAAATTTGTAGGTTAGGAAAGCAATCAGAATACAAAATGTGCAAATGATGTCCGAGGTTCGAATCCTGGTGCGTGCTTTGTGGTTGCTTATCGCTTATGTACACAAAATATTGTGCACTTGTTTCTGTACATTTCTGTAATACATGGATCAATCGAGACGAAAATCATTGTAGCTACAGGTCTTAAAGCACTCAAATAAATATGATATGTCAACTGCAGATAATGCATAAAGCCCTGGTTTTTAAGAACACAAAAAGCGGACGACGACGTATTCTAAGTCGAGAAGATGATTTTTTTTTAATATGCGCATGTAGTTTCAACGCCAGCGCTGATATCAAGAAGGGTCTGATTTGAGCGTCATAGAGTTTGATGCGCGTCGTGCGAAGACAACAAAAACAAAACAACGACTTTGAATTGAACGCTGGAATTATGGCTTCTCAAGCAGAATATTTCCCAGATAATTTAGAAGAACAGTTGATTGATCTTGTTCGGGAAAAGCCGATTATTTATGATGTTAAGAAGAAATCGTATAAAAACGCACAGGTGAAACACAAGAATTGGAAAGAAATTGCAGCGATCTTAAATATTTCAAGTAAGTTGATCATTCTTTGCAGTATTTGTTATATTTATTTATGTAGTATTTATTACTGATTTCGAATTTACGACACAATGAATATGAATTTTCATTTCTAATAAGTATATAAATAATCTCGTTTATTGATTATCTATTTGATAGTCTTGTTTTCTGATTAATCTTCCAATCAGTATTTTTAAATTTACCGTGAAAAATTTATATCAAGTAACTAAATGTTAAACCCTTTGAAATGTGTACAACTGCAAACAATATTCTGTAGTGGAATTATTTATTTTATATTGAAAATGCCAAATTAAAATAAGCTTCTTATTTTGATTTTTTAATTTGCCTTCTTATAACTTTTAATAACTCTCCAAATATCATTTATTCTACGTATAAATAAGTACATTTGATAATGATAATATTTATATCATTAATAATCCACCTTTTGCCGTTAATTCTGCATGCAAGTAGTAGTTTTTAGGTTTTCTACATGTTAGGCAGTTTTACACCTGCTACTTAATCCGTTATTGTAATGAAATGCTCGCCCTCTGAATGGCTAAGGTGAAATTACAATTAACATGAATAGCTTTCGGCTTTCGTTGAGACGCCATTGCTTGCCGATGTTTAGTTTCACATATGTTTATTGAATGAAAATTAATAAATCCGGTAAAAAAGATAACACATACTGTTGTGTGCTACAGTGTAACTCCAAAGGATTAAGAAATCCAGAATTAAGCTTCCATTTATTTCCAAATGACAAATTTAAATTTTCAGTTGCTTCAGCTGATGGAATGGAAGTAAAAGAATTAATCAGATGATTTGAAACTAGTATTTGTTCAGCTTCAGTTAAAAATCTGCTTCCGATCGAACTCTGAATAAACTGCAATATTTTTTCCAAAAGCAATCAATTTTCCATGATGTAATGGCGGAAAAATTATAGCACGAATAGTAACAATAGTAGTAACAAAAATAGAACAATAATAAATACACGTGGCTACCCACACAACGCAATTCATCCTGATTAGGTTGATATTACGTAATCGCGATCAAATATTACGTCCCATTACGTTGAAATTTGCTATCTGCTTTGGTCGATTTTCGGTTGAAATGTCACAAGCAAAGTTTTAACATGGCCCTAATAAGACTTAGTTGGCACGTAATATCAACCAACTTGTTATGTAAGACATCCAGAGTTTGTTCAATTCTTGTAAAATCAACCAAATTTGGATGTAAATACAACATTATGTTTTCAGCCATTTCATGTAATATCAACTAGATTTGGATGTAAAATATACATCCAGATCTCATCTAAATCAGTAAAATCAACCAAAATTGAATATGGAATATACATCCAGATTTCATCCAGGTTTCATAGAAATTACGTAAAATCAACATAGCTTATGCATTTTTTTCTTTCTCTTTTAAGAATTTTAATGCACTTATTTTGAACAGGGGAACCAAAAGCATTGACCTTGTTTTTTATAATGCAGAGATTAATTTTAGACATAAATGCGATATTGATTTTCAATATCAGGATTTAAAAATATATATGCCTAAAATCAGTATCCCAACTATTTTTGTCTAAAATTAATATTTAGATAATAAAAACCAAGGTCAGTGCTTTTGGCACCCCTGTTTAATTTTTAGTGCATTGAAATGCTTAGAAAAGAAAAATGCATCAGTTATGGAGATATTTCTATAAAAACTTGGATGAGTACTTAGAAGATAGAATTTCTTACCCAGGCAGAAAATTTGGTAAGATAACATTTTTTTTTTCATACCTGGAACTTTCTCAGATAAAATTTTATATATCATCTTATTAGAAAATGAGACATATATTGCAAATATTTCTTTTTTGTTCAGGCATCAATTATTTTTTCAAATTCCTTGAAAATTTTTCGTTGGTTTCATAAAATTCTGCACCATATTTAACACTTTCCAACAAGGTTGAAAAGTGTTTATGACTTTGGTTTGTCTGTCTGTCTGCACTCTAACTCCCATAAATATTTATGGAATTTCTTGAAACTGATATATGTTATTATGGTTCACTATCGGATGTTCCCTATTGAAAATGGAGTGAACATCTTTACTGGTTTATGTACAGGAACACCCGAAAGTTTTCCAAAGCATTGTGTCCTATGAGAGACATTTCTATAAACCATATTTTAATACCGTTACTTTACACAAATGTTAATGAAATTGAAATACGTTATTCAAGTCCACTATCGGATGTTTCTCATTGAAAATTGAGTAAATAACATTGTAGGTTTGTATACAGGGACACCCGAAAGTATTCCTAAGCACTGTGTTCTATAAGAGAATTTCTATAAATCAAATTTGAAGGACTGTACTTTGCACAAATCTTAATAAAATTGAAATATATTATTCATATGCACAAAAGAATGCTTTCCATAGAATACAGTATGATTAGCATTAGATTTACAGGCCCACACATAAATATTCAGTTACAATAATGGGTGTTATTGAAAATTTGCTGGAATTACATTTACGTTTATATTAATTTTTTTTATTATTTTCTAAATGATTATAACACTTTCCAATTAGGTTGAAAAGTGCAGGGATGGAACACGGGCGCAGAATTCATACCACTATCAATGTAAGAAAATTTTCTACTTCTTAAATCAACGATATTTAAGGTGGAGAAATTTCTTAAACAGATTCCGGTATGAATTCTGCGCCCGTGTTCCATCCCTGAAAGTGTTAATGACTTCGGTTTGTCTGTCTGTCTATCTGCACTTTAACTCACGTAAATATTCATGGAATTTTTTGAAACTGATACGTGATATTCAAGTTCACTATCGGTTGTTTCCTATTGAAAATGGAGTGATTATATTTTCTGGCTTGTGTACAGGGACACCCAAAATATTCCAAAGCATTGTGGTTTTATGAACTATATTTTAATTCCTTTATTTTACCCAAATTTCAGTGAAATTGAAATATGTAGTTCAAGTTCTCTATCGGATGTTTGCTATAGAAAATGGAGTAAATACCACTTCTGGCTTGTGTACAGAGTCACCCAAAAATATTCCAAAGCATTCGTTCTAAGAGAGGTATTGCTATAAACCAAATTTTAAGAACTTTACTTCGAACAGTTGAATAAATTGTAATATGTAATTCATATGCACAAAAGAATGCTTTCCACAGAGTTTAGTATGATTAGCTTTAGATTTACGGGACCACACAAAAATATAGTTACGCTGCAAATTTGCTGCAATTGCATTTTCGTTTACATTCAGCGATATAACACGTTTTAAGGGGGAATATGACTTCATTTTATGTATCTATCAGCCCGACTATCCCTCTGTCTCTCTATTCATCGCTCCCCCCCCCCCCCCAGCGTCTGTAAATATTTTCAGAATTTTTACAAAATTATATATGTTATTCATATTCACTATGGAATGTTCCCTATTTTAAATGACATTTATATGTCCTGTACTGGTTTGTGTACAAGGACAAAAAAAAAAAAAAAAAAGCCAATACATTACATTTTAGGACTTTTAGAGAACTTTCTATTGCAAAAATCATAAAGAAATTGCCATTGAGTTTTAATATGCTAAATATTTTGTACAGAATATGATTTTGTTATCCTTCAGATTTACAGGGCTACACTAAAATATGCAGATACATTCTGGACTGCAGTTAGAATGTAAAAGCTTAGTGTTAAGCATTTTTAATACTTCCCAACTATGTTTAAGAATGATTAGGAATTCAATTAGTCTAGCACTATGCTTTTCACAACTACTGTCTGTCCATTCTGTGATTACGTAGGCAAAGAGTATCGAAAGTTACACAATACAACAATCACGTATTTTTGAAAAGTTTTAATTATCAATGCGTACCACATGATTTTGCATTCTTGTTTCTTTTGCAGTAGTACAAGATCAGTATTTCAGGAAAAAATCTTAGATTAATGTTTTGGGAGTAGGAGACTGTATGCAAAACCTAACAAAATCTATTTTTTGTTGACTTGTAATATCATGTACTTTTAAAATATAATTTCTAGACCTATTTTTTAAAAATCTGTTATGTCAGGCTACAATAAAGCACTTAAATAATCCGGTGTATCACTCACACAACTTTCTCTTTCCCTGTATTTAAAAATTATAAAAACATATTGCATAAGTCTTGAGATCAATAATGTAAGATAATGAAATTCAATGTACTATAAAAATAATCTAAAACTGGTTTAGGAATAGTTATTTGACATATAACTGTGTGGGGCAGGGATATCAACCCCTCTAGCTCCACTCAATAATAGCGCAAACAATTATTTCAAAAACAAGTAAACAAACAAAAAAAAAATGTTATTGACTTCAAACTTGCCGATCTTGGTCGAATTTTTAAGTGGATAATTATTACGTACTTTCAAATATCAAATTCGAAATTCATGTATTTTTTTTAACTTTCTCTTTCCTATATAGGTAAAGTATTGTTTTACAGTTAAATTTTTGAAAGTGAGTTTTTGTCATATTTATACATTTTGAGGTTCCCTGAATCAAAAATCATGTTTTTAGCAGTTGGTCTGAGTGTGTGTGTGTCTTATCAGCATAGCTCAAAAACAAATTATAGCAGAAAGTTCAAACTTGGTATTCTAAATGCGTATCATATAGGGATTCTACAGTAAACTTTTCGTTGAGATCAAGCTGGTTTGTACAGGGACATCGGAGTAAATTCAAATACATTGTATATACATGTATAGGAGGAAATATCTGGTAAGTACAGCATAACATCTGCAGGCTGACTTAAAAAAACAAAATAAACCTCCCCCCCCCCCTATTCATAAAAGCCTGTTTTGTGTAGATTGTAGTATGGAAATCATTCATTTACAGACCAATTGAAGTATTTGGATGGGGCTATCTTGCAGGAATCGAAATTCCTTTTGTGTTGAATGTTTTTAAAATATGACTAATTTTTTAATACAGAGTATTCTTAATACTGCCTATTGATTATAGACAATATACAGGGCTATACAGAATTAAGCAAAATGGTCTTTTCTATTGAATCTAATACAAGTGCTTTGTACATTCTATTATGTCGCTGAATACTGCACAATTTTTCATACCCATACTGTAAATAAAGTATTTTTTGAAGTTCTGTTTTCAACTCTGTTTTTTGCATTACATCAAGTTTTGAAGTGGCCTGATTACGAAAGTCCAATTTTTAGCAGTTGATCTGTATGTGTATCTGCTATTAACATAACTTAAAAATAAATAATTGCATTAAATTTAAATTTGGCATTTTGAATTTCGTATTAGGTTACCGGCAAAAACACTTATCAAGACTGGTTAAGTTAGAAGGCAAATTAATAATAGCTTGGATTTTTTTTTTTTTTTTTTTTTTTTTTTTTGAGGGGTTTGCCCCCTCGCACAGACTTACACATCAAATAGAACTGTTTTTAAAATGATTTTAGAATGTTTAAAAAGTACATTGAATTTTGTTATCTCATGCTATTGATCTCAAAATTTAATATGCAATCTATCATTAATAATACTGAAATGCAGGGTAAGAGAAAGTCATGTGAGTGACACACAAGGTTATTTAAATTATGATAATAGATATAGCTACAGATTGATTAACCGCTAAAAATTGGATTTTCATAATCAAGGCACCGGAGAATATATTATATAAGAACAAACAAAGTTGAAATTTAAAAAATACTTTTTTTATAGTATGATTATGAAAAACTAATTTTTCTTTCTGAACAGTACTCGTCGACATAATAATGTGCATAGAAGCACTCCCATCAATTATATCCAATATAAAAAAAACACTTAGCTCTATATATTTTCTATAAACAAACTGCAATATGAACAATATTATGTACTTAAATTTAGTCTCAATCGAAAAACACCTAATAAAAGATGAATTACAATTCCAGAAATTTCCAAGTATAGCTCCAAATATTTTGGGTAGCCTGTAAACAAATGATGAATGATTTACATATCACAATCTACACAAAACATGTTTTTATCCATTAAAAAAAAATTGTTCATTCCATTTTGTTTAAGTCAGCTTATTGTTGTTACACTGTAGTTACTCGAAATTTTCCCAAAGGCAATGTATTTTAATTATCTTGGATACCTTTGTACACAAACTACTTACTTGTTATCAAAGAAAAGTTTAGTGTAGCGTCCCTATATGATGTATATTTTGTGAGTTACAGTATGGACTTTCTGCTACTATTTGTTCTTGAGATATGCTGATAACAGACAAATACACAGATTAACTGCTAAAAACATGATTTTCGGATTCATGGGACCTAAAAATGTGTAAATTTAACAAAAACTCAATTTTGGATATTTGATTCAAAAACAATACTTTCTCTACTACACATACGAATAAGAGAAAGTAATAAAATTTGCATTGTGTCACTAGATTACTATTCTTTGTTTTCTTTTTAGATGTAGGTATTACTTAATTTATTAACTGCTAATAGCTTCATATGATTTTAGACTTAGTTCAGCAGTTCTAGATCACAGATAAATATCGTTTTTTCTGCAAATCATTACAGAAAATTTTGTCTGTTGCGGAGTAAATTCTCCCCCCCCCCCCCCCCTCCGATACTCAAATATAAATAGGATCCCTCCAGTTTTAAATTTACAAAACAGATAATCAGCCTTATTTCCCACAAGGAATAGCAATACTACTTATACTTTCCAAACATACATTTGTAAGGAAAATATTGTAATTATGACAAATATTTTACTTTGAGATATCCGAGTTCATTTTTGCTATTTTTACGATGATATATTCATGTGTGCGCATATATATATATGTGTGTGTGTGTGCATCGTAAAAAAAAAAAAAAAAAAAAAAAAAAAAAAGTCCTATTTGCTGCCAGAAATTTTCTGTAATGACAGAAAATACGCAAAAGGTACAGAAAAATTACGTTTACAGAACGTATTTTTCTGCATTACGGAAAATTTCTGGCTGCAAACAGGACTTTTTTTATAGTGTGTAAGTGAACACGAAAGCATCTGAATGCATTTATTAACTGACCTGAATGTTTCATATATATGCTATAGGTCACCGTAGCACTTACAAGGGAAGTATGAATCAGTAAAATTGCTATTGAAACCAAACCAAGCTTAAATTAAAGAGCATGGTCGAAAACATTGGATACTGTTCAAATTTGCTGAAACAACCCCCATGGGGGAGAAATATAACAACCTAATAGTTTTAGTTATTTCTATAAAAGCCGACAAAACACAGGTTATAACAAGGATAAATAGTACTGTGGTAGCGTGCTTGACTTCTGATGCGAAGGTCCTCGGATCGCGTCCCTGCAAGGGCGTTTTGTATTTTAATTTTTAATTTCAACTAAAATATTTGTTTTTTACATTTTTAATTAAATTAAATCATTATTTTAAGAGAAAATATTAATTATATTAAAACTTTTTTTTTCCTTTTCAGCGTGGGCAATTTAGTAATCTTTTAAATTTTCAACCATTGTATTTATTTATTTATTAAATTTAAAGAAATTAACAATTTAACGGGAAAACTTTTATATTTCATTTAGATAAAATTTTGTTAATGATTATGTTTTATATAAATTTCTAATTACTACTTTTAACGACGACATTAGCATCCAGAGTTATCGTCTGCTCTCAATTGTATTATTTATTCATGCAATTTTTTGCACGAAAATCCTGAATGAACAACAGCTGTTGCTTAATTATTCGATGTTGCATTTAAGTTTTATTTCAAATGTTTCATTAAACAACTGTCAAATTTAGTGGTGTCGGAAGAACTGATAATAATATTGAACACGATGACAAATTTTCTCAAAATGATTTTAAATTCATAATTAGTTTACATCTCAAAAAATTCAAAATCTGGGTAAATATGGATTTTACAAATCTAGTAATCTCGACGAAAAGACAAATATTTAACAAAATGTTCGTGATGAACAATAATTGACAGTGAACAAAATTGTAATTCAAATAATTGTGATCAATCTTTTTGTATTTCTTGTTCTAATTGTGAAAAATACTTATGGTTTCATGATTTTTCTACTTTTAATCATAACTGTTATAAATTAGAAACTATATTCGTAGCTTTAAATATTATTTTATTTTTTATAAATAAAAAAAATATAAATATATATTTCATAAATTCATGGTCAATATTTTTTTAACTGGAATACTTAAAAAAAAATAAAAAAAAATCTTAATATAATTAATAATTCTCTTAAAATGATTTAATTTACTTAAAAATGTAAAAAAAAAAATATTTTATTTTAAATAAAAAATTAAAATACAAAACGCCCTTGCAGGGACTCAATCCGAGGACCTTCGCATCAGAAGTCAGGCATTCTACCACAGCACCATTCATTCTTATTACAATACATATTTTGTTGGCATTTATAGAAATAACTAAAACTATAAGAGGGTCATATATCGCCCCCCATGGAGGTTGTTGCAGCAAATTTCTACTGTGCCCTATGTTTTCGACCAGGCTCTTTAATTGAAGCTTGGTTTGGTTTCAATAGCAATTTTACAGATTCATACTTCCCTTGTTAGTTAATTTACAGTGACACAATGAGAAATTCATTAACATTATGAGCTACAGGCTCAAATTTTTTTAAGTGAAATAATGTTAAAGAACACACTATATGAAGAATATTTCTCAAACACTCTATTATAATTATCTCTTCTGATCATTTAACAACTTCTCTTACTGTATTCATACAACCATTAATTACTTAATAGTACTCAGAAAAGCAAATAGTCACCAGATTTTTGAATATAAAATTAATCCACCAAGCTTCAACCTAACCCACATAACATGGTGGAAGTTGAAATGAAGTACCCATATACTAACCTGAAACAGTACAATAAGAAACGATTGTCATGAAATTTCCTTTTAATACCATATGAAAATCACATTTTTAAAAGTAAAATTTATGTCTATAAATCTGTAGTGATACGTATAAAGGATTTAAGTCCAAAAATGTCAATTTTGAGTTAAGTACATAGTCAGACTCAGAAAAAATATCTCTATCGATTGGTTAAATGGATTTAAATCCATGTCATTTAGTCTTTGAGAAAATCCATAGGTAAAAAAAGATTCAAGTCAGAAATTTAGCATTAATCTTTATATAAAATATTTAATTCACTTTTTTCCGTTTATTAAATGAAGGTTGACAATTACTGAATGGTATAAAGGATATAAATCAACATAATCCCTTTTTCCTAATCGATTCTTCTGATTAGTTTTTAGCTAGCTTAACTTTATTTTTCGTCGCCTGAAAAATCAAGAATATGGACTTAAATCCATTATACTTATCAGTACAGAAATAATATACTGTTTTCTTAACAACTAATGAATATTAATTATTATTCACCTATTTCCCTGTAGAAAAATGCATCAATTCCACATTTTATTATTATTAAAAAACATGAAAACTTTATATTACAATTAAAGATAAAACCTAATGGCTTAATTCAGAGCTTATATGTAAATCATTCTTCCCAGATCCAGAAACTCCTGAGCGCATGTTTCATGTGATGTTGACTGTTGAAACTGATTTTTTGTCACTCTCCTTTTCTGATCCCAGTAAATCACACCACTTTCGGTCTATGCCCAGAATTCATTCATTATAGATGCAGCTACAAACCAGTTCTATGCATAGACTGAATGTGACACCATCCACTGAGTTCTTAAGTTTTTTCGAGAGCTTTCGCAACCCTCTTTTGGTATTCGATCTCCAGAACACAGAGCAAAAATCGGTTCAAATGGTGCATGTGAAATGTTTTTAAGTGTAATAGAAGCATAATAAGTGTATTGTATATACAATTTTCAAATATTTTAAACACCACCTCCAGACTTTTCTTTTTAGCAGCATTTCATATCAACTTGCATCCACAAAGTTTGATCATATTTGATTGCAGGCAGTTAAATTCCTGATTACCTCTATGGCTTCACATTGTGATGCATAATGGTGGTTGTGATATAAAACTATAGAGGTAACCACTAATTCAAATGCCTGTAATTAATATGATCCAACATTTTTGGATGACAGATTGTATGAATGAAATGCTGCTAAAAGGAAAAAGTGAAGAATCAAGTTTCTGTGAACGTGAAAATTAGAAACAACTCACGTAAAGAATGTCGAAAGCAAAAATGTTTATAAGATAAAGTTCATAAGATATTGTTAAAAATATTTGAAAATTGTTAAACAACTATATTGCCTATTGTTACATATTATGCAAGTTTAAAATTAAACTTTGTGCAATTATTACATAAAATATAAAAATATACGAAAAAAATCATAAAGTACTTATAAAGCTTAAAAACATACATTCATTATTTTTTTTTATCAAAAGTGATTTGCTTAACTTTTTTTTTTTTTTTTTTTTTTTTACATATGCTTTTTATTATGCATATGTATTTTCCATTTGATTACACAGATTAATTTTATTTGGGCTTCGTTCTATAGGCTGAATTTGTTTCAATTACAGTCGAACTTCGTTAATGTGAATCTCAAGGGGGATACAAAATTTGTTCAGGCTATCAATAACTAATCTTCATATAACTAAACTAATCTTCTTTTGATAAGGGTTCTAGAAACAGTTCATGTTAAAAGTAATTCACGTTAATGAGGTTCGGCTGTACTATAAATTGTGGACTGTTTGGCAAAATACCATGAATGAATGACTTCCAACCTACCTGTATTGGTTTGACATTAAATTACAGGTTAAATTTTAAAAAGATTTCCAAAAAGAAGTAATATGTATTTATACATTTTTATTTAAAAAATTACATTAAATTGCTCTAACTGGTGTATTTACATAGTGACACTAATTGCACATTACTTTTTTACTTTAACATCTAATGTAAATTTTGTAAATCCATGGTTGCATGGCCCACTTGTGGTTTAATGTCGTGTAGTCCCCAGCAGACCTAAATGTTGACATAAATAATGTGGAAATGGCCTTGACTGAAGGTGAAAATAGTACCATTGCCAATGATAATCAAAATTTTTTACATTCTTCTGCTCCGATAACCCACACAGCACAAAAGTCCAGATTTTGATGTAAATTCTTGGAATATTTCTACTTTTCCTGATGTGCATTTTTTTAATGATTAAAATATTGCAGAAAATAGTACGATTCCTGAAATTGATTTAACTTCTGATTACGTATTAAATCGTAATTTGTCAGATAATTTTCTCCAGCGAATCTGAAATTAGAAAGTTTGAAACATTTTTACAACCATCAACTATTTCTTTTACTGACAACACTGAAATATGAGCTGTCGAATGCGGAATGCCTCATGAACACTTGAACGTAACTGCTTTAGTGATTTACCCAGATTCATAGACTCTTCTAAAAACTTCACGTGAAGCAATAACAAAACCTGTATTTCCTGGCATTGGTTGTCATTTTGTTTAGCAGCAGGATCAGAAAAAATACTAAATTTGAAAATTTCATTTCCCACCGAACTGAAATTGTTTGTTAGTATTGACGGCTTGCCTTTAGCAAAAAGCTCTAGCAGCCAATTTTAGCCCATTCTTTGTTTAATTTCTAATGCGGTGGAAATTTGTTTTTTCCTTTAGGTTCACATTGTGGGAAAACTAAACCCAACGATGCAAATATATTTCTATCAAGTCTTAGTAGTGAATTAAAAGAGTTAATAAATAATGGTGTAACAGTTTCTGGTAAAAATTATATTGTGAAACTCAAAGCCAGAATCTGTGATGCATCGGCTTAAACTTTTGTTTCTTATTTAAAAGGGTATTATGGGTATTTCGGATGTGGCAAATGCATTCAGGAAGGGGAATTTATAAAAAATAGAGTCTGCTTTCCTGAATTAAATTCTCCTGTTCGAACAGGCATGTCTTTTAAAGGTCGTTTGCAAGATAATCACACTGGCACGTCAATTTTAGAAGACAATTTTGAAATGGTCAGTCAAATACTTTTTAATACATTCATCTTGTGTGCCTGGGAATGGTTTGAAAACATTTTAATTTGTGGATTAAAGGAGATTTTAAGTATCGTATTCCCCACAGCACCATAAATAGGATATCAGAATTATACGTTGCCTTGAAATTTCTCTATATGTTGCCTTTTCTCTATAACAGGCAAGTTTTTGCAGCACTTGCAGCGAGATAAAAAAAATTATTATTTCATAAGAAAAAATAAATAAAAACTGACATTTATGTTTCCCCACAAACTGAAAAATTGCATTCAATAACAATATGCAAGTTGTGGTATTTATAAGAAACTAATTTTGTATGCTTATTTAATTGAAACCGATCAATTTTCTCATTAGAATCAGTAGTGGATATTTCGATGATTAAATAAATCTTCATAATCTAAAAAAGACAGTGTCTGGGTGTGATTCTGCAAGACAGCATAGCACTAAAATGGTAGCAAAGACAGTTATGTGAATCAATAAGAAGATGCTTCCTGAGATGTCCTAGTGCGTTTCGAAGCCTGATTTTCAATTTTTCAATTTTTTAAAAATTATATATGATAATAACTTTACATTAGCTGTAAAACATATTAATCTGTTTAAAAAGTTTATGCTACCCCGCCCCTTTTGATAAATATATTTAATTAAATGTAAATAATAATAATAAAACATCATTATAATAAGACCTAGATAAAATGTAAAACTGTCTCTGCAATCTCAATGTTTCTTAAAAATTTTCTGGAAAAAAAAAAAAAAAAAAAAATATGCCGTGCACCTTTTGAATTTCATATCACTGCCAACAGCAAAAAGATAAAGTTATATGCGAGTGGAATGGAAGAAAAAAGTCCTGCATCTCAACATCTGTTAAATATATAATGAAAAATAATAATAATAAGTTATTTGTCCATGAATGGAAGAGATGAACTTTTACTCATCATTTTCTCTACTGTTTTTGAAATAAACCATTCCTTAAACAATGCCACTCACTCTGCTTGATAAATAATTGATTCAACGCAGCCTTTACTACAGAGTCACAATATGTGGGTAAAGGTCCATTCACAGAAATATTCATTTCATGGTGGGCTGTTTCTTTACTAATATGTCGTCTGTTATTACTGTGATACTCGTATTTTGATGTTAATGACTCGCACACTGATTCCACAGACATAATAGTAGCTACAGTTACAGCCTGTGAAACTATTTCTATGTCTTTGAAAAGTGCTGTTTTACTGGAGAGAATTTTTTTCAATCATACAGGAACTTTTTAATCTTATAAAATCTTTGGAAAGCATAGGTTTTATTAGTTCTTCACTTTTCTCCATAAATTTTCTATACTGAAATTTTAATTCAGTTTCTGACACATTCTTAAACTCAAAAACTAATTTTTGAGCAGAAATCACAAATTTATCTGTTACTGATGCAGCTCTAAATGGAATTCCTTTTAATTTTATTTTTGTGGCTAAGAGTTTTAAATCTGTTAAAACTTGAATATCATGTAGTAATATTCCAGAAATGAGATTTCGCTAGATTTTTTTTTAAAGAAATGTGTAAAAAAAAAAAAAAAAAAAAAAAAAAAAGTCAAAACTGTCTGTAAACTTCGAAAATTTTCTGCGAATGGCATTCGCGTGTTCGTCTATATTCTCTGAGTCTGATTATAAATAAAAAAATGTGATACAAAATTTGATAAATGTTAATATACATATTTTATGATGCTAAAATAAACAGCTCTTAAAGGATTAATTTTATTATAATTAATTTTTTCCAATTATTTTTTATATTTTTACTGTCAAATTGTAGATAAAAAAAACCTGCCAATTATGTCACATTTGACTGAATAGCAATCTAAACTCGACAGATCATAAATTTTCTTTTATAAGCTTTATTTGTAGACCTTCCCCCAGTAGCAGAAAATTTTGTAGTTGTCTGCAACAGGTTTTTAAAATTTCATAATTTGTCTGCGAAATTTGCATGTAATCAGGGGTGAAAATGACTTACGCTCAAAAAACCTAAAAGCTGATAGAGGCAATCATGTTTTTTTTTTTTTTTTTTTTTTTGGAGGGGGGGGGGGGAGCTTAACAACAGTGGAATCTCGTGCAACAATACACGAATACAATTTTACTACAGAACAATACAATATAGATAATTATAAAATAATTTGTTGAACTCATTTAATTAAACATTTTATAGCAATGTTTAACACAACACAATATAAATAATAAAAGTATTAGTTTTAGTTTTGATACAAAAATTTTTTATAAGTGGATTTTGAAGTGAAGGAGAAGTTTTGGAGCAGTTTTAAATGAAATTAGCACTTTTCTACATTCCCATAGAATTTCAGTAACAGGAGAAAAGAATACATGCATAATGCTGTCTATCAAGGGAGATCTAAGGCTCCCTAGGTCACCGTTGTTAAGCACTGTTTTGTGTGTTCCTACCAAGGCACCTATAGGAGGGCTCTAGAGTTCCTACCAGAGAGCGTCTAAGACGTCATATATCAGTAGCGCATTGTCGCAGGTGAAAAATGTCCATAATTTGCAGACAATTTTTTATGACTGCAGGCAAAGAGTGTCCAAAAGTTGCAGACTATTTTTTTTTCATTAGCGCAGTCAAAAACTGTCTGCGAGCCCTTTTTCTGTGTCCGCAACTATGTCGCCGTGTCGCTGCCACTGGGGACCTTCCTAGGTGATTTTTTACTTCCATTACCGACTACCATAGGTAATGGAAGTATTGTATTCGGTCTAAAAATTCAATATCGATTTTTCACCTGATTTACACACTTTAAAGGTCTCCTGAGTCCAAAAAAGCAGTTTTTGACAATTGGTCAGTGTATGTGTGTGCACGAAATCTTCTGGCTATCATATCTCGGAAAGATAGAAACTACAAAACTTCAGAATTGAGACAGGTTTGATACACAGATGAATTTTCCAAATTTCCATCCACAGCATAATTGTCAATATTCATTTTAAACACACTTTATTAAATTCTAGAACCAATAAAGAGATAGAACTGTTCAATATCTCTCACTCATTTAATTTTTTGTGACCCCCCCCCCCTCCCTTATGCCTATTAACGATCGGTGATCGTTATATGAAAATCGTTATATGATATCGTTATCGTAATTTGTTATATGAAAAAATTAGTTTAACAAAATATAGTTTATAAAGATATTTTAAAAATTAAATAAATTGATATTCTTAAAATACATTGTTATAACATTTTGATTAATATGAAAAACAAACTTCCAGGCTTTTAAAATTTCTCCAATAGCAGAATTTTCTGTATCAATCCACAGCAAAACAACATTTGTGTTCGAGCTAGGAATGGCAGACACAGTGTGGTGTTTCACAAGTATTATCAGCAGTTTATAAAATACATAAAATTTACACCTACAAAACAAATAAGTTAAGAATATACAACAAGTACAATAATCGAGATAATGTAAATTACAATTACATATTTAAACCTGGCACTTCCTCTCAGAGATGTAAAATTAATCCCAGAGCTTTCAATAGTCTGCAGCGCTTGTTGCCGTGCTGCCCTCAGTTTCTGCTACTGGGAAAATTTCATTAGGAATTATGGTAATGTTCATTCAAAATATGCTATGATACTTTCATATATTACTATGAAATATATTTACACTATGCTTAATATAGTATATGTTAAAATTTTCAGTTAGTGATACTTTAAAAATTTAGCTGTTTTTAATAAGATATTATTTATAAGTGCGTTTTAAAAAGTAAACAGATTAAAGATTTTGGAGAAACATTATTATAACATTTCGATTAATGTAAAAACAAAACTTTAGGCTTTTAAAAATTCATTATGATGTATTAATTTTCATGTGCATTTAAAAAAATAAATAAATAAAATAACAATGATACTTTTATATCATTCAGAAATTAATTTGTAATTAAGTTTAATATATTATGTTAAAATTAGTTGAGAAAAACTTTAAACATTTATTCGGGAAAATACAAATTTGTGTCATTCACAATCTTATCAAAGAACTAGAAGGATCACTGTTAGTGAAGGATCCCAGTCAACATTCTTTGTTCTAATCCCCCAACTGTTGCTTTTGTATTCCTAGAATCCTATCTCCCTTTACTTTAAACTGGAGGCCCCTGTTATTAGAGAACCAAAGTATGATGTGGTAATCCACAATTTACATATTTTATTCTTATGCAACATTAACTAACATAAATTTTTAGGGCATATAATCTCAACACGTATCTATAAATAAAAATGTTCTCAAATCACACAATATATATAATTAAATTTTTATGAATTATCATCTAAAAATTGTTTTAAGATCTGTTAATTTACAAACAACATAATATTTAGTTGTCGACTATATATGACAAATATTAATAATTTCTATTTCTAGCCAGATTCTACCTCATATACAAATTTTGAGTTTTGATGATAGAGGTTTCTGACAGGATTTTGACAGTTTAAACCCTTTTCATGTTAAAAACCACTTTTTGACATCAAAAATCCAACCCTGGCTGCAGGCAGCAAAACAGTGGCCACTGTGGTGGCCAAATTTATTAGCCAAATTTATTAACAGCTAATTAATTCTTCAGTAGTAACTGACCATGTGGCCAGAACTAATTTTGCCTTGTAAAGCTAATGAATAAAAAATTTATAAGCAAACACTATAAATTGAAAATCTTGCAACAAGTTTGTAATGATTTAAAAATCTATTGATTTTTTTGAAAAAAAAAAAAAAAAAAAAATCACTGATTTAGATCACTTTTAAATATAAAGGATAATGGCTTTAATGGAATGAAATTGTTTATCTAGCATTAAAATGTGGTTTTTCTTATAAAAATATAATTTGTAAAATATAACAAAATATTTCATTAAACAAGCTAATATTTCTGACATCCTGACTTAAGATTCATCTCTACTAAGCAACATTGATAAACACAAAAATAAATTATACCTTAATTTTTTTAATTATTTATACATTTTAAACATTTATTATATTTTATTTATTTATACAAGCACAACCTTATGACTGGTACGTGAATTATAAATATTTAGTTAGTGTACACTATAATTCTTTGATTGATTGTACATGCTAGTGTTGCACCTAGTAGCCCTTTGGCCGAGTAACTGAGTACCGAATACTCGGCCACGTACCGAATAGTTGTAAGAAAGAATAACTGATGTACATATGAAGAATTTTGCACATCTTGAAATTTAAAAAAGGCCCTTTAAACACAAAATTAAGTTAAATGGCAAACAGCATGTTTTCATGAAATTTTCAGAACTTTTGTAGTGTATATACACAATTAGGTTCATAGTTATATTTGATACTTCCAGCCTAGTGGATTATTAAAACCATAATAAATAACTGATAACTTCATTCTTCATTATATGTTTTTTCTCAGATATGCGAATCATTCTCAGATAATTCTTAGAGAATATAAAAGTTCCTATACACTCAGGCTTAATTTAAGATGCATGAAATTTACATATGAAAAGAGAACATTAAAATAAATATTTTATCATTTCAAACATGATACAATTCATTAATTTTCAAATTCTAGAAGAGTAAAAAAGATAGGTGGTTTAGGGCTAAAATTTGACAAATTTCATTATTAAAATATATTTTTAATATCTTGTTAGTGTATTTACCTTTTTCATAATTATTATTTTATAAATTAAAAATCAGTCTTTTCTTATAGTTTTAAAAGTGTCTTACTTTTATTTGCACAAACATGTAACTAAAATTTCACCTACTACATTAGCATTATATAAGGATTCTCTTATCTAAAATATTTTATTTTTGTATTTTATAGATGAAATTTTATGTACTAAGTTTTTATAAAAAAAATTGCGTATCACACACATACAAGATGGTTATACTTAAATTCTTGTAACTAAAATGGATAAGTTCATATCATGAATCGTCTCTATACAGAGTTTGGTGGCAATCTACCCGCCCATTTTAACTGCAGAAAGCTGCTTGCAGCAAAAGTTTGACTCTGTATTCATATTTTCATAATTTTTTAGCTGTTAATAAACAACTCTTATGAATACATTTCTTTCAATAATACGTTAAAATTAATGAAATTCTTACAACTACTCGGTACTGGCTGAATACTGGGACCAAATTTGGCCGAGTACCGAGTATATACCAAGTACTCTGTACAGCTCTACTTGTTACTGATATTTAGAAATGAAAATATTTCCTTGCTTACTTAACTCTCATACCAGTTTATATCATTTAATAATGGGTCACATGATAATTTAAAAATAACAGAATATTTTTTACTTTGTAGTATTTAAGGAGCCCTGAAGGCTCCAAAAAGTTTTAAAACCATAACCTTTTAATTTAACTACATATATAATCAGTTAAACACAGTTCGAAGCTGCTTGTCACTGCTTGTTTAATGAACTGTACCCATAAAAAAGATTAAAAAAAATAAGTGAAAATATTATGATGGGTAATGAAAGCATGAATTTTGTTAATGGGTAAAGTGTGAAAAATTTTTGATTCAAATGATATACATTTAGCCTAGTCATAATTAAATTGCTTATTATTTTAATTTTGTTTTGAAAGTATGAGGTAATTTTTTTTTTTCTTAAAGCATTGCTTCAGTTATGATGTAATTTTTCCTATTAAATTATCCTTTTCCAAAATTATTTTATGTATTCCATATACCGTGGAGAAGATTTTATGGTGGATCAGGATAATTTCCGATCAAAAACTGAAAAAAAACAAAAATCTATCTAAATAACTCTAAAATTATACCAATTCATGTAACAAAATCTAGCATTGTTAAAGCGTAACCATGTGTCTATTCAACAACATATAGACTTTGATTTAAATGTATTTAAAGTTTAATTGAAAAAAAAAAATCACTGAGGAGTAATTATCCTGGCAATGGGGTAAATATCGGTCACACCCCGTTCAATTACCTATCAGGACATTTTTTGTTCTAAAGATAACTACATTGATAAATTTAGACAACTAATTATCATTTTTAATTTAAACCTGACTTTAATTATATATTATATAAGTTTTAAAATAGAAATTAGCATAGTTAATTTACTATTTTTATTTGTTTTGAAATTACATCTAAATTTCTTGGCAAAACTCTTTATAACATTTAAAAGCATAATGTATCGCATTACTGTCCTAATTTTATTATACATTTTATTTCAACCATACATTTTTATTATATCCTTAATAAATAAAACCATTTATTGTTATTATAGTTCATTTTTAAATAGAGATGAAAAAAAAACTTTTCTTTCAGTTATAGTTATTAAGTATTGCAATTATCAGTTAAAAATATTTAACTTTTTATATAACTGTATAATTTCAATTACAAGTGTGTACAATACAATACATTTTAATTTATTAGCACTGAGTACAATACTTAGTGATAATGATCTTAATTAGTGAAGCTTACTAGAAAATTTTTGAAACAGCTTGAAAGATTGTTTTAATTTTAAGCAAAATACATATTATGTATTTTTGATGAACATTTAAACAGTATTACTTAATTAGGATGTTGGGTGGGTAAGCTTTCAGTTGAAATATTTCAACATTTGCTCCAGGGGTTGTTTTCATTGGTAATGAATATAAATAGATACATGCTACATATGTGTACATTCATAAATATGTCTAAAATAACTTTAAACATCTGTAAAAAGAAGGGGGGGGGAATCAGTTGTACATTTATTCCTACATTAAGTAAAAAAAAAAAAAAAAAAAAAAAAAAGAAAAAAAAATCATAAATTCTATGAAATATCATTGATCAGGAATTACCCTGGCGAACTGAGGTATGAATCAATATAGTTGTAGTATAACCAACATACTAAATTATAACAAAAGTAAGGTTAATTATAAGATTAAATAAAACAGTTCGAGCTATATCTAAGTGGATGGCTAAAAACAAAATATCAAACTATTTAGGCCAGAAGCCTTCAATTCTTTTACATTTCATTCACATATCACCTAGATAACAAATGAACAACCAATAAAATCAAAAAATAACTTTATGAGAAATATGAAGGGTAAACACTGAAAACAAACATCCCTGTTGACTGTTGAAATTTATGAATAAAAGAAATAAATATTTAATTGTGTATTTTACTAGCCACCAATATAAAGTAAGGCTCCTATATATACGAGCTGGCGCATCAGGCATTTTGTTGCCTTAGGGTTTCCACATGTACCCAACGCGTTTTCCTGATAAACAAACGACAAACATTTTTTATCGTCTTACGTTACTTTAGAGTAACTTGTTTTATTATATTTTATAATTTTAGCTAAGTAAACTATGATATGGAAATTTGTTTAACGATAAACTGCTATAATCATTCAAGAAGTAAATATAAAGTGTTCACAGACCTTCTATTACTGTGTATTTGAGTTTTGGCGACATTTTGTAACAGAAACTGCCCTAACAACACATGTTACAGTACACCCATGGGATATCCTCAGAATAAAATGACATCCTGAGAATGTACTGTGAAAAAAATGCGTTTTTAGGAATATTATTGTTGCTTATTGCTGTTATCTTGACCGGATTAGCTTCAGGTCAAGATTTTTTTAAATCATTAGGGAAGCGATAAGGACGCCAAGCGGGAATGCTGTCGTCTTCGGAGGCAAAAAAAATGGCGGCGTTGCGCCGGCCTATTATTTTATTTAGGGGCTCTAATATAAAGATAGCCCAAAATGTCATTTTTGAGACGACACTGATTGCACAGCGTGGTGATGCTTATTTTCAGAATATAATAATAAAAGTGTCAATATAGTAAATCGCTACACTGCACTAGAAGTCGTTAATGGTTGCCTATATTAAAACTTAGAATAATATTGTAAAAATCTTATATTAACATAAAAAGAAAAACACTGAGTTATAATTATGGAGAAATATTTACTTATTAATTTGTAAAATTAATGTAAACTGAAGGGTTGCTTGGAAACTGAATATGAAGTAAATGAACTGGCAAGAAAAATACAAAAGGCCAAAATTAAAAATAAATAACTTATAAATATTGTAACAGGGAAAAAAAAAAAAAAAAAAAAAAAAAAAAAACATTTCAGAGTTCACATTCCTATTGTAGAAAAAAAAAGAATCATGGGTATTATCTTATATTTAACAATTACCTTTAAGAAAAAAAATCTAATTTTTAAAAACAAAAATGAAGCCTAATCAAAAAATACCATCCACATGAAGTTAGAATTTTCATAGTTTATGGAATGGTAACTGTAATTTTAAACTTTATATAAATATACGTATGCACATGCATTGGAAGAATTTTTTTTATCCATCTATTTTATTTACCAATCTACAATAAAACAAAATTCTGCAATCCAAGAATCCGCCATCAGATCTGGTATAACAACAAGAAATAATATAACTCATAAAATGTGTAAAATTTTCATTTATAAAAAAGTATAACTCTTTAACTGCGTACGGCATTGATTTATTATTATTACAGTGTGGTCCGAAAACCATGATAGAAAGTAAGCGATCATTGTGGAAAAAAGACAACATGCAAGAACATGAAACATATTTTATTGAATGAAGATATAAATGACATTTAATATACAAGATGCTTAAAATGTCTACCGTCCCCGACTATAGTGTTATAAAGCCGGTTCCGAAACTCTATCATAATGCGCTTGAGTGTGTCGTAATCAAGTGCATCAATCTCACTTCTGATAGCCAATTTTAGGTCCTCCAATGAATCAGGGCTATTCCTATAGATTCTAACCTTGATGTAACCCCATAAGAATAAGTCGCACGGATTTGGGTCCGGACAGTATGGGGTCCCCTCTATCCCGTGTCCCGTGAATTTCTCTGCATCCAATGCAATCAAACGCTCACCAAACGTCGTTTCAAGCCACGTGAAGACGTCAGAAGTTTTTTGATGACGAGCCCCATCTGGCTTGAACCAGTACCGGCGTGTCGTGTTGAGATGGCCCGCATCAGGGCCAAAGTGACGCTCTAGGAACTCTCGATACTTCACTCCTGTAACCACACCATCAATAAATATGCGACCAATTATCTGCTTCGACGATATGGCACACCACACCATGACCCTTTGTGGATGCAGTGAAGAGATGGCGCTGAGATGAGGATTTTCCGTACCTCAGTGGCGCCAGTTTTGTTTGTTCACGAAACCATTCAACTGAAAATGGGTCTCATCACTGAACCAGATCTTGTATTCACTGATGGAACCATTTTTAAGTTCCTCGATTATGTGTTTTGCGAAATCTCTCCGCTGCACAGTATCCCCCCCCCCCCTTTAGCGGCTGTCACATTTGGATCTTGTATGGACACAATCTTACTGCTTTCATTAGACTTTGTAATGATGTTTTGGATATGCTTAATTGTTGGGCCGTCTATCGAGTGAAAGTGGTTGGCTGATCCTCAAAGTATGCGCGTGCAGGCTCCCTGATGTCATCAGTAACAACTGCTGATTTCCGTCCCGACGCCTTTCTTTTTGTATCCTAAATACTCCCTGTAGATTCATATCTGTCCATCAACCTGTAAACAATGAAAATTAGTGGGAGATTAGGACCATTACATCAGTCATCTGATGGCTTAAAAATCACTGCGACTTTAGAGTGCTACAACTTACCGCGCGATTATCTCTTCACTAAGCGTCCTTTTCTTTTTGAACCCTGAACGACATGCCCGTCGAACGGGGACATTACATCGGTTATTCTCATAAAATTTTCTTACGATATATAATCGATCTTAAAAGGTTTGAGATTCTATATTGCTTATTCTTTATTTCCGGTAATTAAGCATTCAACTGAAATGTCACTTTATGTACTATAATAATATGAAAGAATTATATTTGCATCAATACATTTGAAATCAGAAACTTAACCCATATTGGACCGCCGTCCTATTTATAGGACAGTTGAATTAAATGTCAATAATGTAAAAGAAACATTTAAAATATGCAAAAAACTTGACATAAATTTTTAGAAATAGACTAAATTAATTAAATTACTGTGAAAAATGGAATTTGAAAAAAATATTAATGCTGCTGTATAATAAAGAACTTCTTCTGCTAAATAGTGAGCATGTGCTAGTGGAAAATCCAAATGGTCGTCAAAGACGATGTCAACTGAAATCATGCAATAAAAAACCTGTTACAATTTGCAACATGTGCAATGTTGGATGTGGAGATTGTTTTTTGGACTTCCATTCGTAAAAATCTTTACAATTTGAAAAATGCTCACTTTTGGACTGTGTAGAGACTGTTTTTTGGACTAACAAACAAAATAAAAATTTTTGTAAAATTATTATAATTTTTTAATTTTTTCTTTTTTATATGTGTAAGTATCTTATACTGACCATGTTTTTAAAAAATTACATTTTTCTAATGATTCGTTTAATGAGTGGTCCAATATGGGTTAAATTACTTTCTATCATGTTTTTCGGACCACCCTGTATTAAGCGTGTCTCGTTTACGAACTGATAAATTAACTTGCAGTGTTTGCTGGACTGTTTTTGCTATTGGTTAAATACACATACATAAATAGAAGAAGACTTAAAATGCTAATTTAAAATCATTAAATAAAAAGAGAGAAAAAAGAAATTAATAATATGACTTCTAATTGTAAATTGCACATATATTATACATAAATATATGTTTACAACATTTAGGGAAAAAAAAATTCTCTTGTGAAAAATATAATTAAAATCAATAAATTAAAAAAGTGCATATATTCTAAATAAGATTCCAAGCCAGTACAAGTAGTTGATGAGAAAACTTTGCTCATTCTCATTATCATTTTCTATGGTTCTTTAGGAAATTTCTCAGTTGTTATTCACATAATTTCGGAATTATTAAATTTCTCATACTTGCATGGCAGATTTCATTAACGAAATTATCATTCTTAAAAAATTATTATAATTTGAGAGAGCTAAATAAAACTGCAACAGTTTTAAAGTAAATTTCAATTTATATGACGGTAATTTTATATTGTTATTACAGGTATGGTAAAGGCATGCTTGACTGGTTGAAAAAGCAATAATTCCGATTAAGTTTACAACAAATTATTTGTACAGACATTTTCCTTTCTGCTTAAAATAAAAGAAAGATCTATTTGACCATGTAATAATATCAATGGAACTAACTATACATCAATGAATAAAAAATGATTACACACAAGTAAAAACTATAACCTCCCATGAAATTAAATTTTAACGATTATAAATCTTTTCAGGGATAATATGCATTATTACATTAAAGTCAAATATCAGAAATGAAAATAAAATTAAACGAATCTAGATACTTACATGATAGTTATTTTCAAATACTACTATTCTCTTTCGAATCAGCCGTAAAAACATGGCGGTGACAGACAACAAGAGGAAGAGAGAATGGCGGGCTGTTATGTTAAGCGAGAATGCGCATGCTCAGTTGCTCGTCCCATTTTGGTGAAATGTACGCTGCATAGCTGTTGAATTCAACGTAAAAGGACACTTCATTGGGATGAATTCGCTCAATTTTGGAACACATTACGTCCAAGATATTTTTCTAATAATTTATGTCCAAATTTGGTTATTCATGACACATACTTTCAACATGATGTTTGAATTTATATAAGCATGTGACAAAAATGGGATGTCAGTTCTCTGGTGGGACGTGTTTTGGACGTGCGAGACGAGAAATGAACAAAATTTGGACGTATGTGCTGTGTGGGTATTATATTTACTAACAAAAAAAGCTGAAAAAGTGCCATCTATCAATCATTACAAACGGGGATAAAGCAATGATTATCTTTTGTGAATTTATATAGAATCATTTTCCTTTATAATTGAAGTCTGCAAAATGAAGTGGAAATCACTGAAATATTATTATACAAGAAAACAAAACAAAAGGATCAGGTTCGGCAGCAAGTGTAAAAACGCCAAAAGAAAGGCAGAGAATGAAAGCTTTGCCGATCCTAGGAAACACATTCTTTCTTGAGAGAAAGTATAAGTTTTGATTATATTTTAAAATTTTCTTTGAAATAATCCTATATTTCAACAAATGGCCAATAATTCTTACATTTTTCCTTGCATTCCTGCACATTCATCATGCATAATGAGCAATTTTGATTTTGCTGTGGAAATTCAAATTATTTTGTCTATAGGCACCTGGTATATGCTAAAGTATAAATAATTATTCATTTAATTATTTCATTTTAATTATTCATTCTCTTATCTATTTTTAGCAATTTTTTCAAATTTCTACATGTAGATATTTATTTACTCATTGCTTTTTCATATATTGTATATACACACTGTAACATAATATATGGTCAGCTTCAAAATACTGTAAAGAAAAGCTTTGTTTTTTTTCCTAACTAGTATATATATATATATATTTATTTATTTTGCAGAGAATTAATTTCTCATGTAAAGTAAAATTTAAAATTAAACAAGACCTTCTGGCTTATTCGGAAGGGTAGGTTGATTTCTTTTTCCTTATCAAGTAGCCGCCATTTTGTTTGAAAATGGCGGCTACAAATTATTAATGCATTTGGTAGAAATATTGATGTAGGCTATGCACATATGGATTTTTAAGCAAATCGGTTCATAAATACCTTTTTATGTGAATTTAAAATTTTTAAGTTGCTGGCGCTTGGAAGCAAAATGGTGAGATAAGTTGACAAACATATGAAATGTATTTGTGAGATAAGTCTACTGTACACATATAGTTCGAATTAATTCAAAATCTCAAAAGTCATCGTGTTGAAAAATTAAGTGGCTGGCACTTCGATCAAAATGGCAGAGAAAGTTCCTCATCTAAAATATCGTTTCAAATTTGAAAATAATTTTTTTTTGTAGAAATTCTTTCAAATAGTAAGTTGATAAAATGTTAGTTTTCTGCATTTCTAGCTTGTTTTAGCACTAAAATAGCCTAATTTTTTCTTAAAAACGCATTAAAAAGATCCAGCAACGCAGGTAATGGATTTGGCGCCAAATTTGGCGACTTTTCCCCTATGGCGACTTTTTTTGGCGACTTTTGGCGAGAAAATACTTATAATCGATATACCAAAGATGGACGCAATAACTTGATTGGTTCACGAGTTACGTGAATTTTCTACATTTTTGTTGTTTGAAAGATAAATCCATTTTTCAACTTTGATTTGAATTGATTAGGTATTTCTAAAGTTACCGTGAAAACAAATTTTCCAGTGGCCGCCAGTTGGAAACAATACAGCGGAACAAGTTGCCCAGCAAACATATCCAAGGTATTTGAAGCATAGGTTCACTGTCCAACTGTGGTTTAAATCAGTGCCGTGTTTCAAAAGTTAATTTTATGGCAAATTTTCAAGTGGCAGTCTAAGTGGTTGCAACTTCGAAGCAAAATGGCAAAACAACTTGCTCAGTGAAATCATCCAGTATAATACTCCGATTCAAAAAATTAGAATAATGTAAAAAAGAATGAGTTTGATGTTGCTAACGCGTCGATTTGCATACTGCGTCCAGGAAAAAATATATTAAAAGTATCTAATTATCTTCAGAGCATTTATAAATATAACATAAATATTTATTTTTATCTGATATATTAATAATTAACTATTTAAAAAATATTAGAATAATTCAAAGAAATAGAATACCTCGATAGCATGGTTCAAAAAATTAGAATATTCAAATTTTTCTTATAAGTTGAGAGAACGGCTGCGGGATTAACATCTGTGGGACTATAAAATGTGCTCCGTTGAAAATGAAAAGTCGTTTGGCATTTGATTGTAACGTAGTATTTGCTTAATATGGGACGAAAGAGCGATTTATCTGAGGCTGTGAAATATCGTATTGTGTACTTGCACGAAATAGGAAAAACACAACTTTTTATAGCAAAAGAAGTGAAATGCTCTCAAGCAAGTGTGAGTAGAGTTTTCAGAGAATATTCTAATAATAAGTGTTTTCAAAATAAACACTTTAAAAGTGGTCGAAAGCCAGTAACTTCAAGAAGAGATGAAAGGCAATTGAAAAAGATTGTGAAGAAACATCGTTTTCGGAGTGTGAGATATGTGCATAGAAAATGGAAAGAAATGGGTATAAATGTCTCCAAATCTACAACACTACGACGACTTCGCAAATTAGGTTTTAGATCACGTGTGCCTAAGATAAAGCCATTCTTATCATCTAAGCAAAGGGCTGCTAGAGTTAAATGGTGTAAACAAAGGCTATTTTGGGATCACGACGATTGGAAAAAGATACTTTTCAGCGATGAAAGTGTGTTTTGTGTGTCTCACGGAAATCAAGGTATACGTGTCTGGAGACTCAAACATGAAGCTTATAAGAAAGAATGTTTAAAACGTTCGTTTAAATTTGCGACCTCTGTTATGGTATGGGGCTGCATGACTGCTGAAGGCCCAGGCAGGTTGTGTATTGTTTCCACAACAGTCAATTCAGAAGTCTATCAAGAAATTCTTGAACATTTCATGATTCCTTCAGCTGAGGATTTATGTGATGACGATTTCTTGTTTCAGCAAGATTCAGCTTCTCCCCACACTTCCAAATCAACAACTAAATGGCTCAAAGAGAAGGACATACCTGTACTCCCTTGGCCTGCAAACTCACCCGATCTAAATCCTATCGAGAATTTGTGGGGAATTATGAAGAAACGACTTCAAGAAGTTGCGCCTAGAGACAAAAAAGAACTTATTTCTAGTATAAAGAGCATATGGGCGAATTTGGATAAAAAAGATTGTGAACCTTTAGTTAAAAACATGCCAAAACGTTTAAGAGCTGTCATTAAAGCTAAGGGTGATGCAACAAAGTACTCATTAGCAAGTAAAAATACTTAGAGTTTAAATTATGTTCAATATATTTTCATTATTCTAATTTTTTGAACCATGTTAGAAAGTATTCTAATATTTTGAATTTTTTGTTGTTAGCTGATTTAAATATATTTTCTATTTCATTGTAATGTGTTTACATTTTTATAATCTGCAAAATATGCAGATTCATATTATAGTACTTTATATTTGATATTGTTGATTATTTATTTGATAAATTCGATTTTCATTTCCCTTGACCATATTTCTTTTCATTATTCTAATTTTTTGAATCGGAGTAGTACTTGTATAAGTTCCTTGTCCAGTTTTAGTTCAAATTAAATCAGTATTTCAAAAATTATCGTCATAAGAAATTTTCAGGTGGCGCCACTTCGAAAAAAAAAGCTGAGTGAGATGCCCAGCGAACTTATCTGAGATATTTGAAGGATAAATCCATTACCCAAATTTGATGCGAATCGATTCTGTATTACTAAAGTTACTATATTGACAAATTTTCAAGTGGCAGCGACTTGGACATAAAATTGCGGATCAAGTCACCAAGTGAACTTATCCTAGATATTTGAACCATAAGTTCACTATCCAACTTTTATTTGAATCCGTTTAGTATTTTAAAAGTTATCGTGATGGCATATTTTCAAGTGGCAGTGTGATTTCAAGTGGCTGGAACTTAGAAACAAAATGTCGGGACAAGTTGCCCAGTGAAAACATTCAAGATAATTATATGATAATATCACTGTCTAAATTTGGTTCGATTTGGAGTACTATTTCAGAAGTTATCGTGATTTTAAATTTTCAAGTGGGAGCCTGATTTCAAGTGGTCCCGCTTAGCTTAAGATATCTGCCACTTTATTATAAATGTCGGATATAGTTTACTAATAAACTTCATTGAGATCCTTATGAGGTCTGTATTTACATCAAAATTCAAACAATTTCGGAATGCGCTTTTTACAATTTAAATTTGAAATTTTTGGTCTCGAAAAACAAAATGAAAACAAAATGGCGGAGCAACTTGGTTAACAAACTCATCTAAGATATTTATAAGATAAGTTAAGACACTGTTCAAATTTGGTTCCATTTGGAGTATTATTTCGGAAGTTATCATGGTTTTAAATTTTCAAGTGGTATCCTGATTTCAAGTGGTCCCGCTTAAGTTAAACTATCCGCCACTTTATTAAAAATGGCGAATAAAGTTCATTAATAAAGTTATTTGAGAGACTTGTATAATCTATGTGTGCATAAAAATTAAAAAAATTCGGAATATGCTTTTTGCAATTTGAATTTGAAATTTTCAGGTGGTCTCCACTTGAAAACAAAATGGCAGAGCAACTTTGTTAACAAATTAATCTGAGTTATTTATGAGATAACTTAAGACACTATCCAAATTTGGTTCGATTTGGAGTATTATTTCAGAAGTTATTCTGATTTTAAATTTTCAAGTGGTAGAGTGATTTCAAGTGGCCCCGCTTAACTCATCTACCACTTTATTAAAAATGACGGATAAATTTAATTAATAAACTTCATTGAGACCCTTATGTGGTCTATATTTACATCAAATTTCAAACAAATTCGGAATACGCTTTTTACAATTTGAATTCGAAATTTTCAAGTGGTCTCCACTTGAAAACAAAATGGCGGAGCAACTTGGTTAATAAACTCATCTAAGATATTTATAAGATAAGTTAAGACACTGTCTAAATTTGGATCGATTTGGAGTATTATTTCGGAAGTTATAGTGATTTTAAATTTTCAAATGGTAGCCTGATTTCAAGTGGTCCCACTTAACTTAAAGTATCTGCCACTTTATTAAAAATGGCGGATAAACTTCATTAATAAACTTCATTCAGACCCTTATGTGGCCTGTATTTACAACAAAATTCAAGCAAATCTTGCTTTAAATATGCTTTTAACAATGTCGGTTTTAAATTTTCAAGTGGCTGCCACTTGAAAACAAAAAGTCGGAGCAACTTGGTTAACGAACTCATCCAAGATATTTATAAGATCAGTTCACTGTCCAAATTTCGTTCCGTTCGAGTATTATTTCGGGAGTTATCGTGATGACAATATTTTCATTATATATATATATATATATATATATATATATATATACAGTGAAACTTAAATAATTCGAACTTGTTTAATTCGAAATTCTGGATAATTCGAATTTTTTACTCGGTCCCTTGAATTTTGTATTAAAATAATGTTAAAAAATCGGGGATAATTCGAATTCTATTTTGGACAATTCGAATTTTTCATACGATTACCTTTAAAATATTACTGTAAAATTTGTTCCCGAGATTTTTCTCAGCTAATATATTTTAACAGTCTTTGAAAAGAAGGATAAGGAAATACAAAAGAAGCCCCTAGCTAGTGCACCAGAAGACATGGTGTATATACATGAACTTCGAGGGTTTTTTGAATTGAATATCATGTCTAATGAAGAAGATTCTATTTTTGTATCAAGTCACATGCTATTACACATAATTGTACTTAAAGAAGAAATAAAAAATATCTGACAATTTAAAAAAAGTGTTGAATAATTAAGTTCGTAAAAAATATTGATTTAATGGTAGGGGGATGTAGAAATATGCTTTGATATAAATTTTATGCGTAAAATCTTTGATCGTAGAGTTTTAATTTTTTAATTTAACTTTTTTTTTTTTTTTTTTTTTTTTTTTTTTTTTAACAAAATAGTATATGTAATTCGAATTTTTTGATATTTCGAATTTTTCTCTGGTCCCTTCAACTTCGAATTATCCAAGTTCTACTGTATATATATAGATAAACGAAGTGATTGCAATAGTTAGATTTCTAAAGAAATCAACCTAAAAAAGAAAAAAATGTAGAGTGTGTATTTTTTACTGGCGACTGTATAGAGTGATTCCATACCAACTCACCTAAAAAAATAAAAGTTGGTTGCATGACCGACTCCGATTTTCTTTAAATTAGGTACACAGATTGATGATATAGAGGCATGAAAAAGTCCAAATTTTTAGTTACCTGCTCCACTTATTTATAGATATACAGGTCCTTGAAGTTTGTCCGCCGCCTCAAAATACCAAGAAATTCATGTTATTTATTTTTTTTTTCTTAAAAATTATGCTCATGTAATATGAAAGTGTTAGGTATCTATGGAAACTAGTTATTCCAGGCGTTCAGAAAAAAAATACTACAATGTTTATAACGAAAATCGTTAAGGTACTCTTAGAATTTGAAACCTCAAAAATTTGATCTTCCCAATTTTACTAAAATTGAGACATCAATTCCTAAAAAAGGAAAATAAACCAAAGATTTACTCACTTTCTGGTAGAGCACAGGTGTTCACCATAAATTACTACACAATAAATTACTTAGGTTTCTCACTCCTTCTTGGAAATATTTAAGCTTAAAGACAAATCATACGGCAAAAACATGCAATTTCGGCCATCTTGCCAGCCATTTTTCTCATAAAGGGGGAGCACTAGAAACTTTTTTTTTTTTTTTTTAATAAGCTACTGATGTGTTAGCTATTCACAGGAAAAGAGTTTACTTTTGGTTATTATTTGCATAAAGAGGTATTCTGCTGATAGTATATGCATGTTTTTCTCTAATACCATATGCTTGGGTTTCCCCTCTCACAGACTTAACATTAATAAAAAAAGACGTAAAACAACAAAACTTATTGAATATTATATAAATATTGATTTAATACATGTATCAAACTTTATTTACCCTCTGAACGTTACTTAGTTACTTTTAGAAATAGTGTTAGTAGGTGAATGAAACATTGAAAAAGGGCATTCTGATTTTAGCATTCATTCTGAGAAGCATTCTGATTTTATTATATTCTGGTATTAAAACGAAACTAATGTGTACTCTGTTTTTGTGATATCTTAAAGAAAGATGTCAGAAACCTTTTAATTTAAAAAAATTCAAGTTAGTATTTAGTGAAGAAATAAAATATTTACAGAACAGAAACACCTCATTTTATGTAATCTCAAAGAAGTGTACGCACTTTTTAAACAGGAATATCCCAATCACAAGATTGAATTACCTAAATTTGCTGATTTGCGACCGAAGTGGTGTGTGTTAGCTGGTAGTACAGGAACTCATTCAGTCTATATCTATATGATTCACCAAAATGACAGGCTAATGATGGCATCTCTAAAACAATCTATTAAACCATCTATCAGTATTTTTTCTTGTCTCATTATGTCTGTGACATTAACAATGAAGCATGTAAAATAGGATTTTGTTCAGAGTGTCCACTCCAAACTGCATTTGAAGAATTTTTAGCTATGTTAATGGATGATTATAATGAAGAATCTGAAGTGACGTTTTGACAGTGGATAACTACAGTCCATTCAACATTCATTAAAATGCTTTGTCTGCACCTGATTTTAAATCGGAACTTTTATTGAAAATGAAGTCCTTGGTAAAACACCATTACATTGCAAAATCTCAATCAGAGTACTTAAAAACAAGAAAAGCAGAACTAAAACCAGATGAGTGCATTTTATTATTTGATTTTTCTGAAAATTTTACTTTTATTGTACAAGATGCAATACAGGGATATCACTGGGAAAACACGCAAGCTACACTACACTCCATCTTTTTTTAGCGTATGTTCGGCCAAATGAGAACCTAAAAGTTATTTCTATGTGTATTATCAGTGACTGTTTGACACATGATATGGTGGCAGTAGTTTCTTTTCAAAGGCCTGTAATTCCATATTTAACATCACAATAACCAGACATATAGAAAATAATTTATTTCAGTGGTGGTAGCTCAGCACAGTACAAAAACAAGAAAAACTTTTTAAATTTATGCCAACATAAAGATGATTTCAAACTAAATGCTGAGTGACATTTTTTTGCCACCTCCCATGGCAAAAGCCCATGTGATGCCACTGGAGGAACAGTTAAAAGGTCTGCTCAAAGAACCAGCTTTCAACGTCCTTACAAGGATCAGATAATTTCTCCACATGATTTGTTTCATTATTCACTGGTAATTTTAAAAATATTAAGTTTTTCTTTGCATCTGAAGAATATGTAGCAGAAACAAGAGCATTGCTTTCTGAAAGACTAACTTTCACTGTAAGAATTGAGGGTATCAGGTATTATCATAAATTTATTCCTATTAGTAAGTCTGTGCTTTTAGTTTCCATTGTATCTACAAACATATTGAATCGGATTGAAGTATCTGCAGTAGGTAAGCAACATGTCAAAAATTTAGTCTTAATAACATTTCTAAAGGTTTTTATATTGCTTGCATTTATGATAAGAAATGGTGGTTTGGAGTTGTCTTAGAAAACTGCTTTGAAAAAGGTGATATTCAGATACAATTTATGCCTCATGGCCCCTGCCAAAATTTCTACTGGCCAGAGAAACCAGATATATGCTGGATTTCATACAAGCATCTGTTCGATATAATACCAATGCCATCAGCAGCAGCAGCAGCCACAGGATGCATCTTTTTAATATCAAATAATACTGTGAAAAAAATACAAGAACTTATGCTTGCAGTTGAATAAAATTCTGTACACATCAATTTTTAATACATTGCTGTATTTAAAATATATTTGCTTATGAAATAAATATTTATAGCTCCTTTATTTTCCTTGATTTTTCAAGAAATTATTTAGTACTTTATAATTACGAATGGACATTGTTCAGTTTTGGAAAAATTCTATTTCTTGTTTTCATCAAATATCTAATTTTGCTATAAAATGTAGAAATTATTTTTTAATTATTAGTAAATAATTTAATATATTAAATTTTTTGTATTCTTGTATAGATAATGCAGCTATTAATACATGCATTATTATTTTTTCTTTTTATTAATGTTAAGTCTATGAGAGGGGGAACACAAGCATATGGTATTAGAGAAAAACATGCATATACTATCAGCAGGATATCTCTTTATGCAAATAATAACCAAAAGTATACTCTTTTCCTGTGAATAGCTAACACATCAGTAGCTTATTTAAAAAATATATAAAAGTTTCTAGTGCTCCCCCTTTATGAGAAAAATGGCTGCCAAGATGGCCGAAATTGCATGTTTTTGCCCTATGCTTTGTCTTTAAGCTTAAATATTTCCAAGAAGGAATGAGAAACCCAAGTAACTTATTGTGTAGTAATTTATGGTGAACACCTGTACTCTACCAGAAAGTGAGTAAACCTTTGGTTTTATTTTCCCTTTTTTGGAATTGATGCTTCAATTTTAGCTAAATCGGGAAAATCAAATTTTTGTGGTTGCAAATTCTAAGAGTGCTGTACCTTAACGATTTTCATTATAAACATTGTAGTATTTTTTTCTTGATTGCCTGGAATAACTAGTTTCCATAGATACCTAACACTTTCATATTGCATGAGTACAATTTTTAAGAACAAAAACATAATAACATGACTTTCTTGGTATTTTGAGGGGGCGGACAAACTTCAAGGACCTGTATATCTATAAATAAGTGGAGCAGGTACCTAAAAATTTGGACTTTTTCATGCCTCTATATCATCAATCTGTGAACCAAATTTAAAGAAAATCCGAATCGGTCATGCAACCCTCATTAGGTGAGTTGGTATGGAATCACTCTCTCTCTATATATTTATTTTTTTTTCAAGATTCTTGGTATACTGTGAATGCATGTATATACAGGGTGAGTTTGACATAATCATCCAAACGAAAGGAGGTGATAGAACAGCCCATGGGGAGCATAAAACACCATAGAAACCCTGTCCTATCTCTAACCGTTTCCGAGTTATGGTAGATAAAAGAAAAATCTGATTTTTTCCATCCCGTCTGAAAACCCCCAAATTTGTGAGCTTTCTGTTAGCCGTACACGCAAAATAAACACATTTTGGAAAGAGCAGAAAATATCCTATCGGGTGACACCATTTACTTCAGGATACTTTAATTTGACGGCGAGCTACAAGCGCTAAAACATTGGCGAAGTTTAAAATCGAGTTGTCACCAAATTCTTTAACCGGCAATTCTGCAAACACCGTTCAAGCTACAGTCGGTCAAATTTACCAAAAACTTCTCCATTCCACAAGCTTTAGAGTGAGCCCACAATAAACCATATCGGTGTTCTAGTTCAGGAGAAATTTAGCCTTTTGTTTGAAATACATCACTGAAAACGGCGTTCGTCAAAATTCGGCAAACAAAACGATGGTGAGTAAATGGAACGTATGGAAATTCGTAACTATCTGAATGTGGACGCTTAGTGATATACAGATGTATTCCAACCTTCCTGCGCGCGTATCCCACTCGCGGGTATAAAAGGCGAGTCAATCTGTAAAAGCTCATTAGCTCGACAGCTTCTTTTATGTTTTATGCTGCTTATTGCTTTAGCATTTTCTGGACTTTGCCTGAGCTCGGTCGACTCTTTTTACGCTGCTCTCACGTCTGCTTGGTCTCTCTTAGTTCATACTTAGTATGTTTTCCTACATTGGTACGAATTAACCAAGTATGTTCTTATTCCATAGCACTTTTTTTCTTCTACTTTTATAAATTAATATAGAAATTTGATCCCTTTTTGTTTACCCTTCTGAATTTTATTTTCAATTGAAGTAATCATAGGGATCAAATTGCCATACTTTCCAACCTGTACACAGATATGCCTAGTTTTACAAATGAAGAATACGCGGATATGCATTTTGTGTATGGATTTTGCGATGGTAACTCTCGGAGAGCCGAAGAAGAGTACCGTCTAAGTTATCCACATCGTCGTGCGCCCAACCGTGCTGTATTTGCCCCAGTTCATTGAAGGCTTACGGAGAGTGGGTCGTTCGGTAGGGTGTACGAAAGGGGCCATGGTCGCCACTCCGCCACCGCTGAGGAGTCCGTACTCGACCAAGTGGAGGAAAATCCAAATATGAGTTCACGCATACTTGCGAGAGAAGGTAGAATCTTCCAAAGTAAAGTGATGAATGTTTTGCGCAAAAAACCATACCACTTCACACCGGTACAAGTATTACGCCGCTCAGATTTCCAAAAGCGGGTAACATTCTGCCGCTAGCTTATAGAGAGAGATATTGAGGAACATCATTTCCTTAGAACATACTGCGGACAGATGAGTCACTTTTCACTCGGGATGGCATGTTAAATTTAAATAACTGGCATCATTACGCCCAACAAAATCCATTTGTAACACGAAGCTCATCGTTCCAGACGCGATTCAGCTCAAATGTTTAGCTTGGAGAGGTTGGCGATCGCTTGATAGGTTCACATGTGTTCCAAGGTCATCTGACAAGCAATACATATTTGAAGTTTCTGGAACATCATCTTCCAGGATTACTTTATGTCATTCCTGCAGTGTTGCCAGACTTGGGGACTTTTTTATTCAACTACCACCAATAATTTTGAGAAGTAAAATTTGACATACATAATAGACGATTAATCTTCGATGCGGTTAGGCAACTGTTGCTATAAAAATTTAATGGTGGACGTTGAATAAAAAAGTCCCCAAATCTGGCAACACTGCATTCCTGTACCCCAACGAGCGGAAATCATTTCCCAACACGATGGGGCCCCTGCACATTCTTCCAATGCCGTTCGGGACTTCCTGAATCAGCAGTATCCGCGATGGATTGGTCGTAATGGACCAATTCCTTGGCCACCTAGATCTCACTACATTGGACTTCTATGTTTGGGGTTTCCTGAAGCAAGAAGTTTACCGCACAGAAGTTGCCAGTCTGCAAGATTTAAGCAGCCTACTTGATGATGCAATAATAAAATTGAGGGATTAGCTTTCGCTAAGAGCTACTTGGGATTCCGTTCGTAAGCGGACAAGGGCATTTATCAGGTGACCAATTTCAGCAGCGGCACTAAATTTCACACATACTTTCGAATGCATATGTGCTTTAATCATAAAAGTGAGATACGTCTTTTTTTTTTTTGCATATTCCTTTGTAAAAGACGTGAAAAACGTCATACTTCTTTTGTTTCCATTCCATTATGTTTGTAAACTTAATACAACTGCAATTTTTCTTGTTTATCATTAAAACTTTCTTTTTTGCATCTGACAAAACAGCGGGCTGTAGGCGGACATGAAATCATGAACGACCATGGCACCCCGTGAGTATCCTTCTCTACAAACGTCGAGTTCAGTGATAAATGTATTTCAAACAAAAGGCTAAATTTCTCCTGAATTAGAACACCGATATGGTTTATTGTGGGCTCATCCTAAACCTTTTAGAATGGAGAAATTTTTGGTAAATTTGACCGATTGTAGCTTGAACGGTGTTTGCAGAATTGCTGGTTAAAGAATTTGGTGACAACTCGATTTTAAACTTCGCCAATGTTTTAGCGCTTGTAGCTCACCGTCAAATTAAGGTATCCTGATGTAAATGGTGTCACCCGATAGGATGTTTTCTGCTCTTTCCAAATATGTGTTTATTTTGCGTGTACGGCTTACAGAAAGCTCACAAATTTGGGTTTTTTTAGATGGGATGGAGAAAAACAGATATTTCTTCTATCTACCATAACTCTGAAACGGTTAGAGATAGGACAGGGTTTCTATAGTGTTTTATGCTCCCCATGGGCTGTTCTATCACCTCCTTTCGTTTGACAGATTATGTCAAACTCACCCTGTATATTGTGTTTGCGCGGGTAAATATTTGGAGCAGAATATACATTAAACTAATTTTATTCATGAGATAACAATAAAAATTTGTAACGATACATTAGTAATTATATTAATGAACCCTGTGCAGAATTTAGATGACACAGTGTCAGTGACATTGTCGCAGAAAAGAAAAATGTTACTTGCAGAAATACTTGCTCATAAAAATTACAGATATTCTAAATTTCAGTGGAAAGTAGAAACTCATGTCTTATAGTTAAGAATTCTTCAACAGTCTATTAATAATTTTGGTATCTTTATAATTGTATGTACTTATTATGTGTAAATTAGAAAATATGTCCATATTGTTCATTAAAATTTAAAATTTATTAATTACCATAATGGCTTCTTCTTGTAGCACTTTTGGCCGTCTTTAGTATGCTGTAGCTTTTGTTTGCATCTTTTCTGCTTTTATATTCTTTGAGCACATTTCATAAAACCATGGAAGCATCTGCGCAAGCGCTAACTTAACGAGTCCATTGCTAAAATAGGGGTGACAGTCATCTGACTCAGAGAAAATGAGCAATAACAGAATGCGGAATTACTGAATGTTTTCCAATTTTCAAACTGCCGGTCAAGCTGGCATCCCTCCAACATTTTGGACGTGTCCTCACTGCTAGTTTTAGGATATGTGCCTGCACTGTATCTGCTTTGATTTCATTACTTCTCTTTAGTTCACTTATTATGGGTTCCCAGTCCTGGGGAACAATGCTACGTTTATAGACATGTATTTACTATTAGCGCAATGGCATCTTTTAAAGTTCTTTAATCGTATTAGACATTTACTATAAACAGAACTACGCATAAAATATTATTTTTGCTTAGTATTACTTTCAAAACATCATAATTTAACATGAAATTTTTATGATGCATTGAACAAGATGGCCTCGAGACAACAAAGTTTCAATTTGATTCTGTATTTTTTATTAGTATGTGAGTAATTTCATAAATATGTAAATAAATGAGCGTTTATAGATTTAATATTATAGTATTTTTACTTAATGTTTGTTCTACTTAATAGCAAACAATACCTAACTTCACTGACAGATGTGTCCCCCCCCCCCATGTCATCCTATGGGAAAAAAAAAAAAAAAAATCTGTGATTACTCATTACCTAATGTATTTTTTAAATTTTGTTTTCACATTCAGAAAATTCATAATCATTAAATTAGAACTTATTTTCCGAAAATTGATTTTTTAGTTTTTAGTATTTCATTTTGTGACTAAAAAAATAAAAAAATAAACGTAGTTATAATTCGCATATTTTAATTAAAAAAAAAAAAAAAACTAATTTTTCAAAAATGAGTTCTTATTTAACTACAGTGAATTTTCTGAATGTAAAAACAGAATTTTAAAAAATGCAATAGGTAATTTGTCATTGTGGAAATCAATTTTCCCATAGAATAACGTCGGCTGACAATTTCTGCAGATCTATTGTAAATGTATATACTTCAATTAAGTATGTTCTCAAAAAATATTTTCTCTCTTGCTGGTGCTCTACCAGTGGCCGAGAATTTCTGTGCCAAAAGCTGGTAGATGAGAAGTGCCGGGTTCAATCACAGGTCGTGCTCGTTGACCCAGCTGTTTGGATTTTTCTGTGGTTTTCTCTGAAATTCATGTAAATACGGGCTAGGATCTCTTTAAAAGGCCCCTTACAATGGAAATTCCATCCATAGACCTATGATCTATGTTGTAGGATCCAGTTGGCCATAATCCAACAACCACAACTAACCCTCTTCCCGGTAAAGAGAAATTTTCTGATACTTCCAGAGTCATTTATAGGTAAAAATATGCAAAATTCACTTTGAATAAACACCATAAAATGCAAGAACTCACATCATTTGTTTCAAGTTGAAAGGAAACATGACCATTTATCAGGCGAACAAAGTAAACAGGCACAAGTACTGCAAAGTGCATGGCTGCTTAGCTTGAAGCACTAGTGTCTATACATGCAACAACTTCTCTGTTGAACTTACAATTTGGAAAGGAGTTTCTCTCTCTCTCTTTTTCTTCTTTTCTTATTATTTATAACTCCTGTTGTTTCGCTCTAAAAAATCTTTCCTCGCACAGGGAATTTTTCAGAGATTAAATTCTAAACTAAAACCATTATTTATATAATTTAGAGATTAAATTCTAAATTAAAACCTTTATTTATATAATTTAGAGATTAAATTATAAATTAAAACCTTTATATAATATAAAATTGTCTTTGTTTTTTATACTTTCACGCATCACTTTAATTAATCAATTTCTTTTTATTAAAGGAGAAACAAAAATGACTAATGTAGGTATTTCTTTCTTTCTGGACAGTTTCAAGTATCCCAGATGAGAATATGGAGACTATTTCTACTGAAGAAATTTTAATGGTTGATAAAGATTTTTCAGTCATTGATGATTTTTCGATAGATGAAGAGTATTCTGCTTCAGTTACAGAGCATGATTATGCAGTTGCTGGAACAGAAACACTGCAAACAGAAGCACAATTAACTAGCAAAGATAGTCCGCCTCCAAAAACTCAAGATCAAAATAAGAAACTAAATGCAAAAGGAAATAGTTTTAAAAATATTCTGGAGGCACAGAACTAGAGAATGAACATTATGAAACAATTGTGTCAGCCAGAAAAAACAGGTGAAATTGATGATTTGTGTACGTATTTAAATTCAACTTTGCGAACTTTGCCCAGACATTCATTAATTGAATGTAAAGCAGAATTGTGCCAAAAAGTAGTTGAGTATGAAAAGAAAGCCCTTTTAGAATAAATTTTACCTTAATATCCTGAAATCCGTTTTGTGTATTTCTTTTATGCATCTTACATTCTTACTATTGCCATTGCATATTTAAGGTAACATGGAGCAACTATGATGATCATTTATAAAATATGTATTGTTGAATAATCAAATTATCACTGAAAAATTGATTAAAATCACAAGATTTTGTATAATAAAAATGATCCTTTTATAATTTTTTTTTTTATCTTGTCATTATTATTTTTAATCAATGCCTAGTACCAAGTGTTTGGCAAAATTTAAAATAATACAATCAAACTAATGTTATAATAAAAAAAAAAAAAAAATTCTTTTCTTGAGTAAATTTTCAATCAAAATGTACCAATATTTAGTACTTCCATTATAAATTTATTATTCATTACCTACAGTTTTTCTTTCACAATTAGAAAAATCACAACTATTAAAATGTCCTTGCCCAAAAAGTGAAGTGATTTCATTAAGAGAATTTTCAGAATGTGAAAATCAGATTAAATACATTACATAATGAGCGACTGTTAAAATATTTCCCCGTAAGATTTTGCTATCAGTAATCAAGAAATTGAAATACTTTTAAAAAATCTGGACTGACTTCACTTTACTGTCTGAACATTATACAGTTGGCAGTTGTATTAATAAATTAAAATAAGAGCCTTTAAATAAACAAAAAAGAAAATTATAATAGGGTTTATGAGTATTTTTCTCTATATAGAATATGCTGTATAAATTAATGCTCTTCCCCTTCAAACAATTTGCGCCCACAAATCATAATGAAGAAATTTTCATTGTGTCCTATAAATGTTTAACTCACTAAAATGTATGCAGTTTGTGAAATGGCGACCTATTAAAATTATATAACATCTAAATGCCTCCTCTGATTAATCTGAAAATTTATATACATGTTACAGATAACCATCGTACGAACTGTGTAGATTTTGCACTCAAAATATTTGAAGTGTAATAGCATTAAACTACAGTCCGTTAAGAAATTATAAGACCACAAGCCTATTGGTGCATTTCTGAAGAAGAGAGCATAATATGCAAATTTTTAGTTGCGTATTTAAAATTGATAAGAAAACACATCCTATACTAATTTCAACTTTTAAAAATAAATTAAATTTCATTAAAACTTATTCATTTTTCTAAAAATTAAAGACTGTGACTGTTAAGAAATTATAAGACCATCTGAGAAAATTAGCAAATTATACATGACGTCAAACTCAATATAAAGCGCATGCGTCAGTATTTCGTAAAAGCATTACCTAAGAAGCAAAACCTTAGGTTTTGAATGTGTTATCTACGATAAATTTGACGATGCCTCATGGTAAAGTATTATCGGAATGAAAAGTGAGAAAAATTTTATTTTATAAAGGTTCTGGTAAATCTGAAAGAGATATTGCGAGATTAATGAACCGTTCTAAAACTGCCATTCATAATGCCATATTTAAAAAAATTATTCAAACAAAATAAAACGATCTGGTAGAAAAAATATTTTGACAGCACGTGATAACAGACAAATTTTTCGACTGTCAACTAAAAAAGGTCTTTCAACTCATGAAATTTCGAAACGTTCAGCAAGAAAACTTCACATGTAACAGTCTGGAAGAGTCTTAAATGTTGTTGTTGTTGTCGTGTGCCACTCGGAAATTCCGAGCCCCGGTAGTGGAACTACCGGACTTATTTTAAGGCAAGAGGGTTGCGTCTTCCGTTATTAGGAACGCCTCATAGGGAGGAAGTACGACTTCTAGTTCCATAAGCTGGTGAAAGATGGCAGCACCAGCCAAACTCGAATTTTTGATCCGGATCAGAGCGAGTTTTGACCCTTTTTCCGGTACCCCCAGAGGTATAATTAAAAGTAATAAAGAGTCTTAAATAAAATATTAATACAAAATTTATGAAATTGAAAAAAAAAAACAAAGTTATTGAAATGCCATCGAGAAGAGAGATTAAAATGGGCTAAAAATGTCATGTCATGGAATGATGAGTGGAAACAAATTATATTTTCTGATGAAAAGGAATTTAACCTTGATGGTCCCGATGGTTATAAACACTATTGACATGAGTTGAGGAAGGAACCAAAAGAATGCTTCAGTCGACAAATGGGTGGAGGATTAGTAATGATTTGGGGAGCTTTCAGTTATGAAGGGTTGTGCGATTTACAGCGGATTTCGGGTAATATGAACTCTACACAATATCAGTCTATGCTATATGATCATATGATACCGTTTGGACCTTTATTAGGTGGTGCGAACTAGATGTTTCAACAGGACAATGCTGCTTGTCATACATCTAAATCCACACTGAAGTGGTTTTAAAAAAAATAATTAATGTTTTGCCATGGCCAAGTCGAAGTCCAGACTTGAACCCCATGGAAAACCTATGGGGTATATTATCTCGCAAATTTTATGCGAATAATAAACAATTTTCATCTGCCAATGAACTGGAAGTAGCCATTGTAAAAGAATGGTACAATATTTCTATAACTGAACTTAATCACCTGGTTACTTTAATGAAAAACAGAGTGTTTGAAGTCATCAGGAAAAATGGAGGACCAATATCATATTAATTTTTTATACAATTTTGTTTTTTGACAAGTGGTCTTATATTTTCACCAAGTTATTTTTCACTTATTTCTAATATATATTTTAATTAAACATTTATTGCATTATACCAAGATATTGCAAACTAATTATAAAAAAATATAGAGCAATATGTTATCTTATGTATTTAAATTATGATTAGAATCTTTATTTTTTTTATAATTTACAAAATTAAAGTGGTCTTATAATTTCTTAACGGACTGTAAACAACATATTAAAGGAAGAAAAGTACTCAAACGTCCTATTATAATTTTCTCTTTTGCATATTTAATTATTTCTGTTACTTTATTAAAACTACTCATAATTAGTTAATGTGTGGGAAGTCGAGAGGAGTCACTACTTTTTTTTTTTTTTTAACATATAAATCATGTGAAAGTATATTTCTTTTCATGTCAAAAAAAAAAAAAAAAAAAAAAAAAAAAAAAAAAACTCAAATGGTAGCTACAGAAATTCAGAAGAAAAAAAAATATATCCATGATTTTTGTGAATTTTTTTACAAAATTACTAAAGTTCCCTGATTCTTTTTTGGTTTCCCCTATTATTGACATCCTTAAATATTTTTGGTACAGTTAAATTTAATATTTAAAAGGCTAATATAAGATTATCATTTATATATTTTAATAACTAATCAAAAATTCAAAACTCAGGTTTCAAGGTGTTTTCAGACACCTTGAGAGGCATCTTTGTGTCGAATCACATGATTATGTGAGCTACAGTATTTTCGCTAGAGGTCTGCAGGGGTCGGGCTTAATGCCCAAGCCCAAGTCCGGCTCGGCTTTCAGGCTGAATTTTTCAATTTTGTTCAAAATCTTTTTATAGTTTCCTCGTTAATCAATGAAAAAGGAAAATGATAAAATATTACTTCAGTCATTTATTTTACTTAATATTATAGGCTGGTATATCACATAAAAATTTATTTTGTTAAAAAATGTCTGTAACTTCAATTTAATTGTCTATCAGTTTGTTCGCGGTCTGATTTTCCGTAAATATTTTTAGCATGTCTCGAAATTAATATATTTTATTTAAAGTGATACTAGATGGTTTCCTATTCAAAATAGTATGCATGTCACTGCCAATTTGTGCACAGGTGGAAGTGACATGTCACTGCCCACACAAGAAATTAGATACGTTACTGTGTATAAGGCTTTGATTCCTATGGTCTGTAGAGTTTAGGTGGTATGAAGGCGATGAAAATCCTTCCGCTGTAACTTTTTCTCTAGGGCTCCTTTTTCTTTTCTCCAGTGCACTGGACGAAAGTAGCATCATTTTTAGCATGTGCAAAAGCATCTTTTCTATTGAATATGGTTGGGTTAGCATTAAAGTTTTGTTTACTGGATCACATGAAAGATTCGGATACATTACGGTATATAAGAGGAAATTGTTGAAAGTGCATTTTGAGTAGCATAAACCATTTTAAATACCTTCCTGTTTAAAGAATACTAATATTTTTTATTTGACTTTCTGTTTGTCTTTGTGCCCTGTCTGTAATAATGAATTTCTGTTTATGTATAATTATCTTGTAAAATTTCAGCTGTTTTGTTAAAGAACATTCTATTGCATGACTATATAAAACTTCCTCAAAACACATACTAAAAATCTTTTTCAAAGAAAGGCATGATTTTTTTTTTTTTTTTTTTTTTTTTACACATTTTTGAATTGGGATGGGCCGGGCCTCAAAATTTCGGCCCGTGGTGACCTCTAGTTTGTACTGGTAACATTAATAGCAATTAAAAATGTAAAAAGTATTAACATGTATAATATTTAAACATCCAGCCTCGAAATTATTGTTTATGCGTTGTACATACGATTGTTCATCATCAATTGTATGTAAATGTTTCGAGATTGGCCTTCAATTTTGCTTTGCCCAAGGCCCCAATGTGTCATGATCGGGGCCTGAAATGTAGTTTTTGAGAAAAATCTATTTAAACAGATCTGTAAATTGTTACATAGAATAAAAAATACACTGCCTATTAGTTGGATAAATTGCAAAACAAAAGTTTTGATGCTTTTCCTGCACATTGGGGCACCTCATACTTATGTTTCAACAACCTGAATTCAAAATTACATTTTTAAAATTGTTTAATTAATTTATTTTTTACTTGTATAACTATTCTTAATGGGTGCAATACAAGACTATTATTAAAAAAATTAGAATCAATATTAACTATTTCATATTTAATCAATATTAATTAAAAGCTGAAGCTAGTACATAAAATTTTTTTAATTTGTTTCAGATAAAATTGAATAACTTTATGTTGATGATTGGGTTGTACGTCGCACTAGTCCTACGCAATGGACAATTGGTGACGGTCTGGGACTCACCCCTAGAGATGGTCCGGTGAGATGCCATCACAATTTATATCCTGCATGGAGAAGATGGCTCCCCCCACTCTAGAAACCATGACAGATTTTACGTGCACCAGCCACCATCAGTGTACACGACAGTCTTTGGCCGTCTCGAGTACCGAACCCGCAGTCTTCCAATTTACGAACCTGGTGCTCTACCGACTGGGCTACTGCAGCCCATTAAATAACTTGAATAGTAGTTATCGAAAAAGATATATTTTATTGAATTTAAAACAGAAATATAACATAAAAATTCTTCATCAAATAATTTGGAGTGGAAGACTGATTTTTTTTTTCTCAATACCAACTATGTGAAAAATACCAGAGCCGGAAATTGAACCCGGGCCCTCCTCTTAACACACGGATGCTCTATTATTGAGCTAGCATGGGTCATAGCCAGTTTGTCATTTCTCGCATAATATTTGTTGGCAAGGACACCATGTCTGCAAACGCAGATATAACAGACGAGAATATTAATCGTTGCCCAACTTCAATAGACCGTGATATTTTAATTTTAAAATCAGAAATCTTTATTCATCACCTTGAAAATTCAGATAAAATAGAGTGAAAGTCTTTTTTTTTTTTTTTTTTTAGTGGAGACCAAGGGTTTGATTCCCGTATCTGGTATTTTTCACGTAGTTGATATTAAAAATAAATAAAAATAAGTCAGCCTTCCACTCCAATTTATCTGATGAATTTTCAAGGTTGATGTATAAAGATTTTTAATCTAAAATATCGTGGCCTAATGGAGTTGTGCCACGATTAATGTTCTCACCTGTTATATTTGCATTTGCAGACTCTGTGATCTTGCCAACGAATATTATGCAAGAAATCCCAAGTTGGTTATCATCCAGGGTAGATAAGTAATAGACCACCTCTGATTAAGCGGAGGGTCTTGGTTTGATTTCCGGCTCTGGTATTTTTCACGTAGTTGATATTAAAAAATAAATAAACCAGCTTTCCATTCCAATTTATATCTGATGAATTTTTAAGGTTGGTGAATAAAAATTTCTAAAATAAAAATTATTTTTACAAATTTATATTCAAGTGAATAATACATTAAAACCATTTTAAAAAAATTACCTTTGCTAACATTTTCAGCTGACGCCTTGGGCACACTTACAAGAAAACAATCAAAAGGTGTCGTCTTCAAAAAATATTGTAAAAAATATATGTGATTCTGCTCTTCATTAAACACCAGAAAGTAAAAAAAATTATCGGCTGAAATGAATTGCAGCGACCCCCCAAAAAATTATCAAAATTAAGCATATTTGACGATTTTACACTGCTAGGTGATTGATTTTGAGTACTTGGCGGAGAAGCTAAATACGGTTCTGTTCGTACACAGCAATCTCGGTGCTAGAGAACTTATTGACTAATAGCGCTGAATCGCCAAAAATGCTTACTTTCGATAATTTTTTTTGGTCGCTGTAATTCATTTCAGCCAATATTTTTTTCACTTTCTTGTGTTTTATGAGGAGTAGAATCACATACATTTTTCTCAATATATTTTTAAGACGACACTTTCTGATTGTTTCCTTGTTAATGAACATAATGTGGTAAGAAGGCCCCATTCCGTTCACTGAGTCTGCTCAAGGAAGTATGCAGCATCAGCTGAATGCGCTAAAAAAGGTGATTTTAAAATGGTTTTAATGTAATTTTAATACACATTCTTATTCTTTCTATTTATGGAAGAATCTTGCCAATGAACCGAGCTTTTCTTGCTTATAAAATAATCTGCGAAGTTCTCTCGGACTTTTGCTGCAGGGAAATTGAAGTTTCTCTCCATCGTAAGAGAAACTGGATCAAAAATACATTGTGGTACACTGTCCACATCTGTTGAATGACTGAATGGTACGTTAAACTGTCTCAGCATGTTCTGCAAAATGCAACTTGCCATAACTAGAGTGTCAGTAGTTTGTGGTTTTAGAGCATTTTGGGAGAAGAACACTCTAAAATATTGACACAAAATGCCGAAGGCATTCTCTGATGTTCTTCTGGCTCGGCAAAGTCTATAATTGAAAACAGACTTGTTTTTCTCTTTTTGGGCTGCTGCTATAGGGTATGGCTTCATCAAGTTTTCCGACAGCGCGAAAGCTGAATCGCCCAGAAAAACATGTGGATGCCAAATGTCCGAATTCGGGAGAAATGAAAGAGGGGGTAAACTAAATAGGCCACTGTTAATTTTTTCCCCATATTACATCTTGGGAAAATGCTGGCATCACCTTTTCTGCTATATGATCCAATATCTACAGCAAGAAATTTATAATATGGGTCAACAATGGCCAACAAAACAATCGAAAAAAACCCTTTATAATTATAAAATGCAGAGCCTGAGTTCTTTGGTTTTACTATGCGTACATGCTATCCATCTATACTCCCACAGCAATTTGGGAAATTCCACTCTGTAAGATATTCGTCTGCTGATGCTTTCCATTGTATTTCTGACGACTCTTGAAGGTAAGTGTTGGCCAACTTTTTCACAATTGCTTTTAATACCTGCTGAACAATATGACTTATCCAGTTATGGACAATTCGAAATTGGAATGCCAATGATTTAAATGATTCACCAGCAGCCAGATATCTGAAATAACAAAGAAACTGCTTAATTCCTTAATCAAAATTTACATATATATATATGTATTTACACATATACACAATAAATCATCATTTATACATCTCTCATTTATATGTCTATAGTCTAAATTCATTCCTATTAAATTTAAGGCTGTGCATCAGTCTAATAGCTCATTTTCTCCTTTCCCATGTTATCATATAGGATTTTTTGTTGCTTCATTTTATAAGGATATTTCATAATATAATGTAATAAAAATTTAGTATTTTAATTTAAAGTATATTTAAACAGTTGGCTAAATGGGAACAGCTTTAGCATAACACCTATTTGGTGAATTGTAAGATTTAACGGTGCAGTAGACAAAGTTTCCGTTTCTATAACCATGTTAACAATTTTACCGCTAGCCCTGCATTAAGAATTTAAATAAATTATAAACTACTGCAAATGATAATAATAATATATTTTCAATATTCACATAAATTATTTAATTTCAATGTGTGTGATTAGATCTCATTGTAGAAAAAATGCTTGTTAAAAAAATGCATCTTTACAGTTGCAAGCACAATTTAAAAGTTAACTGTATATTCGAAATACATAGAGAATGTTATATTTTGTCCTAAATTAAATACAAAATAGGTTCTACATTTTTTTAAACCTGCAATTAAACAAACAGTTCATCGTCAAATAGTAACAAAAACTTAAAAGTTGTCAAGGATGTCGTATGCTAAGGGTTACATACAAACGGAACGCTTGCAATTTCGATGACGTAAATTTTGCAAGTTTTTTGCAAATACCGTCGACAACAAAAGTAACAGAGCATTTGCGAAAATTCCTATGTAAAAAAAGTACACGTAATGCAGATTTGTTAAATAAATCCTTGTCGAATCCTGTTCTTAGTCAGTCTAAGAACATGATTCGACAAGGATTTATTTAACAAAACAGTGTTAAGTGTGCTTTTTTCACATAGGAATTTTTGCTAGTGCTCGAATACTTTTGCTGTCGACTGCAGTCATACATTTGGAACGCCTGCAAACGGGGTAAAATATGAGTAGGGCAAAATAGGAGTCTCGAAAACTTGAGAGCCGAGATCTTGGAAATTCGGTACCGGGAAGTTTCCTCCACGGAAACTTCTCGGCATGTTCGTTGTAGGTCCCAAACGAACTTTTCAGGACGCATGTATCATGACTAGCGCCATCTGCTGTCACAACTAGAAAGTGTATTTATTAATTTTATTTATGCACGCACCAAAGGATCTCAAATAAAATAAAGAAAGGAAGATTTTGAAAGTCGTAACTAACGCCTTCTGTTGGAAGACAAATTTCAAAAAGAAAACTTTGTATTGCAAAGAAACTAACATGCGGGCGAAACCCTTTTTATAGTTCCCAGACAGATCTTGTCTGAAACCGCTGCAGTAAAAGGAGCTACAAGTTTTGGCCTAACGTAGCGTCTCGTCCGCCATTTTCAAAATAGACGTTATGTAATTTTAGCGGTAAGATTATTTTTTGAGTTTTATTTTGAAGCAGGTTAATAGTAATCCAACAAAGTAACGATTCTAAGGTAATTTTTTGATAATATAATCTGAAATGTTCTGTATAACTGTGATCTGTGATGTCTGTTGTATTATCGCTAAAAATGTATAGTGAATGTTCATTATTATCAGTTAGGCCCGATTATCTTGTTTATAGTATAATTCTACCTTTTTCTATGGAGTTACAAATCATTTCTTCAATATTCATTGAATTTAAGATGATTGAGTTTGGCTGTTTATAAACGAATACAGCCACTCTTGCAGTGGCCCACCGATAGGGGGGGGCGAGGGGGCTTTGGCCCCACCCTTGGGCTGAAAAAGCAAAAAATTACTGTGACAAAGTTAAAAAAAAAAAAAAAAATGAAAAAGTACCTGAATCAAAAATTTTAGCCAAAAAGGGGACATTTTTGTGAATTTCCGTGAGATTGTATCAAAGCTGCAGCCAAGTAAGGGGATTACAGCTCCGATTCAATTTGCAAATTTGTGAAAAAATTTTTGAGTTATGCTTCATCATTGCACAGTTTGTATTAATGTTTAAAACCTCTCCGAAATTTTTTTCTGATTACGATCTTGGAGTGTATTGTATCTGTAGCGTGTAGTACATGATGTAGTTTAGAAAATAATTCTGTGGCGATCCAACAACTTTTGATTTACCCAGTAAGACAACTGCGGAAATAAAATAGATCTTGCTAACACTTCACGAATGAAGTGTTGCTGTAAGTTAAAATGAAGTGCGACGTTACAACACAGTGTGAAAGCAGTCAATTGATAGTTTCAAAATGAGAGCCTGTTGGGTGAATAGGTAAATTTAATAATGGTCCTGAACTTCAAACTGATATAACAGTGAAAAGCATCCTTAAAGATCGGTGTGTGTGTTGGTTATTGTGCATACTTTGGTTATCTAACAGAATCTGTGCTTGAGTAGCTGAGGAGCAAGGTCAAAAAATAAAAAAATCCAGATCAGCAAATATTGGCTAATTATTTAAAAAAGATAATAAGATTGAAAATAGTGACATTTCCAAAAATATTTCCATGAGCTCTGGTGACAATGATGAAACTGAAGTTGAAACAAGCAACAGCAGTGACTACAGACTGTCTTCAAATGCTTGTGAGTAGGTAAAGGTGCGATGTAACACAATATCAGACATATTTGAAATGAAAATTCTGGCTGCAGATATTTCTAATTATGTCAAGTAATCTAACTTCACTGATGAAGGTTCAATAGCAGTGCTAAAAAAAAGGTTGGAAAACCATATGCAAATTACAATTTTATTGCGACTGTCACGAATGTTGTATCACGTCAAAAAAAATCTCATCATACTGGGAAGTTCTGCTCATCTTGTCTGAGTAAGTATAACTAGCTAGTATACTCAAAGGCAGAGAATAGTGATTATTGTAAGTTCCATGTTCTCTATGCACCCCATGAAGCTGGTTTAAGATCGATACAAACCGCAGATCAATTTCTTTCAAAACGATTTAATAATTGGTAAAAGGCCTTGAAAAAGTTCGGCCAATATAAAAATTTTTCCATCATTAAGATTCAGTTTTCAAAGCCAGTGATTCTTAGCGGTTACAGAAGGAAAAACGGTTCCTGTGAATCAAGTAATGGACAGAGGCAAACAAGAACAAGTTTTGCAGAATAGGGCTATTCTTAAACCTAATATCAAAACATTAAATTTTTGTGGAAAACAAGGGCTGGACATGAGAGGGTATAGAGACTATGGGAATTTAGATTTATTGTTAGAACCATGCCAAATCGAAGGAATTTTTTAAACTATTTTGCAACGCTGAAGAAATATTGAAAACTCATCTACAAGGTTATGCAAAAAATGCAATTTATAAAAGGTGGAATATTCAAAATGAGATTATTTCAGTATGCAACGATTTTAACCTGTTAGTTGTTTCTAGTTGGTCGATTTGCTGCCCATCCTTCAGTGTTGCCAGATTTTTTTATTCAATAACCACCACAAATTTTTAAAAGTGACATTTGATATACATAAAACGCGAGTAAAATCGAAGAAACGTCAATCACATCACTTGTTAAAATTATTGGTGACAGTTAAATAAAAAGTGCGGAATCTGTAATAGTTGGCGCTGTCTATAGCGACTACTAACGGGTTAATGTGAAGCATATAGCAACTGAGGTGATTGAAGGCAAATGTTTTGCAGTTTTCATTGACGAAAGTGCACGTATTGCAGTTGCAAAATTAAAAAAAAAAAAAAGTCATTAACGGTCGTATTCACTATTAACTTCAACTCCCAGTTCATCGTAAAAACTTGAAAAGCATCTAAAGTCACAGTGCAGCTTTCCTACAAAATTTAGCACGCTGCTTCTTCCACCTAGCGTCGAAAATTTTAAATAACATATGATTGGGTTTTTTCAGCTAAAAAAATCTAAAAATAACAATGCCACTAGATAGCAGACGTAGCACTTAAAATTTTGCTGAAAAATTACACCCTGAATGTATACGCTTTTCAAGTTTTCATGTTCCACCAGAAATTGAAGTTATTGGTGAATACAGTCGTTTGTGTATATTATTTGAAACAGTTTTTTACAAATGAGGAGTACAAAATTGAATTTAAGACAGTGGAGAACTTCCGTCAGTTTGTGCCTCTGACTGAAAAAATAGGTCGAGCATCTGCAGATGTTGTTCTCAAAAACCTTGTAGACTGCAACATTGATATATCTTTCCTCTGCTGACAAAGGTTTGATGGAGCTTGTCGAATGTGCAGGGAACAATAACATTGATGCAATGACTCAGAGCCTTATATGTTCACTGTTTGAACTTACCAATAACTTGTTCATTATTTGACCATTTTTTACTCAGAAAATTTGTAAGTGAATAAAAAAAAATTGTGCACCACTGGTACCCCCCTTGGGAATATTCTCGGTGCGCCACTGCGCTCTTGCACCTATATTTCGGTATTTAACGTATATGGAAGTCTGCATTTATGTAATAGTGAGTATCATTTACATTTAGCATAAATTTCTTAAGAAATATTTGTCATTTTCTGTATTTTTAAAATATTGCTTTTTTAATAGATGATTATGAATAGATGAAAACAGAACTTCTCGGCTGTTAGAGGAGGGTCAAGTTTATATATATATATATATAATATATCACTAGGCAATAAAATACAGCGAAGCATTTCTAACAAGGACATAAACTATACCTTCATATATTGGACCTGTTACAAAGTAGTATTTTAATAGAGAAATTCTTAGTTCTGGAAAACAATTCTAATTGATTTTAATTACTCAAATTTACATTGTTTATTCATGTAGCTTTCTGATGGTAATTATTATTAGTTTGTTGTAATTTAAAAAGCATTTTATTTATTTAATATATATATATATATTGTTACAAAATTGTAAATAATTGTGTTTATTTTTGTATAATTTCTCTCAAAGAGGCTTAGTATGTTGATAAAGTGCTAATTTTGTGCATTTCTAGTCGTTTTAGCGTTGAAATAGCCTTATTTTCCCATAAAAACGCATTAAAAAGCCCCCAATAAGGCAGGTAATGGATTTGGCGCCAAATTTGGCGACATTTTCCAACCTTGGCGATTTTTTGGCGACCTTGGCGAGAAAATCCTTACAAGGGATATACCAAATATGGAAGCTCTAATCTCATTGGCTGATGAGATACGGAAATTTCCGGAACTTTCCACACTTTTCTACAGGGGTATATAAGGCTGTTTTCTTCGCCAAGGCTAGTCAGTTCAGTTCTCAGCCAGCTTCGCTAATGCTTTGCTTGCATTGTTTTGAGCCTCTTTGAAAGAAACTTGCTTTAAGTGTTATTGCTATACTGTTTGTACTGTGGATTTGCTATTGACAGCTGTTGTTTAAGCTGTGATTACTGGTTGAATTGAAGCTGGTACTTGGTTTATAGACCTGTATTTTTCTGGAACTTTCTGTGAATAAATTACTGAATTTTTTGTAAGTTTGGCCTTTCATTCTCGGACAACTCACGAACCCCCAAGTACGCAACATTTTCTGGTGTCAGAATTGGGATTGTCTGTGAATGGTGATAACTAGAGCTATGGAGCAAGAGATGAAGAAACTTCTAGAAAGCTTAGCTACCCAGATGAATGAAATGAAAGCAGGACAAAGAGAAATGAAAGAAAGTATGGAAGCGGGACAAAAAGAGATGGGAGATAGATTAACTGAAGAAATGAAAGCAGTACAGGAGAAAATGGAAACATCGCAAAGAGAATTGAAAGACGGTTTGACTGAAGAAATGAAGGAAATGAAAGCAGTTCAGGAAAAGATGGAAGCCAGTTTGACCGAAGAAATTAAATCTAATGAAGATGAGATGAACAGAGAGCTTTCAACGGCGAAAGAATCAATAGAGGGTAAATTAACGGTGATGGAAAATAGAATGGATGGAATAGAAGAGAATGTTATGAAAGTAGAAAGAAATTTTGAAGAGAGATTTATGAAGACAAAAGAGAATTTTGAGGAGAAAAAGAAAATTTTGAAGAGAATAGAAGAAGATCTGAGGAGGAAAGTGGAAGAAAAGTTAGAATCTATGCCTCAGGAAACTGAAAAGAGAGATAAAAGAAGCCAGAATCAGGAATTTATTAAGCTATCTACCTACGACTGCAGTTCCTCCTGGCATGTATATAAGACGCAGTTTTCCATCGTAGCCGAAGCTAACGGCTGGCACTCTGTTCCAAAGACGGCTCATCTGGTAGGGTCGTTGCGGGGCGACGCCGCAGATATTCTGGAGACCCTTTCGAAGGAACAGCGATATGACTTCGAAGCTTTAACCAGAGCACTAGAGCTACTTTTTGGAGCGAAATGGTCCAAAGAATATAGTCGACTACAGCTAAGGTCCCGTCATCAGAGACCAGGGGACAGCTTACAAGAACAGACATCAAACATAGAGAGGATTTCACATTTGGCTTTCCCAGACTGTCATCCTGGGACACGCAATGATCTGGCCCTAGAATACTTCATTGATGCTGTCGGATATCCAGATATTCAAAAAGCCCTCAGACTCTCCGGCGTGAAGGATGTGGAGTCAGCCTTGGTGTATGCCCTAAAGCTCGAGGCAGCTCAACAAGCCTCCTGTAAACATCGCCAGAACAGCACAGCAGACAAAGTGAACGGCTCTCAAGATGATCTTAAAGAGATTCAGAAAATGATTGCAGGAATTAATGGAAGACTACGCATTCTTGGGTATAAAAAAAAAGGGAAGACTCCAACAACTAAATGCTGGGGCTGTGGAAAAGACTGTCATATCAAACGAAGCTGCCCAGTAAGAGCACCTAGAGAAGCAACCAAGAATGTCTCTGAAGTATGCCACACAGAAGGAGCTCTTCGGGGAAATCCAGATGCCTTCTTGCAGAAGCCTCCATCTGATGATCATAAATACAGCTCTAAATCCGAGGATAAACACCAAAGAATAAAGCCAGTTGCTCGCCAAGTTACTGTCGCAACATCATCAGATCAAGGTACAGATCCATGGAGTGACAAAGAACTTAGACAAGCCCAGTTGGAAGATCCTGACATAAAACCAATATTACAGCTGAAGGATACGACCAGCAACAGATCTACCTGGCAGGACATTTCCAGATTTATGCCCACTACGAAAAGTTATTGGGCACTTTGGGACTCTCTTCATATCAGAAACGGCGTATTATACAGAAAGTGAGAATCTGATGATGGGAAAAGCTTCAGATGGCAGATTGTATTACCAAGATAAAAAATTCCAGATGTTTTAGAACAACTGCATAGTAGCTCTACCGGAGGCCATTTTGGGGCAATGAAGTTTCTGCAGAAAGTTCGGGAACGCTGCTACTGGTGCAAGGCAAAGGAGGATGTGGAGAAATGGTGTAAATCCTGTGATGCTTGTGCGGCACGTAAAGGCCCGCAGAAACGAAGTCGAGGAAGACTGCAACGGTATACCGTGGGAGCACCATTTGAACGGATTGCAATCGACATCTTGGGTCCTTTGCCACGAACCTCCAGTGGAAATAAATACATCCTCGTCGTGATGGACTATTTCACCAAGTGGCCTGAGGCATATCCCATTCCCAATCAAGAGGCATGCACAGTCGCAGAGGTCCTAGTGCAGCAATGGGTGTCAAGGTACGGCACGCCCCTACAACTTCATACCGACCAAGGTAGGAACTTTACCTCTGATGTTTTCAAAGGACTGTGTCAACTACTCGACATAGACAAAACCCGGAAAACACCCTTACATCCCCAGTCGGAGGGCATGGTCGAGAGTTTCAATCGTACCATCCTGAATAACCTCTCTCTTCTAGTATCAAGGAACCAGCAAGATTGGGACTCGAAGTTGCCATTGTTCCTGCTGGCTTATCGAAGTGCTGTCCATGAAACCACCGGCTATACTCCAGCCCAGATGCTGTTTGGACGTGAACTTCGTCTCCCTTGTGATCTCCTGCTTGGTTGTCCACCCGATGCGCCTTCATCGCCCGAGTTGTACATCCAGGATCTCCAGGCACGATTTGAGGACGTACGCAACTTTATCGGGAGCGGATTAACATGGCAACGGAGAAAATGAAGACAAGGTACGATCTAAAGGCTACACAACATGAGTTCCAGGAAGGAGACAAAGTCTGGTTGTGGAATCCTGTTCGCCACAAAGGACTCTCTCCCAACTTACAGTGCAACTGGGGCGGACCATACACAGTCTTAAAAAGGCTGAATGATGTAGTGGTGCGGATCACTAAAACACCTTCATCAAAACCGAAGGTGGTGCACTATAACAGGCTAGCGAAGTACCACAATTAACTGTAATATTAAAATTTAAAATGTAAATACTGGTAAAATTTGCGTATGCGTAATGTAAATACTTGTATATAAATACTTGTACATATTTGTGAATTTTGTAAATATTTCTCACTTGATTTTTGTTTCTATTTTGTCGTTATATGCAACTTAGTTTTTGTATTTTAGATTGTGTAAATTTGGTTAGTTTCGCCTCTTGACCAAGGGTTGCACTGCCCGGGACGTGCAGTCCTTGGGAGGGGGGGCAGTGTTACAAAATTGTAAATAATTGTGTTTATTTTTGTATAAATTCTCTCAAAGAGGCTTAGTATGTTGATAAAGTGCTAATTTTGTGCATTTCTAACCGTTTTAGCGTTGAAATAGCCTTATTTTCCCTTAAAAACGCATTAAAAAGCCCCAATAAGGCAGGTAATTGATTTGGCTCCAAATTTGGCGACTTTTCCCCACCTTGGCGAGAAAATCCTTATAAAGAATATACCAAATATGGAAGCTCTAATCTCATAGGCTGATGAGATACGGAAATTTCCGGAACTTTCCACACTTTTCTACCGGGGTATATAAGGCTGTTTTCTTCGCCAAGGCTAGTCAGTTCAGTTCTCAGCCAGCTTCGCTAATGCTTTGCTTGCATTGTTTTGAGCCTCTTTGAAAGACACTTGCTTTAAGTCTTATTGCTATACAGTTTGTACTGTGGATTTGCTATTGACAGCTGTTCTTTAAGCTGTGTTTACTGGTTGAATTGAAGCTGATACTTGGTTTATAGACCTGTATTTTTCTGGAACTTTGTGTGAATAAATTACTGAATTTTTGTAAGTTTGGCCTTTCATTCTCGGACAACTCACGAACCCCTAAGTACGCAACATATATATATATATTTAAATAAGAGAATATAACGTTTAGTTATGTTTAATTTAAATTAAGCATGTTTTTAATTAATTTAAATCAAGTTAAATTAAAATAATTATGTTTAAAATTAAATACTGTATTAAATTTGAATAATTACTAAAACTTACGTCCACACACATGCACACAAGCAAAATAAATAAAAATAAATAAGTAAATAAAAAAATCAGTTAAACAATATTTTATACAATTTTTTCATCTTAATAAAAACTTATTTATTTATTTATTTTTTTTAATATTTTCAAATGAAATTGGAAAGTGTTTATGACTGGTCTGTTTGCACATTAACTTCTGTGAATAATTTTTTAATATTCTTGAGCTGATATTACTTGCGACCAGTTTTGTAAACAAATGTTTCATTTGTAATGAAACACAGCCAGATTTTGTTTGTTTGCCTAATTGTGATTACAATGTTTCACTTTGTATGTACCCCTTAAAATATTTATACATACTACTTTTCCCCCAGTTTGTATATTTATACGAAATTTTGTTTTGATAAATTCTTTAGAATGTACTCCATGCACCTTCTCCTTCCAATATATGTCTTATTGCTAAAGTGCAGAAATCAGTTAATCTGCACATTAACTAAGGTGATCCGTTAAAGTGAAGAAAATTGTTTTATTTGTCAAATTACCTAGGTAATCTGCGAATTACGTAGATAATCTGCACATTACCTACTATGCACTCGTAAAAGTGAAAATAAGATCTTTGGTAGAACAGCAAGAACGTTTGCAGTCACGAGGTATTTGCATTTTCCCACATATAGGTTGCAGTGGCGGATCCAGAACTTGACCTTTTTTTTGGGGGGGGGGGGCTAAGTTTCTTCAAAGTTTTATTCTAAATCAATAAAAAATTTACAATTGCAATATTCAATTGTGAATGTCAGTGGTTTTTTTTTTTGGGGGGGGGGTGCTTCAGCCCCCTAGACTCCCCCTCCTTAAATCCGCCACTGATAGGTTGAGTCCAATGGACCATATTCCCACTTTGGGTTCGAGGCTACAAGAATATCAGCTGGTTAGGAAAACAATCCTCAACTCTACCATAACAAAGCATTGTGGCTTGCAAATTTTTATCTTGCAATATTATTCAGGAGAGTTAAAGATTATATGAAATTCAAGTAAGAGTGATATAGTGATAACTTTGTTTTGTTTTTAATCCAGTTTTAGTAATGAATTTTAATATTAATCAACATATGTAATATTAATAGTTGTCATGTGAACTATGGCGATGTTAACAAATTTAAATGGATGTTCCATTTAATAAATTCCTTTATTAAAGTGATTGAAGTTCTCATTATTTAAGCTTTGATGTCTATATATATGTGTGTGTGTATAAAATGTTCTTATTAATCTTTTATTCATTATATATATATATATATATGTGTGTATACATAAAATGTTCTGCAATTGTACGATATGGAATAGTCTTAACTTTATCATTCGATTCAGTTGTTTACATTTCTCTTTTGTTCTTGTTTGAACAAATATATGATTATTAAGTTTCACTGGAGAAATATTTAGGAAAATGTTATGCGTAACAGTAAAATGGCATCTTGAATCTAATTTGTTTACAAAATATCGGCCACGTGTTCGGCGATTTTACCTACTGTGACGTCACAGGAATATTGTCCATTATAACAATAGATCCATACTTAGTTCTTTCATTTAAAGTTAACTAATTTCTTTTTGGTTGCGAACTTTGCTTATTTTGCGGTATTCACATGTGCATATTTACCACATATCATATTTTGGGCTGCTGATTCTAAATCCGTAATAAAATTTTTCCCACATAGGTTGGGGTCAATGTAAAAATTATTGAACTTACATAGGTTAGGGCAAAATTTCCTTTTTTAGGTTTCTTTACATAATAACAATATTAACTTTTCAATGCATGTTACTTAAAGTAGTTTTCATAAGTTTACACCATTTTTACTAATCACACATAGGTTAAGGCCTACATTTGCAATTTTTTTTTTTTTTTTTTTTTTTTTACCCGCGTATTTGTAAATCTCAACTGAAAATTCCGGTGTTTAACAAATATTTCATTTTATTAAAAACTAACCCTTTCGTTTTTGTAATTAATGGAGCACACTGTAAAAAATGAACATGCTAGATTACATCACAATGTGCGGGTGTTGTAAATAAATATGTGCTTGAATTTTCAAAGAGGGTATTGTAATTTTACAGCACGCTGTGTTGTATTGGTTTTTTTCCATTCAGAAAAAAAAAAAAAGATTAGTTTTAGTTTTAGTTTTCTTTTCTTTCTTTCTTTACTTATTTTAATCTGTATGTGTTTTAATTTTTATGATTTTTAAAGTTATATTTCTTTTAAAAGTTTTTTTTATTTATTTAATCTTTTTTATTGTGTCAATATAAGTTTGAAATTGTTATGCATTTTTAACATGAAATATAATAGCTTTAATAGCTTTCAATAAATTCTATTTTGTAAATGAATGTTAGTAGTTGTAATACAGTAACGATTTCTTTTCAAAATAAAAATATTTATATATATATATATATATATATATAAAGAAAGAAAGAAAGTATTATTAACAACCTATATTGCTATTACTATTTAAAAAAAAAAATTATGCATCAAATTTTGATTCGCTAAAGAAATATTAAATTAGGCAAATCAGAAGCATTATTTAAGAAATACTTCAAATACACTGATGGAAAAAAAAATCCCAACACCAGGAAGGAGCTGTGCTAGATAAACGAAATTTGGTAGGCGTGTTTATACATCTGAAAGATGACGTCGATTCAAATTTCGATCTACGCGCATAAGTGTGGCTTTAGTAGCGACACTATGAACATGCAAATGAGGTTTGGTTTAAATAAGCGCTGTTAGGTTCGTGATCGTTATTTACAGTTGAGATTTGACGTAGTGGGTTAATGTTAGTCAAGGATGCCTCTAAGAAGACGAAGAAGCCATTATCAACAGCTCACTGAGTTTGAACGAGGTCGTGTAGTAGGGCTACGAGAAGGTGGGTTTTCTTTCCGCGATATTGCAGAAAGACTTGGCAGGAATGTATCCACTGCGCATGAGTTTTGGCAGCAGTGGTCAAGGGAAGGTACTGCCTCAAGAAGACCGGGTTCCAGGCGGCCACGTGGCACTACTGAGAGGGAAGACCGCCGTGTTCGGCGTATGGCTGTGGCTAATCATACTGCGTCTGCAGCTGAAATTCGAGCTGCAGTTGGCACCACAGTGACAGATGCGATGCGAATTACTAGCGGGCCAACTCACCGTTAGGTTTTGAGTTTACGGCTTCGCCAGAAAAACCTATAAAAGTTTCCATCTCTTAACCAGCGGGACCACGGGCAGTGGCACGGGCAAAGAACCGCCCGCGGGGAAGGAAGAACTCCCCTCGCCCACCTGAACTAGAATGCTCTCCGGCGGGTGTGCTAGGCCGGGTGCCAGGAAAATCCACTTGAGCCTATTAGAGGAACAAGGCCTGGCGGTGAAGAGAAGGCTGCAGTGGTCGAGGGACGCACTCAGATGCCTCGTGCCATCGAGTCTGATCCCCATCAAGCAAACAACCTTTTACTTTACGAGCGACGAGTGGTTGTGGCCCCCCAGGCCAAAAAGGCATAGAGCACAGTTCAACGCGGGTGACCACCTGTCCACCCGACATGCTTCTCGGCCGCGCTGCCTCGTTAGTTCACCAGTCATGCTGGCTATCCAGGGGCACCAACTCGGAGGTGAGGTCAGCCGCCGCAACTAGCTCCCGGCTACCTGAGTGGCAGCCCGAGGCCAGGAGCCCCCCACCACAGTGACACAACGAACTGTTACAAATCTGTTACTTCAAGGACAGCTCCGAGCCAGACGCCCTGTAGCGTGCATTCCACTGACTCTAAACCACTGCCGTTTGCGACGTGAGTGGTGTCAAGCAAGAGCTCATTGGAGGATGGAGTGGAGATCTGTTGTGTTTTCTGATGAAAGCCGGTTCTGCCTTAGTCGCAGTGATAGCCGTGTGTTGGTTAGAAGGAGGCCAGGTGAACGCCTGCTAGCGACCTGTCTGCGGCCTAGACACACAGGGCCTACTCCTGGAGGTATGGTTTGGGGAGCAATTTCGTATGACAGCAGGAACACTCTCGTGGTTATCCCACGCACCCTGACAGCAAATTTGTACGTCAGTCTAGTGATACAACCTGTTGTGCTGCCCTTCATGAACAGCATTCAAGGGGTTTTTTTCCAGCAGGATAACGCTCGCCCTCATACCGCTGTTGTAACCCAACATGCTCTACAGAGTGTCGACATGTTGCCTTGGCCTGCTAGATCACCAGATCTTTCTCCAATCGAGCACGTATAGGACATCATTGGACGACAACTCCAGCGTCATCCACAACCAGCATTAACCGTCCCTCCCAAGTGCGACAGGCATGGAACTCCATCCCACAAACTTATATCCGACATCTGTACGACACAATGCATACACGTTTGCATGCTTGCATTCAAAATTCTGGCGGTTACACCGGTTACTAATGTACCAACATTTCACATTTGAAATGGCTCTTCTCGCCAATGGCTCTACCTGTGATCTTGAAACTTTAATCAATTAAATATGTTACCTAGACAAATGTGTTGCTGAAATTTCATTACTGTACAATAATTTTTTCTTGGTGTTGGGAATTTTTTTTTCTATCAGTGTAATTAAAACTGCTTTAATATTTGTTAGAACGCATGGAAGTTAAAATGACAGTTTTCCAATGCTTTATTAAACTATATTTTGCAGCATATACATATATCTGTACAAGTTTAGCAAATACATATTAATTTCACAATATATATGCAGTCGGTAACCAAAGTGTACGAACATTAGCAAAAATTCCTATATAAAAAAAGTACACTTCATGCGGTTTTGTTACATAAATCCTTATCGAATCATGTTCTTACACTTACTAAGTACAGGATTCGACAAGGATTTATTTGACAAAACCGTATGAAGTGTACTTTTTTTACATAGGAATTTTTGCTAGTGTTCGGACACTTTTGTTACCGACTGTATATAAAATATTGTTGAAATTGTTTCACTTGTATGTGATTATATTTCCCAGGTAATACTGATATATTATTTCTACATAATTAGTAATTTGTGGCAACACGTAGTTTTGTGTAAGTATTGGCAACAGTAGTTAATAGTTGTCTTGTCGTTCGTTTTGTAAGCGGCGTGTGTTGCAGTATGTAAATTATAACTTACTTTCTTTAATTAATACATAATTCACCAATATGAATATACTTGTGCAGCTTTATTTATTCCACTAAACATAAAACATCAACAGGTTATGGCCACCAGCTCGTTAAATGCGCCAAAGGTGGAAATTAAATTCTAGCGGCGATACATAAGCCTAGCTGCGTACGTACACGTGATAACTTCGATAGATCAGAACTTTGTAAATATTTCTAAAAATGGAACAGGGAAAAATCCCAGTTAAGCCATTATCAGGTAAAAGTGACTGGTCTATATGGAAATATAGAATATAGAAGTTCGTGTTAAATTATTAAGGTGCCTTCACACTGGACGTTCCGTTCCGCTGTCCGTCGTCCGCAGAGATTCCGTCAGTGAACTCCGTTACATTCCGCAGGAGTTTACTGGCGTCAGAAGAATCCCGAGGGCAGGGAGAGTACAAAGAAATGAACCAATCACGTTGCAGGGCAGTAACAGGCAATAGCCAGCCTTTTAAAAAACATCTGTTTTGAGTTTTAATTTTCTTTAGAATTCAGCGAGCAACATTACATACATTCATTCAAAGCGAATTTGGAAATAGAAAATTAAAGAATTTGAATTATAATAGACATCGATATATACATAATATTTCTCGAAATAGTCATACTTTAATTTCTTTCTTACTTTTACAAATTTTATTTAATGTAAATTTTAGCTATTTCTTTTACATTTTTCAATTTATAAATGCTTCCATATTTGTTTTTGTTTTTTAATGACTTCTTTAGAATGTAAGAGCTTTAAATCCATAAAATGAAATTTTAGAAATGTGTAAAATATATGAAATGCAATTTATTTACTGGGATGAAGAAACAAAATTCCTAACAAAATAAGTATTATAATAATAATATATTACTTTCTAAATTCATTTACTTCCCCCTTCCCCCCAAGCTAATTATTTTTAAACAACTAAGCTGAGGATCGCGATATTGGATCGAACATGGCACTTACTAGTCATTTTGAAGAAAGAAATTTAACTAATGAAATGTATATCTATATTTTATGTAAAACGAATTTGCATTATTTCTATGGTAGCATTAATTTTCCTGGTCATTTCATCTTTAATTAAAAAATTTCTACTATTAATTTTAAATAATGACAACAATTTTAATCAAAAGGTAAAATGAGGCTTTTTTAATCACTATTCAGAAAAAAAATAAATAACGTTTCAAATGTAAAAAAATAATAAATAAATAATTTTGTAAAAAATAAATGTATGAATTGAAAACCTGAGAAATTTTTGAGCATAGGCTGAACAAAGACATCTATTTTGCACTCCTCCCCCCTTTTCATGCTTATAATGTTATATTTGCACTTGGGTCCTACGCCTAGGTAGATTACTTCCCTATTAATCTTTTTGAAGGAACCTAGCCTGTTTATAAGCAAATTTTGAAGAAAACCACAGAAAACTCTGAACAGCTAAGTAGCAAGTGCAACCTGGAATTGAACCAGGCAATCCCTGTCTACTAGTTTCGAGAGCAGAACCTCTTGGCCATTGTTGGAACATGATTTAATTCAAAGAAAAAAATTAATTGTTGAAATGTGTGCTATATATGTGATTGAAAAACATTTTCAAATTTTATTTAAAATAAGCTTGCAGTATTTCTATGCATTTTTTTTTTTTTTTTCCTCAGTCATTCATTCCAACTTTAATTAAAAAATTTCCATCATTATTATTTTTTTTAATGTTGGCAATTTTAATCAAAAGACAGAAAGTCAATACTTAATAACATTCTAATATTCTTTTAATTCGTATATTGAAAAGATTTAGATTAGTTTTTAGAATGGAAAATAAATAAATAATAAAATGTTCAAAAATTCTCTGTGTTTTCTAAAATAACTATACTTTTTTTTTTTCTCTATTTTTCATCTTTTAAAAATATGTAATTTCAGATTATTTGGATTAATTACACCTATTTCTTGTACAACATTTCCATATTTCTAAATGTTCCTTCTTCTTTTTATTATTATTAATTTCAGATTGTAAGTTATTTAAATCCACGAACTGAAAGCTGAAGAAATTTGTAAAATATATTAAATGCGATACACTAATCGAGATAAAATATTCTCTTTACCAAATAATAAAAGCATTTATTTTTGTCCCCCATGCTAATTATGTTTTATTTTTAAGTGGAATTGTAGAGTTCATTGCCTCCATCATGATTTTATAAAGATATTTTAGCCCAAATTTACGTGAGTTGTGAAGAAAACCATGGAAAACTCCAAATGGCTAGACAGGCGTGACGCAAGATCAAACCCGGCACTGCCAATCTACCAGTTTCGAGAGCAGAACAACTTGACCACTATTGAGACATGCTTTATTTGGAAGAAAAAAATTAAATGATGAAATGGATGTATTTATTGTATTTGATATAAGAATGACTTCTTTAATTTTTAAAATTATTTGGATAAAATGAAGCTATTTCTTACACAATATTTAAATTCTATGCAGAGTGAATTCCATGCAGATCTTTCTAAATGATCCTAGCTAGCACTTATGCACGATCCAAAGAAAACAATGGAAAACTCCAAGTAACTAGTCTGACCAAAAGCACTAACATTCCCAATTGGATGTTACAATTGTAAATTTTTCATTGGTCTGGAATAACATCTTGAAAACTCTTAGCCCCCCAAAAGTTAAGTTCTGGATCTGCCACTGAGTCTGACAAATGGAACTTTGGTTTCAACACGGCAGGTCCTATCTACCAGCTTTGGTGGAATGGTGTAGGTGTTAAAGCCGATTGATTACATGAGGTTCCGTGTCCTAGGTAAAGTACCATTAATGGAAATCTTTATAAGCAATCCAAGCTGGTATGTATTAGAGCTTTGAAGAAAACTACGGAAAATTCTGAACAGCTAGGCGGACTGATATGTCCCGTCCTGGGTAGATTTGTGGGATGTTTAAATACCCTGTGGGTGAATAGGTAAATATTTTTGGGTATCTAGCCGAGGCCTGGGAACCCAAAAACTGGGTATTTTGAAAAAACAAGTATTTGTGAATGGGTGATAATTTTCTTATCTCGAAATGAAACGCAATACACATATACAGAATTTTTTTTATACAATAATTCAACTAATGACACTGAAGGATGTTGATTATTGTATTGCATTCTTTTTTTTTTTTAATAATTCAAAGAGACTTTTTTAAACAGTAATATAGAAATATTGGATTGATTTTTGATTCCTGCAATATATTTGAAAAGTGGCAGATTTAAGGTGGGGGGGGGGCTAGGGGGCTGAACCCACCCACCCCCCCCTCAAAGTACTGACATTCCCAACTGAACAGTACAATTGCAAACTTTTCATTAATCTGGAATTACATCTTGAAAAATCTTAGCCTCCCCCCTCCCCCCCAAAAGTTAAGTTCTGGATCTGCCACTGTATTTGAACAGGTTTTCATATGTATGACATAATTTACAATATTTTTTTAATTAAAAGTTTTGATGAAGTTTATTTTAAAAAATTTAATCAGCATTCATGATAAAATATATTCTAAAACTTAAGTGCGATAGCAGTGTAATTTTTCTAGTGTAAAGCAATGTCACTAATAATAAAATAATTTTTAACTATGTTTATGCCATAGTATAGATGATGCGAGAGAAGCTTGAATTCTTAATTTTCTTACAGATACCATGCTACAAGTCAGTTTTGATTTCATGAACAGTTAGTCACTCCCTTTGTACACACGTTAATGTTACTTTAAATTTTATGCTAAAAGGTGAAAAATAAAGATAGGAATAAAAAAGGACTTGTTTTTATTTTTTTTAAATGTTAACGGGACTCTCTCTACTTATCGTCGCCAGAAGCCAAAGCCAGGATTATTCTATGTGGAATTTTGTCCTATCATAACTCATGAACTTAACACATATTTTTAAATTCCATTTTTGTATTCAGAAAATTCATAAATATTAAACAGTTTATTTTCTTTCTTTCTTAAAAAAAAAAAAAAAAAGCTCTAAAACACAAAACATTGCTTTACCAAAGTCCACAATATACTTGTAATATTTTATTTTTTAAATTATTACAAAACTTTTAGTATACTTTGTTACATTAAAAGAAATGACTATAAACATTAAAAGTTTAGACCCAATTTTTGTTTTATTTTAAGATTATTTTAACAGGTTTTTTATGATTAAATCTTTTGGTTTTATAAAATTAAAAAATTTTTAAAAAGGCTCAAATGCTTTTAACTTTACATATATTTCCTCTCTCTATCTCTTTTTGTACTTAGCAATATCATATTATACATAAATACAAATGTTTTATTCTAACAGAGTTCTTTGAAAAATAAATACTCAGGTATTTTACATTACTAGCCCAGTCCACCAGTAGCCAAGTGGTTCTGTGCTCAAAGGGAATAGACATGAGGTGTTGGATTTAGTCCCAAATTGCACTTGCCATTCTAGCCGCTAGTAGTTTTCCATGATTTTCTCCTAAACTTGTATAAATACGGACTAGATCACCTCAGAAAGACCTCCACAGAGAGGACTCCTCCTTCAGAGCCTAAGACCCTAATGCAGTCCGTCGGCTTTACTTCCAAACATACATTAGTATTCCTGGGTTCAAACCTTGTGTGTCCTGTCTATCAGCTTCGGTGTTGTGGTGTACATGTTAAGGTTTAATGACCACATGATTTGGGTGAATTACCCTTCGAGGGGCTCTACTAAATTGTCTTAGCCTATTCTTGTGCTAGGTTTTAGAGAAAATCACAGAAAATTCTAAGTGGCTAAGTCGAAAAGCATAACTGGAGACCTGGGATTGAACCTGATACTGTCTGATTGTCAGCTTAGTGAGCAGAACCTCTCGGCCACTGATGGGACGCCAGTGGTTAAAAGATAAAAAAAATCTTGTAACATTATCAAGACAATGTGAAGTAAAAATAACCTGAAAAATTTTAACTTAGAAATTTGAATTATTTCTATGATAAAATTAATTTTTACAGTCTTCCTAAATATATTTCAAAAATTTATGCAATTAAGAATTTCAATGAATTTAATGAAATAATAAAAAGCAGTGATTTAAACCATAAAAGTGTCGAATAATAGTTTACTAGCTTAATTCCCTAAACTTGACCGTGCATAAAAAGTACACAAAATTCTGTATTGCAGCAATCACTAATACATATGTACGTATGTGTATACATCGGGAAAAAATACACATATATATAATTTGATACCAATCCTACACACTGTGCATTTGAAATTATAACAATTTTAACACAGTGTTAAGAACTTTATGTAAATAAATAATTTCAAAAAAAAAAAATAAATAAATAAAATAAAAAAAAAAATGCTTAAGCTGATGAAGGATTAAAATTTAAGAAGAATTACAATTTACCTAAACTTTACCATAAGGATCCTTTAGCAATCAGCTTCGGCACATCTTCAGATGTATGTGTTATCTTAGATTTCTTCTTCCTTTACACCTGGATTTTAGCATACCGCTTCATTTGGCATCTAGGCACATACGCTAACTAGATTACATAAATAGACACAGTATAAAAATTGTGCCTATAAATGTAATCCAGCTGGCAATCAAAAGTGGAAGACTGTTTCAAGTAAACCTGCCATATACATATGCTTCATCTTCATCAAACTGGAAAAAACATGCTTACATACACTGTTGAAAATTTAAACATGAAATAATAAAATATACATATATTCTCTAAAACTTCTACAGCGACCAAATTCTTAATTTATTAGAATTAACTGGCTTTGTGTAGTGCTGTGTGTTATCTGAAAACTGCATATTAAAGTATTGTACTAAAAAATTTATTATGACAATTTGAAATCAGAAGTAAAATTTATCATAAAAAATCAAAATGATGAGCATGGACAAAAATATATGACGATTTAGTTTTATTTTATCCTGAACATTACACTTAACAGTCTTAAAAAGTAAGAAAGTAGCAAGATAGTGCTTCAAAACTTGTTTAAAGGAAATTCATAAGTGACAATCATTCATGTAAGAGGAAATTAAAATTCAACAATGTTTTACCAACCTTGTGCATGCTTATCATAAGCTACAAGGTTGGTGCCCCTCTTTTAAGATTGGTTATAGAATATGAATTAAGGCTAATTGACTGCACTAGAGCCAGAGGGGTCTTTATAAGGGGTCCTAACCCATATCTAGACCCTCTTTAAAGAAAAATAAATAAATAAACAGATTTTCTGCTATATATTACAATCTTGCTTTTATCTTAAGTAACATCCAGTGTTATCAACAATCACAGTAAAATTTCTATACTTTACAACAAGTGCATGGAATTAGTTTAACTAGAAAAAATACATATAAAAATTCAAAGAGAAAATTATTCACTACAATCTATTCATCATATTTCAGCAAAATTAAAAAAAAAAAAAAAAAAAAATACATAAATTTTGCATAAAAAATAATTAATTCAAAAGCATCCACATTATTTTTTTAAATTACAATACATATTAAAAGCATGTTTCAAACTGCAATTCAATAATAATAAATTAAATCTACAAAATTAAATTTTTGAAATACTCAGAGAAACTGAGCAATAAAAACTAAAAAAAAAAAAAAATTCGTTATTTTTCATAACATAACATTAAAGTTTCAAAATACATTCGAAAATATGAAGAAAGAAAAATCGTCGTTTTAATAACATTTTGTTTGTTTTTTGCTGATTAACTTACAGTTTTATTGTTACTAAGTCTGGTTAATTCTCAAAATTTCAAGTGAAATACGAATCATGATAGCGGTATACATCAATAATATCTGAAAAATTAGGATCACTTATTAGTAAAGGGGGATAAAAAAGCAGAAATTTGTGAAGGAAAACTGATAATTTTACACAAAAGCATACTTTTCCTATTTCAAACAAAGTAAAACGAGTATATAATAATAGTAATTAAATACTTATTTAATAATTTAAGAGATAGTAGGCACTTTCCAAAGTGAAACAATTAGTAAATAATAAAGCATAAGCAACTCGCATAAGTTTAAAAAGTCTTTAAATATGAACTAATTATTAGTATTTATCGAAAACAAACTTTAAATGCTAAAATAAATATACAATTAACCTGATACGTTATTAAGGTCAGAATTTATATTTACCTTTCATGTACTATTTTTTCTCTCTATGTAATCTTTTAGCCGACTCAAATCAAACAAATGTTTGTATCTTGAGATATTTCAGTGATAGAAATCATGTATTTTCTTATTCAAAATTCAAAACATCATATCAAATGCTGAAGCAAACATAAACAATCCATCCAAAGTTACACGCGAGGCAAGCATGAAAGAAGTGAGTTTCTCATTCAACAATCTGATTGGTTCACTGCTTGCGGTCGACAGCGGCGAGAACGTTCATTTCTAGCACAGACAGAAATCAACGTTTTCCGCAAGAGAGCTTTGCGTTCATCCGTTGCGTTGACAAAATTCATCATTGCGCATGCGCTAGTTTCGCGGAGCGGTGCGGAACGGCCAGTGTGAAGCCCGCTTTACGCAGATGCTTTGGATGTCGTCGAAGGGAGTTTAGAGAAGCCAGAAGAACCAAATATAGCAGATGCTGAAGACATCAAGAATAAGTACAAGAAAGACTGTAAAGATTTTAAGAAAGCAAATAACAGTGCTATGATGGTTCTAACAAACTCCATGACTGAAGATACTTTGCAAAAAGTAATGAGATTTGATTCCGCGAGAGTAGTCTGGCTTGAGTTGCACAAGATTTTCGAAGATTCGTCGGACAACCAATTGTATAATATTTGTTTACAATTCTTCAGGTTCAGTTGGTCTGATGGTGATATGTCCGATCATCTATCAAAACTGAAAAATCTGTGGAATGATTTGAACAATGGACTTGAAAATAAAAATGAAAATAGGCTTCCGGAAATGTTCTTAATTTGCAAGATATTGGATACACTTCCTCTGAGTTATCGAAATTTCAAGTCAAGTTGGTTACTTTTAAGTGATGAGAAAAGAACATTGGATGAATTAACAACACAGTTGTGCACACATGAAAGAGAATTAAAGTAAGATCCAAAACATACAGAAAGAAAAGATCAAGAAGCTCTAGCAGTCAGTTCAGATCAAAAACAAAAGGCATTTTCAAGTAAGAAAAATAACACTAAGTGTAATTATTGTCATCAAAAAGGCCACTGGATAAAATCATGCAAGAAATGGATAGCAGATGGAAGACCTCCTAAACCAAGCTATCCAAATACCAGTAAAGGTAATAACAATTCTGCTGTTAATATGACACTTTTAGCTGGTAGATGATGAAGTATTTTCTATGGAAACTAGTACTGAAGACTGGTTCATTGATAATGGGGCTTCAAAACGTGTCACCAATAGCAACAGCTGTTTCATTGATTTTGAAAAGTTTGAAATACCCCATAGCATCACAGTAGCTAATGGAAAAAGGTTATCAGCTATTGGAAAAGGAACCATTAAAATAATTACAACTGTAAATGGGAAAAATCAAGTTAAATATTTAGAAAATGCCTGGTATGTCCCAGAAATCAGTAAAATTTATTTTCTGTTCTTGCAGCCCAAGATAGAAACCAGAATAGTATATTTGAATCCACATTCAAAGATTGCCATTTAAAGATTGAAGGTGAAGTAGTTCTACACGGCATAAGAAATGCTGGAGGTGGTCTCTTCAAGGCAGTTATGAAATGCTTAGTTCCAGAAACCCAAGTTGATGTTAACATGACTATAAGTGATGATTCAATACTTCAGCTTTATCATGAAAGATATGGACACCAAGATAAGCAACATATAAAATCTATTATTGAGAGATAATTAAATGTCAAAGTTAAAGCTGATATAAAATTATGTGAAGCTTGTGTTTATGGTAAAGCCCATCGTTTAAAATTTGGTACAAGAAATAAACCGACAAAATCAGGGGAACTAATCTCAACAGACATTTGTGGCCCATTTGATGAATCTTTCCAAAAGTTTAGATACTTAGCTGTTTTTAAAGACAACTACACTAAATTTAGGTATGGTTTCTTCTTGAAGCAAAAATCAGAAGTAAAGGATGTACTGGAAGACTCATAGTTCATGCGAAAAATCTAGGCCATGACATTAAAGAAATTATCAGTGATAATGGTGGTGAATTTGACAATGAAGCAGTTCGAAAAATTTTGAAGAGATATGGAATAACTCAAAGATTATCAGCTCCATACACACCTCAACAGAATGGCTGTGTTGAACGTGAAAACCGAACCATTGTTGAGATGGCCAGAACTTTGAAATATTCGAATGAAGAAATAGAATTTCCAGCATCCCTATGGGCAGAGTTCATCAATACCTCAATTTACATTCTGAACAGAACAGGGAAGTCGTCAGTACCAAATGTAAGTCCTAATGAACTATGGATGAACAGAAAACCAAGAATAAAGCATATGCGCATCATAGGATCAGTCTGCTATGCCCACATCCCAGCTCAAAAGAGAAGAAAAATGGACAGAAAAGCGACAAAAGGTTATCTTATTGGATATGATGGAGATGAGAGGTACCGTATTTACATCAAAGAAACAAAAACTGTAATTTGTTCGAGAGATGTAGTATTTGAAGAAAAACCCTCCATGACAGAAAATATAATAACACTGCCTTCTCAGCAAGATGCAGATGAAGATCTACCTGTAGGTGACGAGAAAGATGTTGTAGATGAAAATCCAGTAGAGAATGAAGTTGAGAAGACATATCAGACTGAAACTAGATCCAGAAGACAAACAACAGCTCCTAAGTGGACCAAGGATTATGTTATGGGCAATTCAGAGATGTTCGAAGAAAATTTTCCAGAAATAAACAGAGTGGCAAATGAAGAATCCAGCTGACAATCAACGCGTGACCCAGATGTATCCAAGAGGTCTTTTCAGAGTGATCCAGAACTTTAGAAGAAGCTTTAAACAGTCCAGACGTAGAAAAATGGAAGCAAGCTATGAAAGAAGAACTGGATAACTTACAGAGAAATGACACCTGGGACATAGTGCCTAAACTAAAGGGGAGAAAAATAATAAAATGCAAATGGGTGTTCAAGAGGAAATTTGCGCAGATGTTACGAATAGAGGTTCCCTGGCGTTTGTTTACATTTTGGCGATATTATCCGTGCGCCAACGAACCAAGGAAATCAATTTATCTTATAGCAACCTGAAAAAACGTTTGTTTACGTTCGAAATGAAATAAATATTAATGCAGACGACTATTTAACGAAAATAAATGAAATGATCGAAGAAATTTCATAAAATGGCGATGGTTAATTAACTTTTTAACTACAATATTTTAATAAATAAGCAAATACTTAACAAAATACACGCTTTCTCATCGAAGTTTTAAGAGCATATTAATTTCAACAACACAATAAATGTAATTAAATAAATGAAAATTCAGAATAAAAATATAACTTTAAAAGTAATTAAAAAAGCATGAAAACTTACAATATATGGAACATGAATTTTATTTATTTTTTTTTTTATTTTTTTTTTTTTCCATTTTGAAATTTCTGTTGACTCTATAATACGTAAATCACATATCAAATATTTCACTTTGCGCTCAGTTAATTCGTAACATTCGAGGATTCTAAAACCGCATTCAAATGAATCGAAACACATCGATATAAAAATTATGAGAATATGCAAATAAAATAAAAAACATATTTTCAAGTTATCAAATGATACACTTTCATTTCTCTAGACTCATATCGTTTCGAATTTTTCATTAACACTTACATTTCAGCGGAGGGGAAAATTCCCTAGTTACTTTCCGAACACTATAGTGAGGAAAGTATTGTAATCATGTCAAAAATCCGAATTCCAGATTTTGATGTTTCTATACGTTTTGAGGTCCCCTGAGTCCGTTTTCACTATTTTTACGATGATGTATGTATGTGTGTGTGTATGTGTGTATGTCTGTGAGTGAACACGCTAGCGTCTAAACGCTTTGTTCGATTAACCTGAAAGTTGGTACGCATATTGTAAGTCACCATAGTACGAACCCTATAGATTTTGGTGAATTTAGCACTTATAGTTTTTTTACAGGGACACAAAGAAAAATTCTTTATCATTATGGCCTATGGGAGCAAAATCTTAAAAGTGCGATAGCATCTAAACGCCTTATTCAATTGAGCAAAAATTTTATACACATATTATAGATCACAAATACTCAATCTGTATAGATTTTGGAGAATCTAGCACTTATAGTATTTTTACAGGGACACAAAGAAAAATTCTTTATCATTATGCCTATGGGGCCAAATTTTTAAAAATGTGATAGCGTCTAAACGCCTGATTAATCCGAGCAAAAAAATTGTACACATGTTATAGATCACAGTTGAACTAACTGTATAGATTTTGGTGAATCTAGCACTTACAGTTTTTTTACAGGGACACAAAGAAAAATTCTTTATCATTATGGCCTATGGGACTAAATTTTTAAAAGTATGATAGCATCTAAACGCCTTATTGAATTCAGCTGAAAATTTATATGAGTATTATAAATCACTGTTGCACTAACTATAAGCATTTTGGTGAATCTAACATTTATAGGTTTTTACAGGGACACAACGAAATTTTCTTTATCATTATGATCTATGGGCTCAAAGTTCAGTAGCGTTAAATAAAACAACGTGTAATAGATGGAGAAAAATACTCAAACACTCTATTATGGTTTTCTCTCTTTTGTTTGTTTAACAACTACTCTTTCTTTACTTTATCTACAAAACTGTTAATTGCTCAATGTTCGGAAAGTCGAGTGGAGTCACTCCAGATTTTTTTAATAAACTTGACCAACAAGTGATTGTGTGAGTGAGTTTTACGTCGAACTAGTGCTACGTTGTGGGCAATCCGTACGGCAACCAAATATCCCCATTTTCTACAGACAACGTTTACAGTCGGTAACAAAAGTGTCCGAACACTAGCAAAAATTCATATGTAAAAAAAGTACAATTCGTACGGTTTTGTTAAATAAATCCTTGGCGAATCCTGTTCATAGTCAGTATAAGACCATAATTCGATAAGGATTTATTTGACAAAACCGTATGAAGTGTACTTTTTTTACATAGGAATTTTTGCTAGTGTTCGGACACTTTTGTTATCGACTGTACATTATTCACATTATTATAATTTGTTAAAAAGTTATACAATGTAAACTATTTAATATTCAAATTTTATTTTTAGTGCTTATAAATTAAATTTGAAAAAAAAAAAAAAAAATACATGCATAATTAGTTAATTGTAGCAATTTAAAGCTTCTCTGTTTTAAAAGTTCACGGATCCGGCCACTGTAACGACGGAGGATGAATTGGGACATACCCCTAAGGTATATGAACCAACAAAGAAACATGGCTGTATTAAACTATGAATCTGAAAACGCACGTAACTCAACTTCGCAGCAATCACTGTCGCGCATGTTAAAACCAAAAAAACATCACTGGACACCCCTACCTCACCGTGCATGAATTTGAAAACGCACGTAACTCGGCTCCGCGGCAATCACTGTCGCGCATGTTAAAACCAAAAAAACATCACTGGACACCCCTACCTCGCCGTGCATGAATTTGAAAAGGTACGTAACTCGGCTCCACGCCAATCACTATCGCGCATGTTAAGACCAAAATTTCCTATAATGTAGCTCTAGTGCAACGTAAAATACGCTCAAAACAAATGATCCAATAAAATATCGCCTAATTTCCCATTATGTAGCTCTAGTGCAACGTAAAATACACTCAAAACAAATGAACCAATCAAATATCGCCTAATTTCCCATTATGTAGCTCTAGTGCAACGTAAAATACACTCAAAACAAATGAACCAATCAAATATCGCCTAATTTCCCGTAATGTAGCTCTAGTGCAACGTAAAATATACTCAAAACAAATGAATCAATTAAATATAGCCTAATTCCCCATAATGTAGCTCTACTGCAATGTAAAATACACTCAAATCAATAAAAAACAAATGAACCAATCAAATCTCTCCATGCTGCGTCATAATAGAATTGTTAAGTTATGTTTACAAGGATAGGCAGTTTCTCGCTATGGAAGTTCGCCAAGAAGAAAGTGAACCTCTAATCTACCCATCAACCGAAATTTGATAAAGATGGACAAATAGAAAGGTATAAAGCAAGATTAGTCGCTCGTGGATATACCCAAGTAGAAGGAATAGATTACCAAGAAACCTTTTGTCCAGTAATAAAATCAAAGTCAATTAGAACATTATTGGCATTTGCAGTGGAAAGAGGTTGGCAAGTTCATCAGCTGGATATTACAACAGCCTATTTAAATGAAAAATTGCACGACACAGTCTTCATGGAACAGCCACAGTTAAATCTGTATGAAAAACCAGGTCAAGAAGTCTGTTTACTGAAGAAAGGTCTATATGGCCTTCATCAATCTGGCAGAGAGTGGAACATACGCCTTGATAGTTTCCTAAAATCAGTTAACTTGACAAGATCAAGAGCAGATCCATGTGTCTATTTTAACAAAAGAAAGAGAATTAATTGTAGGGGTTTATGTGGATGACTTAGTTGTCATGTCTAGCACATACTCAACAATTCAAAAATTTAAGAATGACATAGAAGCTGTTTTTGAAGTCAAGGACTTAGGAGAGATACATCACTTACTACCAATTAAAATAACCAGAAACAAGGATGGTTCTATGACTCTCGACCAAAATGCTTATAGTAATGAACTACTAGAAACAACTGGTATGTTAAATGCTAAAGGAGCTTCAACGCCATTAGATCCAAGAGTTAAATATTTGCAAGCATCTGAAGATAATATGTTGAGTGCCGAAGGAGCTTTGAAGTACTGACAAGCTGTTGGAGGTCTCTTGTACTTAGCAGGGGGAACAAGACCTGATTTAGCTTTCGCTACAACTTATAAGAGCCAATTTAACAGTTGTCCTAGCAGAGAACACTGGACTGGTGTGCAACATATCTTACGTTAACTAAAGCAGACCAAGAACTCAAAATCAACCTACCACAAGACTGGGAAAAATTTGGAAGTATTTTGTGACTCTGATTGGGCAAACGACAAGAATGACAGGCGTTCATTCAGTGGTTATGTGGTATTACTCGCAGGTGGAGCTTAGAGATGTAAAAATCCCGGGAATTTTGGTTCAAGGGAATAAACGTGGGAATTTTGGGAACTTTGGAAACTTTGATGGGAAGAAACTAATACTCAATGATTACATATAATTTCAGTTCTTTTGAGAGTACAAATAACTTACTCCAATATCATTTTTGTTCTATTTACTTAAATTAATCAGAAACAGAAAATTATGAGATTATATATATATATATATATAAGGATATTGCTAAATTCGAAACTTCTGAAAACTTTCAAAATTCCATTGTTTTGGAAATTTTCAAAAATCCCTTCCCAAAAAACCGGGTTTATTCCCCGGTTTAAACCCGGGTTTTTTCCTTGCTCACATCTCTAGTGGAGCTGTCTCATGGAGCAGCAAAAAGCAAAGAACAACTGCCCTCTCGACTGTTGAAGCAGAGTATTTTTCAATGTGCCACGCAGCTAAAGAGGTACTGTGGTTTCAGAACTTCCTACAAGAAATAGTTAATGTGCAATTTTTAAATTTCTCACAAGTCATGCATGTTGACAACACGGATTAAAAGAGAAGGATGTATTACTAATGTTACGGAAAGGTAGTAATTTTCATCTTACAGATAGAGGGCGACCAAATCTCGAAAATACACCAATCAGCGCGTTTTTACATTTCTGGCTTCGTTGGATGACTGAAACCGAAGGGGCGGGCTTTCCCTTTCTTCCGATGAGTTTCAAAGATACTGCACCAGGCGGCGATCGGATCGCTTACTCTGTTAGGCTGAATTAATGCGGAAAATAAAGCTCCGTTCCCCACGCTGATCGCCCTATCTAGTTTGTCATCCTGTATCCTAATCCGTGGTTGACAATCAAGGAGCAATTGCCTTAGCCAAGAACCATGTCACTTCTGAACGAAATAAGCACATTGAACTTAGACATTTTTTCCTACGTGAAAAGGTAGAAGAAAAACTGTTAACGTTTACATATGTACCTTCTGGGTCAAATGTTGCAGACATGTTCACAAAGAGTGTGCAAAAGAGAACTTTATGTGCCAAAAACTTAGTGTAGGACTAAATTAAAATAAGGGAAATCTAATCAAGGGGGGGGGGTGAAATTGTTTCACTTGTATGTGATTATATTTCCCAGGTAATACTAATTATGTAAAAATATTATTTCTACATAATTAGTAATTTGTGGCAACACGTAGTTTTGTGTAAGTATTGGCAACAGTAGTTAATAGTTGTTGCCTTGTCGTTCGTTTTGTAAGCGGCGTGTGTTGCAGTATGTAAATTATAACTTACTTTCTTTAATTAATACATAATTCACCAATATGAATATACTTGTGCAGCTTTATTTATTCCACTAAACATAAAACATCAACAAATATATATATATTAACACATTTTACGTAATAACTACAAGAAAATGATCTGAAAAGCGAAAAAAAAAAAAAAAAAAGTAAATAAATAAAATTGTAATCCTGATATATAAAACATATAAAAGAAACTTGAAAAAAAAAAAAAAAAAAAAAAAAAAATTGTAATGAAATGCTAAAAAGGCACAAAAATTTCATATTAAGTATTTATTAAATAATGCCATAATATTTTTCAGAATTAAAAATTAATACATCTTTTTTTTTTTTTTTTTTTTTTTTCAGTAAATAGTAATTTAAATTAATTTTAAAATGAATTAGTTTTAAAAAGTTGTGGTTTAATAGTTTAATTTCGGCAGGAAATAATTACTGTGTTGTAAATTTAATATTCGTAATTCAAAATGGAGTTTCACGAGAGAGAGCTTTTAATTAAGATGAGATTTCATTAATAAAATGCAGACCCTTATCAAACTTATATTGACAGAAATAAAATCAAAATTAAAACAGCTATTAATTACTTGTTACTTTAAAATTTTCGTTGGTTATAGGCGTACCACACATTTAAAGTTTTATTATGATTGAAGCTCATTCGCGTATCTGTATCACATAACTGTATGACGTCATAGTAAATGTAAAAAATCTAAGGCTCGAAACAATCATTTGAACTTTAACGATACAGAAGCCGCTAATGTGTGGATTACCTAGTTAAAATGCGGAAAGCTCTTGATTCCACACTTTAACGGGTCATTTTAGTTAATCTTCAGATTAGCTAGGTAATCTGCACGATAATGATTTTCGAGCGTTAACGGCAACATATGCATAGATACCTAATTGGAAATCCCCCTCCAGGAAACCCTTTATGATACACCTCGCATAAGTATTGTTTTTCTTTTTGATAAATATTTCAGAACATATTCTGAGTATTTTTTATAGTATAAATGTGTAGACAATAAGTATTTAAAGTATTCTTTTCAGCAAATCATTTACGACTGATATAGGATATGCTTTTCTCCTGTATGAGTGCGTGAATGCCTATCGAAATTTCTTTTATCAGAAAATCCCTTAGAACATATTTCACACACGTATGGCTCTTCTCCTGTAGGTGTGCGGGAATGCCTATCCAATTTTTTTTTTATCAGAGCATGACTTTTCTGCTGTATAAATGTGTGTACGAACTTTCAAACTTCCTTTACGGAAAAATCCTTTCGAACATTTTTCACACATAAACGGTTTTTCTTCTGTGTGGATGCGTAGATGAATATTTAGACAACCTCTCTGATAAATTTTTTTGACATATTTCACACACGTGAGGCTTTTCTTCAGTATGAATGCGTGAATGACTATTAAAGAGTCCTTTATTAGAAAACTATTTAAAACATATTTCACACATGTATGGCTTTTCTTTTGTGTGGAAGCGCGGATGGCTTTTTAGACGACTCCATCCAGTAAGTCCTTTATAACATATTTTACACACATATGGTTTTTCTCATGTATGAATGCGTAGATGAATATTTAGGCTACTCCTTCGAGAAAATCCTTTTAGACATATTTCACACACGTACGGCTTTTCTTCTGTGTGTCTGCGTAGATGCATATTTAGACTACCTCTTTGAGAAAATTCTTTTTGACATATTTCACATACGTATGGCTTTTCTCCTGTATGAGTGCGTGAATGAGTATTCAAATTTCCTTTTTCAGAAAATCTTTTAAAACATATTTCACACATGTATGGCTTCTCTCCTGTGTGAATGCGCAGATGATTGTTTAATTTCACCTTTCAGAAAATTGTTTAGAACATATTTCACACACATAAGGTTTTTCTCCTGAATGAGTGCGTGAATGTGTATCCAAATGTCCTTTTTGGGAAAATTCTTTAAAACATACATCACACACGTATGGTTTTTCTCCTGTGTGGATACGTAGATGAGCATTTAGATGACCCTTTTGACAATATTCTTTTTGACATATTTCACACACGTAAGGCTTTTCTCCTGTATGAGTGCGTGAATGACTGTCCAAATTTCTTTTTAGGGAAAATGCTTTAGAACATATTTCACAGAAGTACGGCTTTTCGCCTGTATGACTGCGTGAATGTTCATCCAGACACCTTTTTTTAAAAAATCCTTTAAAACATAATTTACACGTATATGTCTTTTCTTTTGTATGAATGCGTCTATGTGTATTTAGGTCACCGAGTTGAGAAAATTTTTTAAAACATACTTCACAAGAATATGGCTTTTCCATAATGTAGATGTGTACATGTCTCTTTAAACGTTTCTTTTCCGAAAACCCTTTCGAACATTCTTCAAAATACCCTGAAAAAAATTATAAGGTCGATTATGTAGCTAGTTAAACTAGGATTTATAGAAATCTGTAGGATAGGAAAGTAATCAGAATACAAAATATGCAAATGATTTCTAAATTATAATAGATTTTAATTAAAATCTAATTTAAATTAATCAAATTAATTACCATATCGGATATTAATCTTATTTACTAATGGAGAAAAGGATATATGTGAGTGCTATTTGTTTGGTACGTCGAACATTATAAAATATATATATATTTACACTCAATATAAGAACAAGACAATTTACAGAAGAATATATTTACAACTGCAGATATGTCCCAGGTTCGAATCCTGCTGCGGGTATGGATGTTTGTGATGGCTTATGTGTACAAAATTCAAAGCTCTCAAACAAATGTCATATGTGAACTGCAGATATAATGCATAACTGACGGTTACAAAGAAAAGAAAGTAATAGAAGCAATACGGTCAGGTGGGGGTCAATTCTGAGTACGTCCCTCCGTGGTACGTCCGAATGCGATAAAATGGGCGATACGTTCGTTAGAGACGTCATTTTGACGTCATCCGCCGATCCCATAAGCCCAAAGCAATTCTGGGACCAATTTTATCGCATCCGATTATTCCGCCAGTTACGATAAAGTCGCAAGTGAATATCACCGTTCAAAAAAGCGTGATAAACCTGATATCGCAACCTAATTCATTGATCGTCCATTACACGCGTTTTGCTCATTTTTGTATTTCGTATTTTCGTAAACAGTTTCTTGTATTTTGAAGATTAGAGGCTTTTTAATATTTGGTAGAATTGAATTTGCTACATAATTAAGGATTTCATTCTGTTAAAACTGCAGGTTAGTAATTTATTTTCGTTAAGTATGAGTAATTTTTTTTGTAATGCAGTATGTCTGTATAATTTCAATTGATTTCATAATACTCAACAGAATTATCGTTTTCCCTTTAAAAGAAAAAAAAAATACATAGAACCAATTTTAATCAGTAATAGTTTTCTATTATACTGTTGGCTCAATCATCAACATAAATATAAGGTAATAAAACTATTTATTTATTTGTTGATATTGATGTATCTTATTTGTTTCCATATTATATACAGATAACTAGAAATATTTATTTAATCTGTGCTTATATGCTGTTAATCTCACATTAGTACTTTTATATTTGCATCACCGCCAAAAAGTTTATATATATAATGAACACTATATTATTTTCTGTTCAGATCCTAGAACAGATAAAATAAATATAGTATTAAAACCTATTTCTACATTTTCTGCTAAAGATGTACATTGTATAAAAGTTCAATATGTCTGTTTTTTCACTCCCCATTTTTAATGACTTGTTCATATTTAACTGATATGTAAGTGTTAAGATTATTTTTGGTAAGTATTATTTTATTTTTATGTTATTACTAGCTGACCCGTCCGGCTTCGCACTGATGAACAAATTTTAGTTAAAGATGGATTGATATGTAAAAAATCAAGAAATATATCAGTTTATATGTTATAGTCAGGCAATATTATTAACTGGAAAGTCAAAATATAATTTTACAATTATTTTTTTTTAATTAGTTGTTAAATGTTGGCAATTTTTACTTAATGCTATTTATTTATTTATTTATTTATTTCATAAAAAGAAACATTTCTTTACTCATGAATAAAAAAATATTGAAAAATAAACCTATGACATGAAAATGTTTTTGATAAAATTAACGTCATAATAGCTTTAATTATTATTTATTTTTTCATTTCGCAAATATATTTAATTTTTTCCATAATTGATTATTATTTTAATAATGTATATTAAAGGAGAAATCAATAATATGAAACAATATTCGTACAATATATACTATTACAGAATCTGGTGTGAAAGAACCACACGACTTCCATTACCCACTATTACACGTAATATATACAATTTTTTGGAGATATTACTTGCATTTTTTGAGATTTTCGAGTAAGAGAAACTTGATATACGTATAAAGACACATACAACAGAGTTTGCATAGCGAGTTAAAAAATAAGGGGAAGAAAATAGATAGTTATTTTTTTAAACACGAATTTCCGAGATCTAAAACTGAACTACCTAATCAGGATGACCGTTAATATTCCTGTAATAAGCACGTAATACTTGAGAAATGTTATCTAAATTGGATTAAAGAAAAAATTTTCAAGAATACGTTAGAGCCGTTTTTGAGATACCAACTTTTACCAAAACTTAACATACTCAATTATTGACCTAAAAACAATAATTACATACAAAAGGATATTTAATAGGAAGTTAACATGGCGAGTTTGAAAAAAATCCGTACAGGCGTTTTTAAAGGAACGCACTTGCGAAGTCTGAAATTGAGCTGTTTATAGAGGACGCCTATCAATTTTCCTGAACTAAGCAACTTTTCAATCGAAAGGGCATCTAATATATTATTTATATAGCAACTTTGAAGAAAATCATTAGAGGTGTTTTTGAATATGGTCTTAGGGTCCCATTTCTGGTTTTCGATGACCCAATTCCGGTTTTTCAATTTTCACGAAAATTTGGAAAATTTATCTGTACACCAGACCTGAATCACTTGTGAAGTTTAGTAGTTCTATTTTTATTAGTTTTGGAGATATGACAGCCAGAAGATTACACAAACACGTGCACATATACACACACACTGACCAATTGCCAAAACCTATACAATACTTCCACTACCTACGGTAGTAGGGTAATTGAAGTAAACACATACATCTCGTATTTACTACGATAATATACAGATTTTCGTATTACGTTTTCGATCGCCAAATACAAAAATCGCCAATGACGATAGATATCAAATCTATGCTTTGTTTTCAATTAAAATATTGAAAATTTTAATTAAAAATTTATTTTACCAAAATTTATTATAGCTTCTAGCACTTAGAGAGAGACAGTGTAACTTTTGATTATTGAAAGAAAAAAAAAAAAAAAAGCAATCGGCTTTTTAGTTTTAGCGATCGTTCTCTACATATGCATATAAACCTTTCTTTTTTTTATATTAGTATAGCTATAGAGCATAGGTATATTAAATAGGTTTCCAGTCAACATAATGTAACTCAAATAATTAAATGCTATTTACATTTCAGTAATGGCTGCATGCGCTATGTATATTGAGCTACTTGCCATAACTGTTAGTTGCTAAAAATAGTCGCCAAATAAATTTAAACATCTCAATACGCAAGCGAAGTATGACATCACTGACCGCCCGTGGATGCAAGAAAAAGATTTTCCATGTTAATCGCTCATTGGATTTTTTTTTTTTTTTATTAAAATTCTAGAAGAATTATTTCCCGATTTTAATCCTCATATTTGGGTATAGATACGTATTAGTTATTGTATGCATGCGTTAGATTAAGTTATTTTGCTGTCAAATTGACAAAATTTTAATTTTAAATTTCAAAACTGTCACCCTTGGCGTTTTTTGTATTTGGCGATCAAAAACGTAATACGAAAATATACATGCCAGATTTTCGTAATATGTATTGTACGAAATATTGTTTCATATTATTCGTTACACTCTTAATGTAAGTTTTTAAAATAACCATGATTTTTGAAAGGAATTAAATTTTATTCGCCAGATAATTTGGCGATATTTTTTTTTTCTGCCAAGGATGACGGATATCAAATCTATTCCGCTGCAACATATTAGTATATTATATCAGATACTTTATTTAGACATTTGATAACAAATTTGACTTCAAATTATGATAGAATATTTATCCTTTTCCTTTTAATTAGTTTATTAGTTGGATGTTTATTGTGTAAATATCATCCTTTGAAATAAAATGTTTATGTTTTCAATCGAATATGGAAATTTGCCATTTTTTTTTCTAGAGTTTTGAAATTTAAAATTCCAATTTTATCAATTTTACAACAAAAACAATTTAATCTAACGGATGCACATGATAACTAATACATATCTATATCCAAATATGGGGATTAAAATGGGGAAATGATTTTCCTCGATTTTTATTATTTTTTTACAAAAAATCCAGTTCACTTTTTATATTATTGTTCGCGTGAAAATATATTTTATTATATGTCTAAAAATAAATTAATTCGTAAATCTTTTTGGCAACAATTATAAATTAAAATAAATAATATTATAAAATAGAATTTCTTATTTTATTTTATTTTATTTATTTATTTATTCTTAAATTCCAATTTCGTTCTATGGTTTACACACATCAGTTTAAACCACGGAGTAATAAAGACTCCGTGGTTTAAACATTGATGCTTAGATATTATATCATATCATATCAAATTAAATTATTAGAAAAATAAACACTTTTAATTCTATAATGACGTCAGATTTAACGTGTAAGTTTAACAATTAAAAAAGCTTTATATGAATTTCAATTTAATGCACGTGCAAATATATTTTTTTCTTTTCACGGCAAGATATTTTAAAAACGAAATGAATATGTAAATGTTTCTTTTATGTTGGCAGCAGCTAATTTTTTTAATATTTCATTATTTCCATTTCTATTACGGCTTCTATGGGGATTTTAATTAAAATGCTCAGATTTTAAACTAAAATTTATTTTATCAAAATTAAATATAGCCTATAACAATATGGCATACTGCAGCTTTCGGTCAGTGAAAGAAGTTTTTAAATCGGTTCAGTAGTTTCAGAGATTACCCTCCACAAACAAACAATTTTTTGCGCTTTATATAATGATATAGATTGACAATATGCTGATATTACATAGGCAATTCAGTAAGTATTTTAAGTTAAAATGCCAGTCCAGTCTTGAGCGAAGATCTAATTGGATGAAAAAGCTGAATCTGTCTTGAAGAAAACCTGAATGAAGAGAAAAACTCCTCCCTAGTTTAATGAACTAACAGTGTCTGAATGAGAATTTGTATGTTATGCCAGTTTTAATATATTAGCATAACATATTAAGTTCTCTTTCGGATCAGATGTTCATTCATCTGTGTGAAAGTAAAGAAAATATCAACTTGAAAATGTTTATTCTTAGAAGAATTTATGACATGTAAATTTTGTGAGTATAATCTTACTTTAAAATTTTATTTTTGATTATTTTATTAATATCATACTCATTCGGTAAAAGGAATTAGATGAGTATTTTAAAATATGCTTTACCATTTTCATAATATTATATTGAAATAATTTTGTAATTTATGGATACTTAATTTTAAAAAATAGTTCACAGGAAATTAAGCATGTAAGATTTAATGCAAGTAAATGTTTCTCTAATCACATAAATTTTAACATAATTCCATTACAAGTAGTACAGTCCATTACATTACAAGCATTTGCTCATTTTTTTTTATTTTCTAAAGTTTCTCGTATTTTGAATGTTGGCTTTTTACTTGTAGAATCAAAATTTTCTATTATACCGATGCCTCAATCATCAACATAAATAGCATGTAATAAAGCTATTTATTTATTTTTTTAGTTGTTGATGTATCTTATCTGTTTCCATATTATGTACAAATAACTAAAAATATTTATTTAATCTGTGCTTATATGCAGTGTAATCTCATATTAGTATTTCTATATTTGCATCACCGCCGAAAAGTTTACATATATAATTAACACTATATTATTTTGTATTCAGATCTCAGAATATATAAAATAAGTGTAATAGTATTAAAACTTATTTTTATATTATTTTCTGCTAAAGATGTACATTATATGAAAGTTTTAATATGTCTGTTTTTCCCTCCCTATCTTTAATGACTTGTCTATATTTATTTGATATATGAAATATTTCAAATGCTGCTTAAATTTGCAATCAGAGAATCAATTTTAATAAAAAAAAAAAAAAAAATTCTTATATACCTAAAATCTTTCATTATATAATAAGATATAAAAAAAATTAAGCTTATTTTCGGTAAGTATTATTTTAATTTTTTGTTATTATTGATAATATGCTGATTCTTCAAAGGCAAATCAGTAAGTATTCTAAGTGAACACATCAGTTTAGCCAGGATCTAATCAGATGACAAACCTGAATCTGATGCGAAGAAAACACTGAATCTGACCCTGAAGTTTTAATAACGTCTGAATGAGAATTGGTGTGTTATGCCAGTTTTAATATATTAGCGTAACATATTAAGTTTTCTTTCGGATCAAATGTTCATGCATCTAAAGGGAAGAAAACAACTTGAAAGGAGAATTTGACATGTAAATTTTGTAAGTATAATTTTGTTTATCATTAATAACATGCTCATTCGATAAAAGGAAATGAGTATGTTAAAATATGATATACATATTCTTTAGTTTTGAGCCAAATTAAATAAAGGCAAGTATTACCATTTTCTTAATATTATATTGAAGTAATTTTGTTGTAAATAAGTAATTTATGGATACTTACTTTTAAAAATAGTTTACAAGAATCGAAGCATGCAAGTTTTAATACAAGTAAATTATTCTTTAATCACATAAATTTTAATAATATTATAAGGTAGAATTTATTTTATTTCATGGATTTCATTTTTTATTGTCAAAAGATAATTTATTTTATTTGAAAAAATATTGCATTTATATAATGAATATGACACTTAGCACTCAGTGATAATGATATGTTTACATAATTTTATATATAATCATTAAATAAGGCTTATAATAATTCTGATAAAGCTATATTGCTTTTAAATTCTTGTTTACTTTTAAATTTGCATTTGTGGCTGCAAATAAGTTAAGTGTGCTGTGCTCGATTCACCTGCATATTTCATGTTTGTGTGAGTGCACTAGTTTGCAGAAATTAACAGACTGGGTGAAGTGCTTTCTTAATTAAGGAAAATTGAATGAAATTTATCAAACTTCTTGGATATTTATTGTGTTGTCGAAGATTTTTCTTGTATCACTTTAAGAAGCATATGTATAAGGGAACTGTGATTGTAAAATGTTTTAGAGGTAATTTATTTATACAAATTAATTTTATAAGAAATTTAAGGGTACTTTAGTAAATTAACGTTAATGTTTTAATAATTATGTATATATAATAGAAACATATTTTTATTCTGTATATTTGTGTTTGTCATATATGTTTGTAATGATATTTTGAAAACAAAAGATTACATAAATTTGAAATTGACATTGAACTTGCCCATGTTATTCAAATTATGATTGATGTTATTAAATTGCTTTTTTCTGTGTGTATTTAGTATTTATAAAAGTTGATAATTGATGCTTTTGATAAGGATTCAAAACTAGAAGGTTGGGGGGGGGGGGTATATTACTAAGTTATTTCCTTTTGCACATGATCAGTGCTTTGGCACAAAGCATTCATATGTGTGTGACAGAGATTGATGTAATTTCATGCATTCAATGATGATTTCTTTGGCTATACATGTGGCTTACATACATGCATATATACATTATTGATTGCTGCAACATAGGATTTTTAGAATTTTTTAGATTCATGCACACCAATAGAAATATTGTTTTGATTTTGCGTGTGCACATAGTATACATATATGCATATTACTGAATCCTGCAATGTGTAATTTTATGCATTTCGAGATTCATCCTCTTTAACGAGAACACTGTTAACATGAATTACTTTTAATGTGAACTGTTTCCACATTCCCCATCAAAACGAAGATTAGTTACTGATAGCATGAACTACTGACAATATAAACAAATTTTTTATCCCCTTGAGATTCACGTTAATAAGGTTCGACTGTATATATGAATATTCATAAAATTATATTGAAGTAATTTTGTTGTAAATGGATGTTTATGGATACTTACTTTTAAAAAACAGTTCACAAGAATATAAGCATGTAAGTTTTAATACAATTCAATTGCAAGTAGAATTTATTTCATTTCATGGATTTAATTTTTTATTTTCAAAAGATGATAAATAATTTATTTGAAAAATATTGCATTTATATAATGAATATGACACTTATCACCACCATGTTTACATAATTTTATACTTTGTATAATCATTGAATAAGGATTATAATAATTCTGGTAAAGCTTATATTGTTTTTAAATTCTTGTTTACTTTTAAACTTGCATTTTTGGCTGCAGTTAAGTTAGAGGTGTGCTGTACTTAATTCATTTGCATATTTCACATTTGTGTGAGTACTACTAGTTTGCCAGCTTCAATATAGGGCTCCCATTGCCGATTCAATGTGCTGATAAGCTTGGACAATTTCATTTAAAAATGAAAAATGAAGATTCTTGATGCATTGCAGTGGCGGCTCATGAACCAAAAATAGGTGAAGAGCTCAAAAATAATATTTAAGCATTTTTAATCATAATTTTTATTAAGCATGGTTTTAACCAAAATTAACTAAAAATACTTATTTAAATGTAAATTTATATTCTATAAATGAATACAGCGTAAAATACAGTGTGCCTCTTCACGAATTTTCAGTGCATGAGCCGCCACTGATGCATTGACACGTATTGACACTTTTTTGCATATTGGAATTTAATTTTTGCAATGGCCATTCGTGTGTATTTTATGGTAATAGAGAGAGAGATTTTTTTTTTTTTTAATTCTTTTAAAGAATGTATATTTGTAATCATTTTCCAAGTTTCATAGTTCTTGCATAATAAGGTAAATGCATCCAGTTTTTTATTTATTTATTTTTTAGTAATACCGATTTTCAAGGCTACCTTCTTGCTCTTCTTCCAAATAATTCTACATATACGAGAATATCTGCAATTGATTCCTCCCACTCAAAAACCTAATAATACTATGGTGCTACTATTCTGCATATTTGACCATTTAAGTGGAGGCTGTATCTCATCTTCTGTTGAACATTACAGTATTAACAAAATGTATCACTTGCTCTGTTTTTGTTACTCATTGTTTAAATTTGTGTGGATGCTGTCTGAAAGGTGGAGCTGTTATGTTGTAATTTTCCTTATTTATAAAAGCTGTATCTCGAAATCTAATGTACTTAACTATACCATTTTTAATTTGTATTTTTAGTGAGTGAACATTTGTTTAATTTACACTTTCAAAAGTATCCAGAATTGTTTTCACACATCCCAAAACCTAATAATACCATGGTGATACTATTCTGCATATACTATCCTCCAATATTTAGGTAGAGCCTATATCTCAACTTCTGTTGAACATTACAGTATTAATAAAATGTATATCTTGCTTTATTTTTGTTACTCAGTGTTTAAATTCACGTGGATGTTATCTGAAAAATGGCGTTGCCATGTTGTAATTTTCCTTGTTTCTGAAAAAGCTTTATCTCAAAATCTAATGTGCAGAACCACACCATTTTTTCATTACTCTTGTTTAAATTTATGTGAATATTGGTCAATAGGTGCTGCTGCTATGTTATAATTTTCTTTGTTTCAGAAAAGCTTTATCTCAAATGTTAATGTACACAACTACATCATTTCCCCCCCTTACTCTTTTTAAAATTAGTGTGTACATTTGCCAAGAGGTATTGCTGTTACACTATAATTTTCCTTGTTTCTGAAAAAGCTGTATCTCAAAATCTAATGTTAAGTACACTATATTTTTTCTAAGTCATGCTTAAATTTGTCAGTATATCCCTATCGCCTGAAAGGTGGCACAGCTTTTATGAGAAAGCTATAGCATAGAACCTAATGTGCATGTATTAATGAATAACTTCGATAAATTTTAGACTAAAAATAGTTAATCCATCATGGAAAAATTACCAATTTCTGTTTCAATGCATCTAAAATTGGCAAAATCCTAAATTGCTTTTTCTTAAACTTATGGTCAGAACAAACTTTTTAATTTTTGTTACTGGAAAGTTTAGGTGGCGGCCAGATACTTTTAAATTTGTTGAGGCCTGCTTCTGGTATTTGGAAATATTATTAGAAAATTATTTTAAATTTTTTGCATTTTCTACAGATATTCAATTACTATTCATATTCATAACATAGAATAACTTTTTTTAATTCTGGAGGTAATTATGAATCACCCTGTACTACATATGTACTCATTATAAAATTATAAGTATGCATGAAATTGTTGATTTATGATAACATATACTTGAAAAGTTCAATTTATACATTAAACACAGAATTTATTTATGTTATGTCGGGGGCCATTTAGTTATGTCTTTATAAAATTGAAATTCTTAAGAAGGGCACTTTCACAAAATTTCACTTTATAAAAAGAATCCCACTATAAATTTCTTCCTCCTCCCAAAACTATTTTCAGCACTTACACTAAATGTCTATGTAATTGGGGCTTGAATGAAATGTTATTTTGGTAATAAATGAACATTTTGATTGTTAAGTATAAAATATGAAAGGTAAATATTAGAAAAATACTAAAAGGCAAGAACCAGAACCCTACATAATTATTTTTTTAAGAAAAGATTGTAAATAATTCATCATTCGAAAATAATAGTAAAACATTTTTCTTAAACACTTTGGTTGTTTTTCTAATTTTCTTCCCCTGACCACACCACCACGTATTTGGATAAGTTATGCTTATGAGTAAAGCCACTTGACTTTCTGCACTAGTTGCAAGATGTTTAAAAGAAATATGGATCAGTAAATAAACATAAGTAAAAATTATAATATGATTTTAAGTATTTTTTTCCAAGTTCGTATTTCTTGTGATGAACCGTTAATGCATTTAAATTATTATGTACAATTCTGGGAAAGAACTATAACATACAATTTCCAGCAATGTTTACGGTATAGCAACATATATGCATGATGCCATAGTATATTATCAGGATATAGTAAAACGCATATCAGTTTCATTACACTATTTTTTAAGGAAGTAAAAAAGATGAATTCACTTATTACACAATATAATAAACATATTCAAAACGTTTTGTAGATTTATATTAAAATAAATTATATTAAAAATGTTAATACTGGTAAGTGGAATATAAGTGTAAGCTAATATTTAACTATTAAAATGAGGTATATATTAGACATACAATCATAATTTTACTAATGATAATTGATTAAAAGCAAAAATAAATAAAATGTAAACTTACAAAATTAGACTTTCGTTTATTTTTCGCAAGAAATATTTGCATAGAAGGACAATCTAATGCATTGCCTAATATAAAAAAAAGCACTGTACACAAAACTGTCCCACTAGCTTTTTGCCTTTCCTCAAAGATTAATATTTATCACAGTGCTTGGTATAAAGCATTTCTTCCAAAACAATGAATTCAGAAACTATCTCAATTATTTTTCTGGAAAATTTTGTAGAGATGACAATAGCTCTTTTGCATCAAAAATAGTTCGTTAAAAAAAACTTACATGCAAAACAATCAATGGAACAATTCGAATAAAAAAACATCGCAGGATACAAAATATGGTACAAATACTTTCAGTATAATTCGAAATATAAAAAAAATGACAAAGATTCTCTAAAATATGCGTGATATCTTTGCATTGATGTCATTTCAACATATTATACATTGTTTCGTTGTCAGCCATTACTGTCAAAACTGCTACTGTTTACTAAACAACATCATTTTGATGAAACTTTTCATTGGTTATATCGGAATATCTGCTATCGTAATCGCTGAAAATGATTGACAGTTGGGAGGAGCAGTAACAACACTATCGCATGCTAAATATCGCACTCTGGCTTGTCGAACTTGCGAAAATGGTGGTCCAAGAATAGCTCATTTGGTCGCATGCGACTATAGCATACGTTGCGATAACAGATTTCAGTGACGTCACAAGTCACCGACTTATCGCAACGTAAGTACTCAGAATTGACCCCGTGGTGTATGATCAGTGGTAGAAAATTTATATAAGATTTAAAAAATTATAATAATTTTTTGTTGCATACATACATTAGAAGTGTGGAGAATACACTGCGCTTGAATTTTTGATTTTGTATTCAAAAATAAATAAACGATAACGATTTGGAAAAGACTAAATTTTGGGGTCAATTCTGGGTACGTCCGAATGCGATAAAATGGGCGATGCGTTCGTTAGTGACGTCATCCACCTATCCCATAAGCCCAAAGCAATTCTGGGACCAATTTTATCGCATCCGATTATTTCGCCAGTTACGATATATTCGCAAGTGAATATCACCGTTCAAAAAAGCGTGATAAACCTGATATCGCATCCTAAAATTGATCCATCGTCCATTACATTACATGCGTTAGCTCATTTTTTTATTTTCTAAAGTTTCTTGTGTTTTGAATGTTGATTTTTTACTATGTAGAATCAAAATGTTAAGGATTTCCTATTAAAACTGCAGATAAGTAATTAATTTATTTTTGTTAAGTATGAATGTATATACAATATAAATCTTTCAATGCAGTGTAGAGTGTTTATTACTTAATTTTTCAATTTTTGGAAGTTCTATGACTAATTTTGTTTTCTGATGATGACGACGAAGATACTTTTTTTTTTGTAGTTTCTCTATATCCAGAAACATTTCGGAAAGAACAGACTTTTTTTCTCTATATGGTGAAAAAAAAAATTTAAATGTCGTTTTTGCCTTTCAAGAATTTGTGTATTGGATATATTTTCAGAGATTGAGTATCGTCTTTTACACGAGACTGATAGGTGAGTTTATTTTTACACTTCTCTTCTATTATTTCGTAAAAAATGAATTCTTAATTAGATACTCTGGATCTAAAGTATGTTTGAATGCCTTATTAAATGTAAAAAAATGATGAACATATGCTAAAAGCCTGGTAAAAGTACTTATATTCCGATGTTCTTACATACAAATAACATTTATGTATATATATATATATATTCCCCGTGCATATAATGCATATTGTTAGTGTTTTTACCTGAACATATTTCTTATTCCAATATCTCTTCATAACATATGTTTATGCTTAATTACAGCATATGGTTAATTACAGCATTTCAGTTTAAATTTTTTATTACAATTCGTTTTATTCTTAACAACATTTAAAACATTCATGTCGTAGAAACAAACACTAACTATTTAGAATGATTACTGATTTAACTATATTCAGTTAATTTTTAAATGTTATATTATTATTAACATTGCTTTTTATTTGTTTTTGTTCCCTTAAAAATTTAAAATTCAATTACAAAAAAGTGGTAGAATTCTGTATCAGCCATTGAATTACCGAAATATTTATAATGTGCATTTAGCACAAAATTGCGATAAAAAAATATCTAAAGAGCACAAGTAAAATGCTTTTGTCTTTGTGCATCTACCCAATGGAAAATGCAATTGATGCAGTAATGCCCATATATCATATTTCTGCTTTAAGTAACCATGATTATTTAGAAGAAAATAGCAGAATTTTGAGGGGGAAATTATACAATACTAAGGGCTCGCAATTATTGGACCTAACAGATTATTATAGAGCATTTCCTCGTGACGTCTGGTGGTTGGCAAAAAAGCGCGCTCGACTTTCCCGCGCCCCGCCTACCATTGATACTATATTGGTGATCCGCCATCGCTATGCTTTTCCCAAGCCTTTTTGCCAACCACTCATAAAAGTTGAGATGTTTGTTTACAAACAAGGAACTGCCCTATAGCAAGCATGTATTAAATCTTACCTTTTTTTATGCTCGAGAAATATATTCTAGAAAATTTTATTGTCAGTGAACCAAGGAAGAGGTACATAAGATTAGTCAGTAATTATAAATGTGGATGAAATGATGATTATATCACAATTTATTACCTGTAGAAAGTCATGTGAAAGATTGTGTTTTACGTGAAAGGATGCTCGGTGGTTGAGACACAATGCTATCTGCACACTGTAAGTAATTTTATTACCAGGGTTTAAACTGCCATTAGATTTTTTAGCATTTTGCTAAAAGGTATCCTATTTTGCTAAAACATTTTGGTCAGAATTTCGCTAAAAAGCTAAAACTGGATAACTGTATAAAATATCTCTATATAATAACTCGGATTTTTTTTTTTTTTTTTTTTTTTTTTTTTTTATTTGCAGGCAAAAACTATGAAAGAACTGAAATTTTTGGGAATGATTATTTATGTAGTAATTTTTATTTATTTTTAATTTTTAATTATTGAATTTAAATGCAGAAACATTTAAAAGTATGTCAGAATTCAGAATTTGATTCATAGAAGCATTCTTAGCACTAGTATTTCACGATTATCTACCACTACACTTTACTTAATTTTTCAATTGCTTTTTCATTTTACACATATGATACGAGTACCTCTTTTTCTATTGTTAAAATCAAAACATAGTTTCCCAGATTCATATTTTTAAAGTCACAAATATGGATGCTTGGTTAAAATCATCAATGAACAAAAGAATAGAAAATAAAACTGAGGATAACAAAGCTAAGTAAAAGAAATCAATGGTATCCAAAGAATTAACTTTTGAAAAAGCTAAAATAGTGCTTGCCTATTTTCGCTAAAATGCTAAAGTAATTTTTTTGCCAGGTTAAACCCTGTTTATTACATATTATTATTATATTATTTTTTTTTTTACAATTATATTTCTTAATATATATTTATACAAAAAGATGCTCTATAGACTGCACTGTAAGTACTATTATTTGAAATCTTTTAATTATTTACATAATGCATGAGCCGGATTTGAACCAGGCACCTCACTGAAACGTAAAGTCTCGCAAAAATGCTGACTAGATAGGACAGAAGGACACGATTTTACTGTAAACAATTTTATTTTACTTAGTCATTTTTATTTTTAGTTGGATATTTACTTTTGTTTCCATTATTTTAAAATTTTAGATGGACATTCAATACATGGATAGCCAAGGTTAGTCTGAATCGGCCTTTTAGTGAGACACCACCAACAGAAGTCAAGTGCAAAAAAATTGGACCAGAAAGAAGAGGAAAGTGTCCGCTTAGAAAATATGGAAGATCTCAAGAAGTAGGAGTACAACCCGGATGATCCTCTATACTCAGTTGTCACGTTCTCACTTCAGATTGTTCAAATTTGTTAATAAGAAAGGCAAAAGCCTGGTGAGTGTTTCATATTGGGTGGTGTTTATTAAAAAGCCACCTGATTGAGGCACCTCTCCCTGGCAGTCAATGCTTTGGAAATGAAGAGTGGACATCACTAATATAGACGTGGCTTGCTGTACAGGTAATAATAATAATATTTTTTTCTTTTTAACTTAAATAAAGTTTAAATTGAATTATATTTTAATTGAAAATAATTTTAACTTATTTTCTATATAAATGAAATAAAGAGAAGTATCTGTGTGTATTTATATGCCTGTACTCTGGTGCTTACACTTCTGATCGCAGCGCTACAAAACTTCTCAGATGGATGTCTGAGAACTTATAGGTGCACACCTCATTGAGATTTTTTTTTATTTGAATTTTTAAAATTTTAAGTATTGGCTTCTCTGTTTCTCTAAAATTTATTATTTTATTTTAGTTGAACCTCGTTAACGAGAACACTGTTAACATGAATTACTTTTAATATGAATTGTTTCCACAATGGCACAATCCTGATCAATTTGAAGATTAGTTACTGATAGCATGAACTACTGATAATATAACCAAATTTTTTATCTTCTTGAGATTCACATTAATGAGGTTCGACTGTATATATGAATATTCATAATATTATATTGAAGTAATTTTGTTGTAAATAAGTAATTTATGGATACTTACTTTTAAAGAATAGTTCACAAGAATATAAGCATGTAAGTTTTAATACATTCCATTGGAAGTAGAATTTATTTCATTTCATGGATTTAATTTTTTATTTTCAAAAGATGATAATTTATTTGAAAAATATTGCATTTATATAATGAATATGACACTTATCACCAGCACTGAGTACTATGTTTACATAATTTTATATATATGATCATTGAATACGGCTTATAATAATTCTGATAAAGCTTATATTGCTTTTAAATTTGCATTTTTCGCTGCAATTAAGTTAGAGGTGTGCTGTACTTGATTCATTTGCATATTTCACATTTGTGTGAGTGTGCTAGATTGCCAGCTTCAATATAGGGCTCCTATTGCTTGGGCAATTTCATTTAAAAATGAAAAGTGATGATTCTTGATGCATTGACACATATTGACACTTTTTGCATATTGGAATTTAATTTTTGCAGTGACCATTCGTGTATGTTTTATGGTAATAGAGAGAGAGATTTTTTTTTTTTAAATTCTTGTAAAGAATATATATTTGTAATAATTTTCCAAATTTCATAGTTCATGCATAATAGAGGTAAATGCATCGAGTTTTTTATTCTTTTTTAGTAATACCGATTTTCAAGACTTTACCTCTATTTTTAAAATTTTGCCCCTCCTTGCTCTTCTTCCAAATAACTTTACATGTACAAGGATATCTGCAATTGATTCCTCACACTCAAAAACATAATAATACTATGGTGCTACCATTCAGCATATTTGACCATTTAAATGGAGGCTGTACCTCATCTTCTTTTGAACATTACAGTATTAACAAAATGTATCACTTGCTCTGTTTTTGCTATTCAATGTTTAAATTTGTGTGGATGCTGTCTGAAAGGTGGAGCTGTTATGTTGTAATTTTCCTTATTTGTAAATAAAGCTGTATCTCAAAATCTAATGTATTCAACTATACCATTTTTAATTTGTATGTTTAATGAGTGAACATTTGTTTAATTTACACTTTTGAAAATATCCACAATTGTTTTCTCACATAACAAAACCTAATAATACCATGACGATACTATTCTGCATATACTATCCTCCAATATTTAGGTAGAGCCTATATCTCAACTTCTATTGAACATTACAATATTAATAAAATGTATCTCTTGCTTTATTTTTGTTATTCAGTGTTTAAATTCATGTGGATGTTGTCTGAAAAGTGGTGCTGTAATTTTCCTTGTTTCTGAAAAAGCTAATTTAAACAAGAGTTGTGAAAAAATGGTGTGGTTCTGCACATTAGATTTTGAGATAATCAAAATCTAATGTGCAGAACCACACCATTTTTTCATTACTCTTGTTTAAATTTCTGTGAATATTGGTCAATAGGTGCTGCTGCTGCTGTGTTATAATTTTCTTTGTTTCTGAAAAGCTTTATCTCAAATTTTAATGTACACAACTACATCCTCCCCCCCCCCTATTCTTGTTAAAATTTGTGTGTATATTTGCCAAGAGGTATTGCTGCTATACTACAATTTTCCTTGTTTCGGAAAAAGCTTTATCTCAAAGTCTAATGGTACTAATTACACTATATTTTTTGTAAGTCATGCTTAAATTTGTCAGTATAACCATATCGCCTGAAAGGTGACACAGCTTTTATGAAAAAGCTACAGCATAGAACCTAATGTGCATAAATACACATTTTTTTAATTTGTGTATATAGTGAGTGTAAGGTATCTATATTAATAAAATCACACTTTTGTCTGTAAATTTGTCAGAATTGAAAAATTTTGCGATATCTTAACGTTTCACACACCATGAAAGCCGAAAATGACTTCAGAAAATTTTGCCTGTGTGTATGGCATCGTGTCTGTATGTCGTTTTTTCTGTCGGCATCACTTGAGAACGGCTGGACGGAATTCAACGGCGCTTGGCAGAAACTTAGATCTTTACCTAACTTAAAATTATATCTATCAATTTTTCAGAAATTCCCCCACGTCCCCCCCCCCCTGCAGGGGGCAAAGGACAAAAACACGTTTGTCCGGGTATCAATTAAGAACGGCTGGACAGAATTCAATGGCATTTCGCAGGAATTTAGGTCTTTATCCAACTTAAAATTATATCTATCAACTTTTCAGAAATTCCCCCCTGGGGGGCAAAAGACTAAAACACATTTGTCTGGATATCATTTAAGAACGGCTGGACGCAATTTAATGGCGCTCCGCAGGAATTTAGGTCTTCATTCAACTTAAAATTATATCTATCAACTTTTCAGAAATTACTCCCCTTTCCCCCCTGGGGGAGGAAAAAGGCAAAAACACATTTATAAGCATAACTCGGCTCCTAATTACTTCACAGTAAAGAAATTGCACAATGGGGAGACTAGACATGAGAACAAATAATACATTATCTGCATTTAGGAATTTTCGATTTTTAAGGGAAGGGAGGGCAGAAATATTGAAAATTCCTGATTTTTGAGTAGACCTTTGCCAAAAATGGAACAAATATATTGAAAAAAGGTTATGCAACTTCCTTAGGATATTTCCAAAAACACATTTTTGCCTTTTTTTTAAAGGGGGGGGGCGGTTACGAGGGGCAAACTCGAGACACACTTTTCAGCGCTAAATTTGTCCTGAGAAATCTATGGGATCTGCGGTCACGAAATTTGGTACGTAAATTGTTCATATGTATCTGACCCTTATTGTAACAGGATTTTACGAAATCCACTCTTACCCCCTTAGTGTCGAGAGGGCTATAAATACGTGTAAAAACACGTTTTCCTGTTTGAATTCGCCTTAAATTATCTTAGATTGGTGAACTTTGGTGTGTGAATGTTGTTTAGGTGTACGCATTATGTACTTTGTAAAGATTTTGCAGAACTTCGAACTTACCCACTGGGTAAGAATTGTGTAAGTTGCTGCCGAAAGCAGTGAGAACATGGACTCTTCACGTTGCGAGCGAGAAAAAGCTCTACCGAGCACAGCGGGAACTTTTACTCACGTTAGTTAATAATGATATGGAATTTTGGCAACTCATTTCAGTATTGTGTCCAGCGAAGCGGGCAAAACCTGCTAGTTTTATTATAAATAATATAAAAAAAGAATGACTATCACAGGCGAAAAAAAAAAAAAATTTAAATCATCACCAGCGACAAAGGGTGCATGTATTAATGAATAACTTTGATAAAATTTAGACTCAAAATAGTTAATCCATCATGGAAAATTACCAATTTCTTTTGCAATTCATCTAAAATTGGCAAAATCCTAAATTGCTTTTTCTTAAACTTATGGTCAGAACGAACTTTTTAATTTTTGTTACTAGAAAGTTTAGGTGGCGGCCAAATACTTTTAAATTTGTTGAGGCCTGCTTCTGGTATTTGGAAATATTATTAGAAAATTAGTTTAACATTTATGCATTTTTTACAGATATTCAATTACTATTCATAACATAGTAGAATAACTTTTTCAATTCTGGAGGTAATTATGAATCACCCTGTACAACTATTCATCATAAAATTATAAGTATGCATGAAATTGTTGGTTTATGATAACATATACTCGAAAAGTTCAATTTATACATTAAACACAGAATGTATTTATGTTATGTCAGGGGTTATTTTATTAAGGCCATTTAGTTGTGTCTTTATAAAGTTGAAATTCTTAAGAAGGGCACTTTCACAAAATTTTACTTTATTAAAAGGATCCCACTATAAATTTCTTCCTCCTCCCAAAACTGTTTTCAGCACTTATACTAAATGTCTATATAATTGGGGTTTGAATGAAATGTTATTTTGGTAATAAATGAACATTTTGATTGTTAATTATAAAATATGAAAGGTAAATATTAGAAAAATACTAAAGGCAAGAACCCTACACAATTCACTTTGGTTGTTTTTCTGATTTCCCTCCCCTGACCACACCACCACGTATTTGGATTCTAAGTCATGCTTATGAGTAAAGCCACTTGACTTTCTGCACTAGTTACAAGATGTTTAAACGAAATTTGAATCAGTAAATAAACATAAGTAAAAATTATAATATGATTTTAAGTATTTTTTTCCAAGTTTGTATTTTATGTGATGAACCGTTAATGCATTGGAATTATTATGTAGAATTCTGGGAAAGAACTATAACATACAATTTCCAGCAATGTTTACGGTATAGCAACATATATGCATGATGCCATAGTATATTATCAGGATATAGTAAAACGTATATCAGTTTCATTACACTATTTTTTAAGGTAGTAAAAAAGATGAATTCACTTATTACACAATATAATAAACATATTCAAAACGTTTTGTAGATTTATATTAAAAATGTTAAAACTGGTAAGTGGAATATAAGTGTGGGCTAATATTTAACTATTAAAATGAGGTATATATTAGATATACAATCATAATTTTACTAATGATAATTGATTAAAAGCAAAAATAAATAAAATTTAAACTTACAAAATTAGACTTTCGTTTGTATTTCGTAAGCAATATTTGCATAGAAGGACAATCTAATGCACTGCCTAATATAAAAAAAAGCACTGTACACAAGACTGTCCCACTAGCTATTTGCCTTTCCTGAAAGATTAATATTTATCACAGTGCTTGGTATAAAGCATTTCTTCCAAAACAATGAATTCAGAAACTATTTATTCAATTATTTTTCTGGAAAATTTTGTAGAGATGACAAGCTCTTCTGCATCAAAAATAGTTCGTTGAAAAAAAACTTATAAATAATCAATGGAACAATTCGAATAAAAAACATCGCAGGATACAAAATATGGTAATACAAATATTTTCAGTATAATTCGAAATATAAGAAAAATGACGAGGATTCTCTAAAATATAATTGTTGCGTGATATCTTTGCATTGATGTCACTTCAACAAACATTGCTTCATTGTCAGCCATTACTGTCAAACTGCTACTGTTTTCTAAACAACATGCTTTTGATGAAACTTTTCCATTGGTTATATCGGAATATCTGCTATCGTAATCGCTGAAAATGATTGACAGTTGGGAGGAGCCGTAACAACACTATCGCATGCTAAATATCGCACTCTGGCTTGTCGAACTTGCGAAAATGGTGGTCCAAGAATAGCTCTTTTGGTCGCATGCGACTATAGCATGCGATGTGATAACAGATTTCAGTGACGTCACAATTCGCCGACTTATCGCAACGTACGTACTCAGAATTGACCCCTTTATACCCACTTTAAAGTGAGTAGTCTGTGGATGTGGACTGTGGAGCAGTGTTCGAAATTAGCAGTCGTTAGTCGTCAAATGTGACTAAATTATTGCATTTGACGACTATAAAATTCTTTCCGGTCGTCAAATTTGACGCCTAGCTTTTTTTTTTTTTTTTTAAGACTTATTTTTGTTTAACTTTGAAAGCTCAAAGTTCGTATTGTATTTTTTTCCCCTGCTGCACAGTATGTCATTTGGACATCTGGGTATTTGGGGCATATGTTATCCCCGCCCGTTACAAACATAAAAAAAAAAAAAAAAAAATTCCTTTAATCTCTTTTAATCTTATCTTTTTAAAACTGCAATTTGCAACCCTCTCGCCGCACATGCATGCAAATAACCTATGTAACAAACACATTACATCTGATCTGTGTGCACATACTGATATGATGTTTAATGAAAACAATATATATATATATATTTGTATTTCAGAAATTTTGACATGTAGTTCAGAAAATATTGTTTTATTCAGAATCACTCGATTAGTCATGTTAAAAGTGAATTTCGGAAACTGCAACTAGAAATTTCAATTTGACGCCTAAAATATTTACGCCTTCCCTTTCCTTCCCAATTTCTATCACTGCTGTGGAGTACAATCATTATATTGTCCATCACCAGTTTTAAGTTGCTTCCAGAAAATCAAGAAGCGAGTTTCTGTCATAAGGACTAGAAAATGCACAGGCTGAAATTTTGAGGACTAGGGGCGACAAGTACTTGCTTATCCAGCCTACCCCGTTTATTTTTTATTTTGCAATGTAAGGCTTGGCCTAGATAAAAAACGATAAAATCAGGACTGACCTAATCTTTTTTTTAAGATGAATATAAAACACTATGCCCTGCACAAAACAGAATTTAATTTAGTATGACAGGACTTATTTTAATCTATTCTTCCATATAAAGACATGCAACAACTGTGTATCATTTCCTAGCATCGGTTACTATATTTATTTCTTAAAATTTCTATGTTTTAGCTTTAGCATAAGAGCACTTTCACGGATTTTAAACTTTTATTGTCATTTTGGCAATTAATTAAATAAGTTATCACAATTGCATAAGTAAAGACAATGGCAACAAACGTCTGAGCTAATTTGGTGCAAAATATCAAGGAGTCCCATACTAAAGTTGTTACATTTCTTTAGCACGATTTCTCTCAATTTTAATTAATTAAAAAAAAAAAAAATTCTTTTTTGACATCAGAAGAATTTATTTATTTATTTTTTGGCAGAATTTTGTTTTTTCTTTTAAAATTTTTAACGTTACAATGGGATTTTCTTTAATATCTTTTGAACCAATTATCTGATTGAACTAAAAGAATATGGCATTAGCTAGATTTTGCAGTAATTAATTAGTATACCAACTTTTGTTAAAATCTAATAATTTTGATAGATAAAATGATAAACTTTCAGCTTTATACAGTTAGGTAAAAACAAAAATGTTTGCACGTTCATTCCAGGTGACAGATCGAAATGTAACGATGGCAAAATCACTGTTTGAAAGAAATAGTACAATCTGCCGTACTAAAAGAAATGTATATATTTTTAAAAATTATAACTTAAAAAAAAAAAAAAAAGAAAGTAATTGCCTGCTGAGCCCAGCCCAGCTCCGTACAGATTTTTAATCAGTGCGTATAACAATTTTCGATGTTTTCACAAGTATCTGCAGCAACTCAGAAATTGTGTACATAAATAGCGTGTCGTATTGTAGCACACTTCTAAATAATGTGTTTTTTTACCTTCAATGTTAAAATGTAATATACTTTTTAAACGCCCCTAGTAGAAAAAAAATATATATAAATTAAGTCTTATCTCCTAAGTGACTTTTTCAGATATGTTTAAAACTAAAAGCTCTTACTTTGAAGCTTCACAAAGATTTTGTCACGGTTCCACGACTTCATCAGGAGCAGCTTCACATAATATGCAGATCAGGAATGGATTGGATTTGGGAATAAGACCGATTGACTGCTGTAGGTCCTGGGCCTCAGGGAGAATGCCCACCGTGGGGGTCTTTCTAAGGTGCCCTAGCCCGTATTATGCAAGTTTTGGAGAAAATCACGGAAAACTGCGAACGGCTAGGCCGACATGCGTGACATGGGATCAAATCCGGCACCTCATGTCTACCAGCTTTGAACATAGAACCTCTTGGCCACTGGTGAGCCTATGTAGATCACGAAAGTAAACATAAACCTCTTCCTCGTCCTGTGATTGCAATAGATGGGAACACTTGCAGAATATGCTCAGTAATAGTTTGTTCCTGTTGCAACTATATCTGTTTTTAAAACTTTTGGAAGTTTCGCGATGAAGGGTATAAACATAATTTTTGTGATTTGCTAATTTATTTGTATTATCAAACTCTATTTTAATTTATTTTTATAAAGAGTAGTTAGTGCAGTGGCTGTTCTATCGAATTTAATATCAGATTTATGTTCTTTTATTCTATTTTTCATTTTGTGCTTTGTGAAGCTTCGAAGTAAGGCCTTTTAGTTTTAACACACTGGCTGCCGATCTCACATAACTGGCATCTCAAACAGCACTCCCCATTATGCACTGGCGCGAGATTAGCCGCCAATGTGTTAAACATGTTTAATAAAGATTTCAATGTTAATTTAAGTGGATTTTTTCTTTTAGATTTTTGAATAGGAGACTACGTGAAAAATGCCAGAGCTGGGAATCGAACCCAGGCATTTTTCACATAGTTGGTTTATGAAAAATTTACATCAACCTTTACACTCCAACCTATTTAAAATGAATATTCCCGGTTGATGAATTCATGAATAAAAAAATTTCTAAATTGAAATTTCGTAGTCTATGGAGTTGTGCTACGATTAATATTGTCTGACCTGTTACATCTGCGTTTACAGACAAGGTGACTTTCCCAATGGTTGTTATGTAAGAAATGCTAAGCTGGTTATCAGCCAGGGCGGCTCAGTGGAAGAGCATCCGCATGTTAAGCGGAAGGGGATGGGTTCGATTCCCGGTTCTGGCATTTTTCACATAGTTGGTTTAAGAAAAATTTAATCAACCTTCACACCGACAACCTTTTTAAAATGAATATTCCCAGTTGATGAATTCATGAATAAAAAAAATTCTAAATTGAAATTTCATAGTCTATGGAGTTGTTCTACGATTAATATTGTCTCACTTCTTACATCTGGGTTTGCAGACAAGGTGACCTTGCCAACGGTTGTTACGTGAAAAATGCTAGGCTGGTTATCTGCCAGGGTGGCTCAGTGGAAGAGCATCCGTGCGTTAAGCGGAAGGGCCTGGATTCGATTCCCGGCTCTGGCATTTTCCTCATAGTTGGTTTATGAAAAATTTAATCAACCTTTACACTCCAACCTAATTAAAATGAGTATTCACGGTTGATGAATTCATGAATAAAAATATTTTTAAAGTTAAACTATACTTATAAAATTATTTTAATTCTCCGCGTATGAATATAATAATTCCATTTGCAAGTATTTCTGTGATAAAGCTATCAATATTATTGTACAACATCTCATGTATTCCCTCATTAAGGGAGACTGACAACCTTTTTACTACGTTTTTATTAACTCACTTTCTTGTTTGTTTGTCCAGTATAAATCTTGCAATCGAATTTTAACTAACATCTCGACTAGCTAGACATTTTAAACTTTTAGAATAGCTCAGAACACGATGACATACTTTTATTCAATTAATAAATGTTTGAAAATTTCTTAAAATTGCTTTCTTTGTTACGCATTTGATCATTTTCTTTCAAGTTCGTGTGATAATTCATCAAAAAAATTATTTTAAAGTACTTATTAATACATAAATTGTCAAGTTTATATGATTCAACAGAAAATTTAAAAACGTGGTATATAAAAAATTCCTTTTATCTTGTAATTATTTTAACAAAAATAAAAAGGATTTCGAGATATGAAAACAAATTGCTCTTTATGCAAACAAGATAAATTTTATCAAAATTAATAAAATTTTATTAAAGTGAAAACAAGAAATTTTTTGTAATAATGAATATTGTTAAAAGTTAAATACATTATTTTGCAGTAGGTAGACAAATTATGGATGATTGTTTTTACTGTTTTTAACGCTACTGGAAATGTAAAATCAGTAATCTGTGAGAATATTTTCCTCAAGGAAAATATTGTCATAAGCATTAATGCCCAATATAAAAATTTATCTGTAATATATTAAGTTCATACAAAATAAATACAAAAATACAAAAATTAAAATAAATGAATTACATTCCATGTATAGATAAATTTATCAAAGAGAATATTCTCTTGGATATTACTTTATTTCTTTATATAAAAGATCCTTATACTGTAATTATTTTGAGGAGAATATTCTTATTCTTAGAAAATAACTTCAAAAAGTTCAGGATTATAGTGGTGAAATTACAGAATGTGAAATTTATTAATATATAGTCATAAGTAATTATTTTTTATAAGAATAAAAGCAACGGGTATTACTGTAATGTACTTAAAATATAAAATATGAGAACTATTAGCACACTGTATGTTTCATTTTAATTCTATTTTAAATTTCAATGTTTTATTTATTTATTTATTTTTCAAATCACTGTCTGAAACGTTTCGCATGCTGTAGTAAAATATAAACATATAAATCATTTATTTGTTCTCAACAAAAATAATTCTTATTAGAGCAATTACAAAGATTATTAACATTTTGACACTGGGAACTGCAAAAAATTTCGTTATTATTTCTATTTTTTAAGTAACTTTTATTAATTAATATGTATTTTTTTTTAATAAAATATTCAGTAATTTATTTTCTTAAACTAACGAACTTTTTCCATCCATTTTTATGTAAGATATGTACAATTCAAAACAAAAAAATCAAAAATGCAAGTTAAAATTTAAAGCTTGTTTTCGATCGTTTCTATAGAAATGAAAATAAACATAAGCTAAAAACACTGGTTATCACGTGAACCTTTTGGCCAATAAGCGTTCATAGTTCCAAGCGGGTTGAAATACTCTCGGTTCAACAACTTTACATCCCAAGTAAACGGTGAATACCGATTTGTCACTCCCGGTTATTCGGGACCGACCGTCAGCTTCTGAACCGCCAGTTCTACTGGCAGTTAAAGTTATCGGTGAATACGGGCGTTAGTACCTTTATTTTCCACAGATTATAATGAAATTTACATACATTATCCATATGCGCATATATAATTATTAGCATTAAGATTTACAGGGCTACTCGAAAAGATTCATATAAATTGAGGGCTATAACCAGAAATAGCTGAAGATGGATTTTCAGTTTTATTAATAGATCTTAACGCTTTCCAACAATGTTTAAGAGCGATTATGAATTCAGTTAGTAATAGTATACAAGTATTCCTTTCTGTTTGTCTGACTCTCCCAGGCCCGGACTGGCCAGGTCCTCTGGTCGGCGATTGCCGAGGGCCCCAAAAAGCCCTTCAAAACATACTACTTTATAATTAGTTATATCAGAGAATTTTGATAATTTTTTCCCTATAATTTTACGGATTTAATGTGCTCATAAATTCAAGCATGTTCGCGACCAAAGAATTGAAAAGCGAACAAATATTGAAGCTTTGTGTTGAAAACCTTGTTTTCCTTGATTATTTTCATCTAGAATGAATGTGTGCGTAAGTTAAGTCAAGAACGTTTCATTAATTGTGCATACTACTTTATGCTTCATCTTCATCCTGCATGGGCATGTTTGTTCTCTCATCATAAACAGCCACGAACTTTTAAATGTAGCGTCTAGATTGCGGTAATTACGTCTCTTCGGAGATGTAATTATTGTTCTTACCTAATAACTAGCTTCTTTGTCGCAACGCTCACTCACTAATAAGTCTCGTAGTAAGGTTGTGTATGTAAAGCAGTGTCAAAGCTGTGTGTCAGCATGAAACGTGTCTATGAACGTGGAGCTTCGAAAAGAAAAGAAGAGAAAATCTTTAGATGTTGAAAAAATTTCCAAATGTCTAAATACTTGGTTAACTAGTTCACTTCTGAGTCGCAAAGTCAGCCTTTGAGGAACGACAGTGATACATAAAGTACATTTAAACTCGAATTAGTTTCTCATAAGTTCGTTCTCGTTCTTTAGTCAGCTCATAAGTTCAAGCAAAACAATTCAATGATTTAATTATATAAAATCAATGTTTAAAATTAGAGGTTCTTAATTTCAGATGAAAATTAGAGATTTTATATAAAAATAATACTTAAGTGCCTCCACATACTCAGTAATTCGAGACAAGCCTGTTATCATCTGTTTCTTGTTATCATCTGTTATCTGTTATCATCATCTGTTATCTTGTTATCTGTTTCTTGTTTCTGTTATCATCTTATTATCTGTTTCGTATTTGCCTTTAAAACCATTATAATAAATGTGCAAACCAACAAATCAAATGTCTGCCATCAACGCTTCGCTTTCATATGCCTAGCGGCATTTTCAATCACAATTATTTATTTGAATAAAACTGCATTAATAGTGGGAATTTCCTTGTTTTATTTATTTATTTATTTTCTTTTTGCTGTTGTTTTAGAATATAATGCAGAAAGTTACGGGAAAAAAATAGCTAAACAGTTCTATTATTTAATTTTCTAATACTAATTTTCAAAATTATAGGTTTTTAATTTTGGGTTAAATTAGACATTTTATTTAAAAATTAACTGAACCCGGCCACACATTGCTGTGGTTTCAGTAGGCTTTAGCAGTTTCGCTATTCGGTGATAATGATCTTAAAGTTCCATATCTGTTATCAGTATTAAAATCACACACACGAAAAAAAAAAAAAAATTTTTGAAATCAATCAAACTTTTGATTTAGATTCCTGCTGCGCTTAGCAGCTGATCCAACACATGCTGATCCAACAGTCTTTTTTCCCTATAAAATTCTGTACGAAACAGATTTCGTACGTTCTTTCATCTATTTTTCCTTATAAAAGCATGCAGTGATTGTTTCGCTCCTTAGGAACGGTTTCTTAAAAAAATTTCGGTACAGCTTCGGTACATAAGACCCCTTCCCCTCCCCCCCTGGCGGCATTTAGTCTTTCGTTGTCATTTTGCCGATGAATTAAAGAGGCTGTTGCAATTGTGTAAGTAAAGATCTTGGCTAGAGTTGCTTAGTTCATTATATATTTGTACCAAGGTTTTGAGAGCTAATTTTCGTCTTGTTATAAAATATATTTTACAATTTGTATCTATTAAATCGCAGCTAAAGAACACCTTTTTTTCCCCAATATGCTTGGTAATTTATTACTGTTGTTCCTTTTTTATAATTATTTAGGTATTACTGTAGGATTTAGATTATTATGGTTTCTTCAACAATGTGATTTGGTTGCATAAAAATAAAAATATTTCACATTCTCATTTTTAAAAAATGAACCACTCGTAATTAAATAGTATAAATATTTTTTTTTTTTCTTTCTTTTTTTTTTTTTTTTTTTTTTTTTTCAGCATGGAGCTAGTTTAGGAATAGTATATAAAAATATGTAAATATTTATTGTGAGAATAATTAAACGACATCAGAAAAAAGCTTACAATTTTGCTGAACTATTTTCTTAGTAGCAAGAAAGCTATATGTGGTTTTTAGGCATATGTAAGCCGAATTTTCAGAAATTACATATTTTAATACCCTCTATCTGGGTGAAAATACTAACTGCACTGGCTTATTTTTCCCCCACTTAAAAAAACTATCAACTGCACTCGGACATGCAAATGCCTCCTGCTACCTGAAACTCCCGGTACAAATTTAGATCCTTCCACTGAAAGTAATGAAATAGGAAACGAAAGATGCAATGCGAAACCAAAAAATAAATAAAATCACTGGAGACCCCTACCACGCTGTGCATGAATCTGAAAACGCACGTAACTCGATTCCGCGGCAATCACTATCACGCACGTTAAAAACAAAAACACATCACTGGACACCCCTACCTCTCACAAGTAAACCTTCTCTCCTTTGGTACCGGTTTTCCGGAAACCCATATATTTTCTGAAAGCTTATGTTACAAATAGAAAAACTGTGAAATCTTAGGGTCAGAGGGGTAAACGTTTAGGAGCTATAGGAGATACAGAGTATCAGTAAAGTGTTGGAAACATGACATCAAAAGTCGCTAAAATGCTCGTTTCACGTATTTATATGAACTAATTATATCGTAAGAATTTTGATACCTCAGTTTAAAGGAAGAAACAACTCGTTGAAAAGAAACAATATGCGTTGGAATGTTGAAAATGTGACTTGTTATTGACTTCAAACAAAATCTATTACAAGAAACAATCAATGTGCAAATCATGAAATAAAGAGTGAGACGGGCTGAAAGACGGTACACAAAGGACATATTTTACAAAAGCGACAGCCGAACACTTTGCACACCTCATTTGTCAATGAATCAAAGCAGTAATCCATTGGCGCAATCCACATTCCAGGTTCGTCGTCCAAGTATCCGCCCTTATAAAAAAAAGAGTACTTAAACAAGTTCTTGAAACGAGGAGCGTTGAACTTATATAGGGAAAAAGGACTGCTGGGCCAGAAAACTATCGCGAAGCCAGATGTTCTCCTGTGTTTCGATAATGATTGTGTCCGTTATGTAACGAGCAAAAGTTTTGTACTGTCTGAAAAAATGAATATCCAGAGGCTGGATCTTTCCCGTACATCCTTCAGGTACCAGTTCTTTTTGTAGGACTTTACCATCAGGTACTTCGGAAGCAGATGATCTTTGTTAGAACACCATGAATCCACTAAAATCAGAATTTTCTGCTTGTCATCAGGCATACTTGGCCAAAATACTCCATGATAGAAGTGGAGGACGGCGACTGTTGCAACGAGCCTTGCTGTTCGGTTATCGACACTATCATCTTCGAAGTTCATTTTCTCCTCTCATTCTCCTCCATGGCCTCCAGCAAATCCTAATGTCCGTATCTCTTTCAAAATTTCCATATCATTTTCCAAGAGAGTATTTATGTCTTTTACCATCTCCAATTCCTGGATGTTCGGGAACCGATAGCTTGTTCTGAATCGGGAGAACAAGGCAGCCACAACGACTTTAGGATACATCGAAAATGTAAGAAAAAGACATACAATACGTTAGTGCTTGACAGCAACATACGAAAACATACAAGAAATAGAGACGTCATTACAGGAATATGTCCATCTATACATAATTTACTGATTGTTTGTAGGTCCTACAGCTCCTAAACGCTTGTCCCTCTGCCCCTAAGATTTCACGGTTTTTCTACTTGTGACATAAGCTTTCAGAAAATATATGGGTTTCCGGAAAACCGGTATCAAAGAAGAGAAGGTTTATTTGTCAGTGCATGATTCTGAAAACGCACGTAATTCGGCTCCGCGGCAATCACTATCACGCACGTTAAAACAAAAAAAAAAAAATCACTGGACACACCTACCTCGCTGTGCATGAATCTGAAAACGCAGGTAACTCGGTTTCGCGGTAATCACTATCACCCACGTTAAAACCAAATAAACATCACTGGACACACCTACCTCGCTGTGCATGAATCGGAGAACGCCCGTAACTCGCTACCGTGGCAATCACTATCACGCACGTTAAAAGCAAAAAAGCATCTCTGGACACCCCTACTACGCTGTGCATGAATCTGAAAACGCTCGTAACTCGCTTCCGTGGCAATCACTATCACGAACGTTAAAACCAAAAAACATCACTGGACACCCATACCTCGCTGTGCATTAATCTGAAAACGCAAATAACTCGGTTCCACGGCAATCACTATCACACACGTTAAAACAAAAAAACAAAAATCACTGAACACCCCTACCTTGCTGTGCATGAATCTGAGAATGCCCGTAACTCGCTTCCGAGGCAATCACTATCACGCACGTTAAAACCAAAAAACATCACTGGACACCTCTACTCCGCTGTACATGAGCTGAAAATGCACGTAACTCGGTTCTGCGGCAATCGCTATCACGCACGTTAAAAAAAAAAAAAAAAAAAAAAAAAAAAAAAACATCTCTGGACACCCCTACCTTGCTGTGCATGAATTTGAAAACGCACGTAACTCGGTTCAGCGACAATACTATCACGCACGTTAAAACCAAAAAAATATCACTGGACACACCTACCTGGCTGTGCATGAATCTGAGAATGCCCGTAACTCGGTTCCGCGGCAATCACTATCACGCAGGTTAAATCAAAAAAAAAAAAAAAAAAAAAAAAAAAAACATCACTGGACACACCTACCTCGCTGTGCATGAATTTGAGAACGCCCGCAACTCGGTTCCGCAGTAATCACTATCAGGCAAGTAAAAATCAAGATAAACTTCACTGGGTTCCTTACTTCGCTGTGCAGGAATCTGAAAACACAGGTAACTCGGTTAAATTACATATAATTAGGGGTCAGAATCGATTAACAGCTTTAACTGGGTTAATCGTAGTTCATTAATCGATTAATCGGATTTTTAATCGGTTTTCATTTTTCTTTGTATAATTTTATTTCAATGATGAATGAAACTCTCATATTGTGTATACATAATGTGTATTATTCATAAGTTTGACTGAAAAAAAAATTACACTCATGTCCATAAATTAAGGATAATTCAGATTCACACTGAAATCGAACTTTAACCTTTTACAGGCCAATGTTCCCAATTGGGAACATCAAATTAAAACTTATTTAAAAAATTAAATTGCACTAATATTGACTTGAAAAAATTAGCGGACATACTTAAAAGATGACTTGATTTTTTAAAACAGAAGCAACATTCCTATCATTAGTTGGTAACTGTACAAAAAATCCCCAAAATGATCATTTTCATATTTCTTCCCACAGAGTACAAATAAAAAAATGCATAAAAATTTGAAAGTATCCGATGACTCTGAAAATCAGTTGGTTTATTTTAAACAGCTCTTATTATCAAAAAAGACATCAAACTTGATAATATTAATCAGATTATATTAATAATCTATAATATTAATCTTAATAATTTAAGAATATTAATAATTATTATTAATGGCATTTAATATTTATGTATGTATTTTTTTTTCCATTTAAATGTTTAACATCCCTTAACTAAAGTATTATAAAGTAAAATATGCAAATAACTAATGAAAAATATACCTGGATCTAAATTCGGCCTGTAAAAGGTTAATGCAAAAATTTCACCTGTAGAAATACCACACACATCTTCAAGAATAATATGCAAAGTATAGGAAGCCATCATATGACGCTGATATGATGTTACAATGACGAAAGTGTAAGAAGGTGGTAGATAAGGAATGGGAGCAAAGAAGGGGATTGGGATTGGGTTTTACGTCGCACTAATGCTGCGCAGATGGGCAATTGGCGACGGTCTGGGACACACCCCTAGAGGTGGTCCGGAGACATGCCATCACAATTTTAATCCTCCACGGAAGGGATGGCTCTCCCGCTTCGGTAACCCCCAGAGGTATAATTTTTGATGGGAACATGGAGGACATTGCGGCCACGACAGATTTTACGTGCACCAGCCACCATTAGTGTACACGACGGTCTTTGGCCGGCTCGAGTACCGAACCCGCAATCTTCCAATTACGAGGCCGGCGCTCTACCGACTGGGCTACCGCGGCCCGGGAGCAAAGAAGGAAAATTGTTCACAAGCGTTCTGTGTGCCTCTCAGTGCCACAAGCGAATGGTTATGACACAGAGGACGCATGCAGATAATTTTTTACGTGGTAGAATTATCGGCCTACTAGAATGTGGGCGTACTCAGATAGAAGTATCGGGGGAACTTAGAATCGCCCAAAGTGTCATCTCTAGGCTTTGGCAACGATTCCAAAATGATGGAAATGCCAGGCGACGTTACAGTACTGGTCGGCCCCGAGTTACAATGCCGAATGACCACCGATATTTGGCAGTAACTGCCAAAATAAGCAGATAAAGCACAGCATCAGACCTGTCTCGTCAGCTGTGTGCAGCCACGATTGCCACAATTTCAAGACAAATCGTGTAGAGCAGTTGATATTGGCAGGGAGATATTGGTCTATATTCTCGCAGGCCTGTTAGATGTGTTCCACTAACGACAATGCACTGTGCCAGCGGTTAACTTGGAGTAGAGAACATGTAATGCGGACAGCGGCACAGTGAGCTTGTGTGATGTTTTCTGACGAGTCCAGGTTTAGCTTGCTGTGCGATTCACGCCAGACTTTCATATGTAGAATGTCAGGTAGCCGCTACCACCAAAACAACATCATTGAACGCGTTACTGTGGGGCAAGAGTGCTCGTTTTTTTTTTTTTTTTTTTTTTTGTTTTTTTTCGGGGGGGGGTTGTCATATTGGGCACCAGAACAGATCTGCATGTTCAAATAGGAAAAATGATAGGCCAGATTTATCGGGACATCATTCGGGAGCAACATGTACGTTTGTTTAGGGGTGCCATGAGCCCAGAATTTGTGTATATTGATGACAATGCGTGTCCTCACCGTGCAAACGTTGTAAACGGATGCCTACAATCTGAAGCTATCATCCGCATGGAATGGCCAGCATTCTCACCTGACTAGAATCCGACAGAGCATGTGTAGCACATGCTTTTACGACGAGTTGTAATCCGTCAACCACCTCCTACGTGTGTACCAGAACTCCGGAGAGCATTGCTTACTGAATACAGTAATCTTCCCCAAGATCAGATCAATAATTTAATACTCAACATTCCAAGCGTTGTAAGGACTGTATTTCATTATCTGAGAGACATACAATGTGTTAAGCATCATAACAACCATGTAATGTTATGTTTTTGTAAGGGAGATATTTTTTGTAATTGCTTCAGGGAGTTGCTTTTATAAATGGTATCCTACATAAACCACCTTTTTTTGTTCTGGATCTTTTGTTTAATAAATGGACTTTATGAATAAATCATGTTTGTTTTGCGTTTGAACCTTTATTTGTCTCAGCTAGCATTATCCTTAATTTATGGACGTGAGTGTATATTTTTTTTTTTAAATTTTGTCTAATCAATTATATTTATTTCATAGCTGAAATTTCAATCAATTTTCAGAGTAATAATTGGTGACTTTAAGTGTTAATTTTATGCAAATATTTTCACTTATTCAATTTTTTTTAATAAATTAATTTTTCAATTCCATTTGAAAGAAATATTAAATGAATTTTCACATATTTTAGTTTTATATTTGCAGGACTTGTCCATCTCGCTTGATACTATATTTAAATGAATTCTCAAAATTCCATATCATTATCATAAAAATCTCAAATTCTTATATTTTAGTTCATCTTTGACCCTTCAGACTAGAACACAGAATATTATTTTCTGTTTATACTTCAAGAGTTACTATCAGCAATTCTGAACAGACAATAAACGCTTGAAAATACTGTGAAACTCTGTTGACATTTCCCCAATCAGAGGGATAGTAAAAATCTCAATCCCTTCTTCTTCTTTTTTTTTTTATCTTTAGCATTTCCATTTTTTGAAAGCTTCTTGTTTCTGAGAATACTATTACCCTAGCCAACACTTTCTTTAGTAGACTGCATACAGGTGGTGTTGCTCCAGCATGCACATGAAACGGCATTTTGTTTAATAACTGTCCTCCCCCTTTTCTCTATCAACGAAAGTACAACAACTTCTTTTGCGAGGTTTTATTTTTATTTATTTATTTTATTTTACTTTCTTTTTTTCTTTTTTTTTTTGCTTTTTCATTATTTGAGGAATGTTTCTTAGAATGTTGGTTAGCAAAATATGTGAAAAAATATTTTGTAGGCAGAACAACATTTTTACTTTAATTCGTAGTTTGAAAATTTTAATCGGATTTTGAAAATTTTTAATCGAATTAATCGACCCGATTAACTCGATTAAAAAAATTGATCGGGAGTAAGCATTGATCGATTGACCGAACCAATTAATCTATTAATCGGCACAGCCCTACAAATAATATTATAAACTTTCAGCTAGGGCAGTTAGTATAATTCCACCAACAAACTTTTGGGTTCTTCCTATTCACAGCGAAAGGGTGGTAAGATAAAAACTTGCAAGTGAGTAAGTGAAAAAGGCTTAAGTCTAGAGGGTGCAGTTGGTGTATTTCGAGTGCAGCTGGATAACACCCCTCTATCTATATACATATAAAAGTACTTCCACTGACTGATCAACGCACAGCAAGATCTACTGGAGCCACTGACTCGAAACTGGGTCAGATTACATGAACATATAGTGTAACCAACCCAAGAAGCGATTTTACAAAATTCGCTCCTCATGGGGGGCAAGGAGAGAGTAGAACGTGATATCATAAACTCCTCTATATTTCAATGGGAAAAAAAAAGAAAAGCAGTTATCAGTAAAATTTTTGCTTTAAAATATAGCTAACACAAACACCCAAAAACATATTTCTGGAATTTTAGAAATTCGGCCATCAAGGGGAGAAGGAACAAAACGTGATTTTACGTAACCCTTCATATCTCAAAAAAAAGACAGATATATGTAAGATTTTGCTTTAAAATACAGCAAACACAAATATCTAAATACCAATTTCAGGAATTTTAGAAATTCAGTCCCCAAAGGAGAGAGAAAAACTTAATTTCGCATTATAAAACATGATTTCACATAACTCAAACAAGCAAACAAGCAAATAAGAAAAAAAAAAAAAAAAAAAAAACAGATATCCGTGAGATTGTTGTTTTAAAATATAACGAACAAAATGCCTAAAACACAATTTCTGGAATTTTGTAAATTCAGTGTCCAAGGGGGGGGGGGGGAAGAGGACAAAACGTGATTTCCACCAACTAAATAAACACTGTCGTGGCGATTTTGTGCGGGACTGGGTTACGAATTTTGTAGTGAAAGTTGGTTCTAGACAGCTGACACTACTCGACGTCGTTTTGTAAAATTCCTCCCTCCCCATCCCCCGGGGGTGGCAACAAAAGACTGTTTACGAGTATAACTTAGCTCCAAATCACTTCACAGTTAAGAAACAGCACAAGAAGCGACTAGACTTGTGTACAAAAAAGAAAATATACATAACAATAAGAATTTCGCAAAATCCAGATATTCCAGTAAAACTCTACGGAAAATGCCACGTAGACGTAGAAAACAACTGTGTTTTCTGGAATATATTTCCAAAAACCCATTTTGATGTTTTGCGATTTTTTTTTTTTTTTTTTTTTTTTTTTGGGGGGGGGGGGGGAGGGATTTACAAGATAAGACAAATTTCAGAGCCGCCTTTCTGCATTAAATTTTTCATGGAGAATCTATGGGAGCTACGTTCACGAATTTTGGTGTGCGTTGAATATTTCCATCAAACATTAACTGTGACGAGATTTGCTAAAATTCCCCATGGAAAAAAAAAATGCAAGTGTAATTCTATTCTAAATTAAAACGGGTGGTGTTCCCTCCGTGAGTTTAGCTTGCATTCATTGCATGATTCGACAAGGATGTATTTAAAAAAAAAAACAGTCTTAAGTGTACTTTTTTAATATCGGAATTATTGGCTAGTACTTGGATACTTTTGCTGCCGACTGTAGTATTCATTCAAGTATAGTATAAACTTCACCTCAAGTATAGTATAAACTTTTAAAAATTACCTTTAATGCGTGAGTTTCCGTACATGAAAAACTGATCTCTCTATTATACTGACTCTGTATTTTTCATAGCTTTGGAGTTTATAAAAAAAAGTCTGTCTTCCATAAGGGTTTTAAAAGTGAAATTATTGGTACAGCTTTAGTAAAGTACAGTCAGCTGCAAAATTATTCGAGCACTAGCAATAATCCTTGCCAAAAAAAAGTACACTTAATACAGCTTTGTTAAATAAATCCTTGTCGAGTCATGTTCTTAATCAGTCTAAGAACATGATTCGACAAGGATTTACTTAGCAAAACAGTCTTAAGTGTACTTTTTAAATATAGGAATTATTGGCTAGTGCTCGAATAATTTTGCAGCCGACTGTATAAAATTTTAAAAGACTGTCTTTTGAAATGTTTGAAGGTTTCTGTACATGAAAAACTTTGTAATAAAACATAAATTGTGAAAAGAAAAAAGAAAAAAAGTCAATTGTTTTGGATAAAAATGATAGTAAAACAGTAGACACAATTGCACTTTCATACACTCGTGCATACTTTTTTTTAGCCTGATAAAGTGTTGTACTATTACTTAGACATAGGAGTCATAGACGATTTTTTTTTTTTTTTTTAATTTATGGTATTTGCTGACAAAGTTTATTTATTAAATTTGAGCAGCAGATCTTTAGCACATTGCACTGTTAGAATATATAACCAGACTTAATTTTTAACAGAAATATAGACATTTACGCAACATTAAAAATGCCAACGTATTTAGTGCGGTATGCTTCATGGTGCCAAAACTGCAGTTTGCATTTAATATTTTTTACTTTGACATTTTCAACCTTATGTAAATAATTATACATTGAAGTGTTTTTTAAATTTATAATTAAAGTTAACATAAATCGAGAATCTGACACAAAAGTCCAAGTTATTATTTTTTTTTTCACTGCTTATTTCACAATTTATTTATAGCCAAACCATGTAATTACGAGTACAGCTGTATTCAAATAGTGGTGGAGAAAACAAAAAGTTCCCTTTTACTTTGGTGTCTGTCTTTGTACTACTGTAATATAGCCATCACTAAGACTCCTATATGATAAGAGCTTGCGCAGTGTCCGCCATTTTCTATCCCGTCTGGGAAAGTGTTGGAGGTAGAAAAAGCTAGGTTACCTGGTTAGCGTTGTTATCGCTTTTAAATTTCTATACAGATCAAGTGAGCTACAACTTCTTATCACGAAACAAACATGTTGGCAATTTTAAGAACATCGCCAACATTCTCCAAACTGCAACCCTTCACGTTAAAAGAAATGTAATATTAAAGTTAATTTTAAAAGAATATAAAACAACAACTTAAAAAAACAGTACATTCATATTAAATTTGTCAAACAACTTTGAAAATAAAATGAAATAATTTGAAAATAAGGGAAATCTTACGCTACATGGTTGTGCTCCTGCTCCGGGTATTCACGAGTTACATCTGCAATTTATAGTCCATTTTTTCCTTCTTTCTGGATTAGAAGAAAATATAAACAGGCAGTGCAATTTTCTGGAGTTATTCGTGCAATTTATTGCAGAAAAACCACCAATAATAAATAGTCAGCCGGTCTTATGGGATAGAAAATGGCGGATGCGTCAGCCTGTCTATGTAGGAGTTCTAACCATCACAATTGAGCTTTGCGAGGCATAAGAAAACTATCTTTCAACCAGGGATATGATTATCAAAATGTCAAAGATGAAAGAATTAATGTATGCAAAGCAGGGTTGTGTAGATTTTGCCCGACCCGAAAAAACCTGGGTGGGTCTTTTAAAAATTTTTATTAAAAATTTCACTTTTATCTAACTTCTAACAAATATATAAATGTAAAACAAGTATAATGCACATTATTTTAACATAGAGAAAGAATTTTCAATAATATTGCAGATGCTAAAATTTCTCTATAGAAAAAAAATCTTGAAATAATCCCAATAAAAAATTAATTTATAATATCTCATTAAAATACAATGCAATTTTTTTTATAAACAAATAAAAACAAAACAGAGTTGTTTGTAAAATATAAAGAAAGTTGTCGAGTTTAAGGACAGTATAATATAAATGAATAAAATTAAAATTAAAACAAATAACTGAAAAGTTTAACGCTGAAATGCTAATATGTAATCAGAAGAACAATAATTCAAAACATTTCATGAAAATCTATTGAATACAAAATATTTAATAAAGCAATAATAAATAAATTTTTTATTAATTTATTTTTTTGTAAAAGTAAAGAACAGATAAACTGTATTTTAGAGTATTTAAAGCATATATATATATATTTTTCCTTATAATATATTGAAAGATTTTAGAAGTTTTAAAATTAAATTAATAAAATTTTGATTTTTAATGAATAATTAACATTTGATTTTTTAAAATCATCTCATTAATGTGTTTCATATTACAAAAAGAAATAAAATAAAAATATTTCTCGCTCGAAACCAAGAAAGCTCCCCCCCCCCCCCCCCCCAAAGAAGAAGAAAAAAAAAAAAAAAAAAAAAAAAAAAAAAATCCTGATAAAACCCGATTTTGAAAAAACCAGGAATTTTTCCAATCCTGATGCAAAGGCAAGAAATTTAAACTTTTTTTTAACATAATCTATTATATTAGAGCAATAAATATATTTTTTAATCTTCAATTTATAATAAAGAACAAATTATTTTATGCTTTCGTATTTTATTAAGTTTTATTTAATTAGGTGTTTGAACAAATTCACATCCGAAAGACAGAAAAGTTCAAAAAGCCTGAAATTGTATACAAAGACAAGACATTGAAATGAAATTCTATATTTGTGATGAAAAAATCTATTATATTAGAGTAATAAATATGAATCATGAATCTGAAAAAAAAAAAAAAAAATATGCTTTAGTTTTCTCCTGCTGACTCTGCTCACCAACCTCCGAGGGAAGTTTCGACTCCCCCAACTCGCTTCACTTATTAACCCTTGCAGCACTCTACTCACCTTATTGCTACTTTGCCTTTCACAGAATAGGAATATAAGGGTTACATACAAACGGAACGCTTGCAATTTCGATGACGTAAATTTTGCAAGTTTTTTGCAAATACAGTCGGCAGCAAATGTAACAGAGTACTACCGAAAATTCCTATGTAAAAAAAAAGTACACTTAGTGCAGATTTGTTAAATAAATCCTTGTCGAATCCTGTTCTTAGACAGTCTAAGAACACGATTCGACAAGGATTTATTTAACAAAACAGTGTTAAGTTTGCTTTTTTCACATAGGAATTTTTGCTAGTGCTCGGATACTTTTGCTGCCGGCTGCAGTCATACATTTAAAACGCCTGCAAACGGCTTTGCAACTGGAAGTGTTTCATTTGTATGTACCCCTTAGTAGTGCATAACGCAAGACAAAAGTAGAAAAATTTTACAAAAATTTCCATATTCAAAGTTCAAATCAAATATATAATATTTAATTATTATATTAATACGAAAATGTATTATCTAATTACTAGCGGTAAGTAATCCAGTTACTGTTCTGCCATTTTATTCACAATATTCATCTTTAAAAACAACATGCACAAAGAAAAGGAACTTAAATACCTGGAGGCAATGAAGGAAGCAATAAAGAGATGAGTCAGCTAAAATTCTTGATTAAAAGGTTTTATTTCTTGATTTACGGGTGGTTGAAGACTAATGAGGATTTCAGATAAACGTTGGCTGCTTATGTCCCTCGCTCATGACTTCCAAAACGGCAGGCTGCAAGGTACCTGTGCACTCTACCCGATCCTAAGGCTCCTATATATACGAGCTGGCGCATCAGGCATTTTGTTGCCTTAGGTTTGCCACATGTACCCAGTGCGTTTCTCTGATAAACAAACCACAAACATTTTTTTTCTCGTCTTACGTTACTTTAGAGTAACTTATTTTATTATATTTCATAATTTTAGCTAAGTAAACTATGATATAGAAGTTTGTTTAGCGATAAACTGCTATAATCATTCAAGAAGTGACTGTAAAGTGTTCATAGATCTTCTATTACTGTGTATTTGAGTTTTGGCGACATTTTGCAAAAGAAACAGAAACCGCCCTAACAACAGATCCATAGGCAGGGCCCGACTTAGACTACCTGGAGCCCCGGGGCAAGTCTATTCTGGGGGGCCCCCTTGCAGTGGCATAAGAGGTCTTTAGGTTGCAGAATTTCTGCATTCGCCTGTAGGGGGGCCCTTTGCAGAAGGGGGGCCCAGGGCATTTGCCCCGTATGCCCTGCCGTAAGTCAGGGCCTGTCCATAGGATATCCTCAGAATAAAATGACATCCTGAGAATGTACTGTGAAAAAAATGTGTTTTTAGGAATATTATTGTTGCGAATTCTTATTATCTTGACAGGATTAGCTTCAGATCAAGATTTCTTAAAATTATTAGGGAAGCGATAAGGACGCCAAGCGGGAATGCTGTCCTCTTCGGAGGCAAAAAAATGGCGGTGATGCGCCGGCCTATTATTTTATTTAGGGGCTCTACCCGATCCTTCAAAGTGCTGACCATATCTTGACGAATTTCGCGGCAGCCTGCACTGATAGCCAATCATCGGGTGGTAGTGTTAAACCACGTCTCAACCAACCACTAGGAGAAAAAAATCATGAGAGTTCGCGGAGAGAACCACGGACTTAGAGAAGAAGGACCGTTTTCTCCAACGGCGGCCTTCCCTCAAAAATGGACCCGAAATGGTCGCTATTATTCGTTCGCCGCTAGGGGTCGTATGTGTTCTTTGACTGTCCACTACCTCCGTAGAATAGCATTGTGCGCAGACGAAATTTTAGTTTCATTTTCAGTTTTGTTTTTAATTTATTTTAATATTGGATTTTTTTCATAATGTCGCATTGTTACGCACCGGGTTGCACCTCTGGATATCGAAGTGTTTGAAAAAAAAACAAACAAAGAAATAGGTGAAAAGAACCCAAGTTTATTTCGTCCACCTAATGTAAGCTATTGATTTTAATGTTTTGTTGAATGATAAAATTGTTGTCTTATAAATATTCTATTACTATACAAAAAAAAAAAAAGGCTGATTTAAGTGGGATGGTTCTTAGTAAAATTCTGTTTGATAGATTTTTTTTTTTTAATTAATTAAAATGTAATTTTTCAGGTCACTTTGCATTAAGATTTTAAAATTTGCGTGCTAGCAGTATTCCTTTTTTCATATTATTCGGCTAATACATGCGAGCTTGCAATCTTACGAATTTAAATCATGTTAAATTATAAATCACGTTTTTTTTTTTTTTTTAATTGCAGCTTTTAAAAAAAAAGTATTTTAAAAAATCTTGAATTGTAAACCGATTTTGGCAAGAGTTAAAAATTGGTAAAAAATGATATGAGTTCACATTCAAACTTTTTTCAATTCATTTCAAAATTACTGAGTTTTAAGATATTTTAAAATTAATTTAAAATGTTTTTTTTTTTTTTTTTCATGCCACTTTGCATTGACATTTTAAATTAATTTTACAAACTGCCAATCTTTTAACTTCCAATTCATGTTAGATGATGAATCACGTTATATTATCATTATTATTACCATATTATAGAAATGTATTGTTTTTAACAAAAAAGAAATTTTTAATTGGTTTTGTCAAAAATTAAAAATAATGATTATGATGTCACAGTAAAAAAATCCTAAATTCAGTTGAAAATTGGAGATTTTAACGAAAAATTATATTTAATTAAATTCATCACCAGTGCCACACCGAGACTTTTGTTACCGACTGTATAAGCTAAATTAGTAGTTAACAAGTTTTTAAAGTAGGTATATAAAGGGGATTTTTTTCACATGTCTACATTTTGTTCATTGAAGAAAACAGTCGCTTTGTGGGAGCATTTTTGCTAGAAGGACATAAAAGGAATTCAACTAACTTTTGCATATTTTTTTGAGGTGGTGGTAGTGTTATCATTAAGACCAATTGTTTGCACTAGGGTTCTAGACGTGAGTAAGAGGCTCCTCTGTGGGGTTTTTCTAAGAGATCCTAGCCTATATTTACGCTAGTTTCGGAGAAAATCAAGGAAAACTCCTAACAGTTAAGCCAACAAGCGCGACCGGGTATCGAACCCAGCATTTCACGTAGACCAGCTTCGAGGACGGAACCTCACGATCACTGGTGGGCCTATTTTTATGAAGAATATTATTCATGCAAAAGTGAGAACACACGTCAACCGACCGCGTATCAGCCGGAGTACCACCACCTTAATGATTTTATGACAATTTCAATAGTGATTTCGTGTTCTAGATCAAAGAATCGTACAAATATAGAGAATACTTTTATTTCTTTATGATTCGAAGAATCTGAATAGACATAAACCATAATATACTTTGGCAAGTTTATTAGAAAGTTGTTCTTTTTGCGAACCTAACGCAGAAAAAAGTTAGTGTTCACCGCTCGACACAGCGAACAGCCGATTGAGCTTCCCAGTTTTGCAAAAATTTTGAAATTAAGGACTAAATCCTTTTCATTTGAAAAAGAGGATAGCGGACAAAAAACACAAAAAAGAGGACTTTTTAGTCCTGTAATGTTTGTTTCGTTTAAGAGGGCAGAGCGATGAAAAAGAAGACTGTCCTATTGAAAAGAGGATGTCTGGTCACCTTACCTAAGATAAGCATGATTTTATAAATTGAATCAATTTTTTTTAAAGTAATTTTTATTACCTTTCAAGAAATGTCAGGTTCGATCATAGGTCGTGCTCATCGACCAAGACGTTAGGAGTTTTCCGTGGTTTTCTCAGAAACTCGCGTAAATGCGGGCTAGAACCCCTTAGAAAGACTCCCACGGAGGGCATTCCACCTATTGGCCTAGGAACTTAGCGCAGGCAGTCGGCCTTAAACCCAACCATTACTTTTTAATTATGTTGTTATGACAGGGTTTTTTTTCCCCCTTCTTTTTTTTCCCAATTCTTGTTGCACAAGTAGAAAAAAAAATGCATTCTAGAAAAAGAAAAATGTTCTCTAAGCTTCAATATAATATTTTTTAATTAAAAATCTTACTATAGGAACTTGTATTAAAAAGCTGAGAGAATACTTTAGAAATTATGAGTACCAGGCAGCTATAATGTTGTTAAGGAACAGAATATTATTTTACATGCAAGAAACAGTGGTATCATACTGTTTGTTACAAAGATGGATATTCATAGAATTACATTATCCAGTATATTTTTCATAATTCCATTTGCCCATTCAGAAATTTCTCGACTATTAAATCTGTTCTAGTTCTTCAAAAATTGACTTATTGATGCTGTTGGACGTGAAGTGTCGGGTTCGATCACAAATCGCGCTTATCGGTCTAGCTGTTCGGAGTTTTGCGCGGTTTTTTTTTTTTTTGTTTTCCTACAACTTGCGTAATTGTGGACAAAGGCCCTTTAGAAGGACCGCCACGGTGGGCACACCCAGGCCTTGGACCCTAATGCAGTCAGCTGGCTTTAATCTCCAACACCAACATTGATTTTAAGCTGTAAAGTCAGATGAATGACCTAAAAGCAGTTTTCGAATCCTTTAGAAGAAAATATTCAGAATTAAAAAAATTTCCCCATACAGTATTATGGGCTTTGGTTCCATAAATAAATAAATAAAATAATTAATAAAAAAAAAAAATGCTCCTTTAGCTTTTTGAAAGGGAATGCTCAAATTATTATGATTGACTCTGCTTTTCAGTACATTGATTTTTATATCGCGCATATTTAAATATATATATATAAGTTAATTTTATTTTTTGAATAAATTATTTGCTTTAAATGAGTAGTAAATAATGCAGATTAAAAATCTCTTTAAAGTGCAAATTTTAAAATGAAAAATATTGATAAAAGGAAAAAGTGCTGTATTTCGGTTTATGGATTTATTGGATTTGGGAATAAGGTCGATTGACTACTGTAGGTCCTACGTCTGAAGGGGAGTGCCCTCCGTGGGGGGTCTTTCTAAGGGATTCTAGTCCGTATGCACGCAATTTTCGGAGAAAACCACGGAAAACTCTGAATGACTAAGTAAACAAGCGTGACCTGGCATCGAACCCAGGCACTTCCCGTCACTCAGCTTTGAGCGCAGAACCGCTCGACCACCATTGGAGTCTCGGAAGAGGGAAAAGCACCGCCTTTGTAAAAAAATCATAATAAATTTTTTAATTTTGTCTTTTTTACATACTTTCCAATTTTTTTTGTTACATGGAAATGCTGGAATAAATTCTGATTTTTAAAATACATTCATGGTTTTAAATTATGAAAATTCATATTTTCATATTTATTTTTTAAATATCATATGTTTATGTTTTCATTATACTATTTCGTCTATTTTTTTTTTTTTTTTTTTTTTTTTCGGGGTTGGGGGGGGGGGGAGCGAATGGGTTATATTTATAGATATATTTACATATAATGAATGTTTTCATTTTTGGATTTTGAAAAAAAAAAAAAATAATAATAATAATAAATAAATAAATTTTTTCATAGCTATATTCTTTATTCCTGTGAAATATCTGAATAGGTTTTTCATATATATATATATATATAAGCTGACCCGACAAACGTTGTTTTGTCATATAAATTATTTCTAGAGAATATTTTGCTAGAAAAAAATAACTAACTTATTGTAAGTGTGTAAGGATGTGGTATATAAGTGGAAGATGTATGGAGCGCTGTGAACGGTGAAAGAATATAAAAATAACAAAACACCAATCATTTATTTTTTTAATTTATTAAAATTGATTCTTTAAAATTATATACATATCGCTACTTATAACAATATTACTAAAAAACAATATCAATCCCTTAATGCAACAGAGTGTACAATATTTTTTGTTATCCTATCTTTCGCCAATACAAACAAACTGGATGGTTTGCCCACTCGAGAGCCATGTATAATTGTCCGTGTGAAAAACATGATGTGCTCAAATCTAAGCCACAGACAGACATCGTTTGGCCCTGAGACTTATTGATAGTCATTGCAAATGCCAATCTAATTGGAAATTGAGGGCGTTTAAATTTAATTGGCACATCTGTGGGTATAATAGGGATTCGCAGTAGTAATATATTTTCACTTCGGAATTTGTCATTTAAAATGATGGCTTCGATAACATTTTTCATTAATTTTTTTATGACTAATCGCGTGCCGTTGCACAACCGTTGTGGGTTCAAATTACGAAGCAAAATAACCGGAGATCCAACCTTCAGTTGTAAAATATGCGGTGGCATGCCTGGTAAATCCAATGAGTTTAAATACTTTGTTGGATAATTTACAGCTTCGGTGGCATCGCAAACTGTATCATTAGATTTGTATGACACCAAGTCTCCTGGTAACAAATGTTGTATCTTGAGATTCAATTCGTTGACGTCCACATTTTTTGCTGCTAAAATTGCTCTTTCTGCCAGCCACTCATGATTTGTGTATCGTCTGTGTACATCGGGAAATATCTGGTCAATAAGAGCCTCTTGAGAATCAATGATTGTGCAGAAATCGGTCGGTAATTTTATGCATCCAGTTTCATCTGTAGTAACTTTTCCATCGCCGATATCTAACAATTGTTTTGAGAATGTTTCAGCGGATGGATCTTGAAGCTTTTGAATGCACAAATTTACTTTCAGTTGTACTTTTTCAACATTACGCCACAATAACGATGATTTTAAGCACGCGTTGATCTCATCAGCGTATGTTGAACGCGGAATAACGGGAAGTGCTTGTCTGAAATCACCTGAAAAGAGTAACAGAGTGCCGCCAAATAGTTTGTCGTTGTTTTTTATATCTTTCAATGTCCTGTTCGACGCCTCAATCGAATGTTTGTGTGCCATAGTGCATTCATCCCAGATAAGAATTTTACACTATTTCAGCACTGTGGCCATGGACGATTGTTTTTTTATGTTGCACACTGCGTCTGGGTTATTTTGAATATTTAGTGGCAGTTTAAATAATGAATGAGCTGTTCTGCCTCCATCCAATAAAGTTGCCGCAATGCCAGATGATGCAACAGCCAATGCGATGCCATTATTTGATCGTATTTCGGCGAGAATTAGCGAAATAAGGAATGTTTTGCCAGTTCCACCTGGTGCACCCCCCCCCCCCCAAAAAAAAAGAAAAGAATCCAACTTGTCCTGCCAAAACTGCGAGTATGATGCGGTCGTAAATAATTCTTTGTTCTTCATTCATTAGTGGGACATTGCGAGCAACAATCGCTGCCATTTCTACAGTACTGTATTGTAGTTCACGATTCAATTCAGTGCTTATTAAATCAGATGCATTTCGATTTGTTGAATGCATACCAAAATGACTGAGTGGTAAGTTGGCAATGATAATGCAAAGATCTTCAATAGCAATCAATGCTTCATTGTACATAGCGTCACTGAATACTATCGTTAGATCGTTGCACCGTGAACGATGTTGATGCAATATATCATCAGTCATTGAATCTTTGTGATTATCCCATAATGTCTCTGCTCGGGCCGGGAAACATGTAGTCAACACTATAGCGAATAGTAGACGAATTTCTTTTGCTGTACAGTTCAGTCCTACTTCAGCAAGCATACACTCTCACTGGTTGTCGTCTTCCAGCAAGCCGAGTGCAAGGCATGCATCTTTATACGTTGGATACTGTTGTCCATTCACTTTACGTAAATCTTGAAATGACAAAGGGCCGATGACATTAACCAATAACAGTCGAAGATAAAAGCACTCAGTCTGCCTTGGATTGACTGTAAATACTCGTCCCAAGGTGTTTGATTTGAATAAACCGGGACATGCATCAATCGGCGTGCCTTGCTTGCGGGACATCCAGTTTTTTGTTGGAGCTCATGTGAAATAGCGTGGTACTTCTGAATAGAGTAATGTCCGTCCAAAAGCATCCGCACGATTACACGATTAAAAAAATTCGGTGAGTATAGTTTTTGGTGGATTTATAGCACGATCAATCGCTGTCTCGCTCGTGAAATATACGCGCTGGCCATTTTCAAGATGGACGGCTAAATGAAGAACTGCTGGATCCCGTTCATGAATTGGGAAACCAAAGATACGCCAAGCAGCTTCATTGGAGCTGACGTACCGGCCAATTTGGTAAAGTGTTATTTCATCGTTGTTATTCACCGGAGGAGCATTCACATTGGTATTTTCAACTCGAAATACAGCCATATCACTGCCTTTATTCACATACAGTCGGTAACAAAAGTGTCCGAACACTAGCAAAAATTCCTAGCTAAAAAAGTACACTACATACGGTTTTCATAAATAAATCCTTATCGAATCATGTTCTTACACTGACTAAGAACAGGATTCGACAAGGATTTATTTAACAAAACCATATGGAGTGTACTTTTTTTACATAGGAATTTTTGCTAGTGTTCGGACACTTTTGTTACCGACTGTACTTGCAAAAGTATTTGATGCTCTTCACTGAACTGCAGAACTGAACATTAATATGAGCACCAAAAATAAATTAAAAAAACTGGAAAAATTGGAATTTATTGGATTTTATTTATAAATTCCAATTCCTTTCAACCAAATCCCCTGTTCCTGAGCTTCAAAAATGGGGTATCTATAATGTCCCTTGTAATAACTATGATTTATCTTATATTGGTCAAACTAAAAGAAATCTTGAATGTCGTTTACGTGAACATTCTCGGTATGTTGTTAATCAAGAAATTTCTAAATCTTCTATTGCGAAGCACAGTTGGGAATTTGATCATAGTTTTAATTTTAAGAGTGCCAAAATTATCTTTCATGCCAAACGCGTTTCCGAACTGGATTTTTTAGAAAATTTAGCTATTTACCTTAATCGTGATAAAATTGTCAATGAAAAATCTGATTCCACTTTGCTGTCTACAGCCTGGAAAAATTTGCTTAATTCAATTAAATAATTTCCTTCATTATGTTTATAACATAGTATTAGTTATAATAAAATAATTCTAATTTAAATTAAAATAATAATAATTAATGGATAAATTTTATTAAATTTACTTATTAGTTTAATATTATTGAAAAAAAAAAAATAATAATAATTGTTTACTCCTTACTTCCCTCCTCATTTTGTGGTGTGTGTGTACGTGTGTTCCTCTCTGATTGGTCCTGTCCTGCATGTTGCTTCCTATTGGTTGTTTGTGTTGCTCCTCCCCCTCTGGATTTTGTCCTGCTTTCAGTCTTGCTTTTGCCTCCAAGGCAGTTGCACGTGTTTGCACCTGATGAAGAAAGGCTACGTCCTTTCGAAACCGGTTGTGCTGATTTAAAATTTATGGTGTGTGAAGAAGTTTGAATTTCTTGCTATTAATATGAGCATTGAATGTTTTGCTCAGCAGAGGCGAATATGGGACCACCCAACGGTTATCAATGTCAATATCTATGTTGTTGACATAGATGACCGACATAGATGGTAAGATTGTCCGCCATTATCGGGATTTCTTCGACGATATATTGGATATCCGTCAACATTTGTGATCGTGAAATTTTTCGGAAAACTTTTAGTACATTTTCCATCTGCACAAATAATAATGGCCTAAAAATTCATTTTTTATTTTAACATAAAATAACTCCGTCGGATATTGACAAATTTTTTAAAAGAATATACCATTTTAACTAATTTTAACATTTTAACAATATTAACGTTGAAAAAATATTTTAAACACTTACGGTTAAAAATTCATTTTTCATTTCAACATTAAATAAATTCTGACATCGTGTTTACGATTCTAAAATATTAACTTTGAAAAAATATTTTAAACACTTCGTAAGATACGGTTAAAAATTCATTTTTCATTTCAACATTACATAAATTCTGACATCGTGTTTACGACAACTCACGCCATCTAGGTGGAAAAGTTGTTGAAAGAGTTGGTTGAAAATTAATTAAGAAAGAACTAATTAAGTTACAACTTTCATTTGTAAATCTAAACCATTCTCGAATCCACCTGAAGACACACAAAAAATTTCATTAAACTCAGTCCAGCCGTTTAGGAGGAGTTCAGTGACATACACACGCACAAAAGAAATATATATATAAAGATATATATATATATATATATATATATGTATGTATATTGGATTCGTTTATTTATTGATATTATTATTATTTAAATTTATTCACAGGGAAATTTGCTTTATTTATCTATCAAATTGATGAATTTTTCTAGTTTCTTGAATCTAGTTGCTTGCTATTATTGGTTAAAAAGTAAGAAAATTTAAAGTATTTTATTTTATACGGTGTGTGAGAATGTAAAAAAAAAAAAAAAAAAAAAAAAAAAAACATTTCATTCAGATAGTATGATATACAATTTATCTATAAAAGTCATTTAATTCTATTAGCTTTATTAAAACTATACACAATCAGGATAAACGTTTTTACAATTTTTCATATTTTTAAAAACTTATACAAAATAATCTTACAGAATGTGTGATTATTTAATAACATGCGGTATTTTAGTGTTTGTGGGGGATGATGCGAAAAAGAAAAAAATATATATATATGTATCAGTTCTTTTAAAACCGCTAAATATTACATTTAATTCTCGTATTAAAGCGCTCTTTCAAGTCTGAAGTGAAAAGGCAGTCGATGCGAGCGCCACCTTCTAAAAGCGACCAAAATGGGGCCATTCTGATAACACAGCGTGAGCGGTCCATAGTGTATACGCCCCACCCCCCCTCTCGCCCCTCCTAATAATTTTACAAATTCGAAAATATCCGCAATTGATTTGTAAGTATCGAAAACCTCTATAAACGAATTTTGAACGATCTAACTCTATTTTTATTTTTTTGCCCCCCTCTCCCCCTCCTAATAACTTTACACTTTCGAAAATATCCCCATTCGACTTGCAGGCCTCTAAAACCTATCTATACCAATTTTGAACGGCCTAACTGTATTTCTATTTGCTTTGGCCCATAGCCCGCCCTTACCGCCCCACCCCTACCCGTCCCTCCTAATAATTTTACAAATTCGATAATATCCCCAATCGATTTGTAAGTATCGAAAACCTCTATACACCAATTTTGAACGATTTAACTCTATTTTTATTTTTTGCCCCCCCTCCCCTCCCCCTTCTTGCCCCTCATAATAACTTTACACAATCGAAAATATCCCCATTCGACTTGCAGGCCTCTTAAACCTATCTGTACCAATTTTGAACGGCCTAACTGTATTTCTATTTGTTTTTGCCCCACACCCCCCCCCTTACCGCCCTTCCTAATAATTTTACAAATTCAAAAATATCCCCAATCGATTTGTAAGTATCGAAAACCTCTATGTACCAATTTTGAACGATCTGACACTATTTTTATTTTTTGCCCCCCTCCCCTCCCCGCCTCCTAATAACTTCACACAATCGAAAATATCCCCATTCGTCTTGCAGGCCTTTAAAATCTGTCTGTACCAATTTTGAACGGCCTAACTGTATTTCTATTTGTTTTTGCCCCATAGCCCCTCCTTACCATCCCACCCCCCTTACCGCCCCTCCTAATAATTTTACAAATTCAAAAATATCCGCAATCGATTTGTAAGTATCGAAAACCTCTATGTACCAATTTTGAACGATCTGACACTATTTTTATTTTTTTGTCCCCCCCCCCTCCCCTCCCCCCTTCTTGCCCCTGCTAATAACTTTACACAATCGAAAATATCCCCATTCGTCTTGCCGGCCTTTAAAATTTATCTGTACCAATTTTGAAAGGCCTAACTGTATTTCTATTTGTTTTTGCCCATAGCCCCCCCTTACGGCCGCACCACCCTTACCGCCCCTCCTAATAATTTTACAAATTCGAAAATATCCGCAATTGATTTGTAAGTATCGAAAACCTCTATAAACCAATTTTGAACGATCTAACTCTATTTTTATTTTTTTGCCCCCCCTCTCCCCACCCCCCCTCTCCCCACCCCCCCTCTCCCCCCTCCTAATAACTTTACACTTTCAAAAATATCCCCATTCGACTTGCAGGCCTCTTAAACCTATCTGCACCAATTTTGAACGGCCTAACTGTATTTCTATTTGTTTTTACCCCATAGCCCCTCCTTACCATCCCACCCCCCTTACCGCCCCTCCTAATAATTTTACAAATTCAAAAATATCCGCAATCGATTTGTAAGTATCGAAAACCTCTATGTACCAATTTTGAACGATCTGACACTATTTTTATTTTTTTGTCGCCCCCCTCCCCTCCCCCCTTCTTGCCCCTCCTAATAACTTTACACAATCGAAAATATCCCCATTCGTCTTGCAGGCCTTTAAAACCTATCTGTACCAATTTTGAACGGCCTAACTGTACTTCTATTTGTTTTTGCTCCATAGCCCCCCCCCCGTTGCTGCCCCACCTGGGGGCTGAATTTCTAAAATTCCAGAAATTGGTTTTTAGATAGTTGCATTAGCTATACTTTAGAGCAAAAATTTCACGTATATCTATTTTTTTTGTTTGAGATATATAGGATTATGCGAAATCACGTTTTACGCATGTGAAATCACGTTTTGCCGCCCCCAGCCCGCCCCCCTTGGGGACCGATTTTTAAAAATTCCTGAAACCGATTTTTAGACATTTGTATTAGCTATATTTTAAAGCAAAAATTTCACGTATATCTGTTTTTTTGTTTGAGTTATATAGAATTATGTGAAATCACGTTTAACGCATGTCAAATCACGTTTCGCCCCCTCCCCTCCCCCCTTGGGGACCGAATTTCAAAAATTCCAGAAATAGATTTTTAGACATTTGTATTAGCTATATTTTAAAGCAAAAAATTTACTGATATATGTTTTTTTGTTTGAGATATTTAACATTATTTCATTTAATTCTCGCGTTAAAGCGCTCTTTCAAGTCTGAAGTGGAAAGGCAGTCGATGCGAGCGCCATCTTCTAAGAGCGACCAAAGTGGGGCCATTCTGATAACACAGCGTGAGCGGTCCATAGTGTACGTCCATGGAGAGAACGAATCGCGATAACATATGGACTCTTCCCAGTTTCGTCTGCTCAATCATGTGATAGAGAAAAACGAATAATCGAATTCTGAGAATCGAATTAAATTAAATATCGTTCTTAAGAAGAAAAATGTTAATACTTAATATAAAATAAAATAAAAGTAATATTGTCCCTGGGACAAATGCACAAACAAATTATTTATTGAAATTATTTTCAGTGATGAATGTAGATGATTTTCCTCTCAGAGAAGCACCACAGTAAATGCCGCAAAAAGACCATTTTCTGTTTATAGACAACAACTAAAGACATATATATTATATATACGCATACATTTATAAAATAATAATAATAATAATAATAAGAATAATAAATATTCAATTAGTGCATAATAATTATTCAAGGCAAAGGTTTTACAATGTTATTATTAAGAGATTTATGTAACAAAGGAAATTTTTACATACAACTCAAATTCATTATAATTAAACTTTCAATGCATAAAACTTTAGAACGTACAATTTTAACTCTCAATTTTTACAAGAAAATTGATAAAAAGAAAAGCAATATGTCACAGATATAACAAAGTTTGTCTTTTTTTTTTTTTTTTTTTTCTACAAATTATTTATTGAAATTATTTTTAATCATAAATGTAGACATTTTCGTCTCAGAGAAGTATAGTATACACTAAATGTCGAAAAATGCCAATTTTCGGCTCTATAGACAACATCTAAAGATTTTATTTCATTTTATTTTTTTATGGAAATATACTGAATTACTACATAATAGTTGTTCTCGACAACTGCTTTACAGAAATGTTATTATAAATAGATTTATATTAGGAAGGAAATTTTTATGTACAACTCACATTAATTTAAATTAAATTTTCAGTGCATAAAACTTTAGATTTTTTTTTTTTTTTATTGTCCCTATTCAATTGTTTAGTAAGAAGAAATACGGTTAAATATTCCTAATGAGCAATATTTTAAAGATTTTTATGCACTTAGTATTGGCTCACTTTGAAAATATTGAGAACATAATATGGATTTTTATAATAATCAGTTAAAACTGTGTCCTGGACGGTTGAAACTTGTTGCAATGCGCAAAAGAATGCTGAAGATAAAATTATTATTCCGCCAGAAGAATTTATATTTACAAAGAGTAGATAAATATACATATGATAAAAATGTATTAATTAATGGGGACATTAATTAATAAAGGATCTTAAGATTCTTTTTTAAAGGATCTTAAGATTCCTTTAAAAAATCTATTTAAAAATAATATATATATATATATATATATAAAGTAGCATATTTGTGATATTGAAAAAAGAAATTATCTAATAAATACATATGAATAGTTTATGTGCAGAAAAAAAACGGAAAAACAAACTTCTCAATCCGTATTGCTTATTCAGTCTCTTTTCTAGTGACATGGGTACCTAAGCTTTCACTTCAGGGCATTTTCACGCTTTCAACAAATAAGAAGGGAAACTAATGACCTGTCATCTTAATGCGTTTTGCACCGGCCATTGCTGTGATAAATGGCAGCAGAATGAAATGGGGGAAATTGGTTATTTCAGCTAAAAATTGCATTTCTCCCCAAAATTATTAATACGTTTTTTTAAATTTAAATATTATGAAAATTAATAATAATAAGTCACATCATTTAAACAGTTGTAGTATTAATTATATTATAGATAAAAAACTTGTTAATTATTTGAGGGCGATAAAGGAAATCAAGTAAAATTTCGCCTTTTACAGCTAAAAAAGAAATTTAAAAAATCAATTTTTGAAATAAGTGGCAACTCTTAATGGCCATGAATTTTCCAAATGCGAAAACAGATTTTAAAAATATGCATTACGTAATAAGTAATAATGGGGATTATTTTAACATAAGTTAGCATGGGATTTGGGTGGCCTTGAAACTCACTGACCTTAACCGTTGGTTGAGGTAAACGGTGAATACGGCTGTTAAAGAATTTTCTGCAAAGCGAAGACTGTACACACCTATGCAAGTTTACGAAACGGAAAAGCCACACATGTGCCAAATATGTTCTGTAGGATTTTCCCAAAAGGGAGATCTGAACAGACATCTACGCACCCACACAAAAGAAAAGCCGTATGTGTGTGATGTATGCGCTAAAGGATTTTCACAAAAACGAAATCTAAATATTCACGAACGTATTCATGTAGAAGAAAAGCCATATGTGTGTGAAGTATGCTCTAAAAGATTTTCTGTGACCTATCATCTACTCACCCATAGCAAAGAAAAGCCATACGTGTGTGAAGTATGCGCTAAAGAATTTTCCGAAAAGGGAAGTCTGAATATAGATTCACGTATCCATACAAATGAAAAGCCATATGTGTGCGAAATATGTTCTAAAAGATTTACTGTGAAGAGTAGTCTGAAAAGACATGTACGTATCCATACAGAAAAAGAGCCGCATGTGTGTGAAATATGTTCTAAAGGATTTTTCCAAAAGGAAGATCTGAACAGACATCTACGCACCCATACAAAAGAAAAGCCATACGTGTGTGAATTCTGTTCTAAAGGTTTTTCCCAGAGGGAAAATCTGAACAGACATCTACGCACCCATACAAAAGAAAAGCCGTATGTGTGTGAAGTATGTTCTAAAGGATTTTCCCAAAAGGAAAGTCTGAACAGTCATCTACGCATCTATACAGGAGAAAAGCCATACGTGAGTGAAGTATGTTATAAAGGATTTTCCTCAAAGACTCATTTCAACTATCATCTACACACCCATACAAAAGAGAAGCCATACGCGTGCGAAATATGTTCTAAAAGATTTACTGCAAAGAGTAGTCTGGAAAGACATCTACGTATCCATACAGAAGAAAACCCATACGTGTGTGAAGTATGTTCTAAATGATTTTACCAAAAGGAAGATCTGAACAGACATTTACGCACCCATACAGAAGAAAAACCATACGTGTGTGAATTATGTTCTAAAGGATTTTCTCTAAAGGGAAGTCTGAACACTCATCTACGCATCCATACAAAAAAAAAGCCATATATGTGTGAAGTTTTAAAAGATTTTGTTTAAACAGTAGTCTGAAGAACCATCAACGAACCCACACAAAAGAACAGTCAAGTATGTTTAAAATAAAATTGAAAATTTATCGCCTATGCCTTTGAGTTGTCGAACCGTCAGAAATATAGATATTAAGTATAATATATATGTATATATTACTATAAGAAGAGCGAGGGTGTATTTGTCACAAACATACAAATGATTTTATTATTATTGTTATTAATATCTATTTTAAATAATGGTCAGCAGTTGGAACGTGTTTGAATTGTACTTACTAAATTAAAACCGTTTCAAGCAGAAATAAATTGATTTTGAAACTCACTACAATATAACAAATGTGAAAAAATTGTATGCACCAATATATATTACATATATTTATCAGGGGAAAAAAAATCCTATTCAATATATGAACTTTAAGTGTTTGTTTTAGTAAATAGTGGTTTCACTTTTTTTTTTAAAGACACTCTTTACAAAAATAAACTAGCTCGCATAGATGGACTCCGCGCAGTTCCCCATTTCCACACATTTTATTGTTAAAAAGTATCAAAGTAAATTTGACATATCGCAGATAGGCAAGAAGAATGACGCAACTTAAAAATGCAGTATTTGAGAAGAATCAACTTATAGATGGAAAAACAAAAAACTTGGCTATAATAAAACAAACATGAATGCCTGTCAGGTTGTTACGGAATTCTCTCCACCAGGGGGCGCCATGTGTCATGACACGTGCTGTACATGTACTGTTTTGCTTAGCTGTCAGTGTGTGGCAGGGTCTTGGTGGCAGGCATCAATTCAAAGGGTCATAATGCGAGACCCTAAATATATTAATCTTGTAATGTATGTAAATAAGTGTAAATTTAATATGTAAGTAATTAGTAAATCTTAGTTAAAAAAGATGGAATAGTTATTTTGCATCTGATATTTCTACCACTGAACTATCGGTCAAACAGGTGGATGGATTGAGTGTTATAGATGCGACATTTTTCCGCGCTCATTGCGGGCATTTTATTATACGCCTTTTTCAATAACATAAATCCGAATTTGCCATTTTAGGTTGATTTCTTTGGAAATCGAAGTATTCCAATCACTTCGTTTATCTATCTATCTATTCGAAATCTTATCATCACGATAATTCCCGAAATAATATTCCAAATCGAACCAAATTTGGACAGCGAATTTATTTTATAAATATGTTGGATACGTTCGTTAACCAAGTTGCTCCACAATTTTGTTTTCAAGTGGCGATGTATGCATAGACCATATAAGGGTCTCAACCAAGTTTATAAATGAATTTTATCCACCATGATATAACCAATCGTTTTTTATCACCAAACAATCCATAACTCTAAACTTTCATCAAAATCGTTCTGTCCATTTCCGTGTAAACCATATTTCTGACATACATTTTAATTGGCCTTTAAAGGTTTAACAGCAAACGCGACATTTTCAGAAGATGAAAATATTTCGAATCGTTTATGCATCCCAGAACTTTCTACAAAATCCTTATACCATACCCTTTTCCAAGTTTCACCTCTAGAAAATATGATGTCATTATTACTCGATTAAGAATCGTATATTCAAGGCTTACCCATAAATACTTATTGATTGGACAACAAGAACCTGATTGTCCAAAATGTCATTACTGTGCATTAGCCATTCGCCATATTCTCGCCGACTGACCTTGTCTTCGTCATCTGTATCGACAACATTTTAATTCATCTGCACCAAATCTGCTCCTCATCATCGATTGACAAACTTTTTAAAAGAAGCTGGTTTTTATTACGACACCTGATTTTTTTTTTTTACACAATCTGTTTTTATTACATACACTGCCCATAACTTTTTACATCGTTCTTATTTTATACACTGTTTTCCTTGTATATTATTTTTTGAAATTTCGTTGTTTTCTATCTTAATCTTTTACCTTTTTATGATTTCAATGTTTTGCGTGTAAAATGACAATATGGATGGGTGTCCTCATCCAGAAGCTACATTTTACTGTTTAACTATTTGTTTGACACAGCATGTCCCATTGTGGACCTTAGTGGACAAAAAGCAACGAACCAACCCATTTCCAAGTAAACCTAATTTCTGCCATATGTTACAACTAGTCAATAAAGGTTTAGCTGCCAAAGCGAATTTTTCTGAAGATGAGGATAAGTCCAATCGTTTAAACACCCCGAAAAGCCTTTAACTCCAAACTTTCATCAAAATTCCTATAACCATTTCTAAGTAAATCCAATTTCTGCCATATGTTGCAATCAGCCGATAAAGGGTTAACTGTGACCGCGAATTTTTCTAAAGATGAAGATAAGTTCAAACGCTTTAACACCCCGAAAAACTCTTAACTCCAATCTTTTTTTTTTTAATTGTTGTACCCATTTCTGCCATATGCTGCCATTGGCCAATAAAGGGTTAACAGAAGTGGCGGTTCTACATTAAGGGTCAGCGGGGCATGGCCCCACCGAAATTTTTTCTCGATTAAAATAGTAATAATAATAATAATTCTTTTGTTTTTTATAACTATTCAAAAACATATATACGAAATAACAACGTCTAGCTAACTCTTTCTTAATCTTCTTTCATTATCATTTACTTGTCAATACATTTTTTCAGCTGCCACAAATCACTAATGACTGACCGACTGCTACTTCCCTTCCTTATCTAAGAGAATGGGGCCCTTTACAATCGGCCCGAAATTGGCGTGTTTATTTGTACAGTTTATACTACTAGAACAGCGGGTTGACAGATTTGGCGACGAACTGCTTTATTAGTGTTAGCACGCTAAAATTTTTTCGTTGATGGGCCCACAATGAATGGCCCTTTGCAACAAAACTATAGGGAAAAACTGTCTCTTTTTAAATATGTTAACCATACAATTCGCGGATAAAATTTGGCGAGTTCTGCATTACTTCTTTTTTTTCCGCATTGTTTTTTCGGTGCATTTTTTGTGTTTAAAAAAGAAGTATGGCAATAGTCAAAACTATTTTCTAAATTAGCCTTTGAGATAACAGCGTATAAGAATTTAAGACCTCTTTAGCTAAACTATTTTGAATTTAAATGGGAAGAAAATGAAAAGAAAATACGTTTTTTTTTTTTTTTTTCAGAATAGCTAAACTAAAACTAATAGCTGAAGCTAAGCTTTTTTTTTTTTTTTTTTTTTTTTTTTTTTGCTAAAATTTTATGCAAATAAATTGCAAAATTTTTAGATAAATGATTAATGGATTAATGTATCTGCATAAAATTGTAATTTATTATTATTATTAAATGATTTTTCTTTTAAATGCGATTTAATAGAAACATCCGTAATGTTCCTTTTTACTTTCTCTTACCCATAGGGTCGAGAAAGTATTGTTTTAGGGTCGAAGTTTCGAACGTGAGTTTTTGTTATATTTACATGTTCTGAGGTCCCCTGAATACAAAAATCATGTTTTTAGCGAATGGTCTGTGTGTCTGTTATCAGCATATCTCAAGAACAAATAGTAGCAGAAATTCCAAACTCGGTATTCTAAATGTGTATCCTGTAGAGATGCTACAGTAAGCATTTCGTTGAGATGAAGCAAATGGTTCGTGTACAGGGACACTCAGAAGTATTCAAATACATTACATCTATGGGGAAAATTACAGGTAAGTAGAGTTTAACATCTATAGAACGCACTAAACCAAATGAAACGAATATATATTTTTTGTAATAGAGATAGTCAACTGAGAAAAGAAATTTGTGTACGTAGGAGCCTCGCTTTCCCCCTCCCGTGTGTGTGTGTGAGGGGGAGTCCCCTCTCGGGGGGAGTAAATTTTCATTATAGGTATCTTTCAAAAGAGCTCGCCAATACCTTTAACACGAATGGTTAAACCACCGATCTGCGATAATTTAAAATTAAGTTATCGATTTTTTTAATTTTTTAACAAATTTTTTTTCATGTAATATTCTGAATAAATTCAACTTTTTTTTTATATATATATTTAGTGTTATACTACTTCTCTAATATGGAAATCGTCTGCATTATCATGGAAGATAATTTTTTTAAATGATAATTTTAATATATATATATATTTTAACAGTATTATTTTTTAATTACTGAATTAAATTCTATATAAATGAAGGTGCATTAATGAAACAGGGGGGTTGAGGGGGCGATAACCCCCCTCACACGGAACTAATTATCATATAAAACTCTTCCGAGGCCTAATTTGAATTGTTTAACACAGGTTTACATAACAGTACTCGTTATTAAACTCTTAAAGGGAGAAACATGTTTTTTCTTTTTTTTTTTTTTTAATATGAATCCACATTACATTAATCGTGACTTTCTAAATTCCAATATTATAACTTCTTACAAATTGGTTAAGTTTTATTTTATTACTTTTTAAGATAAGAAATATGAATATAACACTTGAACTTCTATAATTAAAAGACTTAGGGGTATAATTAACATGAGCTAAATAATATTACAAGCTGAGACATTTGAATTTAAATTTTAATGGTGTGTAGTGTTAGGGTTAAAGTTAGTTGACTAAAAGAGGGTCCTAGACCTGAGTGGTATACTCTTTGTAGAGAGTCTTTCTAAGCGTTACATAGCCCTTATTTATGCGAGTTTTCGAGAAAACCATGGAAAACTCGAAATGTATGTGTCGACGAAAGCGACTTGGTATCAAACTTTGCAATTTCCGTCTACCAGCTTCCAGATATTTAAATTTTGATATTCCATTGATCAGAATATTGCAGAATTTTGTAATTCTAGTTACAAAACTTTAATTTTTGAGATAATTTTATGGAATGTTTTCCATAGTGCTGAATTTAAGATTTGCCATCGTAAAAAAAAAAAAAAAAAAAAAAAAAAAATCAAAAATTTCGTTTTACACTTCACTTTAAAAATGTTTGTTTTCATGTTTCAATAATGAATAGTATTAATGTTAAATTACGCATCATACGATGGATTGGGCCCCACCTATGAAAATTTGCACTAGCCGCCACTGGTTAACAGCGAACGCAATTTTTTTTCTGAAGATGAGGGTTAAGCCAAGTACTCCGAATAACACTTAACTACAAACTTTTTTGAAAATCGCTATATCCATTTCCGAGTAAACCCAATTTCTGCTATATGATACAATGGGCCGATAAAGGGTTAACAGCGAACAAGAATTTTTCTGCCTTGCAAAATTTTCAAAGTCGCATGTGTATAGTTAATGATGTTCATCCCGGCATCCAAACTGATATTTAAGACCTGTTCTTACATCTTTATGATAAAAATATTTCTTTTCATGCACGTTTAAGTGAATTGTTTCCCTATTCTCCCATGTTAAAACGTTATAACGTAACGTTATAACGTTAAACGTATAAAAAAGTCAAAAAAACAAGGTCGAAAATTTTCACGATTACCTAAGTTCTCCATACCAATAGTATGATGGGGACTAAAAAACATTTAAAGTTTCTAACACTTAATTTTTTTTAATTAATTCACAACTCTCTTTTTGTCGAAATGATAGATAAATAAAAATAACATCTCATACTTAGTATGTACATTCACTACATTCCAGAATTCTGATGTACAGTCAGCTGCAAAATTATTCGAGCACTAGCAATAATCCTTGCCAAAAAAAGTACACTTAATACAGCTTTGTTAAATAAATCCTTGTCGAGTCATGTTCTTAATTAGTCTAAGAACATGATTCGACAAGGATTTACTTAGCAAAACAGTCTTAAGTGTACTTTTTAAATATAGGAATTATTGGCTAGAGCTCGAATAATTTTGCAGCCGACTGTATAAGGCATAGGCCTATGCATCAGAATGCAGGTTGCGTTGTCAGACGAGTTTCTATCAGAAGTAGTTCGATTATACACACAGACAGAGAGAGGGAAGAAAAATAGTTACATGTCCAACTTAAATTTATGTTGACTCTCCAGGTATCATAATAACTTCGACAATTTATGCAGTAGATTTTAGATGGATTGGCCAAATTACACTTTACAAGAGCGAAAAGTGTTAAGGACATTTGGGCTGGGATTGCGGTGCCTCGTACAACACTATCTTACGCACACACTCTGTCTTAAGATCACGGAAGAAGATTCTATAGGAATTAAAACGAGATAGGGCAGCGAGCGCTGCAACCGAAGCTTTCTTTTCCGCATTAATTCAGCTGATTGTAGGAAAACGGTTCGATCTTCGCCTGGTGCAGTACCTTTGAAACTTATCGGAAGAAAGGGAAAGCCCGCCCCTTCAACTTCAGTCATCATCCGACCAACGACCATCAACGACCAACGACCGAAAAGCCAGAAATGTAAAAACGCGCTGATAGGTGAATTTTCAAGATCTGGTCGCCCTCTATCTGTAAGATGAAAATTACTACCTTTCCGTAACATTCGTAATACATCCTACTCTTTTAATCCGTGCTTAAGATGTAAACAAAGTGCAAGTCGTATTGCAGTGCCTCACCATCTCACGACAACCTCAGAGCTATCTTAATTCGAATCGTAACTGAATGTGCGTGCAATCACAACATAGCTCACTCTGCGTCTCCCATTGGCTGGCTTCTTTCTCTTACGAGGACACGCGGAGGACTTCGCTTGAGGCACCACAATACCAATTTAAGATCGTTCTTAACCACGCCCATTCTACGAAAGTTCGTAACATTTAAGATCAGACTTAAGAACGAGGCACCGCAATCCCTGCCTTGAACCTTGAATAGTTACCGGGGAGAACTGATCTGCGCAGTTCGTTCACATGTCGAATTAAAATTTTCTTTTTTTTTAATTCGTAATGCAAACGCAGTACTATAGAAGAAATTTGTTTAATTTTAACTCTATAATTGCTGTATGGTAATGAATAATTTTGATAATTTATACATCAAATTTTTGATGGATTGATTGAATTTAACAAGAGCGAAAAGTAACAAGGTCAGGATTCAAACTGAGAAGCTTTTATTTAACGTACCAAAACGCAACGCTCTTTCAATTTTCGCTATTGTAAAAATAAATTTTTTCAACCCATCAAAAATATTTTGTATAAATGGTCGATCTTATTATCCAAATTATTCATGCAAACCAAGCAGCTATTAAAATAAACTAAATAATTTCATCCATAATACACTGGTTCTCATAATTATAAGGACACCCGATTTTCTATATTAACTAAACAATAACCACTATTATTTAAACAAATATAATTTTCATTAATTTGAATTTCATTAATAGACTATATTTAAAAAGTTTTATCGTTTTTCTATCTTAAAAAACTTTAAATATGGTCAAATACATGATTTTTCAGGTGTTCACAAATATAAGGACAACTCGAATCTTAGTCATTTTTTTTTTTTCAGTTATTCTTTAAATTAATATTTTATGAGGTCTCTTTTTAGGGTGAAACAGTCAGACATTCTCTCTGTTTTTTTTTTTTTTTTCTTTTCTTTTTTTTTTTTTTTTATTATTATTCAGTTTCAATACCATTTCATACAGCATAGATATTCTGAATACATTTAAATTATTTAGAATTGCTTTCCACTTACATGCACTTTTCTAATATGATAAGTTAAGGTTTTTTTCAAAATTAAGGACACTGGAATGGCAATAATACAGAAGTTTCTTTCTTCAAACTATTTCCTATTGCTCTAGAAGTAGAGCAAAAGTGTAAGTCTTGTTGAAAAAAATATTATTCCAAAATCTAACAAAAATCTGACAATTCCAAGTTTAAAATTTGCGGATATTCTCTTGATGTTCATAATCATAGAAAAAATTACTAAATTCATTCTGCCTTCAGTAGAAACAGCTCCCCAGAGCACCACAAATCCACCTTTAAAATGTTCGATTCATATCGGCCTTTAAAAAATCTGCTCTGTCTTTCGCTATCTTCAGATCGTGCCAGTAACTGTTAAAATCATTTGGAATAAAATGTTTTTCATCCGAAAATGCAACATTTTACCATCTAATATTGTCTTTATTCAACTTTAACACAGACGATCTTTCCCCCCTTACATACTTTATTGATTGTTACAGGTTTTTTATTCATTTTAACATATTGTTTATTATTTTAAACATGCATAAATGTGGACCCTAACCTTTCGTTAAAAATTACGAGCAAATTTAGCAGCAGTCATTATCAGTAGACCAGTAAGATGAATTATGAGTCTTCGATCTCTCTAAAACAACTCTGATTTTCCATCAGATCTCTCTCCTATCGAACAAGCAGTTCAATGTTTAATCACATTTCCTTGAGCAATTTTAGATCTTCAAATTTCATTAGAAATTCTGCGGATTGAAATTATCCTTCCACTTAAAAAACACATTTATCATACTTCACAACATGAACGTTCTTTTTTTCGAGGAATTATTAGTAATGTCCGTCCAAGAAAAATTGAAGGCTTATATATGAATTAATCTAGCCCAGTAATTAACAAATTCGCATGTAAACTGTAATTTATCCGCTAGTAAGTTAAATAAAACGAAAAAATCTTAATTGTCCCTCTAATTATGAACATCTAAAAACGCGAAGAAAAAATATTTTGCACTATTTTTTATTAATTTTGTTTCATATTGTTGCGTACTTGAGGGTTCGTGAGTTGTCTGAGAATGAAAGGCCAAACGTACAAAAATTCAGTAATTTATTCACAGAAAGTTCCAGAAAAATACAGGTCAATAAACCAATTATCAGCTTCAATTCAAGCAGTAACCACAGCTTAAACAACAGCTGTCAATAGCAAATCCACAGTACAAACTGTATACCAATAACACTTGAAGCAAGTCTCTCTCAAAGAGGCTTAAGAGCAATGCAAGCACTAGCGAAGCTGGCTGAGATCTGAACTGAACTGACTGCCTTGGCGAGGAAGCGCTCCTTATATGCTGTTCCATGGAGCCCAGATTTTTCGAGAAAACTCTAGAAAGTGGTCAACCAATCAACTTACAGCTTCCATATTTGGTATATCCCATATAAGGATTTTCTCGCCAAGGTCGCCAAAAAAATCGCCAAGGTGGGAAAAAGCCGCCACATTTGGCGCCAAATCCATTACGTGCATTACTGGGGCTTTTTAATGCGTTTTTAAGGGAAAATAAGGCTATTTCAACGCTAAAACGACTAGAAATGCACAAATTAGCAATTTATCAACTTACTAAGCCTCTTTGAAAGAATTTATACAAAAATAAACCCAATTATTTACAATTTCGTAACACTGCCCCCCTCCCAAGGACTGCACGTCCCGGGCAGTGCAACCCTTGGTCAAGAGGCGAAACTCAACAAATTTACACAATCTAAAATACAAAAACTAAGTTGGATATAACGATAAAATAGAAATACAAATCAAGTGAGAAATATTTACAAAACTCACAAATATGTACAAATATTTATATACAAATATTTACAGTGCGCATGCGCAAATTTTACCAGTATTTACATTTTAAATTTTAATATTACCGTTAATTGTGGTACTTGGCTAGCCTGTTATAGTGCACCACCTTCGGTTTTGATGAAGGTGTTTTAGTGATCCGCACCACTACATCATTCAGCCTTTTTAAGACTGTGTACGGTCCGTCCCAGTGGCACTGTAACTTGGGAGAGAGTCCTTTGCGTCGAACAGGATTCCACAACCAGACCTTCTCTCCTTCCTGGAACTCATGTTGTGTAGCCTTTAGATCGTGCCTTGTCTTCATTTTCTCCGTTGCCATGTTAATCCGCTCCCGAGCAAAGTTGTGTACGTCCTCAAATCGTGCCTGGAGATCTTGGATGTACTCCTCGGGCGATGAGGGCGCATCGGGTGGACAACCAAACAGGAGATCACAAGGGAGACGAAGTTCACGTCCAAACAGCATCTGGGCTGGAGTATAGCCGGTGGTTTCATGGACAGCACTTCGATAAGCCAGCAGGAACAATGGCAACTTCAAGTCCCAATCTTGCTGGTTCCTTGATACTAGAAGAGAGAGGTTATTCAGGATGGTACGATTGAACCTCTCGACCATGCCGTCCGACTGGGAATGTAAGGGTGTTGTCCGGTTTTTGTCTATGCCGAGTAGTTGACACAGTCCTTTGAAAACATCAGAGGTAAAGTTCCTACCTTGGTCGGTATGAAGTTGTAGGGGCGTGCCGTACCTTGACACCCATTGCTGCACTAGGACTTCGGCGACTGTGCATGCCTCTTGATTGGGAATGGGATATGCCTCAGGCCACTTGGTGAAATAGTCCATCACGACGAGGATGTATTTATTTCCACTGGAGGTCCGTGGCAAAGGACCCAAGATGTCGATTGCAATCCGTTCAAATGGTGCTCCCACGTTATACCGTTGCAGTCTTTCTCGACTTCGTTTCTGCGGGCCTTTACGTGCCGCACAAGCATCATAGGATTTACACCATTTCTGCACATCCTCCTTTGCCTTGCACCAGTAGAAGCGTTTCCGAACTTTCTGCAGAGTCTTCATTACCCCAAAATGGCCTCCGGTAGAGCTACTATGCAGTTGTTCTAAAACAGCTGGAATTTTTGATCTTGGTAATAAAATCTGCCACCTGAAGCTTTTCCCATCATCAGATTCCCACTTTCTGTATAATACGCCGTTTCTGATATGAAGAGAGTCCCAAAGTGCCCAATAACTTTTCGTAATGGGACTGAACCTGGAAATGCCCTGCCAGGTAGGTCTGTTGCTGGTCGTCTCCTTCAGTTGTAATATAGGCTTTACGTCAGGATCTTCCATCTGGGCTTTTCTAAATTCTTCGTCACTCCATGGGTCGGAATCTTGTTCTGATGGTGTTGCGACAGTAACTTGGCGAACAACTGGCTTTATTCTTTGTTGTTTATCCTCGGGTTTAGAGATGTATTTATGATCTTCAGATGGAGGCTTCCGCAAGAATGCATCTGAATTTTCCCGAAGAGCTCCTTCTGGGTGGCATACTTCAGAGACATTCTTGGTTGCTTCTCTAGGTGTTCTTACTGGGCAGCTTCGTTTGATATGCCCGTCTTTTCCACAACCCCAGCATTTAGTTGTTGGAGTCTTCCCTTCTTTCTTCCTCTCAAGAATGCGTAGTCTTCTATTAATTTCTGCAATCATTTCCTGAATTTCTTTAAGATCATCTTGAGAGCCGTTCATTTTCTGGGCTGTGCTGTTCTGGCGATGTTTATAGGAGGCTTGTTGGGCTGTCTCGAGCTTTAGGGCATACACCAAGGCTGACTCCACATCCTTCACGACGGAGAGTCTGAGGGCTTTTTGAATATCTGGATCTCCGACAGCATCAATGAAATATTCTAGAGCCAGATCATTACGTGTTTCAGGATGACAGTCTGAGAAAGCCAAATGTGAAAGCCTCTGGATGTTTGATGCCAGTTCTTGTAAGCTTTCCCCTGGCCTCTGACGACGGGACCTTAGCTGGAGTCGACTATATTCTTTGGACCATTTCGCTCCAAAACGTAGCTCTAGTGCTCTGGTTACAGCTTCGAAGTCATATCGCTGTTCCTTCGAAAGGGTCTCCAGAATATCTGCGGCGTCGCCCCGCAACGACCCTACCAGATGAGCCGTCTTTGCAGCATGGTCCCAGCCGTTAGCTTCAGCTACGATGGAAAACTGCGTCTTATATACATGCCAGGAGGAACTGCCGTCGTAGGTGGATAGCTTAATAAATTCGTGATTCTGGTTTCTTCTCTCTTTCTTTTCAGTTTCCTGGGGCAAGGAGATCAACTTCTCTTCTACTTTTCTCTCAAGATGTTCCTCTACTTTCTTCGTGACTTTCTCCTCGAAGTTCTCTTCTATCTTCATAAATCTCTCTTCAAAGTTCCTTTCTACTTTCATAACATTTTCTTCTATCTTCATAGCTTTCTCTACAAAACTCTCTTCAATTTTTATAACTTTCTCTTCAAAATTTTCTTCTATCTTCATAACTTTCTCTTCTATTCCATCCATTCTATTTTCCATCACCGTTAATTTACCCTCGATTGATTCTTTCACCGTTGAAAGCTCTCTCTTCATCTCGTCTTGATTAGATTTAATTTCTTCCTGAACTTCACCCAAACTGCTTTTCATTTCCTTCATTTCGTCAGTCAAACCGTCTTTCAATTCTCTTTGTGATGTTTCCATTTTCTCTTGTGCTACCTTCATTTCTTCAGTCAAACCGTCTTTCAACTCTCTTTGTCCTTCTTTCATTTCTCTTTGTCCTGTTTCTATTTTCTCTATCAACCCAGATCTGAACTCATTCATCTGAGCAGTGAGTCCTTCTAGAAATTTCTTCATTTCTTGTTCCATAGCTCTCGTTATCACCATTCACAGACATCCCACTTCTGACACCAGAAATGTTGCGTACTTGGGGGTTCGTGAGTTGTCTGAGAATGAAAGGCCAAACGTACAAAAATTCAGTAATTTATTCACAGAAAGTTCCAGAAAAATACAGGTCAATGAACCAATTATCAGCTTCAATTCAAGCAGTAACCACAGCTTAAACAACAGCTGTCAATAGCAAATCCACAGTACAAACTGTATACCAATAACACTTGAAGCAAGTCTCTCTCAAAGAGGCTTAAGAGCAATGCAAGCACTAGCGAAGCTGGCTGAGATCTGAACTGAACTGACTGCCTTGGCGAGGAAGCGCTCCTTATATGCTGTTCCATGGAGCCCAGATTTTTCGAGAAAACTCTAGAAAGTGGTCAACCAATCAACTTACAGCTTCCATATTTGGTATATCCCATATAAGGATTTTCTCGCCAAGGTCGCCAAAAAAAATCTCCAAGGTGGAAAAAAGTCGCCAAATTTGGCGCCAAATCCATTACGTGCATTACTGGGGCTTTTTAATGCGTTTTTAAGGGAAAATAAGGCTATTTCAACGCTAAAACGACTAGAAATGCACAAATTAGCACTTTATCAACTTACTAAGCCTCTTTGAAAGAATTTATACAAAAATAAACCCAATTATTTACAATTTCGTAATAATATTAAAAAAAATTATAACAGTTTTGTTTTTCAGAATGCTTGATATATTAAGTGCGCTTAATATAATCTTGTTCACAATTATTTTTACATTAGTTATTTCAAAACATAAAGTGTCCTTATAAATATGAGAAGGAGTGTATTGGATCCGTTTTTCCCACATTCCGAGAATATATAAATTAATTTTTCCTATTTTCATAAGAGCAAACAGTGTAGGTGAACTATTAACCGAGAGCTGCGACAGGGGGTTGAAATGTTAACACAATGTTTCCATGATCGAATCCTGGACAAAATAGCTTTTCCTTTTTTAAAAAATTAATTCACCTAATTTACCAAAAATCTATTTAAAATATGATTGATCTTCGCAGAAATGAGAATTTATTAAGTTTACTGCATCAAGTTAAGGGCGTACGGTATCTACCCTCGACGACATCTGTAGCCCATTTTATTCTATAGATAAATTTGTTTTTAAAATTAATCATTACTCGTATTCTTTTTAATTTTGTTTTCACATTCGGAAAATTTACAATAGTTAAACTTGTATATATTTTAATTTCGTTTTTGAGTTTAAAAGTGTGAAAATTATAACAAAGTGCATTTTTTAGTGTAAAACGAAATATAAAAAAAAAAAAAAAAAAAAAAAAAAAAAAATTAAATAAATAAAACTTTAGAAAGTTAACACAAATGTAACGGTTGTGAATTTTCCGAATGCGAAACGGGATTTAAAAAGATACATTGGGTAATGAGTAATTATGCAAACAAATGTCTCCATAGAATAACATGGCCTTTGGCTGTTGGCGAGGACATTTATTGTACGCTCTGAAAAGCATACTTGACAAGTAATATTTTAATCACGTTTGCTGTATCAAGCATAATTCATACTTGATGCATATTACTAGATTCATGTTTGAATTATCAAGCATAATTCATTCTTAATATGTATTACTTGATTCATGTTTGAATTATCAAGTCTAAAGCAAGTAGGGCAAGTGTAAACTAGAATTCTTGATCTTGGCTTGCATTAAACTTACAGGCTTGAAATGTCAAGCTCAATGCAAGTATCTTGACTTGAATAATCAAGGTTGAAGATAACATAATTCAATTTCTCTTTGCTGTCTGGGATGCGATGCTTGTTATTTTTAAAAAGCCAGTTTTGTATAAGCTGTCATCAAAAGGAAAAATGAATTAAAATGTACATAAATTTCAAATAATTTATAAATAATATTTTCTAAAATTATTTTGTAAAATTTTTATTATATTATATAATTATTTTTTTTTATCCCAATGAAATATAAAGTTAATTCCATAAAAAAAAAAAAAAAAAAAAAATCTACATAAAAGCAATAAATATTTTTGATTATTAAGTGCAATTTTACTATATGTAAACTGTTTGAAAAAGTAAATTTTAGACCTCATTCGTGGTGTGGTATAAGGATTATAAGGCCAATTGACAGCCCTTGGGTTTTAGGCCTGAGTGGAATGCCCTCAGTGTGTCTCTTTATGTGGTCCTAGCCAGTAGTTATGCAAGTTTCGGAGAAAATCAAGGAAAACTCCGATCGGCTAGGTTCGCGGGAGCGACTTGGTATTAAACTCGGCGTTTCCCGTCTATCAGCTTGAAAACATCACCATATTAAAGAAAAACACTGTTTACGGTAGGTGCAGGACCCGATTAACCTTACAAATGAGGGGAAGCACAAATCCATTTGGGGGCCTCCCACTGACTGCTTGATCTAAAAACTCATACAAACATCTCAAAAAATGTATAAATTTTTCATTAAATTTTGTAGTTACCTGGAATTGAAGACATGGGAATTCGCTTAAAATGTAGACAAGTAAATTCACTTAATTTTTGTACCAAAATATAAACTGGTTAATATATTGTGGTCACCACAATATATGAAATTATTCCATTATAAATGAATGTGTAAAAATTAGCATATTCCCTATATAATCTAGAAATGATAGTTTTGCAGTCAGGTGTACTGTGACTTTTTATAATCAGACAATGCTTTTAGACCACAAGGGCCCATTTTGGGCTTAATTTGGGGCTTTTAAAAATTTTCCAGGCCCAATAGGCACATGCTTCTCGTGCCTATTGGGTAATCAGGGCTTGGGTAGATGTCCTATTGTCTTCGTTCTGTAATGCTTTTCACTTGCAAAAATGTCCATATACAAAAGTTTTAACGAAAAGAATGATTTTTGAGGAATCCACGAAATGAATTTGATTAACCTGAGTTTACTTAACAATATATATTTTTTCACAAGAAGTATGTGAGGCTTGTTATTTTTAAAAAGCCAGTTTTGTGGAAGCTGTCGTGAAAATGAAAATTAATCAAAGGCATATTTATTTCAAATAATTTATATAAAAAATAACTTTTTTCTTCTTTATACAAATATATATATATATATATATATATATATATATATATATATATACATATATATATATAATATTATCAGTGCAAACCACGGAGTAATATTAATAGGAGTTGAAGGTCCAATGGGAGAAAGCTACGAAACTGTGATCTAAATTTTTGGTAAATATTGAGGGCGCCACTTGTCATTCCTCCCTACCTCGGCGCGGATATACTGTCGTTTTCAATAGAATTTTGCTGGAGTACATTTAAAATTTTTTATTTTAAGCAATTTAATTTCTTTGTAAGTTCTTAAAACTGCATAATTCAGATGTTTCAAATAAATTTTTCGTTCCTAGTTGTAAAACAGGCTATGATAGTGATAAGAAAAACAGAAAAAAAAGCCCTGGGAGAAAAATAAAGCCCGAGTTCGTGTTTTCTGCACCTAAAGTAAGTTTATTTTTTTTCTTTACAAAATTCCATCCATTCTCCTTCCTCCCAATTATCTGTTTTAGCTAGCTTCGGTTCATAAGAATCGTCATTTTTAAAAAGCTGTCTTTCAAAGTGAAATTAGTATAAAATGGCTCTTAAAAAAAACATGTTGGTTAGAATACTCTATTTAATGAAATTTGCTTTCAATCGAAATTTTTTCAGCTTGATATTATTTAAAAAAAAATAATTAAAACGAGACATTTCCCCCATTGAATAACATTGCGGAAGCTGGAGAGAAGGAAGGATTGCACGCTGGCGCCATCTGTAAACATTAGAAAACAACATCACAAAATTTCATCGTTACCTTCTTCTCCTGTCTTTTTACTCCGTGGTGCAAACATTTGAAATTTAAAGATGATTTAATTTCAGTATTCAAACAATTATTCTGATCGAAAACGAAGACCACCCAAATCAAACCAAAAAAGAAATACAGTAAAATCTAAATGAATTACAGAAAATTGAAATGAGAAAACAAATGGAAAATGAATATACAACATAACAGAATATCAAAAAATAATGAAAGGATGAAAATTAAAAAATAATACCTAGAAACATGCTAATTAAGTGATAAAAGTAGTTCGAAATGATCATTAAATTGCAAAACACTGAATGAGAATTTTAATACACTGAATAAGAATTGAAATAGTGTTATAAATAATAATAATAATACAACATAATGAGACAACCAACCAACCAACCGGTCGATGCAGATGAATTAAAAATGCATATAAATAATCACTAAAATTATTTTTTTTAGAAACAGAATAAAGGGAATAGAAAAAGGGGTGTATGTTGTTGTGTAGGAGTTAAGACACATTCACTGCAAATGGGTTTTAGACCTGGGTAAATACCCTGCCCTCCATAGTAATTTTTTTTATAAGTATATTTACATTGTATTCATGCGAACTTCGGAGAAAACCACAGAAAACAACATGCGATAGGTTGGAGAACGCAACTGGTTATCGAACCCAGCACTTCCCATCAAACAACTTTGAAAACATTAACCATTCGGACAATCGTAGGGCAGGTAAAAAATAAAATTCTTTAAAAGTATATGTTTACAGGAAATAATATGTTGATGTTAAGGGAATTAACTACACGGAAATTTTGTGGCTCAGTTATGTGTCCTCAACACATAACCCAAGGATTGAAAAGCAGGGGACTTTCTAAGGGATCCCAGCAAATATTTACCTGAGTTTCAGAGAAAACCACGGAAAATTTCGAACGGCTATTCGACGAGCACGACCGAAGATCGAACCCAGCACTTCGAATCTACCAATATCAAAAGCAGTATCACGCCACTCAGAAATGTGTTAAGCTGAACAATTTCTTCAGATATGTAAAAATAGTCCCGGAAAACAAAATTGATAAAAGGCTTTTAATATTAAAAAAATAATATTAATAATTATGAAATATATTTATATATATATATATATAGTTTTACGTTAAGAGTTTAAGATACGTGGGCGTGGTTAATAAGAAGAAAAAACGGTAATAAACATAAAACAACGAATTAAAGTATCCAAAAACATTTGTAAAAATAACACGCCAGGCGAAAAACACTCCTCCACTTCCTCTTCAGTGGGTGGGAGCAGCAGAACAGACAAGAAAATTAAAAAAACCTAACAGGGTTCGGAAACATGGAGAAACTAGCATACTCCCAAAGAAACACAGATAAAGACGAAATTCTAAAACAAGATTAAATTAATGGTAAATTAGATATGGCAATAGCAGTGCTTAAATTAATGGTGAATTAGATAAAACAATAGCAATGCTTGGTAAAAGCAACTCAACCAAAGTAATATAATAGTCAAAAAGCAGAAAGCCTGTATTTGTGATAAAAGTAATTTAATAAAGGACATGCTAGATCTCGTCATATTCCAACCCTGACCTGAAAGGCAAAAAGATATTGTAATAAATTGAACTTACTGCAAAGTTGAATTGTTGAAAAAAGAAACAGGACTTGAAAGCAGAAAAAGTGGATTCAAGAGTAGTAGGCCACTGCATGTGAATCCATTTTTTCTGCTTTTAAGTCCTGTACATGCTTTAAGTCCTAAGAACATCATTCGACAAGGATTTGTTTAACAAAACAGTGTTAAATGTGCTTTTTTTTACATAGGAACTTTTGCTAGTGCTCGGATACTTTTGCTTCCGACTTTAGTCATACATTTGGAACGCTTGTAAACGGCTTTGCAACCGAAAGTATTTCATTTGTATGTACCCCACGGAGTACCCCTTAAACAAAGCTTGTTTCTTTCTTTATTATTCTGTGATCAACCAGAGGGTGGAGGAAATATCACATTGAGCTAAGGGGGTATCACGTGATTAAACGGAAGTGGCGACAAGCGTCTGGCGCATCAAGGCTCCGAAAACAGATCTGCGCCATATCTTGCGCATCTTTCTGCTTTCTATGTTTTGTTTACATTTTTTTCCTCTTTCGAAGATATTTGTTAACACATTTCTCACGTTACTTAATGTACGTGTATTATGTTTTATTTAAAAAAATTAAATACTACATAGTCTCTTTCAAAAAAAAAAAAAAAAAAAAAAGGAGCATATTTAACTGAGTTTGTGACAGCATACTGTTTAAATAAAAAATATTTAAAGAAGAAAAAAAATTGCATTTCACTATTGATAAGAGGTTGTAAAATGTATTTGTATCTGCTTAAATCCTCTTATCATGTATTTTATAGTTGTTTTACAATATAATAATAAAAAACTTGCGTAAAATTTTAGAGCAGTAGTACATATTTTCCTTAACCGTAAATGTAAACAAAAATTATTACAACCAATTGTAAAGTTTAGCTAAAATTCGGTATCAAAGGTAAGAAGCCACCTTTTCTGCTCAAGTACTATACTGTACTTTTTTATGCCAATATCAAGTGAAATATTGTTATGACTTAAAGAAATGTGGTTTGATTAAAACATTTCACAAGAATATTTTTGCGTACTTGGGGGTTCGTGAGTTGTTCGAGAATGAAAGGCGAAACTTACAAAAATTCAGTAATTTATTCACAGAAAATTCCAGAAAAATACAGGTCTATAAACCAAGTATCAGCTTCAGTTCAACCAGTAAACACAGCTTAAACAACAGCTGTTAATAGCAAATCCACAGTACAAACTGTATAGCAATAACACATAAAGCAAGTCTCTTCCAAAGAGGCTCTAAGCAATTCAACATTGACAGAAGCTGATCTCAGACTGAACTGAACTGACTGCCTTGGCGAAAAAAACAGCCCTTATATACCCCTGTAGAAAAGTGTGGAAAGTTCCAGAAATTTCCGTATCTCATCAACCAATGGGATTAGACCTTCCATATTTGGTATATCCCTAATAAAGATTTTATCGCCAAGGTCGCCAAAAAATCGCCAAGGTGAGAAAAAGTCGCCAAATTTGGTGCCAAATCCATTACCTACCTTATTGGGGCTTTTTAATGCATTTTTTAAGGGAAAATAAGGCTATTTCAACGCTAAAACGACTAGAAATGCAAAAAATTAGTACTTTATCAACTTACTAAGCCTCTTTGAAAGAATTTATACAAAAACAAACACAATTATTTACAATTTTGTAGCAATATTTATATTTTGTTTCACAAAATGCAACACAGGATAGTTATGTAAGCCATCAGGCAAAAATACGCAATATTTTTTTTTTTTTTGAGTCGAGATAATTAAGTCATAATCTTCTTTAGGTGATAAAAAGCAGACATGTGTGCAACATAAAATCTGCAATGCACTAATTCTTACTCTAAATTTTGAAAATTTTTAATTCAATTTTGAGCAAGGGTGCAATAATTTTTCAAATAACAGCTACTCAAGTATAGAAGCTAAATGTTGAGATTTCTGAATAGCAGTGTTTTATAGAGCATTTATATATTTATTTTTTATTTATTTTGCAAATTTTTGTAGCAATTTTTTAAGATTAGATAAGATAAATAATCATTTCTATTAAAAAAACATCAGTAATAAAAAATCATGACACTTGGCAGCTATGTTCAAGCAAGGCATAAGAGCAAAGAAAAATATTTTAAAAGTTAAACCTATTTAAATTTTTCTTACTATTAGATTGTCTTAGAATTTAGATTTTAAAGATAAAACCATCTAGTCACGGGAGACATCAGTACATAACTTCTAACATATAATTTTCACTCACCCCGAATTCCTAATACCAATTTCAATTAATCGTATTCTCATATTATCTGAAACTAGCGGGGTTTGCCCGCTTCGCTGGGCATTAAACTTAAATGAGGTGTAAAAATCCCATAATCTTTAATAATAACTTATGTTCTCGCTGTGATTGGTAGAGGTTTTCTCACTCACAACGTGGGGAGTCTGGGTCCCCACTGCCTTCGGCAACAACTTACCCACTTCTTACTTCCCCTTCCTCAGTGGGTGAGTTCGAAGTTTTGCAAAATCCCACTAATGTGCATAATGCGTACACTTAATCAATATCCACACACCAAAACGCGCCATTCTAAGATAATTCAAAGCGAATTCAAACGGAAAAACATGTTTTTACACATGTTTATTGCCCTCCGACTCCAAGAAGAAGGACAGGGGGGGGGGGATTTCGAATTTCGTGAAATCCAGTTACAATAAGTGCCGGATGCATACAAACAATTTACGCGCCAAATTTCGTGACCACAGAAGTCTTTAATAGAAAATATTATAAATAAATAAATACAAAAAGCACAGCTTCAGTATGGGACTCCTTTGGTGACTTTAAATATTTTAAGCCATATTTGCGATGAACTGAATTGGCTATCTCAATTGTGCAATTAAAGATCTTGACGAGTAACGTCCGAGCTACTTTAGTGCCAAATTTTAAATTTTGCCAAAGGGATTCGATACTAAAGCTGTTCCATACACAAAATAAATAAATAAATAAAATAAATTAAAATAATAAAATAAAATAAAAACCCTTTTCTGATATTTACAAAAAAAAAAAAAAAAAAAAAATCTTAATAAAATCTAAATTATAATCATTTTCAATTAAGGGGAGAACATAAAAGAACCTCATAAGGTACATAATAACAACAAAAAATTTTGTTTTACTGCAGGAAAGAAAAGTGCTGCTTAATTAAATAAAAATATTAAACTAATGCCAAATATGTCTATGAAAATATTTATCCACATACAAATTCCTGATTAAAAAAGAATCACCAACTTTTGTAGGTATTTTTCTCTCTAATTTTTATTATTATTCACGTGAAATTAAAAATATTTCATTTCATTTCATTTCTTGAAAATAAAAATATATATAAATGCATATATATAAATATAAAACCTTCTACCGAATCTGGATTGAAAACGGAAAAAGGGTAAAATAATTTAGAAATATCAGACCTATATTTATAAATTTAATACCAAATGAAAGGGGCAATTTTTCTGAATCCAGGGGTACAAACAGTTTTTCGATGCGACAATTAGATTTTTTAAAAATAACTAAAGTATGAAATTTAAGTGGCAATGAAAAAAGGGAAAAATAAATTAGAAATATCAGACCTATCGTTACAAATTCAGTACCAAATGAAAGGGATGATTTTTTTAAATCCTGGGGTGTAAGCAGTTTTTCGATACGACAATTAGATTTTTTAAAACTAACTAAAGTATGGAATTTAGATAGCAATACTTCATTTCAATCTTTTCATAATTTGTAGTGCGAATCACGCGAATAAAAATGTCTTTAACTTAAAAATTTATTTTTATATTTTATTTTCCCATTCAAAGCGTTTTAGTAAAAAAATTTATGGCGCATGCGCAGGCGTTTTTTACCCACAATTTAAACACTAATCACAATTTTGAAAATTTCTATAGATATAATTTTAAGTTGAGTGAAGACGTAAGTTTCTGCCAAGCGCCGTTGAATTCCGTCCAGCCGTTCTCGAGTGATGCTCGGACAAACGTGTTTTAGTCTTTTACTCCCCAGGGGGAACATGGGGGAATTTCTGAAAAGTTGATAGATATAATTTTAAGTTGGGTGAAGACCTAAGTTTCTTCCAAGCACCGTTGAATTCCGTCCAGCCGTTCTCGAGTGATGCCCGGACAGAAAAAGCGACATACAGACACGATGACACACACACTCTCTCTCTCTCTCACACACACACACACACACGCAGGCAAAATTTTCTGAAGTCATTTTCGGTTTTCATGGGGTGTGAAACGTGAATATATCGCAAAATTTTTGGATTCCGACAAATTTACAGACAAAACTCTGATTTTATTAATATAGATCTACAATTTTATATTTTGAACGACTAAATTTTCATAACTGGAGTGAGCCCTGATCTATTTATAAATAGTATATATTTATATTAATAAAATCAGACTTTTGTCTGTAAATTTGTCGGAATCAAAAAATTTTGCAATATCTTCACGTTTCATACCACATGAAAGCCGAAAATGACTTCAGAAAATTTTGCCTGTGTGTGTGTGTGTGTGTGTGTGTGTGTGTGTGTGTATGTGTATGTGCGTGTGCGTGTCATCGTGTCTGTATGTCGCTTTTTTTGTCCGGGATCACTTGAGAACGGCTGGACGGAATTCAACGGCGCTTGGCAGAAACTTAGAACTTTACCCAACTTAAAATTATATCTATCAACTTTTCAGAAATTCCCCCCCCCGTTCCCCACTTGGGGGCAAAAGCCAAAAAAACGTTTATCCGGGAATCACTTGAGAACGGCTGGTCTGAATTCAACAGCGCTTGACAGAAACTGAGATCTTTATCCACCTTAAAATTATATTTATCAACTTTTCAGAAATTCCCCCCCCCCGTTCCCCCTGAAGGACAAAAGACAAAAACACGTTTGTCCGGGCATAACTTGAGAACGGTTGGATTAAATTCAACAGCGCTTGTCAGAAACTTAGATCTTTATCCAACTTAAAATTATACCTATCAACTTTTCAGAAGTTCCCTCCGTTCCCCCTTTGAGTGGCAAAAGACAAAAACACGTTTGTCCGGGTATCACTTGAGAACGGCTGGACTGAATTCAACAGTGCTTGGCAGAAACTTAGATCTTTATCCAATTTAAAATTATATCTATCAACTTTTCAGAAATTCCCCCCTCCGTTCCCCCCTGGGGGGCAAAAGTCAAAAACACGTTTGTCCGGGCATCACTTGAGAACAGTTGGACTGAATTAACAGCGCTTGGCAGAAACTTAGATCTTTATCCAACTTCAAATTAAACCTATCAACTTTTCAGAAGTTCCCTCCGTTCCCCCTTTGAGGGGCAAAAGACAAAAACACGTTTGTCCGGGTATCACTTGAGAACGGCTGGACGGAATTCAACAGCGCTTGGTAGTAACTTATGTCTTTACTCAACTTAAAATTATATCTATCAAGTTTTCCGAAATTCCCCCTCCCCGTTTTCCCCTGCGGGAGAAACAGACAAAAACACGTTTGTAAGCATAACCCAGCTCCTAATTACTTCACAATAAAGAAATTCCACATGGGGAGACTAGACATGAGTACAAATAAAACATTATCTGCGATTTAGGAATTTTCGATTTTTAAAGGAAGGAAGGGAGAATATCGATTTTTGGTGGGAAATTTTGAAAATTCCTAATTTGAGCCGAATTCTACCAAAAATGGAATAAAGATATTGAAAAAAGGCTATGCGACTTTCTTAGGATATTTCCTACAACACATTTTTGATTTTTTGTGATCTGCCATTCTTTTCTTTGGGGGAGGGGGGGAGGGGTATGTGTTACAAAGGGCAAATTCGAGACACCCTTTTTAGCGCTAAATTTGTCCTAGAAAATTTATGAGAGCTTCAGTCACGAAGTTTGTTGCTCGGATTTTTTATATGCAACCGGCACCTAAAGAAACGGGATTTATCGAAATACCCCTTCCCCCCATCAGGACAGGAAGCAAAAAACGTTTGTAAGCATAACTCGGCACCAAATTACTTCACGGTGAAGAAATTGCACATGATGAGACTAGACTTGAGTATAAATAAAACATTATGTACGATTTTAGAATTCTTGATTTTTAAAGGAGGAGGGAAAATCGTTTTTCGAGGGGGACATTTAAGAAATTCCGCATTTTTTAGTAGAACAAAGGTATTGAAAATAGCCACGTTTCTTCTTTAGAATATTTTCAAAAACACATTTTCGTTTTTTTGTCATTTTCGATTTTTTTTTTTTTTTTTTTTTTTTTTTTGAGGGGGGTGAGTTGCAATTTCAAGACCCCCCCCCCCTTTTTTTAGCGCTAAATTTGTCTTGGGAAAGCTATGAGATCTGCGGTCACGAAATTTGTTGCGCAAATTGTTTATGTGTATCTGACACTTACTATTAGGAGATTTTACGAAATTCACCCACTTACCCCTTGGGGTCTGGGGAGGGGGCAATAAACACGCGTAAAAACACGTTCTTCTGTTTGGATTCGCTTTACATTATTTTAGAATGATGTGTTTTGGTGTGTGGATGTTGATTAGGTGTACGCATTATGTACTTTGGTAAGATTTCGCAAAACTTCTAACTCAGCCGCTGGGGAAGGGGAAGTAAGCAGCGGGTAAGTTGATGCCGAAGACAGTGTGGACGTGGAATCCTCACGTTGCGAGCGGGAAAAACCTCTACGGAATACACAGGAAATTTTAACTTAGATTATTAATAATATAATGGAATTTTGACAACTCATTTAAGTATAGTGCTCAGCGAAGCGGGCAAAGCCTGCTAGTATACATATATTATTACTTAAAATATTACTGGCTACTTGGTATTTTGCAAGCTGTTGCGAGCTCAGATATATATTGATATATATATGATTAAAAATTAGATTACAAACAGCCTACTATTTAAACCGTTAAAAACTTTATTAATTCATCTTCTTATATATTAAAAAAATTTATGAAAACTAAAGTCAGTCCGTCTGGCCGTTCTATCCGGCCGATTTCCTTCATTTTTTTTTAAATGAAAGGTATTTAGACACAGATATGTCATCAATCATTGAAATTTACTCAACTTCCACCTTACTCAAGTTATACTCAAACTCGATTCTTCCCTGTACATTTCTTATGGGACACATTGACTCAAGCAATTCGAATGCTCATAGCTCCTCTTCTAATGAATGGATCTTGATCGTTTCACTCTCAGAACACTCAGTGGTTCAAGCTCTTTCTTTTGAGCTATTAACTGCTTAAATTCGTTGAGATTGAGGAAAGTTATGCTTGCACAATCAACTTTGCATTCAACTTTTTCAAGATTTTCCTTCACTCAAACCTCTATAACTAGAGTTCTAATTAACGTAGGCTGTTGACACAAGTCTAAGAACACACAGTGGATCACGTTCTTTCTTTTGAGCTATTAACTGCTTAAATTCGTCGGGTTTGAGGAAAGTTATGCTTGCAGAATCAACTTTTCATTCAACTTTTTCAAGACTTTTTCAAGATTTTCCTTCACTCAAACCTCTATAACTAGAGTTCTAATTAACGTAGGCTGTTGACACAAGTCTAAGAACACTCAATGGATCAAGCTCTTTCTTTTGAGCTATTAACTGCTTAAATTTGTTGAGTTTGAGGAACGTTATGCGTGCAGAATGAACTTTACATTCAATTTTTTCAAGATTTTCCTTCACTCAAACCTCTATAACTAGGTGTAAAAACTTGGTTGAGGTATCTAAAAAAGGTCTCGGTCTGTAGATATGTTATGAAAAGATAAAAATAAAAAAAGTCGAACGGTTCCCCCCCCCCTGGGGGAGCAGGGGTTAAAAACACGTTTACGAGCTTAACTCAGCTCCAAATTACTTTACAGTGAAGAAATTGTACATATAGGGACTAGAGTCAAATACTAAAAAATCACTTTCTGCGAATTTGGAATTTTCGATTTTGAAGGTGGGAAAACGGGGAAAAATAGATTTAGAGGTGGGGGGAAAGGGGGAAATTAGTTTGAGAGGAATACCCGTTCCAGACCCACACATGTAGCCCCTCATTTTAAAGGTCTTGAAATTTCATGTCGATTGGGGGTGTTTGTATACAATATAGTGCGCCCCCTGGTGGGGGAAAATGGAACTAGGTGATTTTGTTGTTGAGCCTATCATGTTACACCTTATTTTAAAGGTATTGGTATTTCCTGACCGTTGGTGATTTTGTACAGAACACGCTGCACTCCCTGGCGGTGGAAAGTGCAACTAAATGATTTTGCAGCTGACACCACCGCGTGACACCTTATTTGAAAGGTCTTGGAAATTCAAGGCGATTGTTGATAAAGGTCTTGAAATTTCATGTTGATTGGGGATGTTTGTATACAATGTAGTGCGCCCCCTGGTGATTCAAAATGGAACTAGGTGATTTTGCAGTAGACCCTATCATGTTACAACTTATTTTGAAGGTCTTGATATTTCCTGACCGTTGGTGTTGTTCGTATAGAACACGCTGTGCCCCCTGGTGGTGGAAAGTGTAATTAAAGGATTTTGCAGTTGACACCACCATGTGACACCTTATTTGAAAGGCCTTGGAAATTCAAGGAGATTGGTGATATTCGTATACAACATACTGCGCTCCCTAGTGGAGAAAAGTGGATTTTGCAGTGCGTGTGTAGCATGCCTGCTATACAGTGCTGCAGCCACAGGCAGCGGTAACACGAGTCAGAGGTTCGTTCGGTTCAAGGTTAATTTTTGAGAATTTTTTCATGTTATTAGCGGCCTGCATATACGTGCCGCAGGAACTGGGTCACAAACCCGAGTTCCTTTCGGTCTGAAATAATTTTTTTTGTTACAAATGATTTTTTTGTGTGTGATGTTTTCATTTAAAAATAGAAATTCAAACAAAATCGAGTTAAAAATACAAAACCATACAAATTTAAGGTGCATTTAAGGCTATTATCATGGGCCCGGGCAATTCTGGGCGGGTTCGTTTCGTTCGAGGTTAATTTTTTGGAATTTTTTCATGGTATTAGCGGCTCGCGTATGCGATGCCGGGGCACCTGCATCACAAGGCAGAGTTTCGTTCGGTTCGAGGTAATTTTTTTTTGCTACAGCTGATTATTTTTTTTCGCAATGCTTTTATTCAAAAATAGAAATTCAAACAAAATCGAGTTAAAGATATAAAATCATACAAATTTAAGGTTCATTTAAGGTTATTATCACGGGCCCGTGCATTGCCGGGTGGATTCGTTCGGTTCCAGGTTATTCTTTGGGAATTTTTTTATGTTGTTAGCGGCCCGTGTATGCGCTGCGCAAGCACCGGGGTCACAAGGCAGAGTTTCGTTCGGTTCAAGGTAATTGTTTTGTTACAGATGATTATTTATTTCGTGATGCTTTCATTTAAAAACAGAAATTCAAACAAAATCCAGTTAAAGGTATAAAATAATACAAATTTAAGGTTCATTTAAGGTATCATGGGCCAGGGAAACGCCGGACGGGTCAGCTAACATATAGTCTTAGTATTAAACGAAATAGAAAATGAAAGATAGCATCTGTTTATTTGGAGTACTTTGTAGAAAGTGATGTCATATATAGTATTTCTATTTATAAGCATTTTTCAGATTTTCTTTTAAGCGAAATGTAGTAAATTATATTAGATGTTTTAACTTGAAGTACATTTAAATAATGATGCGATGATTTTTGAAACATTACGGACAATAAAGTGTCCGTCGAATTCGACGGGTTCCAGCTAGTTTATTTTTATTTTCTAAAAGTATAGATAATTGAAATCATAAAATATTCGCAAAATTCAGCTATTATTGATGCAAAGAATAATAACAAACAATGTTCCTTTTTTTTTTTTTTTTTTCAAAAAAGAAAGATATAAGTTATTAAGGTTTTAAATACATAACTTTGTACTTGTACTTGTATTTTTTTTTATTCAAAAAATTAAGGATTTAATTGGAAAAAAAAATCTGTTCATGTTTGACGTTGTTTACAGATTAGTAAACATTGGCGAACACTGACAAAAAATTCGCCAACAACCCTAGTAAATTCATAATCAAATAATTCTTTTTATCCTTTCAAAAATGTAATTAAAAAAAAAAAAAAAATCTGCAAATGAGTTATTTAAATGTCTTTCAGAATCTTAATATAGAACTTAAATCTTTAAAATAAAGTTTTTTTTTATTATCAAACAATAATAACATTTCGCAGAATTCAGTCCTTGAGCCTCCCATCCATCTCTTCTACAATTTTTTATCCATTTTCTCCTTTTTGCTTCATCAGTTGGAAACTTAAAGAACCGAAATTTGTCACGAGAATGATTTGTGCAATGGGCTCTTCCCACCGTCGTCTGCTCAATCACGTGATAGAGGAAAACGAATAATCGAATTCTGAGAATCGAATTCAATTAAATATTGTTCTTAAGAACAAAAGTGTTAATATTTAATATAAAATAAAATAAAAGTAATATTGTGCATTTGTAAACAGTAGAATAATTGTATTTGTAAATTTAATAATTTTTAAAAAACATTTTATGTGTTTATTTAATTTACCTATAAGAATCGATTTTTGTATATTGTAGTGTAACTGTAACATTAACTGATCTAGCAATAAATAATAGCTTCTTGTGGAATGTTTACTGATTATAAATTGAAATTTTAAAATGTTTTCATTTAATTTAATTGCATAAAGGTGTTACAACAAGTTAATTAACTTAGTTACTGGTCTAAATGGTTTTACGTAGTACGATATTGCACTGTCACTGATTTAAGTACCAAAAATCAGAGTATTTAAACATGGTCCTCATGAATATCAATAACAGGTATAAACTAAATGATGATTGTAAATATATACAGCAAACAAAAGATGATGAATAATGATATAAAATGGATTAAAAATGATGATGTATAAAAAATAACACAGATTAAATACGATTGATCAAAAATAAGAATAGAAAATATGTTATTTCAGCAATCGCTCTAGATAAACAAGACTTCGTCTGCTATTTGTTTTTCCTCTATCATGTGACCTCTGACGTCAGGTGGGAAGAGTCCATTGGCTGCTGCACAATCGCCCATATTTCACATAAAAAATTATCTGAAAATACGTTTAAAAACAAACACGCGGGTGGGCAAGCGAAGTGATGACGTCACTGGCCGTCCGTGGATGTAAGAAAATTATGCATGCGTTAGATGAAGTTATTTTTGCTGTAAAATTGACAAGATTTGGATTTTAAATTTCATGACTGTAGAAAAAAAATGGCAAACTTCTATATTCGATTGAAAATATAAACATTTCATTTCAAAGGATGATATTTACACAATAAATATCCAACTAATATAATAATTAAAAGGAAAATGCTCGTAATTTGAAGTCAAATTTGTTTTCAAATATCAAAATAAAGTGTCTGATATAAGATACTCATGTTGCAGCAGAACAGATTTCAAATCTGTCATGTTTGGCGGAAGAAAAACAATATCGCAAAATTATCGGTAGAGATGTGAGCGGGGAAAAAATCCGGGTTTAAACAAGGGAATAAACCCGGTTTTTTGGGAAGGGAATTTTGAAAGTTCCCAAAACAGGGGAATTTTGAAAGTTTTCAAAAATTGCGAATTTAGCTTTTTTTTTTTTTTTTTTTTTCCCCTGAGATTGGATATGTTCTAAGGCATTTCAAAATGTTATCTCACATTTAGATGTTTTTTATGATCTTTCAATTTTTAAATAGTGCTTTTAACGTCTATAAATTTAAAAAGTAAAAGTTTCAAATTTCATTAATTAACAGACTTTTTTTCTGTTATTGCAGTATATTTATATCTTAGTTCTGACTGTATACACACTGAGTTCAATACAACACATCTTTTTTTTTTTTTTTTTTTTAAATCGCAATCGGAGTTTATCATATTTCAGTTGTATATCTTTAACATTTTATTTCAAAAATAAAACAAAAATGCTTCAAAATATTCTGCATTTACTAAAGCAATCAATAATATTACAATGGAACATATTATTTCAATTAAAATTTCAATAATATTAATATGCAAAAAATAAAGATAGAAAGAAATAACAGCCAAATCTATATATTAATTTGAAACATATTTTTGTCTGTCTCCACTATATTGAGAGAACTACTTGGTGTAAAAATTTGGTTGAGGTGTCTAAAAAAAGGTCTTGGTCTGTAGATATGCTATGAAAAGAGAAAAATAAAAAAAAATCGAACGGTTTCCCCCCGGGGGAAAAACGGGTTAAAAACACGTTTACGAGCTTAACTAAGCTTCCAATTACTTCACGGTGAAGAAATTGTACATATGGGGACTAGAATCGAATACTAAAAAGTCCCTTTCTGCGAACTTAGAATTTTCGATTTTAAAGGGGAAAAAAATGAGAAAGCAGATTTGGAGGGGGGGGGGATTAGTTTGAGAGGGAAATCCGTTCTTGACCCACATATGTAGCACCTCATTTTAAAGGTCTTGAAATTTCATGTCGATTGGGGATGTTCGTATACAATATAGTGCGACTCCTGGTGGTTAAAAATGGAACTACGTGATTTTCTGTAGACCCTATCATGTTACATCTTATTTTAAAGGTCTTGGTATTTCCTGACCGTTGGTGATGTTCGTACAAAACACATTGTGCCCCTGTCGGGGAAAAGTGCAACTAAAGGATTTTGCAGTTGACACCACCATGTGACACCTTATTTGAAAGGTCTTGAAAATTCAAGGTGATTGGTGATTTTCGTATGCAACATACTGCGCCCCCTGGTGAAGGAAAGTGAATTTTGCAGCGCGTGCGTAGCATGCCTGCTATACGGTGCCGCCGCCACAGGCGGCGGAAACACGATTCAGGGGTTCGTTCGTTTCAAGATTAATTTTTAAGAATTTTTTCATGTTATTAGCGACCCGCATATACGCTGCCGCAGTCACCGGGGTCACGAGCCCGAGTTCCGTTCGGTTTGAGGTAATTTTTTTGTTACATATGATTATTTTTTTCGCGATGCTTTCATTTAAAAATAGAAATTCAAACAAAATAGAGTTTAGGATTTAAACTCATACAAATTTAAGGTTCATTTAAGGTTATTATAGACCCGGACAACGCCGGGCGGGTCAGCTAAGATGTAGTCATAGTATTAAAAGAAATAGAAAATAAAAGATAGCAACTGTTTATTTGGAGTCAGTTTCACGTCACCATTGACAGTAGTTTGTAGGAAGTGGTGTCGTATATAGTATTTCTATTTATAAGCATTTTTCTGAAATTCTTTTGTTTAAGTTAAATGTCGTAAATTATATTAGATGTTTTAACTTGAAATACATTTAAATAATGATGCGACGATTTTTGAAACATTACGGTCAATAAAGTGCCCTTCAAATTCGACGGGTTATAGGTAGTTATTAATTATTAGCTATCGAATATTTTCTGTATTGATTTGATGCATTAAAAAACTATTACTGTAATTCTTAATAACCGAAGAACTCGTGTTCGAGTTTGTTCCCCGTGCTCTTTAACTGATTATATCAAAATTTCATGAACTATTGAGAAATTTTGTTCCATGAATTATAATAAAATTTAATAATTTTAAAGTATTCCAACTAGAGATGTAAAAAACTCGGGAATTTTGCTTCTGGGGAATAAACATGGGAATTTTCGGGTTTAAACCGGGAATTTTAGGAACTTTGGAAACTTTGATGGGAAGAAACTAATATTCAATGTTTAGATTTAATTTCACTTCTTTTAGGTGTACCAAACAACTTGTTTCTATATAATTTTTTTTCCCTATTTTCTTATGATATCAACAATTATGTGATTATTTGTCAGAAAATATTTAAAAGAAAAAAAGAAACGTTTACGTTATTGACAATAATAAATGATAACCTTTTGTCTGCTTATTTAAATAACTTAAAAAAAAAATTATTTATTTATTTTTTATGAATACCATAATAAAATATGTTATAAAAAATAATACAATGAAATTAAATTATGGTGAGAATACTTTAAAATTATTAAATTTTATTTTATTTCATCGAACAAAATTTCACATTAATTGATGAAATTTTTGTTATAATCACTCAAAGAGCACGGGGAACAAAATCGAACATGAGTTCTTCGGTTATTAAGAATTAGAGCAATAATTTTTTAATGCATTAAATCAATGAAAAAAATATTCAATGGCTAATAATTAATAATTTGGCCTTTATTTTTTCTTTATTTATTTTTTGGGTATTAATATTGTTGAAATATTAATTGAAATAATATTTCCCAGTGTAATATTATTGATTGTTTTAGTAAATGCAGAATATTTTGAAGCATTTTTGTTTTATTTTTGAAATAAAATGTTAAATACAACTAAAACATGCGATTGCGATTCAAAAAAAAAGGTGTTATATTGAATTCAGTGTGTATACAGTCAGAACTAAAATATAAATATACGGCAATAACAGAGAATATGTCTGTTGATTAATGAAATTTGAAACTTGTACTATTTAAATTTATAGGCGTTAAAAGCAATATTTAAAAACTGAAAGATTATAAAAAACATCTGAATGTGAGATAACATTTTGAACTGCCTTAGAACATCTCTAATCTAAGCAAAAGAAAAAAAAAATTCCTAACTTGTGAAAACTTTCAAAATTCCCTTGCTTTGGAAACTTTCAAAATTCCCTTCCCAAAAAACCGGGTTTAATCCCTGGTTTTAACCCGGGTTTTTTCCCCGCTCACATCTCTAATTCTAACCATAATTTTATTTTATTTTATTATTTTTTTTATAATATATTTTATTATGGTATTCATTAAAAAAAAAAAAAGAAAAAAAAAAAAAAAAAAAGTTCTAAAATTATTTAAATACAGTCGGTAACAAAAGTGTCCGAACACTAGCAAAAATTCTTATGTAAAAAAAGTACACTTCATACGGTTTTGTTAAATAAATCCTTGTCGACTCGTGTTCTTAGTCAGTGTAAGAACAAGATTCGATAAGGATTTATTTAACAAAACCGTATGAAGTGTACTTTTTTTACATAGGAATTGTTGCTAGTGTTCGGACACTTTTGTTACCGACTGTAGGCAGACAAAACTTCATCATTTATTATTGTCAATAACGTAAATGTTTAGTTTTTTACAATTTTTTGTAAAATAATCACATAATTTTTTATATCACTTTTATTTAAGCAAATAGAATAAAAACGATATTGAAACAAGTTGTTTGGTACACCTAAAAGAAGTGAAATTAAATCTAAACACTGAATATTAGTTTCTTCCAATCAAAGTTTCCAAAGTTCCAAAAATTCCCGTTTTTTTTACATCTCTAATTATCGGGCGAACATATTTAATTCTTTTGAAAAATCATGGTTATTTTAACAACATATATTAAGAGAGTAATGAATAATATGAAACAATATTTGGTACAATACATATTACGAAAATATACAGTCGGCTGCAAAATTATTCGAGCACTAGCAATAATCCTTGCCAAAAAAAAGTACACTTAATACCGCTTTGTTAAATAAATCCTTGTCCAGTCATGTTCTTAATCAGTCTAAGAACATGATTCGACAAGGATTTACTTAGCAAAACAGTCTTAAGTGTACTTTTTAAATATAGGAATTATTGGCTAGTGCTCGAATAATTTTGCAGCCGACTGTACATTTGGCATGTATATTTTTGTATTACGTTTTTGATCGCCAAATACAAAAAACGCCAGCGATAACAGTGTTTTGCTAAGTGATGACATCACTGAATGCAAGTTCGTGGATGCATTAAAACGATTTCCTATGTTAAAAGTCGATTGGATTTTTTGTAAAAAATTATTAAAAATCGAGGAAAATTATTTCCCGATTTTAATCCCCATATCTGGGTATAGATATGTTTAAGTTATCATGTGCATGCGTTAGATTAAGTTGTTTTTGCTGTAAAATTGATAAAATTTGAATTTTAAATTTCAAAACTCTAGGGGAAGAAAATTGCAAACTTCCATATTCGATTGAAAACATAAACATTCCATTTCAAAGGATGATATTTACACAATAAATATCCAACTAATATACTATTTAAAAGGAAAATGATAAATATTCTATCATAATTTGAAGTCAAATTTGTTTTCAAATGTCTGAATAAAGTATAAGGAAAGGCCATGTTTACAAACAAACACTCCTTTAATCAATCTTTCCCACTCTCGAGTGGCAAAAGGACAATCTGTATTGGTGGAAATAACAATGTTTTTCCCTGAGCATGACGTCAGCTGCTCTTACCATTTGATATAAGATACGTTATATAGTAGTCTTAATACTAATATGTTGCAGCGGAATAGATTTGATATCTGTCATCCTTGGCAGAAAAAAAAAATCGCCAAATTATCTGGAGAACATAATTTAATTCCTTTCAAAAATGATGGTTATTTTAACAACTTATATTAAGACAGTAATGAATAATATGAAACAATATTTCGTACAATACATATTACGAAAATATTCATCTGGGATGTATATTTTCGTATTACGTTTTTGATCGCCAAATACAAACACGCCAAGGAAAACAGAGTTTTGAAATTTAAAATTAAAAATTTGGCAATTTAAATTGACAGCAAAATAACTCAATCTAATACATGCATTATGCATATAATAACTACTGCATATACAGTCGGCTGCAAAATTATTCGAGCACTAGCAATAATCCTTGCCAAAAAAAAGTACACTTAGGAAGGCATACTATTGTAACAGTCGCAGCTATCGTAATCGTAGATCACAAATCCCGGAATTTGCGATCATCTCACAAATTATGATACTATTGTAACGCTGATACGCTGTCACAAATGGCAACCCTTCGATCGCAAATTTGTGATTTCCGGTTATTGGCAATTCGATTATTTTAACGATAGGCTTCACTGATTGGCTAGATATGTAGGTGTGCCGTGTGCAATGTTTATATTTTTTAGCTTCTGTACATTTTGTTAATTTATTAAAGAAATCATGTTCAACTGTTCGAGTTTTACAAATAAGCTCGTATATAACATATAAAAAATTCTTCTAATGACATATACCAATTTTTAAATACGAATAAAGTGAATGATTACATTTAAGTGATTCTAATTTCATTTTTCTGTAAAAACTTGTGTGATGTATAAGTAGAGAAAAAAAAATAAAATAAGATTATATTATCATTGTTAAATTTTCATATATAGTACTTTTCCTATTTTCATAATAAAAAGTTAATTTAACAATGTTTTATTTATAAAATATCTTCTTCTTTATTTATGTATTTTTTTTTTTATAAGTGCTACATGAAATGGGAAAGAGACGGAGAAAAAGTTATTTTTTAATTTGTTTAAAGCAAGATACTTAAAAATATTTCCTTGCAATCTTACATCAACAAGCAACTTTTCAAAATTTGAATCTGTAAATTCTGCAATTAATGTCTTTGTTTTACATCTGTCATCTAATATATATAATTATATAATCACTACAGCTATTATTCTACTCATTAGGGTTTCAAAAAGTTATTTTTTTAAGTTTGATGTTTGTTTTTAAAAAGTATACAGAGCATTGTTTTTAAAGAAAGAACCTAGTCAACACAAATTCACCTAATTAGGTCAAAGTATGTAATCCGATATGTCCATATTACAGCTATTTAGTCTATATTTCATGAGATTTTGTAGATATTATATTAAAATGTATTTTTATGTAATAAGTATGTCTTTAAGCCAAAATAAATAAATATGTGCAAAAGTAATATAGACATGTCAATTCTAGCACATATTACATCCAAAAATTATCCATGTTATTTAAAGATTTATGTAAACATAGATGCTGGCAGAATGAAATCAACAGTGAGTGTTTTTTTTTTTTTTTTTTTTTTTTTTTTTTACATTATGCTAATGTCACATGTACGTTACACATCAGTATAGCAGAGCTACACGGTGGGAAATTGGTAAAATCTACCAAAAGAGCCTAAAAGATAATTTAAAAGCTTTAAACTTTATTTATATTAAGTATCATAATTAAAAAACTTTAAGCTATGTTTTAAAAATTATTGTGAGTAGGCTAAGGAAAAAAAAAAAAACCCTTTTAGGAATAATATTAAAAATATTTAGAATTCATTCCCTGCCAGCCACCCATGTACGTAAATCAGTTTTAGGTTGATTTCTTTAGAAATCGACCTACTACAATCACTTTTTTTTTTTAAATCTATATATAATAGAAATAATATTGTCATCATAAAAAAAATTCCGAAATAATACTCCAAATCAAACCAAAATTGGACAGCGAACTTATCTTAAAATAGCTAGGATGAGTTCGTTTACCAAGTTGTTTTGCTATTTTATTTTCATGTGGGGGTCACTTGAAAATTACAAATCCACATTGTGAAAAGTGTATTTAAGATTGGATTTGTTTAAATTTTGATGTATACATAGGCCATATAAGTGTCTCAACCAAGTTTATTAATGAACTTTATCTGCTCTTTTCTAACAAAAAGGCAAGTACCTTAAATTAGCGGGGCCACTTGAAAATTTATTATTACAATAACTTTTGAAACACTGAATCAATTCAAACCAAAGTTGGGTAGTGAACTTATACAAATGTTTTGATGATAATTTCACTGGACAACTTGTTCTGTCATTTTGTTTTGAAGTTGCAGTCACTTGAAATCTGATTGCCACTTGAAAATATGCCATCATGATAACTTTTGAAATACTAAGCTGATTTAAACCAACGTTGGAAAGTGAACTTACAGTTCAAATATTTTGCGTAAGTTTGCTGTGCAACTTGCTTCGTAAAGGGATCTTCTCATTCAACATTTGAGTTTACCACAGCATTCACATGAAATAGATTTTTCTTTTCTTTATGTGAATACAAATGCAATATTACAAATCATTTTTTTTTTTTTTAACCTTTATTTTATTGGTGATTCTAAATTAGAATTATTCACCGATTCTAATCCTCTATACCAACTAGAGCTGTACCGGTACTCGGCCAAATATGGACTAAGTATTCGGCCAATACCGAGTAGTTGTAAGAATTTCATTATTTTTATGTATTATTGAAAGAAATGTATTCATAAGAGTTATTTTTTAATAACTAAACTAAAAAAATATGAAAATATAAACATAGTCATTAAACTTTTGCTGCAAACAGCTTTCTGCAGTTAAAACGGGCAAGTAGATTGCCACTAAACTCGATATAGAGACGATTCATGATTTGAGCTTATCCATTTTAGTTACAAGAATTTAAGTATAACCATCTTGTATGTGTGTAATATGCCATTTTTTTTTTTTTTACAAAAACTTTGTAGATAAAATTGTATCTATAAAACAGACAAAAATAAAATATTTTAGAAAAAAGAACCCCTTATATAATACTATAGTAGATAAAACTTTAGTTACATATTTGTGCAAATAAAAGTAAGACACTTATAAACTGTAAAAAAAAAAAAAAGATTGATTTTTAATTTAAAAAATAATTATGAAAAAGGTAAATACACTAAAATGTTATTAAAAATATAGTATCAAATTTGTTGTTCTGCAAATTATGGCCCGAAACCACCTACCTTTTTACTCTTCTAGAATTTGAAGATTAATGAAGTCTATCATGTTTGAAATGATGATAAAATATTTATTTTAATGTTCTCATTTCATACGTAAATTTCATGCAGCTTAAATTAAGCCTGAGTGTATAAAGAACTTTTATATTCTCTAAGAATTTTCTGAGAATGACTCGCATCTGAGAAAGACTATATAATAAAGAATGAAGTTATCAGTTATTATGGTTTTAATAATCCACTAAGCTGGAGGTATCAAATATAACAATGAACCTTATTGTGTATATACACTACAAAAGTTCTGAAACATTTCATGTAAACATACTGTTTGCCATTTAACTTAATTTTGTGTTCAAAAAGCCTTTTTTAAATTTCAAGATGTGCAAAATTCTTCATATATACGTGAATTTCAATTATTCTTTCTTACAACTACTCGGTACTCGGCCAAAGTGCTACTCGGTGCAGCACTAATACCTACTAAGTTATCTGATGAACATCTAAAATATTAACTCGTTAGAACGATGAAATCTTTTGATCTGTTCGGTAAATATAGACACAGTATTTATTACTTTTTTTTTTAGGTTTTATTTAATTTTTGCTAGATAAGAATGAATAGTTTCATTTTAACTTAGCTCTGTGTTTTATTTGTTGGAAAAGTTGGAATACGTTTTTATAGTCGAGTGCAAGTCAGATATTGATTTGGTAGTAATTTTTAGAACACTGGCAAATTGTGCCATAGGACAAACCTTTTTTAAAAGGCCACCTCTCTGAAGGGCCAGTTTTCTATAAATCAAGATAAATGTGTGAAAATAATTCGCAGAAAGTTTTCTGAATTTGCTGTAAAATTAGAAATTACATTTAGAAAGATTGGAGTGTAAGGTTGATTTTTTATACCAACTGTTCGATTCCCGGCTCTGGTTTTTTTTCACATAGTTGGTATATATATATAAAAAAAAAAAAAAAATCAGCCTTCCACTCCAATATTTCTATGAAATTTCATGGTTGATGTATTATTGAATGTCTATATATTAATTTGAAACATGTTTTGTCTGTATCCACTAAATCGAGAGAACAGCTCGGTGTCTAAAAAAATATCTTGGTCTGTAGAGTGTCATTAAAAGAGAAAAATAAAAAAAGTCGAACGGTTTCCCACCCTGGGTGGAAGGAGTTAAAAACATGTTTGCGAGCTTAACCTAGCTCCAAATTACTTCACGGTGAAGAAGTTGTACATGGGGGGACTAGATTCGAATACTAAAAAATCAATTTCTGCAATTTTGGAATTTTCGATTTTAAAGGTGGAAAGTAATTTTTTTTTTTTTTGGGGGGGGGGATTAGTTTGAGAGGGAAATCTGTTCTAGACATACATGTAGCCCCTCATTTTAAAGGTCTTGAAAGTTCATGTAGATTGGGGATGTTTGTATACAATATAGTGTGCCCCCTGGTGGTGAAAAATGGAACTAGGTGATTTTGTTGTAGACCCTATCATGTTACACCTTATTTTAAAGGTCTTGGTATTTTCTGACTGTTGGTGATGCTCATACAGAACACACTGTGCCCCCTGGTGGTGAAAAGTGCAACTAAAGGATTTTGCACTTGACACCACCATGTGACACCTTATTCGAAAGGTCTCGGAAATTTTTCTGTGTCCGTGACTATGTTGCTATGTTTCTGCCACTATAAAATCATACAAATTTAAGGTTATTATCATGGGCCCGGGCAATGCCAATTAGGTTCGTTCAGTTCCAGGGTAATTATTGGGTATTTTTTCATGTTATTTTTATTTAAAAATAGAAATTCAAACAAAATAAAGTTATAGATATAAAATAATTCAAATTTCAGCACCTGGTCGCAAAGCACATGCAAACGAGGAACTATAGACCAATTCCCTAAAACAGTGCAGCAATTTAACACCATGGTGTAAAACATATGTGGAGAAAAGTGGTGTAAATTCCCTAATAGTGTATTGATTTAACACGTTGTCTCAAAACGTGGTAAGAGAAGCAAGAATGAAAACACTGAGAGTTTGCTTATATCGTGAGGGGAATCAGAGCTCGATTCTAGAACCAATTTTTTCATCAAAATATTTTTTTTTAAATTAAGTTTCAAAGTTGAAAACATAGTTGCCTGTTAAAATATACTGGTTGGCTATGGTAACCAGGTGACTCTATTTCACGTGCCAAGTTAATACTAAAGTATAAATTGTCAGCATGCGATTAATATGAAAGTACCAAATGGTAATTATAACACTTAAATTAAAGGATTATGTGTCATTCTTAAGTTCTTGAAGCCCCGTGGATTCTAAAATATGCAAATATTATGGTGCAAAAGATGCGATTGTGATGCAGAAAAACTCTTAAAATTAGATGCATTTTTAAACAAAAACAACTAGTTCCATTACACTGCTCGGCATGAAAATTGCCTCTGACACCATTTCAGCATATTCTTATGAAATGAACTCCTGAATCTGAATAGAATGCCCATTTTGCCCTATCACCCATCATTTTTTAGGAATGGCCCCCTATTTTTTTTTTTTTAAATCATTTTTCGGTGATTGTATGGCTATGAATTTGATTTCTAGGAGGGGAGAGGATTATTTTAACTGTTAAATATCTTCTGAGGGGCTATAGAGTTGGAAAATTCTAAAACACTGACATTTGCGATAAGGGAAAAATTTTGGGGAGGAAACTGAAATTATGCATTACATATCTTATATTCTTTTAATCTGTTATTAATGTTATTTTTTAAACTTTATATATTTTTGTTTTTAGGTATTAAATTAATTATTTTTCATTCTTCAAATCAAATTCATGGTCATAAAATTATCGAACGAACAAGGAAAAAAATTCAGCTTTGATCCGGTCGCACTGACCAGATGTTTAAATTTTAAATAACTCACACAAACACATTTTTCAAGGACTGTATCACTGAACTCATATGAATTAATTTTCACATTGTTTCAACAACTCGAATCGACGCCAACTCATGTCGCTCCACCTCACACACTAGTCAACTCCGATGGCGTTGCTGCAACAGCGCTTTTCATTGGGTACGGAACAGAATTATTGACTGATTCTAATCCACTATACAAACTAAGTTACCTGGTAACATCTAAAAAACTTGTTAGAAAGATGAAATATTTTTATCTGTTCTGTAAATATAGACAGAGTATTTATTTTTTTTTAAATTTTATTTAATTTTTGCTGGATAAGAATGAATTGTAAAAAACTTAGCTCTGTGTTTTACCTATTGGAAAAATTGGATTAAATTTTATAGTTAAGTGTAAGTCGATTGATTTGGTAGTGTAATTTATAGAGCAATTGTGCCATGGGACCTCTTTCATGGGCCATCTCTCTGAAGGGCCAGTTTTCTAGAAATCAAGATAAATATGTGAAAATAATTCATAGAAAGTTTTCTGAATTTGCTGTAAAATTAAAAATTTCATTTACAAAGATTGGAGTGTAAGGCTGATTTTTTATACCAACTATGTGAAAAAATACCAGAGCCGGGAATCAAACCCGGGTTCTCCGCTCGATTCCAGGCTCTGGTATTTTTCACATAGTTGGTATAAAAAAATAAAAAAAAATCAGCTTTACACTCCAATATTTCTAAATGAAATTTTATGGTTGATGTACTATTGAATATAATTTCTAACTGGAAAATTCATGGTCTAATGGAGTTGTGCTATGAAAAATATTCTCACCTGTTACATCTGCATTTGCAGACTTGGTGACCTTGCCAACATATATTATGTGAGAAATGCCAAGCTGGTTATCAGCCAGGGTAGCTCAGTAGCAGAGCATCTGCGCATTAAGCGGAGAACCTGGGTTTGATTCCCGGCTCTGATATTTTTCACATTGTTGGTATAAAAAATCTGCCTTACACTCCAATCTTTCTAATTGAAGTTTCAAAAATTCATTTCAAGAATCTGAAAAAAAAAAAACTGGTTGCCAGCAAAATTTTTTGGTAGTCAGTAAAAAATATCCCCAAACCACATTTTTTTTTTTTTTTTTTTTTGAATATAGAAAATAAAATTAGCATAAAAAAACAAATATTTACTAAGGCAGAATGATACACCAGGAAACACCTTTTTAAATTTCACATCATGAAACCAGTTTTATTAATCTCACAAAATTGTAAAGTTTTATTAATCTCACTATCAGTATCAATATATCATTACACACACAATGATTCAGCACCAGGTCACAAAGCATATGCAAACGAGGAGCTGTGTGAACCAATTCCCTAAAACGGTGCAGCAATTTGACACCAAGCTGTAAAACATGTATGGAGAAAAGTAGTGTAAATTCCCTAATGGTGTATTGATTTAACACAATGTCTCAAAATGTGGTAAGAGGAACGAGAGTGGAATCTGAGCCCAATTCTAGAACCAATTATCAAAATATTTTTTTTTTTTAATTAAATTTCAAAGTTGAAAACATAGTCACCAGTTAAAATATACTGGTTGGCTATGGTAACCAGGTGCCGTATTTCACGAGCCAAGGTAATATTAATACTAAAGTATAAATTGCCAGCATGCGATTAATATGAAAGTACCAAATGGCAATTATAACACTTAAATTAAAGGATTATGTGTCATTCTTAAATTCTTGAAGCCACTTGGATTCTAAAACATGTAAATATTATGGTGCAAAAGATGCGATTGTGATGCAGAAAAAACTCTTAAAATTGGATGTATTTTTACAAAAACAACTAGTTCATTACACTGCCCGGCAGTGGCGGATTTAAGGGGGGGGGAGGGCTAGGGGGCTTCAGCTCCCCCCCCCCCAAAAAAACACTGTCATTCAAAATTGAGTATTGCAATTGTAAATTTTTTATTGGTCTAGAATAACACTTTGAAAAATCTTAGCCCCCCCCCCCCCCCAAAAGTCAAGTTCTGGATCCGCCACTGCTGCCCGACATGAAAATTGTCTCTGACACCATTTCAGCATATTCTTATGTAAAATGACCTCTTGAATCAAAATATGATGTCCATTTTGCCCTATCACCCACCGTTTTATAGGAATGATCCCCCATTTTTATCATTTTTTGGTGATTTTATGGCTATGAATTCCATTTTTAGGAGGGGGAAGGATTATTTCAACCGTTAAATATCTTCTGGGGGGCTATAGAGGTGGAAAATTCTAAAACATGGACATCTGCGACAAGGGAATTTTTTTTTTTTTTTGTGGGGGGGGGGGAATTTGCCACTGAAATTATGAATTACATATCTTATATTTTTTTAATCTCTTATTAATGTTATTCTTTAAATTTTTCTATATATTTTTTTGTTTTTAGGTGTTAAATTAATTATTTTTCATTCTTCAAATCAAATTCATGGTCATAAAATTATCGAACAGGGAAAGAAATTGAGGGACAGGGTGGTGTATCTAGAAAACGGTGGGTGACTACGCAAAATGTGAGTCATATTCAGATTCAGGAGGTCATTTTACATAAGAATAAGCAAGAATGGTATCAGATCTCTCTTTTTTTTTTTTTTTTTTTGCAGAGCAGTGTGCCCTGCAAAAACGCCCGCCCCCGTTTGCCCGCCCCCCCCCCCCCCCCAAAAAAAAAAAAAAAAAAAAAAAAAAAAAAAAATTATACTCAAAGTTCAATACCTTAAAAGTGAAAAACAACTCTTGTGAATCAATTCACCAATAATTAAATCAAAATTATACGTGCCCTCTATACAAAACAAAACCCAAATCTGTTTGACTTTTTTTTTTTTTTTTTTTTTTGCTTTAAAAGTGTATTATAACAACAATAAGTTGTCTTAAAATTCCAATGCAACAAGTAAAAAAAAAATCTAAATTAACCGCAAGAAAATTCATCCCTCCCACCTCCTTAAATTGGGAAAAACACACATTTTTTAAAATCTTAAATTCAGCAATTTATTAATTAATTGAAACAGAGAGATAGCTGGATTACAAACCTTTTAATTTCAATGTAACTTAAAGCACAATAAATTATTTTTTCTATAAAAGAATAACCTAGAAATATTAACAAAAATAACTCAAAATTTAAACACGAGATATTATTAGATCCCCTACTAAGCAAAGCATTCATTTAACTCTGCATTACATGTGAAGATATAATTAGAAATAAAACAAATTATGTAACAATATCTTACTCATTGTAGCATCTTTCATAATAATAAAACATTCTAAAATTTAAGTGAGATAGCAGTATCAGGGCCCAAAATTTCAACTTAGATTACACTCGCTGAAAAGAAAAGCTACTCGCCACAAAATATGATTAACTTACTCTATTTTTTACGTATAAGGTGACCAGCATTTTTTATTGGTAAAAGAGGACAAAATACGCAATGTCTTTTATTTGATAAGAAAATAGAAGGCATTCAATTTTGAAAAAGAGGTCATTTTAGAGGATACAAAATTGAATGAAAATGATTACAAAAACCAATTCAAAAGCTACTTTACACAAGTGGTGGAAACATTTTTATCTCAAATGATGAATTTGAATCAGTACACCTTAATTTAAATTAACAATATATGGATATGTTTACATTGCTATCTTTGGAAAACAAAACTTTTGTTGATATCAGTGTTGCCAGCATATACAACCTTAGGTAACAATGATGCAAGTGTATAAAATGATTATTTTTCATTCTCTAATCATTACTTACATTAAAATTATTAAACATAAATGTTTCAATTCAATAAAAAATTAAAGTAAACATATGTAATGTATAATATATACCTAAATTTGGAAAGTTGAAACTTTAAAGAATATTTCTGGATTTTAATGCTTAAAATATTGTAGAAGTAAAAATATCTCAGAGTGTAGGAGTTACAATAATCTTATAAATAAATGACTGTATATAAATTTTGTGAATAAAAAATATTCCATTAATGAATTTTAGCATTTCATCAACAGCTTAAAAATTCTAGAAAGTGACTACCTCATAATCTAACTTTAGATACAAAATTAATACACCATATATAATTTTTCTTTTTTATAATAATGATTTTAACTCTACAATTTAGATAATTTTGATGAAAATCTGTTTAGAATTAAGGTTTGTAGTTGTATCAAGTTGCTTTATAATATTGTGATAATAATATAATATCTGTGATAAATGAGGGATTAAACTACTTAACATGCAAAATCACTAATGAATCATAAATGGTCAATCGTACAAACACGATTTATCACGTTTAATGAAGTAAATCTTGTAATTTTTAAATAATACAGTTATTAATTTAATTTTATGTATCAATAATAACATTCCACACACAAAAATACATAAATAAATAAATATTTTATTTCTCATTGATCAACGCTAATATCCGCCATCTTACTTGTGATAGGCTTGTGAGAGCTTACCAAAGCACGTACAATAGTAAGCAGCTCAACTCCTATGGAAATAGATGTCCTCCCAATGTCGGCCATTACGGGCGGCAAATGTAAACAAACGATGTCACACTTTATGGTTACCGGAAAAATCTTGGCGCAGGGACTTGGCGTATTCGGTTAATATACAAGTTTACGTTTACATTGTTTTGATTCGTACTCGCTTTGGTCGGAAGCACTGTTGGCGTCGGAAAAGAAATCTATGCAACCCTACAGTGTTTTGTTTTGCAGCGGGATGTTTAGAAGATAAAAGAATATATTGGCTCTCAAGTGCTGATTTACTTTTCTTTTTAGAACAATATTTTGGCTCTCGCTATTTCAGCTTCGAATTCGAAGAACAGTACGATGAAAAGCTAAGTATATTCGATTATTTTATACTTGTTTTTATTTAACGTTACACTATTCTTATGTAAACTTTAACTGCTAATTTACTTTGCTTTTTTTCAGGATCAGTTTTTGATTTAAGTAACAATGTTTTTGAAAAAAAAACTAATGTCTTCTGTCTTCTCTGTACTTCGTCGTCTCCACTATTGCTGTGTTTTCGTAAAGACCTGAAAAGGTGAGTGCTTTTTATAAGCTTAAAGAAGGTTTTATTGTATAAATAATAATTTGATTAATAAAAAGCACGATTTCATTTTAATCACTGTCAATAAAGAAAATGTTAATTGCATTAGTTATGTATAGTTTGCAAATGCAACAAAGTAAATCTGTTGTTGACTATCATTGCAGTGTTATATATTGGATATTTAGAGTAATATATATATATATATATAAAGTTATTTCATGAAACACCCAAAATCTTTAAAAAGAAAAACAAAATTCTGAGTTAGGTTCAGTAAATAATGTCAGTTAAAAATGAAGAATAAAACTTAACCCTAAAACACCCTACTACTCCCTTTAAGAGACTATTCAATACTAGTTTTCCATGATCAGCATGATAGACAAATACACAGACAATTGTAATCTTAAAAATAATTTATGATGTTTACTTGTCATTTTGTACTTAAACATAGAAATATTTTATTTTACTTAACATTTCTAATCTAGGTAAAATAGCAATAAATATAAATTAAATGTTTTTAACAAATTATGTCAATAAGTCTTTTCAGGGCATAGCTTTTATATAATATTTTACTTACAATATCAACTTGTTATTTATTTTATTTTTTATCCAGGGGTTTTAAAAATTAAATTTATGTTTAATGATTTGATAATTTTGTAAACATATTAATTAATTGGTAATTGGAATTGTAGATGAAAAAAGTACAAAATTAAATTTTACTTCCAATCCAAATATATATATGTATATATATATATGGTACAACTATAGTATTTCCCCTCAGCTGAATTTGGCGATTTTTCTTTGGCGCCGATTTGAACGATAACGATGTCGTTCAGGATTGTTTGCGATATAATATGGCAGCCTGCATGCTATTTATTTTGGATTTATGATTTTATGATTTATAATTTAGCTTACGATTTTATCATTTATGCTATATGATTTATGATTTTTAGATTTATGATTTAGCCATAATCGCCAAATCTAGCTGAGGGGAAATACTATAGTTGTTCCATATATATATACATTTTTTTTTTATCACAAAAGTAATGCATATTGTAATGTGTGTATATACTGTATATGTATTTATAACCAATTTGGTAAACATGCAAAAACTTTAACAGAAATAATAAAAATCTCAAGTGACTCCACTCGACTTTCTGAGCATAAATAATTCACTGTTTTTAAATAAAGTAAGAGAAGTCGTTAAGAGAAAATTATTAAAGCTATTTAATTAGTTTTCCCAAATAGCATGTTTCTTAATGGAATGTTATGTATCTAAATTCTTTTGTACGTCTCTGGAAATGAAATATTGGTACTAGATTCACCAAAATCGATACAGTTCATGTGACATAGACCTATAACATGTATATAAATTTAAAGCTCAATTGAATGAGGCATAAAAATGCCTCAGACAGTGCTTAAAATAATTTGAGACCATAGGCCATAATGTTAAAGAAATTTTTGTTGTGTCTGTAAAATATATAAAGTGCAAGATTCACCAAAATAAATTTTACAGTTTGTTCGACGGTGACCTATAAAATTTATATAAATTTTCAGTTAAATCGAATAAGGTATTCAGACGCTATCACACTTTAAGCAATTTGAGCTCATAAACCATAATGATAAATAATTTTTCTTTGTGTCCTTGTAAAAAAGTATGAGCTAGATTCTCCAAGAAGTGTATACTGGTGCTACAGTAACCTATAACATACTTACCAACTTTTAGCTCATTCAAGCAAAGTGTTTAGATGATATCATGTTCACTCATGTGCATACATATATGTACATCATCATAAAAATTGCAAAAATGAACTCATGGGAGTTCAAAACATATAGATATACCAACATCTCAAATTTTTATCATGATTACAAAATTACTATACTTTCCTTACATATGTATGTTCGGAAAGTTAAAAACTGCAGGAAAGAAATGTAAACCATTTAATTTTATTATGCTTAATAACAAGTTTTAAAAGATATTTATGACTATGAGAGATTAAATGACAACTAACTGAAAGCACTGGGGGAAGGGGGGGAGGATTAAAATTGAAATTATTAAATATCACTTTTCCATCCACTCTGTGAAAAATGCAAATATATTTATTTATTTTTTAAATATTGTTAATTTTCGTGATTTTATGTCTATTTTGAAATATATAAATTGATTATGTACATACATTAATAAAGGATTATATATATATATATATATATATGGAAAAAATAAAGAAAATTTTTAATTTACAATTCGCAAATAATTAATTGTGGACAAAAGTGAATAAAATGGTATTTTATCCGCGACGATTTTTAACCAGGGTTTTTTTTTTTTCCAGAGGTTTGAATGTTCCAAAGAAATTCAGAAGTAAATAAGATTATCTGAATTTATATTATGAAGAGTGAATTTTAATGAAACCTTTTCAGGCAATAGTGACTGGTTAGTTTATAAGATAAAACTAATAATTATAACATAAACTAAGCTTAAACTGTTTTGCATCGTTATGAAAAACCATCGCACAGCTGGCGGTTAAAATAAAAAATAATAAGTAGAAAATTAAAGTAATAAATACAAAATTTTGAATAAACACCATAAAATGCAAAAACTCGCAACAATTGTTTTGGGTTAAAAGAAGACATAACCCTTCGTCAGGCGAATGAAATAGGCAAACAAAGCAGTAACCTTCCTTTTTATGGTGTTTATTCAAAATTTTGTACTTATTATTTTACATGGTGTGTAGTTATCAAATAACTGTTAATAAAAAATTAGCGGGTTATAACTGAAGTAAATTAGCTCCAGCTGCTGCAGTATTTTTTACAGTTAAAATTCAGTATCTTGTAACTCAGTATCTTGTAATTTGTACTAATGTTTCACAAAAATCTTTAAATTTGTCAATCTGTTAAATAAAGTAACAGCTTAGTTAAAATTTAATTACACACTTACAATACTTGGATAAAACCAGAACTAAGCTTGTATTTTTATTTTTTTTTTCTCTCTTTTTACGAAAACTAATTTAATTATCTCTTATTTGATTTATGCTAATTTAAACTTATATCAGGGCAACGATACAAGCACAGCTTATATTACAGTATTTTGTTTGAGACTCAAACACTGTCAGTATTTCTTGGAAATAGTAAAATTGTAAATTTAGTTGATGAGCAATTTCTGTTATCTTTCAGCATATTTTTTTTTCTTTTCTTTCTAGGAAGTTCACAGTGTAAAGTAGCTCATTTGAAGTTAATTTATGTAAGCTTTATTTGAGACTGGTTGTAAATAATATTATGAATATTTTTCTTGTAATTAATACTGTAAGTATTTTAATGTGAACATTTTTATTGTAATTAATATTCTAAGTACTTTTATTGTAAATAAAATATTTTTCATTTGAACAATTTTATTTGATGCTTTCTACATTTAAAGGTGAAAACAGGTTCTCAGATTTCTACATAATCTTCATTTTTAATTTTTAAAAAAGAAAAAGAAGGGAGGGGGGGAGGTAAATATGAAATTTTTTGCAAAATGAATTACATGATTTTTACACATGTTAATATGTAAGGAGAATTCAACTATGAAAAAATAACTCATTTCGTCAAAAATTTGAAGAGAACAAAAATAGTTGGTGCATTGAAAGCAGTGTTGTGCAAGTTCACGAAAAAAACGAACTAGTTCAAACTCAAGTTCATCGTGTAAAAAACGAGTTAGTTCGCGCTCAAACTCATGTCTGAAAGAAATGAACGCGCTCAGTTCAAGTTCATTTTTAAAAACGAGCGAAGTTCATTAAAAGTTCATTTTTACGTTTTTTTTTTCTTTTCTCCTTTTCTAAATAGATCTTATTCTTTATGAGCACTTTTATAGGTAATGTAATTTTTTTTTAATTACCAATTACAATGACCATTCTTAAATTAATGCTTAATTAAACTTATAACTCTTAATTATAACTTATTAATTTAATTGTAAGTAAAAATTTATTTAACGGACACGTTTGAATAGTGGACTCACTGTTTTTCTGTAGTTTTTTATTCTCAAATTTCCAATACGTTTGTTAATGCGCATAAGGAGAAAAATTCCATCATTTAGAGGTTCCTTTGATTTGAGCGTAACATTTATATTTTAAATAGTGTAATGGTTTGACTTAATTAGTCTTTATTTGATTGCACCGCAGTCAATGTCGGCTTTGAGTTTTTAGATAAATTATTAGAAAATTTCGCTTGCTATTTAGCGTACTACACTGTAAAAAAATAACTATTACCAGCTGCAAGAAACTCTCTGTGATTGGAGAAAATAATTATTTTCTCCAATCACAGAGAGTTTCTTGCAGCTGGTAGTAGTCATTTTTTTTTTTTACAGTGTATAAAGGAATAAGCATGTATTTTATATAAAGTGTGCAAAAAAAAAAAAAAAAAAAAAAAAAAAATTCAAAACCAAGTAGGTTTTGGCATTTTTTCATTTGGGGACCGCCATTTGACGATTTATCATATTTAATCTTCATCCACGGTCCCTAAGACAAACCACTAAATTGTGTTCAAAATATTTAGCTAATTCAAAAGGAAACTCAAAACATAATTAAAATGTTAATAATAAATTTAAACAATATATAATTTAATAATAAATAACTTATTAAATAGAAAATAACTGTTAAATTCACAAAGGGTGCATAAATTGCCCATGGAAAGAAAAATCTCAGAGTGTTTAGTCGTCCGTTTATACGAGCGTAAAATAAGAAAGTACAGTTTTTTTTTAAGCAAATGAAGACATGAAATAGACTAGTTTAAGTAAAAATATTAATAATAAAAATACAAAATACTGATTGCAGAATCATTCAATTGGATACATTTTCACACATTTCATCATTGATATTTGTTATTTACATTTAATAACAGATTTTTTTCGAAATTTTCATCTGAGAGATTTATTCTTCTAATTCCAAAAACCTCGGCACCAGCACTGAACAGTCTTTTAACAGAAGCATTTGATGGCAAACTTGTGTTGCATTAAATAAATAGCTTTTTTAAATTTTCATTATTGCCAAAAGCAAATTGCGTTACTTTCCCGTAGCAGGGATCTTTTTGAAAATCTCGCACCTCTTGAGCAGGAGAAATTTCCTGTGATAACTTTTTTTATAAAAAGAAGTCATCATCATTTCTCTCTCTCTCTCTCTCTCTCTACATATATATATATATACAGTGGAACCTCTCAAGTTGGACACCCCTCTAAGTTGGACGCTTTTTCTTGGAACGGAATGTATCCATTAACATTATGTCTAACCCCCTATAAGTTGGACACCTCTCTAAGTTGGACACTTTTTCTTGGAACCCTAGGTGTCCAACTTAGAGAGGTTTTACTGTATATATATGTATATATATATATATATATATATATATATATATATATATTAGTTACCAATCCATGCATTATTTTTCATGACCCATCATACCATAGTTAAGATGATTTCAATTAGTCAGAAAAATTTTCATCCTCGGTTTTTTAACATTTCTACACGTTTTGAGATGTGTGGAATCTGAAAATTATGAAACGGATATGGCTATCATTTGCTAGTTCATTTGTGTTTTAGATAATTAATTTGCGTGCATGACATAACAAGAACAATAAAATTACTTTAAGAAATTAAAAAGTTCTTATACATTAAGAAATGGAAAACTAATAAAGTTTTATGGGTATTTATAAATTCTCGATCATTTCTTCTATCCAGTTTATTCGTTTACCTTATACGCATTACTCAGAAATCTAAAGTTCTTAGTTCAGAGATTCATAAAATGACTGCTTATTCGTTCTAGATTGTATAAATATATTTTTTTCCAAATGTAATTTCTAAAGAGAAAAAATCAGAAACATATTACATTCAAAATGTGATTCTTCTCACTTTTCTATCCTTGTGCTATTTAAAATTTATTTATTATTTTCCATAAATAATAAGCATATTATATTTTATTTTACACTACTATTAAATTATAAATTAAAACTACTTTTGAAATTTTTAAAACTAATAACATTATATTTTTAATTGTTAGTTTATATAATATTACATAAATTTATATTCGTATAAAATAAAACTTGTAACACTCAAAATTGTTTACTAAAATTTCGATTATACATTTTCTCATGCAAATGTTCTTTTATGGATGTGCGGTGAAAAAGGTATATATTATATTACTGAAGAAATATTTCATGCTGTTCTTAATTGTCTTAATTTTCTAAATAATACCTTTTTATATGCATTTAAACATCCTTTTGCCGATTTTTTCCTAGAATAAATAGACAGAGGTCCTTTTTTACTACCTGCAAAGAATGCAAAGTGTTTCCTATGTTATGTTAAGTATAAAATATTAACATAATGCTTTTAAAAATACCGATCATTGACTTTAATGCATCAAAAATGTTTTGCAAGTCCCTCTATACACATTAATTATACCATTTTCAACACAGAATATGCCATGGACAACTTGATTAAAATTAGATTCAAGCTATTCAATAAATATTAGCGGAAATTAAATCGTGATCATAAAAGTTAACAGACAAACAAACAGAAAGACGAAATGATGCCATATTCACTCTAAAATACTCTTAAAAGTTTGTAAAACATAAGACAAAACTGAAAAGGAATTTTTGTTTATTTATATTTTTAATAGATTTTTTCTGGTGACATTTTCTCCGCGGAACTTTCTATCCGGTGCCTTTTCTTTCCCGGTGACTATTTTTCAGTATGACTTTTTTACCGGTGTTTTTTTTTTCTTCTTCTTCTTCTTTCTTTCTTTCTGGTGATGTCTCATGACATTTTATTTTTTTTATGCCGATCGTAAATTCTTCTCATGACCTCATGTTTATTAAAATATTTTTGATACACTAATACAAGAAACAAAATTAACTGGCATAAATGGACTTGAGTTCCCATTACTTATTTACTTTCAGAAATTTCTATTTCTAATATAGGTCATCCCTCCTATATTCAGAAAAGAAAAGAATTCGGTCGACTTACCGGTATGGTCTGAAAATAAAATGCCGCACTTGCAAGGGTAACAAGATTCTATAAATTTTCTTTACCCTAATTTACTACAATGTTAATGCAGGGGTTCAGAGTTCAGACCGACTGACTGCATGCGTTCCCTAGGTCTGGGTGGAATGCTCTAGGTGGGGATATTTTTAAGTGACCCTTTCTAGCCTGTATTTATACAAGTTTTGGTGAAAAACATGGAAAACTCCGAATGGCTTGGTCGACAAGTACAACCAGGAATCGAACCCGGTACTTGTTCACCAGTTTCGAAAGCTGAACCTCTCCGTCAATTTACCGTGTAATTATACTGATGTCAATATTTTATTTTAGTTTTTTATGCGATTTTTGTGGCTTTTTCAAATACAATAATTCCAGTAATCCAGATTTATGTGAAACAGCATCATGTTTTAGCACGTTATGAAAAACTTTAAGTTATTTTCTAAGTTTTTAAAATGAAATGTTGGTATTTATTGATGCTCAAGCCAGTATTATAAATGATATTTTTTAAACTGCTCTGAATTATTTGTGATAAAAATATTTCTCATAACATACATTTATGTCATACTTTGCCTCATTATGTAATATTAAGAGATTTAGACGCCACTTCACCTATCTTCAGTTCTGGCAGCCAAGTTTCATGAAATTCTACGAGAATTTTTTTTTTTGCAAATTACTCATTATGCCTTTTTTTTTTTTTTTTTCTTAACTTGGTCTTTACATTCAAAAAATTCACAATAGTTAAAATAATTTTTGTTAAATAATAATAATAATAATAATAATAATAATAAAATAATAATAATCTAAAAAGGATTTTGTAAGTTTTTGACATTTTATTTTCAAACCACAAAATGAAAAATCTAATGGTATTTTAAAACTAGTTCGACTTCTTTATGAGGAGAAAAATCTCTGTAATACATTTTTTATTTATGCTTATTTTATTCATTTATTTGAATAACAATATTTATTCATTATTATTATTATTATTATTATTAATTCTTAAATATCTGCAAACAAAGGGACATATTTTTCAAGCAATGCATTTTATTTTAACCTAATACGTATGTTTTGTTTATACATAAGACACTTGTTCAAGGACCGACAAAAGAATACTCACAACATGTCTGATAAGAAAAAGGGAAGGGGCAAAGTAATTTTTATTGCCTCTCAAAGCGACAGCAATAAATCAATTCAGAGAAGACAACAAATAGGACCCAGGACTATAGAGAGAGATGTATATCTTTTATTATGTATAGTCCTGGATAGGACCGACTTCCTGTCTCAAAACTACAATTATACAATGGTTTACTTGCATGTCAGGGAACCCACATAGGCAACAGGCAAACAAGGAAGGGAAAAAGCTTTTCTAAAAAAACATTTAAAAATCAAAGTCACCGAACTGCAAATTTCACCGCACCGCCTCTAATTACCAGAAATTCTGTTCAGCAGATAAGAAAGAAACGAAGAAGGAAAAATCACAATTGCGTCTCCTCCTCTACTCAAACCCTAGACCTTCTCAAACCTAGTAGGGGGTGTTGTCATCTCACACCTCTTTTTTCCCTCCCCTCTGTCCCTAAAAAAAATAAAGAATAGAAAACGATTCTGTTTACGCATCAATCTGTCAATAATCTTAGTATTACATTGACAGATTCAGATAGCTACTTTAAAAATGTAAGAAAAATGTAAAATATTGGGCCATCGTCGTAATGTGAGTGCGTGTGTGTGTGGGGGGGGTAAAAATATAGCGATAATGATACGAAAAAAAAAAGGGACGAATGTTTCTAATTTCATATTCTCAATTCTAAATATCTAAGCTAACATGAATTCCTATGATTTTTACGCTTTTTGTTAATTTTTGCTTTATGTATGTACTCATTAGCGCTTAAAGCAATTTATAAAGAATAGCGAATATCAAAATCGTTTGATTTCTAATCATACTATAAGTATGGGGAACTTAGGTAATCGTAAAAAAATTTTATGTTTGAATTTTTATATTTTTGAACGTTTTGAGGTGTGAGGAATCCGAAAATAACAGTATCGGTGCGGTGTCCGTCTGCATGGTGTTACTTTGTTAGTTTGTCAAATTGTTAGTTTGCGTACAAATTATCTCAAGAACAATGATCTCAGAGGTCAACCCAATTAAGAAAAATATCATTTATGACATTGGCAATAACGCTATATTTTAATATTCTAATTTGTGAACTTCGCAAGTTATTGAAAATTTACTGTTTTCTTAACATTGAAGAATAGGTAAAAATTTCGAATAAACATGTACTATGAAAGTTATTTTCATTGTAAAGATTATAACAATTTTAAAATGTCATTTATAATGCTTGTATGAACATCATTAAAATCATGAACATTCTACGTTTAAAACTTCGTACATTATTTAAGATTTACATTTTTTTTTTTTTTTTTTGACATGGCAGAATAGGCCAAACATGACATAAACGCGTATTATGAGGACTATTTTTATCGTACAAATAATAGTTAAATGTGATTTCTGATACTGGCAAGAACTTTACTAACTGCTGAGAGTCTGATTCGAAAAATTTGTAAGTTATTCGAGATTTCGATTTTCTTAACACCATGGAGTTACATGAAAATAAAAATAAGAAACTGACTCTAAAAAAAAAAAAAAAAAAAAAAACAATAAATTAAGATAAGGTAAATGTATCGAAGCACAGTTAGGGTAGCCAAGTAGGTAAAGAATTTCATCTCATTCTGCGACAGTGCTGAGTAATCAATCTTCATTTTTCTTAAAAGGAATATAATATGTCCTCTAATAGAAACTTGTGAGAACAAGAATATGACGGAGAACTTAGCAGAGTCCACCTAGACGAATTAGTTTTCAATATTACTGTCATATAATATTACATCATATACAAAAGCTGTTAACACTGAAATATAACAATAACAATTAGAACGCACTTATTTCCCATACACAATCCATTAAATTTGTAAACAATTGTTGATTCCTTCTAGAGAATCATTCACATAAGACCATACAGCATTGTTGCAAAACGGCAGAAATAATTTATTTAATTTGTAGTATGTTATTTTGACTTTCTGACCTTAAGGGCCCTCTTCACCCACCTTCGCCGGAAGCCGGAGCTAATGTTATTCTATGGGAAATTTTTCTTTACAAATAACTTATTAACTAATACATATTTTTAAATTCTGTTTTCACATTCTGAAAATTCCCAGCTGTTAAATTGACGGACCTTTTTCAAAAAAAAAATATTTTTTTTAATTTTTTATATTTTATTTTGAAACTTCAAAATACGAATTTTCAATATGTGAAATTTTTTCATTTTGCAATTTAAAAATAAAATATTAAAAATGAAAAAAATACATTTTTGAAAAAGGTCCGTCAATTTAACAGTTGGAAATTATCTGAATAAGTAAACAGAATTAAAAAATATGTATTAGTTAATAAGTTATTTGTAAAGAAAATTTCCCCGTAGAATAACATTGGCTCTGGCGACGGTAAGTGAAGAGGGCCGTTAAAATGATTTTTTATTATACAACAAAGCCCAAAATGTGATATAAAAATTGAATAGTGATTCAATTCTTTTAAAACTTCATTTAAATTTAGTGACCAGTGAAGCGGGCGTAGCCTGCTAGTTTGTAATATATACACAAAATTTAAACAAAAAAGTCAATAATAGGCTGGTTTAAAAATATTTTATTTCCATCTTCCCTCCCCCCTTGTTCCCACCTTCAACTATATATCATTTATTATTACTTTAATGAAGTTTAAATTATATTTAAACAAATTTCCAGAGAAACAGCTAGCATGTAATATAAAAACAACCATTTCGCCTTTCTGCCAATCCGCCCCCCCCCCACCCCCGACCCTCTAAGATATGTGTAACACTTTTTATATTTTTTATTAAGCAGTAAGTGGTATTTACACAAAGTTTTATTTCAATCTATAATAGATTTGTTTAAAAATATCCTTTTTGCATCTACACAACCCTAAGCTATATATAATACTTCTTGTGCTTTTCGTAAAGAATAAGTGATAGTTATATTACGCAGAATATCGTTAAAAACGGTAACAATGTGATATACAAAAAATTAATTCTCTTTGCCCCCCTCACCCCCCCCCCCCCCACCTTTAGCCCCCGAAGTATATGTGACACTGTGTCTGTCACTTGCTGTTTAAGACAAAAACAAAGTTTCATTAAAATCAGTAAGAAATTGATATAAAAACAATTATTCTCTTTCAATCTGCTGCTAGCCTCCCCCCCCCCCAGGTATATACTAAGTGAAAGTGTTACCAATTTAATTGATTGAAATTTCTAAAAAATTATTACGAAAATCATTCTATAAATTCATTATTTGATGTTTACTGTTTTCGCGATTTGCAAATTGCAAAAGTGCCCTTTTTTCCTTGTGCCCTTTTTCTGGTACCCTTTTTTACCAGTGCCTTTTTTTCCAGGATGCATTTTGCTCAGTTATTCTCTTTTCTGTCCTTTTCTTCTTCTACTTTCCTTTTTATATTTCAGACAGAAATATTTAAAATGAGTTTGAGTTTGAATTGCTTTTTCAAGCTCAAGTTCGTGTAAAAAACGAACTTCGCTCAACTCAAGTTCATAATTTAAAAAACGAGCGAAGTTCAACTCAAAACTCAAAATTTTTGAGCTACGCTCACGAACGCGTTCAAATGAACGCGTTCGTGCACAACACTGATTGAAAGTGTTAGCATCATTTTAATAATTATAAAAATTATTTCATTACTTAAACTACAAAAGGTTAAGAAGAAGAGTGACTGAAATGAGTAATAGTTTAGATATTATAAAGAAATATTTTAACAAATAAACATAAATAATAGAAAAGAAAATGCGCATTTCGATGAATATATTTTTTTTTTTTTTTTTATCTTTAAAAAAAGTTGTTTAAAAGTAATAAATATGCTTTGAAATCAAATATTGTTAATTGTAAAATTTCCCAATAATTTTTTGTGATGAAATAACACCACAGCTCCTCATCAGGTGAAGAAAAAGAAATACAACATTAAAAAGATAATTTCCTTTAAAAAACTACATAAGACTGAAGAGAAAAGTAATTAGTATTTGTAATAGTTAAAAGTAATAAATTTGATAATCCAATACCTTAAAATGGAAAAATTCACAATAATTATTTTGAGTTGAAGCAATGTTACAATGCTTCATATAGTATAAAAAAGTAGGTTCAAATATAGCAACAAAAGAAAAAAAGGAAGAAGAAATATACAAATTACACACGACTTAAGACAAGAGTGATTAAGGTGAGTATAGTTAAAAATATGTTAAAGAAACTAATGTAGTAACATAATTGGAAAAAAGACATAAAGCCTGATGTGTGTGTGTGTAATAATACACATATATTAGAAAAAAACCCAAATGGATTAGTTTTTTTTTTGCACATATTTCTCCACATAGAACCTGAAAAAAAAAAGAATTATTTTATTTATTTATAGATTATTATTTTTATTTATTTTTTAAGAAAATGTGGTCTTTTTTTTTTTTTTTTTTTTTTTTTAAGAATTATATGAGAGTACCTATAGGATGTTTTAAAATTAAACATTTATTTTTCTTCTGGCTATATGTTTACATATTTTTGGATAACTTTAAATTTTAAGAGATAGCTAAAATTTTTATTCAAAACTTTAAAAATATTTTAGCACTTTCATATTAACTGTATGCCTGTGATTAATGATCATTATGAATTGAAATGAAATGACCAATGAATTAGTTTGGTCAAATTATTTAAAAGGGTCATTCAGTGTTTTTAGAAATCTATATTTATTGTATCGAAACCTGCGTCATCGTATAACGATCTTTATTAACATCCATTTATGTCAGACAGTTAAGAATTATTACATGAAAAGTTAAATAAAAAATTGATATCCATAAGATTAAGCAGCAAATCTGTATAAGTTAAATGTATCAAAGCTGATGAAGTGGTAGCCTAGTTGATGGGGCATTTCTGTCTCTGACTGGAAAACGGTCATCAACAGAGTTCATAGCTCTAAACATTAATGTAGCATGTTCTATAGTAAATATATCTTAGAACAAATATATCATGGGGAACGCAGCAGATATCTATTATACTAGCTAGTTTTTGGTTGTAACATTATTGCCCTAAGCATCTGAATATAATGCCAAATCACATTTATAAGAATACTCAACACTCAAAATAAATCTCATTTTGCATGTAAACTGTTTATTTTATAAGTAATTAGCAAAACAAACTATTTTATTTAATACTCAAAATCAATTAAGTTTCAATACCTTAGTATTTTAATTTATTTTATCAAATTCTTACAAAAGTGAACTAGTTTGTAAAGGTGGAATCTGCTCAGTTCTCCATTATGTATTTATCATAAATTTTTAATACAAAGCATACTACAGTCATGTGAAGAGAATTTTGATTGTTTGAAAGCAGTGACAGAGTGAAATGCCCCATCTATTACTCTACCCGCAGTTTAATTCAATACATTTATATAATCCTAATTTTTTAATTGATTTTAAACCGAAAAGTGAGTAAAATTGAGGGGTTTTTAGAAAAAAAAAAAAAAAAACCATAGGGTACAACCCAGCCAAATCTTAAAATTTCACAATTGCTTCAGTTTGAAGTTACAACACAAGCACAACCCTTTATCAGATGAAAAAATGTGAGTACACGTCTTTAATAAAAATATTAAAATACGTAATATGCAGAAGGCTAAAGGGGAAAAAAAAATGGAAGTGTGTTTTAGATAATACTTAAGAAACTTTTAAAGAAACAATTTAATTCTTTAATGTAATGAGGATTAAAAAAAAAAAAAAAAAAAGTGCATTTTGATACTTCTAAATCAAGATGCACTTTTTAAAAGATCAACCAGAGCATGTTCTTGATTTTTATTTCGTATGTCTTTTGTAATCTTTTAAATGAAAACTTTTTTTTTTTTCTAAAAGAAAACAGAGTTACATTACATTAGTAAGAAAAAGCTAAAAGAAAAGAATGATTAATGTGTGTAAAAATTAGAAATTATGTATATAATTAGATATGAGGAGAAAAAATTCAAATAATGTTTGATCTTTCGGATACAATTTTTCAGAATACCCAAAAAACTAATAAATTAAAAAATAACTAAACTTAAACCCTAATTATCATTTGTTTAGATGTATTGCTAGTTACTAGGCACATATGTAAACATACCTTGAAAGGCATGTTGACATAATATTTTATGTTGAGTAAAATGTTTATGTTAAGTAAAATCACTAAATCATATACATTTCTTTTTCTTTTTCAATTATTATTATTATTATATTTATTTATTTATTATTATTATTATTATTATTTTGAGAAAACAATGTTTGAGTGTTTGCTCCTCATATCAGGAAAATTGGAAAAAAAAAAAAAAAAAAAGTATTTAAAATTCTCTCTCTCACTACGTATGTGTTAATTAAGGGATAGTCTGTGTTAAGAAAAAGTAACTTCACTCAGTAACTAGTATGTTGTGGCCACCACATGACTGTCTTCTATATTTTCCTTTACAAATTCACTCAGTAAAAAATAATTTATTAAAATTATTATTTAAAAAGAATTATCTTACATGATAATGCAGGCGATTTCCATGTTAGAGAAGAAGAATAACACTAAATATTTAAACAAAAAGTCCATTTTATTCTCAATAAAGAAAAAAAAAAAAAAAAACTTTTTTTTTTCTAATTTTTTTTATTACGATTTTTTTCTGGTTTTTTTTTTCGCTAAAAGTAAAAAAAAAAAAAAAAAAATCTATTACTTTGTTTTAAATTATCACATATTTATTGTTAAACTATTCGTTTTAAAGGTATTGACGAGACCTTTCGAAAGATACCCATCTTTGAAATTTACCCTACCCCGTGGAGTACTTCCCCTCAGGGGGGGGGGGGAAGCGATGCCTCCAAATGCACAATTTTTTTCCTAATTAACTACTACTATCATTAATAATTCGTATTAATTTTACAATCACAGGTTAAGAATAACTCTCATTATGTACATTTATACGAAATTTTCTCCTATACTGCAATGTTAAAAATTTAGAAAAAATACGATCACAGCGCCTCCTATTGTGCGATTGATCCCCAAATCTAATCAGCACCAGTTTATAGCAGGGGCCAACTAAATACAGAGTTTGGTTAAATTTTGTTAATTTTTTTTTTTTTTTTTTCGTAAAAAGTAAAAAAAAAAAATCAATAACTTTGTATTAAATTATCACAGATTTATAGTTCAACCATTCGTTTTAAAGGTATTGACGAGACCTTTCGAAAGATACCCATCTTGAAAATTTACTCCCCCTCGAGTAAATTTTCAAGATGGGTATTCCCCCCCAGGGGGGTTGACGAGGCTCCTACACATACAAAAAAATTTTCCCAGTTGACTATCTCTATTATAAATAATTCTTGTAAATTTCATAATGATTACTAAAAAATAATTCTCTTTATGCACATTTATACAAGATTTTGTCCTATATCACCATGTTAAAAATTTGGAAAAAGTGGGATGGCAACTCAACCTGTAAGGCAATTTTTACCAAAAGTTGATAGGCACTAATTTATGTCAAGGTGCACCTACATACCAATTTGTATGAAATTCTGTGCAGTAGTTCCTGAGATACAGTTGCCACAAAATTTTGTCACACACACACACACACAGAGACAGACAGACATTTTCTAAAAATGGTCAAATCGTGTTCTACAGCTCTCAAAACGTGTAAATCCATCAAAAACCCGAGGTCGAAAATTTTTACGAATCCAATACTTTCTTCTATTGAATATAGAAGAAAGTAAAAACTACACTTGGTTAATTCTAAACATTCTTGGCTACTATATTAAAAAGAGAGAGAGTAATCCATAACTGAGAAAGGTAGATAAAAAGATTCTGTTTCAAGCTACATGACAGATGTAGGTGGTGTTCATTAAAAAAAAAAAAAAAAAAAAATCACGCAAATTAAGCCCAGTGAATAAGTATGACCTTACCAAAAGATAAAACTCAGCCTACTGTCTCTGCATCTCATCTTTTTATGTTTATGACATTTTTAAATATGTTATACAATATAATAATTAGAGTTGATTAGTGATTTTTGTCGAGTACCAAATAGTCAGTATTTGGGCCAAATACTTAAATTTCAATGTAAATATTTTTCACACACCAAAACAGCTTAATTATTTTTATCATTTCTTGCATATGAAAAACAATACAATGTGCATTAAAAGTATCAGCGTAAATCTGAAGCAATAAAAGAAATTTTCAAATCAAAATCAAAATATCATAATTATTATTTGTTTAAATCTTTGATTTTTTTTTTTTTTTTTTTTTTTTTCCCGCATATAAAATCTCAAATATATGTAAATTGACTAAAGCAGCCAGATTCATTAAATAAGAATAAATTTCAAAGATTGATCTAATTTATATGAAAACTTGCACTTGTGAGTGTATCAGGGGTCATTCTAGAGTCTGTAAAACTGGGTCTGTTAAAGGACCTTTTGCAAAATTCTATATCCTGATGAAGGACCTTTCACAAAACTTTTTATCCTGAAAAAGGACTCTTCACATTTTTTTTTTAATCAATAAACAAAGATTCTCTACATTTTTTTATTATCTCTTGAAAACAGACCTTTGATAAATATCATATTTCAAAAACTACAAGATGCAAGAACAAGCCTACACATACATATAGTATATGTTTGTGAGTTTATTATGTTTTTAAAAACTCAAATAATATAATTCTTTTGTTACTTTAAAAATATCTTACAGAAAAAGTTCTATGTGAATTTTTTTTTTTTTTTTTTTGACTAGTAATGAAATGAAGACTAAATAAATTATTGTTCTGTAATTTTTCTAATTCAAATGCATTATTCATAAAATTGTTGATAATAAAATAATAAAAAACAGTTGCACTTCGGGAGTGCCGACAGAAGTGAAAACGTGAACAATTACGTGTGTATTTCTTGAATCGTCAGGAAATATTTTATTGTGTGGGAAATACTTTTAAATGAAGTGTTTTTTTATTCATTAATATAAACTACTACTACAAAAATTATATTACAATTTTATTTAATGCGCTAACTGCAATAGAAACAGTGTCCGGAGATGAGAGAAGTCGTGTAGAGCCGCACCAGATTGTAAAAACGTGAGAAAAATGGTGGCTTTGGCCTTTTTCACGGTTTTGTGAGGTCTAACTGCAATAGAGACAGTGTCCGCAGATGAGAGAATTCGTGTAGAGCCGCACCAGATTGTAAAAACGTGAGAAAAATGGCGGCTTTGGCCTTTCTCACGGTTTTGTGAGGTCTAATTGCAACGTTTCCGGCTGCAATCTTTAAGAGATAGTGGCCGGAGATGATAGAAGTCGTGTGAAACCGCACCAGATTGTAAAAACGTGAGAAAAATGGCGGCTTTGGCCTTTCTCACGGTTTTGTGAGGTCTAACTGGAATAAAGACAGTGTCCGGAGATGACAGAAGTCGTGTAGAGCCGCACCAGATTGTAAAAACGTGAGAAAAATGGAGGCTTTTGCCATTATCACGGTTCTGTGAGGTCTAACTGCAACGTTTCCGGCTGCAATCTTTAAGAGACAGTGACCGGAGATGAGGGAAGTCGTGTAGAGCCGCATCCGATTGTAAAAACGTGAGAAAAATGGCAACTTTGGCCTTTTTCACTGTTTTGTGAGGTCTAACTTCAATAGAGACAGTGTCCGGAGAGGAGAGAAGTCGTGTAGAGCCGCACCAGATTGTAAAAAACGTGAGAAAAATGGCGGCTTCGGCCTTTCTCACTGTTTTGTGAGGTCTAACTGCAATAGAAACAGTGTCCGGAGAGGAGAGAAGTCGTGTAGAGCCGCACCAGATTGTAAAAAACGTGAGAAAAATTGCGGCTTTGGTCTTTCGTACGGTTTTGTAAGGTCTAACTGCAACGTTTCCGGCTGCAATCTTTAAGAGACAGTGTCCGGAGATGAGAGAAGTCGTGTAGAGCCGCACCAGATTGTAAAAACGTGAGAAAAATGGCAGCTTTGGGCTTTCTCACGGTTTAGTGAGGTCTAACTGCAATAGAGACAGTACTCGGAGATGAGAGAAGTCGTGTAGAGCCGCACCCGATTGTAAAAACGTGAGAAAAATGGCGGCTTTGGCCTTTCTCACGGTTTAGTGAGGTCTAACTGCAATAGAAACAGTGTCCGGAGAGGAGAGAAGTCGTATAGAGCCGCACCAGATTGTAAAAAACGTGAGAAAAATTGCGGCTTTGGCCTTTTTCACTGTTTTGTGAGGTCTAACTGCAATAGAGACAGTGTCCGGAGATGAGAGAAGTCGTGTAGAGCCGCACCAGATTTTAAAACAATATACAGTATATAATTATTCACACTTCACAATAGCACGTTAATTGCATGATACATTATTTGTATCATTCAAGGATGGAAAGCGTTTGCTGACGATGATGAGAGTTCAATGATTTTTGTTCACCCAAAAGTTTTCACTTCAAATGGAAAGCGTTAGCTGACAATGATGGGAGCTCAATGATTTTTGTTCACCCAAAAGTGCTCAACGCGCCTAAAGAAGTTTTCACTTGAATAATAATAATAATAATAATAATTTTATATGACAAAAAATATTTTTACCAATTTTAATATTTTAACTTAATTTTAAATTTAATTCCACTATTTGGTCGCCTAATATAGGCATATTTGGCCGAACCGAATATTCGGTGAAATTCTGGTAATAGTAATATTTTATTATTATAATGTTCAAAATCAGAAATATTTAAGGTAAAGAGATCAGTGATCTCTTAAAATCTGCACCAGTGGTCGTCACCTTCACAAAAGACATATTAAAACATTTAATTAACATCTATGAATTTAAAACAGCCGGCACAAGAGTCCCTAAAACCGGAGAATCTAGCTTGTACGGATTCAAATCCATAGATTGCCATAGATATTAACTAACGGTTATTTTAAAATGTATTTTGTGAGGGTGACAAACACTGGTGCAGATTTTGAGGGTGACAAGCACTTATAACACTTTTACAGATAAATGAACTACATTTAATGCTTTTTAAAATTAGCTAAACACTAAGTATGTGTTATTTTTAAAAATATTCCATTTGAAAACGGAAACTCATCTAAAACTGATTCATTCTTATTAAATCTACTAAAAGTTTTCATGTATCTCAAATATTCTTATATGTTTTTAAATGGTGTTAATTCATAATTTTGCATTTAAAAACCATCATACTAAACAATCTTTCTATCAAAGCAAGCTTTTTATCATTTGTTTACGTTTTCCTAAAATTAAACTTTGTTGTAAAAGTTCAACTTTATTCCATAATTTTTTCTACGGCATATACATCAAATTTGTACGCTTGAACAGACACTTCTTCTTCCGTCTCGCACAACAAGCAACAAGAAACCGAGGTTCGAGAAAAACAACAAACAAAATTGGCGATTAAATCTTGGCGATTTAAGAAAAAGCTAACTTGCCAAATGTGGTACACGTTTTGGCTGAATCGCAATCCTTTCCAACGATTGTTTTTATTTGCCGCCCGACCGCTAATAGCAATTGGCGCTGCAGTAAGCGGACATTATTTTGTATTATGCTGTGCCGCTTATTATTGTACTCGCTTTGGAGCTTACGAGAGGCAGTCGCAAATTTTTATGACAACAATCACAACTTTACGATCCAATATGGCCGATGGCGTTACATTTGTATCAAAATTACGACTACGATCCGACTTGTGATCTACGATAGCTGCGATTGTTACAATAGTATGCTATGCCTCCCTTAATACAGCTTTGTTAAATAAATCCTTGTCGAGTCATGTTCTTAATCAGTCTAAGAACATGATTCGACAAGGATTTACTTAGCAAAACAGTCTTAAGTGTACTTTTTAAATATAGGAATTATTGGCTAGTGCTCGAATAATTTTGCAGCCGACTGTATATACCCAAATATGGGGATTAAAATCGGGAAATTATTTTCCTCGATTTTTAATAATTTTTTACAAGAAATCCAACGGACGATCAACATAGGAAATACATTTTCTTGCATCCACAGACGGTCAGTGATGTCTCACTTGGCTTGCGTATTCTCAAATACGGGGATCCGCGATTGTAATGAAATGCTCGCCCTCTGGTGGGCTAAGGTGAAATTATCACACCACTGCATATCCTCATATTATGCAATCGACTTTCCATGATGAAATGGCGGAGAAAGAATAATAATTACACGTGGCTGTTATATTTACTAACAACTGCAGTGTTCAGAGAGCGCCATCTATCGATCATTACAAACGCGGATTAAAACATAAAATCGGGAAATAATTTTCCTGGATTTTTAATAATTTTTTACAAAACCTTTTTCTTGCATCCATGGACGGTCAGTGACGTCTCACTTCGATTGCGTCACTGAGAATGACGTCATCAGCCATAAAGCTATCTTTCCAATGGCAACGGCAGTTTACATTGCGTCCTTCGCTTTTTATGTTCTATGCAGTTCTATGTCACTGATTCGCATAATATGAATAACACCGATCTACCTGAAAAGGAACGAGTGTTGGAAGTTTCTTATAAAGAGGCATATAACATTAATTTATAAAAAACAGCCTTATGTGTGTAGTAAATTCTACAGGATTTTCTCAAATGAGACATCCAGATATGCATGAACACACACTCACAGAAGTAAAGTCATACGTGTGTGAAGTATGTTCTAAAGGATTTTGTAAAAAGGGAAATCTGATGAAACATATACACATCCATATAGAAGAAAAGCCATACGTGTGCGAAGCATGTTCTAAAAGATTTTCTGTAAAGGCGAGTCTGATCGCACATCTACGTATCCATTCAGAAGAAAAGCCATTCGTGTGTGAAGCATGTTCTAAAAGATTTTCTGTAAAGGCGAGTCTGATCTCACATCTACGCGTCCATATAAAAGAAAAGCCGTTCCTGTGTGAAATATGTTCAAAAAGCTTTTCTCAAAAGGGACAACTAAGCACTCATCTACGCATCCATACAAAGGAAAAACCCTATAAGTGTGTAGTATGTTCTAAAGAATTTTCTGAAAAAGGAAGTTTAAAGAGACATTTACGCATTCATACAGAAGAAAAGCCATATGTATGTGAAGTTTGTTCTAAAGGATTTTCTGAGAAGGTTGGTCTAACGAGACATCTACGCAAACATAATAGAGAAAGGCCATACGTGTGTAAAATATGCTTTAAAGGATTTGCTCAAAAAGGAAATCTGAATACTCATCTACACAACCATAATGAAGAAAAGCCATATGCGTGTGACGTATGTTCTAAAGGATTTTCTGGAATAGGAATTCTAAAGAGACATCTACTCATTCATACAAACGAAAAGCCACATGCGTGTAAAGTATGTTCTAGAGAATTTTCTGAAAAGGGAAGTCTAAAGAGACATCTACGCATCCATACAAAAGAAAAGCCATACGTGTGTCAAATATGTTTTAAAGGATTTTCTCAAAAGGGAAATCTGAACTCTCATCTACACATCCATACAAAAGAAAAGCCATACATATAAGTATGTTCTAAATGATCTTTTTGAAAGAGATGACTGAATATGCATAAACGCACACATATTTGGAGAAACACTATACATGTGTTAAGAATGGTCTAAATAATATTTTGAAAAAAGAAAATATCTACACGTTCATCCAGATGATAAACCATACGTGTGTGAAGTATGTTCTAAAAGTTTTTCACAAAAGAAATAATTAAATATGTGTCAACACGCGCACACAGGAGAATATTTGTGTTTATAGTATGATCTCAATGACTTTAAGAAAAATATCTGTAAATAAGCATTTGCTCTTCTATGCAGGTACAGTTTAGGACGTCCGAAAATGGTTTTGGACAGGACAAGTGGTTTTTACCGTCCAAAAGTGTCCTAAACTGTCCAAAATTGTCTTAAACTGTCTAAAACCTAAAATATGAAAAATTCCGTTGTATAATCCCTTCATTCTTAGCAAAATTATAATTAGTAATTAAAGTCATTTTACACTGAAAACTTAGCTAATTTTTTAAATATTTCTTTATATGTGAATCGAAATTTAAAATTTAACAATAGCTATATAAAATAAAAATTTCAATACACTTCAAAATTTTCTTGCAATAAAAAATGTGTGATAATCCAATTGATTTTTCAACCAATTTATTTTTATTCATATTTTTTTCCCATGACTTAGTTATCCATTATTTTACAGAAATTCTATTTAAAAATTGTTTTATTAAAAAAAAAAAAAAAAATCTTACTTAAAAGGAATATAGATTAAAAGTTATTAATAATAAACATAAAATATAAAATTATAGTTAGGCAATGAAGTCTATGCATTTTAATAATGGCATATATGTAAAAAATATAAAACATGTATTTAAGAAATTTAAAAATTATACATATATATTTCCTTCTACATTGGAGGGCTGCGGTAGCCCAGTTGGTAGAGTGCCAGGCTCATAATTAGAAGATTGCGGGTTCTGTACTCGAACTGGCCAAAAACCGTCAAGTGCACTAATGGTGGCTGGTAATAAAATCTGTTGGGACTGCAATGTCCTCCATGTTTCCAACAAAAATTATACCTCTGGGTGTCACTGAAGTGGGAGAGCCATTCTTACCGTGGAGGATCAAAATTGTGACAGCTTGTCTCCGGACCACCTCTAGTGGTGAGTCCCAGACCGTCGCTAATTGCCCATTGTGCAGCACTAGTGCAATGTAAAGTCCATCCAATCAACCAACCAACCTTCTTCATTGGAAAATATATATATATATATAAATAATTTCTTTTAAATATGTTTTTCAAGATGATTTTTTTAAAACCTATTATTTCAAAAAAATTATAAAAATTAAAGATATTTTAAAGCAAAAGCAATATCTATTCATATTGCTTAGTGTGTGTGTGTTAATAAATATTACAAATGTCAATATTTGAGACACAATTATCTACTTTTTTCTATTAAAGCTTCAGTAATATTTTTTTTTTACTGTTTTATATTATAATTGTACTTTCACTATATATACTATCAAAATTAAAATAATGGAAAATACTTGAAAAAGTTTAAAAATATATATATATATATGTACAATCGGTAACAAAAGTATCCGAACACTAGATACTTTTGTTCAGATACTTTTCTTACCGACTGTATGCACACTTATTTATAATAATTATTTTGTAAACTCTTTGAATATTTGCAGCATTTTTAATAAAATATAATTCTATTGAAAATTATAGTTTTGGACAGTTTAGGACACTAGGGTTTTTGACAAGACGGTAAAAACCATGGTTTATACCATAGTGTCCGAAATCTTGCCAACCCTGCTTCTATATAGAAGAAAAACTATATTTCTTTGTGAAATATGTTCTATAGTATTTTCGTAAAAAGGTTATGAACCAATAAACACAGAAGAGCCATATGTTTGTGAAGTGTGCTTTAAGCAATTTTCTGAATGGGGAATCTGAGCAAACATTGGATTCTCATATTAAGGAAAAATAAACTATATTATTGCATATTATGTGCTAAAGAATATTCTGAAAAGGAAGTATAATATATACATAAGCTAACTTATACAAGAGTAATGCCATAAGTTTGTGAATCATGTTTTAATAGATTTTCTGAAAAGCAAACGCTTAAACTATGCACATCCATTGCAAAGACAATCTGTAGGTGCATAACACGTTTTCCAAAGTGTATTTTAAAAAAAAGCAAAATTTTTTGTAATAATAAAGTACTTCAGTAAGTAGCGCAAAGTATATGGATTACGTTCTAATGGATATTCTGGAAATATTGTTTTGAATGAACATTCTTGTAGTCATGCAGAAGAAAAGCCTGATAAGGGAAGTAAACTTTTTAAGGAATTTCACCGAACAGATATGCATGTGTACGCATGCCTTCAAAATTACAACTATTTTTAAAATAAATTGAATAAATTTTTTAATTAACTAACTACATACAGTAGGTGATTAAATTATTAGAAATTTTTGTTTAAATTTCACAATTTTTTGGTTATTTAAAAAAATACCAAACAAAATAACCTGAAACTTCATACATGCTAATAACGTTTAAGAGTGCAGCTGCCGGGAAGAACCAGGAATAACCTGTTAAAAAAAAAAAAAAAAAAAACCATTTGCCTCACCCCCTTTGACATATGCCGACATTTTACTTTCCAAACATACACAATGTAATAAAAATATTGAAATTATATCAAAGAAAAAAAACTATGAGGTTTTTGGTGTATTTATATACACATTGATCTCTCCTGAGTTCATTATTTTAGCAAGTTCTGTAGTGATGTGTGATCAAGTATATATATATTATTTTTTTTACATACTTTAGATTTTCTAAAAAATATACTGAAAAAGTGGCCTGGACTTAAGACATGCTAAGAATATTTAAAAACTAATATTTTCCGTTATCGATTTACTTTAGAAAGCATTTAGGTGACCAAACACAAATTGAAGAAGACCGAAAATACTTTGGATCATTCTGTATCATAAAAGCTACTATTTATTTGTAACTTTAATACATTATTGCACATACTATGTATAATATTTTTATTGCATAATCATTTAAGTGAATATAATTTTTTTTTTTTCAAAAATTACTAATACTTATCACAGTTTTTGGCTTACAACTAGAATGGATTTCCATAAAATTTTACAAAGCATTAGAGAAACATTATTCTGAAACATAAAATTTACACGTGTGATATTCGTTGAGATATTAGACTTTTTAGTAAAATATTTTTTTTGCTGTACATACGCGAAAGATAGAAAACTTTTTATTGAAGAGGTTGAAACCTAGATATATTAAGCAACCTTTATCAAAGCTTATTTGAATAGAGTAAAAATTAAGCAAATTGTCAGCAAAAGAACGATTTTGATTTTAGATATTTTCCAGAAATGCAATTTAATAAGGGGTTTTTCACATTCCGCGTATTTAATTTGAAGATCCAAGTATATCAGCCACATTACAAAAGTTCTTTTTTATTTATTTATTTTTTTTTTTGAAAAACCACTTACAGGCTTGTAACACTAACATATTTTTATTTATTTACTAAGTGAGTTCCTGAGAGGTTATCCAGAAAAAAAGAACTTTTGCAAAGCAATTTAAATAATTGGATCTTCAAATTAAATATGCAGCATGTGAAAAACCTCTAATGGAATTTCAACTCTGGAAAAATACCTCAAATCTAGATCGTTCTTTTGCCGACAATTTGGTTACTTTTTACTCGATTCAAATGAACTTGTGACAAAAGTTGCTCAATACATTTAGCTTTCAGTCTATGCAATAAAAATATTTCTATCCTTTGTGCATGCACAATAACATCATATTTACTAAAAATGCTCATATCTCAATGAATATTACATGTGTGAATTTTATGTTTCTGAATAATGTTTCTCTAATATTTTGTCAATTTTTCAGCAAGTTTTGTAAAATTTTGTGGAGATCTGTGCTAGTTTTTAGTAAAAAACTTGTCAAAAAAAATTATATCTGCCTAAATAATTGAGCAATTTGCACACCAAAACATACAAATATTATACATAGTATGTGTAATAATGTATTGAAGTTACAAATCAGTTGTAGCTTTTTGTGATACAGGGTTATCCAAAATATTTTAGTTCTTCAATTTGTGGTTGGTCCCCTATTTCCACTGTGGACTATATCAATAGTGGAAAATTTGATTTTTTAAATGTTCTTTGCTTGTATGAAGTTTTAGGCTATTTCGTCTTGTATTGTTTTAGATAAACGAAAAAAAAAAATATCCAAGAGAAAAAGAAAAAATCCAAAGATTTGACTTGAGTGGTTATTTCACCATACTGCTATTCACCCTCGAGTGCAGGAAAGCGGGTCCTGTATGTTTTTCCAGCTCTTCATATTGTAATTCTGTCTGGTGCTTTCTGTCTTTATCTGACGAAAATTTACAAGTGGACTGCAAGTCAAGCTTACAAATCTGATGTATATGTATTATCAATAAATGGCAAATAAATAAATAGCATTGAAATGCTTTGGTATATCAGGAGTAAAGCCGACTGACTACATGAGGGTCCTACGTTTGAAGTAAGTTATAATGACTAACAAAGGAAACTAAACTGTGCATTCATGTAAAATAAACATCTTTTTAGCTGGAAGTACAAAATTTTGTCTTTTTGAGACAAATTCAGCATTTTAATTCATTTGTTCAAAAGTTCAAAGCACTGGCGTATCCAAATGGGGGTAATTACCCTCCCCTATCCAAACTGGGAAGGACTAAATAAAATAAAGTGGAGATTTAAAAAACTAAATAACTCGCCATTTTTCCTTGACCATTAGTAAATTATTTAAAACTTTTTTTTAAATCGAAACGAGTAAATTATATATTTCGTAACCGAAACAATTGCATTAAAATGGCGAGTAAATTGAAAAGATCAAGTTACTCGTAAAATAAGTTGAAAATTCAATTTTTACATCTACCCCTTGATGTATTTCTTTAAACAATTTTAATTATAGCACGAAAGAATATTTAATTTATGGGGGGTGAATAGAGCTTTCCTATGATGAGTAACAGAAGCAGATATATATTAACAAAAATGGAAGCATAGCAGTAGTAAATTTAGAGTGATTTCATAATGTTGGGCCTTTTTCTGGGGATTCAGAAGAAATTTAAACTAAGAATCTGTTACATAGAAGGTGAAATAAGAGAATGAGATAGAAGGTTAAAGCAACAGTAAAATTATAAGCTAAATTACTGACTCGAAAAGACATAATATCTTTAAGGGTGGGGAATCTGAAATTATTCAACCATGGGAGTCTGTGCATGTGCTGACTCAACGAGTCCATTGTTAAAATAGGGGTGATAAATTTAGTGGTTGAAAGAAAATAAAAGATAAGGAAATGCCAAATGACTAGGTGTTTTACCAAATTCGAACCTGGTCGGTCAATTTGGCATTCCTCTAAGCTTTATAATAGTCTTCAATGCTGGATGCAGAAAGCATGATTTATCAATAAAAATACTTCTTAAGCTCTAAAGCAGTTATGAACAGTCAGAGGAACAATGAAAAACATAGACACATTAAAATACTTCTGTAAATTACAGCTTCTTTAACTATATACCAGTAATCTTTATTGTATGACAGTTTAAAAGAAGAGTTACTGACTTTTTGATTAGAAGACAAAGATTTTTTGTGAATTCATAACTATTTATAGCCGATTTGCAATTTTTGATGAAATCGATCACATACACACAAAAAAAAAAAAAAATTACTCTACTCTTATAACTATGTGACTTCAATGTACCTTCTTGCCCCGACATTTGTCTACAACACTTTCTTATAAGACAGATTTGCCCATGCCAAAGCAATTGTCCAGAAAAATTTGTTTAGTTAGAGATTAATTTTCTAAAATATTTTCTTTTTTTCCATATTAAAATATTTTTCATGATTACACTATTTAAAGCCGATTTCCAAATTTTCTTAAAGTTTGCTGACTCTAGTCCAGAAACCATATGATTAAGACATGGTTGAATTACCCCGCCCATGATTTGTATCTGGATACGCCACTGGTTCAAAGCCTTATATATCTATGAATATTTGGAATTCTGTGCACTATAAAAATTATTTCCAAAAGTGGATGTTTTTTCTAGACCTGTCAATTATGCTAATTTATCTGTAATAGTGTTAGGCACCACTTTTTTTCACACCAATAAATTTGTAGAGTAATAGTCTTCTCATTTAATCATAAGTACATATTGCTGAATATTACTCTATAAATTTACTGGTGTGAAAAAAAGATGGGGGTTGTTGCTATTACAGATAAATTAGCATAATTGGCAGGTCTAGTTTTTTTTCCTAAACCCTAAACAAATGCTTTTATATTTCTTGTAGAAATTTACTTCCTTGAGGAAATTTTAATTTAATGAGATAGAAAAATTTTCGTACTAAGGTTTAAAATAATCTGCCAAATAATCAATACTGTTTGTGCTTGATATTATTTTGGAAAAAATATTAGTTGATTTCTGGAAATATATACAATGAATATATGATATATTTAATAACAGATGTCTAGCAATGTAACCACAATTTGATGTATTTGAAATTTATTATTGTCAAAAATTGCGTTCTACTTTTTTAGAACATATATAGTGAAAGCTATTCTAAACTTATCATCAAAAAACTCTTCTGACAATAAATTATATTTTGTTTTTGTTTCGATATTGTGGAACGATTGATTTTGTAAATACGTATGGATTTTATTTTTTAATACAAGCTTATTGTATGAGGCTTGTGTTTCATATTTCGAGTTAAACTGTGATGTGTAACAACATAATATTTAATCAACTGTAATTCCACTTTAAAAACTAGCTTATAATTTCATTCATTCATTTATTTATTTTTTTTTTTAATTAAAAAATTTCCATTAAAAATTTTTTATGTAGATAATCATTCCATATTTTAGTTTTTCCCCAGTGGCTTATTATAATTACTTTTATTTTACAAAATTTTAACTTTATTTTACAATTTAAACTTTATTTTACAAAGTTATGTAAAAAAAGTCAAATATATAGAACGCTAAACGAAAAATTAAAAAATTCAGACAGCTGTTTCGTAAAATTGTGCGTATCAACTCTGTCTCAATGCATCAAAACAACTTATCCCTCATTTTTCATTATTTCCTCTAACGTTGTATACGTTGAAGATTTTTTTGGTGTTCATTTATCTAGTACCAATTAATCTTGTGTTGTATTGAACATTATTTTAGTATTGATGTATTGCTTATATACTAAACTATTGAATAAAATAGTAGTAATTGCTTCCCCAGTAGCACAACAATATAAGCCGATGTTGGCCCATCATTGGCCAACGATGGTGTACATTGGTTAATGTTGTACATTTTGTGTCTCTCTTTACCAGTATTGGCCAATGTTAGTAATACAATATTGAAACTTCATAAGAGTTTGATATTTCAAGTTTTAGTTCATATTTTGCCATTTATTAAATTGATAGAGTATAGAAAACATATTAATAATGTTTTAAATTCTGTAAACGTATGGGAAATTTTTTATATATATTGTGAGCTTCAACAGCATTCGCCAATACTGGCCAATGTCGAAAAACAACGCACCGAAGAATGGCAATTTCGTTGCAGCCAATCAGAGAAAGCTGCTGATCTTTTGGTATCTTGGTAAAATATTTGTAAACAAGATCAATCCGAACCGATCGAATCGAGGTAGCGTTGGCTTCGCTATATAAGTTAATAGTTTTTTCCCTTAGCACCGACTTTTTTGGTAAAATGTAAGTAATGTTTATTTAAATCATTTTTTTTTCTATCGTAGCATTGTTTGTCATCATAGTTCATTTAAATGATATCATTAGTTGAAATATAGCATCCTTTTGCAATCTAGACTTAGATAATATATTTTTATCCTCTTATAATCAAGTTAATAAAAAAAAAATTGTATTATTTCGTTTGTAATTATTTTGATTTTTTCAAATTTGAATACTTTGAATCACAACATTTTGACATTTTCGAAAGGATGTACTGCATTTGTTTTATTTGTAACAAGTAATTTGCCCCCCCCCCCCCCCCAAAAAAAAAAAAAAAAAAAAAAAAAAAGTGAGTGTTTGCTTATAAAACTTTTTATTCATTACTTATAAGTTCGCTTTAAATTATATTTATCTATCTTGATTAAAATAATAGTTAATTTCATACCATTTAATGTAATCTTTTTTATTTATTTGTTTTTCTTTTCTTGGATTTTTCAATGATTGATTGTTTCCTGATCTCATTTGATAAGAAAAGCATGGAGCAAAAACTATTCCTGAAGTGAAGCAGTTTGTTACTAAACTTCAATATTTTCAAGAAGCCGAAAAGTGTCTTGCTACACGTATGTTTCATTAGTTGTGTAGAAATTTAAATGTTGTTCAGATTTTAATGTAATTTTATTTCTGTGAAATTATAGAAATATTACTGATGTCCTTAAATAACTATTTAGCGAAGTATTAATGAATGTTATTACTAGTTATAATTTTATTAATTAGAGTATAACATGTAGAATCCTAAGCCTTTAAAAAAGTATGTATTTAAAAAAAGATAAAAAATGTAATTATTATTTTACACTATCACTACCACAATATTCATAATTTATGCTTCTTAAATTTAATCATTGATTCCAAGAACAGAGGTATTGGAAAGTTTAATATTAGAAAGAATGTGTTTGCTTTTCATAAGTACTGTAATGTGAAGGGAATCTTAAATCTACTTCTATATTTTTGTCAATTATGTTTTGTTCTATGAGTGTCAAAACTATTAACAGTTTATTTTTTTGGGGAAAAATATATGAATATTTTCCTGTTAACCTTTCTCCAACAAGCTGTTTGCCGAATTCTGGGTTCAAGTGTAGACTGATTATTTGCTACTTAAATTTCGATTAGGGGCATCCAGAGAATATATGTACTGGGCATCCAGAGAATATATTTAATTTTATTAAATTCACGAAACAAGAAGTAAAATTATAACTAAATTAATTAAAAACCTTACATTCTTCTTGAGTTGAGCCTTAGCACTTTCGGGAAGGGGCCCCTCCCATCATCAGAGGCAGCACGCTGCTGGCTTGCTCAGTTGTGTTGACACATTTGACTTGTTTTCTATCAGTCTCGATGGTCCTACACCAGTTACGGTTAATTAATTAATTTTATGTTTGATCATAATTTAGTCATTTATTTAATATTAAAAAATTAGTTTTTTTTTTTTTTTCATTTAATATTTTTATTAGAGGATGTAACAATGAATAAATTATTTTAATCATTTTCTTTATTTTTGACATTATAAAATACTGTTGATTGGTAGTGATTAAGTAAACTGATAAAAAGCAAGTTAAATTAATAGCAAAATTAAAAAATGAAAATATTTTTTACTTTTTGTGCAGCTGCACAAAAGTGCATGAAAAATATGTAGATCGCTAAGAATTTCTGACGCAAGTTTTGACGAAATTTCAAATTGGAGTAATTTAACACTTTAATTTCAATGTTTTAATAACATTTAAAGTAATTATCCCAATGTCAAGGTTATAATTTATTGTTACCATTTTAAATTTTTTAAGTTATGTACTTAAGCACATTAAAAAAAAAAAAAAAATCAAATGGGTAGCATTTTTGCTCTTCTTTATTTTAATAATCTGTTAATTATGGTGTGAAAGCAGTAATATTGCATTTATGTGTAAAATTCTCTTAAGTCTGGTTTTATAAACTGAACCGCAGCAAGAATGTCACAAGTCAAAAAATAGCAATTTTATGTTTGTCATTGAAAATTGTGTATGAAGTGCCTCAACATATCCAAAAAGCCATGTTATCACAATTTAAAAAATTATCCACCTGAGAGATAGTTGTATCAGTTTTATGACAACGCTTTATCATTATTATCTTTAAGTTGAGTTTTGTCAAATACTGAATTTTTTAGTTTTCATTTTTCTTGCTAGGGAGCAAAAGCAAAATGATGCCTGCTTCTGAAAACAGTTTTTCATTATATACAAACACTCACTGTATTAAAAGTGTATTATTAGAATCTTTCTTTTTTTAAATAAAAGAAATTAAAGTAATAAATAAGTTTTAAGTATTTGGCTTGAGCTAATAAATCTTAAAAAATGTTTAATCTAAGGCAGGGGAAAGGACTTAAAAAAAAAAAAAAAATAAATAAATAATAAAAATACTGTCAAAGACAATTTAGTTTAGTACGGAGGATTATTAATTTAAATCTGTAAAATTTAAATTGTTTATCTCATTTTTAACTGTAAAACTGTTCCACATACTTTTTAAAATGACTGAAATGAATTAAACTGAAGTGTTTCCACCTAAATTTCTTACTTTAGTTAATTTTTAAAAATCTAATTTTGTCGAAAAACTGTTTGCATCCCTGGATTCAGAAAAATTGCTCGCTTCATTTGTTACCCAATTGATAATGATAGGACTAATATTTTTAATTTATTTTCCCCCTTTTTGGTGTTACACAAAATAGGTCTACAGAAACTGCCAATGACAATTTTACCCAAATTAAACCCAATAGTTTTCCTAGTCCTAAAAAAAAGACATACTGCAGCCAGATGACTGGATACCTAGCCGCAATTTATGCTGGATGTCTGGCTTCTGGCCAAAGTGGCATCCATTGCACTTCTAATGTAAATAATTTTTTTTCAAAAATGAGGGAGGAGGGGGGGGGCATAAGTTTCTCTTTTCACAAAATATTGAAACAGTTAATTGAAAGAGGATGCAGTGGGCCAGGGTCAGTTATTACTTAACAGTTACAATACATACATACAAGAAAGAAAAATATAGGAATTATAATTACTTTTTAAACTTTAATTCAGTAAAAAAAAAAAAAACTGATTACTTTTAAAGTTTAAATATATTTTCTTTTGCTTTATTTAAACATACGTATTATTTTCTAATGGCAGATTCTTTTCCTACTGCTAATGATAAAGCAAAACAAGTTCAACTACAGTCTGATGATGGAAGTGATTCCTGGGATCCGATAACATCAAATTATATTTCAGGTAAGAAAGTTCTTGTTCAATGCTAAATTTTTTATTTGACTTATTTTCATGCATGTTTTTTGAAAATTGTCTGTCATTTAACTTCATACAATTTTATCTACAAAAAAGATATTTAAAAAGTACAAAAAAGCCAAGCTCAAAGAAAGGGAATGGATTAAAGTTGTGTCTAGAAAGGATGTGATATCAGATTTTCAAGCTTACATTTTAATACTTATTTAATATTCTTTTTTAACTAAATTTTCACACGTAAATAAAGTGCCTTATGATATGTTGATAGAAATCCTTCTTTCCTGTATTAAATACATCATAGCGTGTTTCTGAAAATTATTTATTTTTATTTATGCATGATGGGCTTGGCGGCCATGTTTCAAAATTTTACGTCAATTTGAATTCTTTTATATATCTCACCAATTATAAGATGAGAATGCACCAAACTAAACACTATTAAAACTTAAATTGATTCATCTTGTGTGCATAACGGAAGTTTTTGCAAAGTTTTTTTTTCTTTTTTTCCTGTTTTAATCTGAATATTTCAGTCTCTGTTCAATAGAATAACCATATTATTTTTATGAGATATTTATTCCAAGAAGCTACATTTAAATTGGGTAAATATAACAGACGGGGGGGGGGAGCTTTTCTGTGCTTTATTTCCCTTTATATTTTTATGTTAATTTAAATTCTCATATGCATTTATTCCCGTCATTTTTAGGATGGAAGTGCACCAAACTTAATACGAAATACTTATGAGATATCAAGTTAATTGAACTTGTGTAACGGGCACTTTTGCGATGTTTTCACTCGCAATTTTTGTTATCGGAGTATTTCAGTCTCTGTTGAATGGAATAACCAAATTAATTTTATTTGAGATATTTATTTTAAGAAGCTTCCTTCAAATTGTGTGAATGTTTATTCATATTTTGAAAGATGGCCGTCAAGCCCATCATGCATAAATAAAAATAAATAATTTTCAGAAACACGCTATAATGTATTTAGTACAGGGAAGAAGGATTTCTATCAACATATCATAAGGCACTTGATTTACATGTGGAAATTTAGTTAAAAAAGAATATTAAATAAGTATTAAAATGTAAGCTTGAAATCTGATATCACATCCTTTCTAGACACAACTTTAATCCATTCTCTTTCTTTGAGCTTGGCTTTTTTGTACTTTTTAAATGTCTTTTTTGTAGATATCATTGGTCTTTATATTTACTTGATTTCACATGACATTTTTGAGATATTATATAATACACCGTAAATAGAAACATATGTTAATATGTCATATCAATTAGTACATCACAGTTTCTGGACTTCATCTCAGCTTTCATATAATGTTGAAAAAAGGCACATTTATTCTTTGTTTATGTAATATACCATAAATAGAAAATATGTTAATATGTCATATCAATAAGTGCATCACAGTTCCTGGACTTCATCTTAGCTTTCATATAATGTTGATAAAAGGCACAATTATTCTTTGTTTAAGTTTCCCAGAGATTCTAGCTGCTGGACATTATCCTTAAATTTTCAAGACAAATAATAGATATTAGACATGGGTAATAGGTATAGATATTGCAACAAATAATATGTATATATGTAATAGATAAAATAAATTATGTATTATTGATGCAATTAATTCTTGTGGTACCTTAAACTGGTTGACAATTTTTTGCTTTACTATATTGTACTTTACTATAATTATAGAGTGAGCATTAACTGTTAATTTTTTTGTAAAACAATAGGTAAAGATCTTTACTGTTTCTAGGCCATTTTTTTAGTTTATATATTTGTGAATCGTTGGCCATGATCCATGAATCTTCTATACGAATTAAAGATTTATAATGGCCTCTTTGTGCATCTATTCCTTCATGAAATATTGCAGATTGAACGACATGTTTTTGACTGTTAAACTTTAAACATTACTGTTGTACCTAATACTATAGTATTTTTTTTTTTTTGCCTCCTGTTTCATTCCATGTCATTATTTGGCATATAATAATTTGAGCAGGAATCACAATTTCTGATTTATTGAGCAAACATCATTGTATTCTTCACATCGCACTTGGTTGTCTGCAGTTTCTCATTGACTCAAATCTTTAATCATCTTCCTGATGGGAATGGATTTAGAAATTCGATCACTGTACAAACGAATTACATTTGTATTTTGAAAATTCAATACCTTAAAATTTATCCTTTCGTATTATACCAATACGAATTATATTTGCTTTATCACTTTGTGTAGCAGTGTATCCACAGTCTGGATTTCGACAATTTTTTAGTATTTAAAATTCCATTTGATGTTAAAATATCTAGGAATTCATTTTTATTTATAAGCGCTGTTAAAAATTCTTCAGCATCTTGTTGTTGATTGTTGATAAAGGGTAAGCCTAGTTCTTTTCTAAGATCCATAGTGTTTCCTTCGAGGTGTTTTCCACTTAAACATCTTTAACGTTTTGCAAACAGAATTTTCACGACTGAGATTTAAGATTATTTCTAGAAAACTAAATATACATTGGCATACAGAATTTGCATAGCACGACACTCCGTCACCATTTGAATAACCAGGAGGCATTTTTTCGCCAATATCTTCTTTATTTGCAACATTTTCAATAGCTTGTATTTCTTCTAATGAGCGAGATTTTATGTTATACCAAACGTGATCTTTCTTCTTACATTTTAATGATTTGGTAATTTTTATGATATCCAAATCTGGTCGATATTTTTTTCTTAATCTGTTGTATTCTTGTATAGATTTATTGTATGCAGTATCGCTTTTAGGATCAAAATTTATTATATGAAGAGAATTTAAATTTGTAACTTTTGATAAAGCTACATAACTTTGTCCATGTGTAAATATGCTGTTGTCAATGTCTATTAAACATGATGATAAACTTAAACCTTGACTTTTATGAATGGTCATTCCATAAGCTAAAGATATAGGAAACTGTTTACGATAAACATATATTTTTGATAGAATTTCAAATTTACTAATTACTGGTTCAATCTTATGAATTTCTTTATTAAACTGTATATCAATACTTTTCACTTCCCCCTTAGCATCTTGAAGAAAATTTATATTTGTACCTACAGCTTCATTTACCAGACCCAATGTAACATCAATATTATGCCTCAGGATTATTTTCGCTCCATTTTTAACTTCAATTTTTCTATCTAATCCTGCAGTTCAAGAGTTATCTTCTTCATATGAATTTAATTTTTTCAAAGCTTGATGTTTCAAACATTTTTCACATTCAATATCATCCTTAGCATTTAAAACTATATTTCCAGGAATTAATTCAAGCATTTGCTTGTTGATGTCATTACATTGAGCTCTAGTTGGTACTAGGCATATAGTATCATTTGGCAAGTGCTGAATATAATTAAAAAGTTCCATTAATTTATCAGAGCTGGAAACGGTTTTAAAATTTATTTGCTTTTCATTCAAAATATTTACATCACTTTCACTTATTATGCCTAATCGAATTCATGATAAAAGATCTATAAATGTTTGATCATCTTTTTGCCTCATATTAGTAGTGAGCTCGTCATAAGAAAATAATTCTTTCCAAATATTGGTAGCATACAGGCATGATAAACATTTGTCCATTTCTGATTTCTTTAATTCTATGAATGGTGCATGTTCCATAACTGGAGGGAGTTGTAATAAATCACCAAAGAGTAATATGTGGATTTTGCCAAACCATCCATCATCCTCAAAAGTTGTATTAAAATTTTCTGAAAGGCTGAGATGAACGTACATTAATGTTATGTTAGAAACCATAGAAATCTCATCAATTATTATTAACACAACATATTTTAGATCACATCTTAAAATCTGCAATATGTCATCGTGCAAGCTTTTATAACGTTCTGCACCCCCATGCTCTACTGGTAATTGTTAATCCATTTATATTAAATGCTGCGATACCTGTTGGTGCACACACAGCTACTTCTTTTTGTAAGTTTTTCTTCGTCCACATTCTTAAAATTCTTATAAGAAAGGACTTACTGGTGTCTCCTACTCCAGATACGAAGTGTCTTAATCAGTGTTAGAAATAAGAATTTTGAAACTAGGCGTCAAATTAACGCCTGGATTAAATTTTTTGGGCGTCAAAATGAAAAATCTAGGTGTCATCTATAATTAAATGTGTATATTAAATAATAATAATAATAAAGTATCAACTTGTAAATAATATATGCAAGATTATATAAAAAAGATTTACGTAATGAATGTAATTACATTGACAATATTAAACATACATATTTAAAATCGCAAATTCATTCTTCACCCAGAAGATACAACATTCCACCACAATTTAATAGCATTTTCTGGGCAGAAATCTTCCAATTTAGGGCTGTTTAATTTAATTTTAATCATTAACAAATCGTCAACTACTTTCATAGAGATATGATTTCTTAACACGTTAATCGCCACGATAATATCAGAAAAATTTTCACATGGGCCATGGTAACTTTATTAGACAATTTAGTTAAAAATGCGTGTTAAAAATGCGTCAGGCACATATGACTGACATGGCGATTAACATGTTAATAAGTACTCAGCGTATATCATATTCCTTTTAGGGTTATTTCCTAGTTAAAAATGCACGTTAAAAATGCGTCAGACACATATGACTGACATGCAGGGTTGTTGATCGATTTTTTTTATTTAAATCGGATTTTTTTTATTTAAATCAAGATTTATTTGATTTTAATGATTTTTATTATGTAATCATACATTATTGTACAACATTTATATTTTATTATGTGTATATGTGTGTGTATATATATATATGCACAATATACACACTACCAATTATTTTACTTAAATTATAAAAATATAAATAGTATTCTATTCCCATAGAAAAAATCCATGTAGGCATTTATTACCAATATTTTTATTCAACATGGTATCTTTGTAATAAGTGTAATTTTATGGCAATCATAAATGCGGTAGTATGAACCACTCAACTTGTTACCTTTGACTTGTAGCTACAATAATGTATTGAAATAAAGTAAAATCTTACTCACAGTATTGAACACGTAAAATAACTTTGAAAAAGGATAATTCAATAGGAAAAATGACATAAAACTGAAGCAATGGATTAAGAAAAAGAAATTTTTACTCATAGTTTCTAATCAAAATAAAAAGAATAGGGAATTAAAGGGAGAAAAAAATATTATATCCTAAAAAATTCTTACTTAAGTTTAACAAATACCATTTGAATCAAGAAAATTTTTTCACACTTTACCCATTAACAGAATTCACATTTTCATTACCGTCTTAATACTTTCACTTATTCTTTTATCTTTTTTTATATTTCAGGGGTCTGTTCAGAGGCAAACCTGGGTCCATTAAAGGACTTTCACAAAATTTTATATCTTAAAAAAGGACCCTTCACAAAATTATTTATCCCAAAACAGGACCCTTCACAAAATTTTTATCATAAAACAGGACCACTCACAAAAATTTTTAGCCTAAAAAAGTTCTTTTCACAAAATTTTTCTCCTTAGACCTTTGATAAATCTCTCATTTTCAAAATTAATCTTCAGTGGAATGAACATAGACTGCCTGAATAATCGGACGTTTTTGTTGTATTTCTCCCGAAAACCTGATACTCATTTTCTAATTTATAAAGGACTTCTGTGCATATGTGTGAGTTTAGTTCTATAGAACTGAACTGTCATTGTCAAAAATTAAATCTTAATTGTAATTTTATTTTGCAAAATTACATTTTTCACAATTTCACAAAAAGAAAACCCTAGCCAAAAGTTTCTGAAGAACATTATTTTCACACTAAATTTAGATTTACGAAATTACGTGTAGAAATTTTCACAATTTCACAAAAACAGGACCTTGTGTGATAAGTCTGGACAGACCCCTGTATTTAGAGGGTACAATTCATTAAACAAGCAGTGAGAGCAGCCTCGAATTATAGTTAACTAGTTGTATGTTGTTAAATTAAAAGGTTATGATGTTTTAAAAACTTTTTGGAGCCTTCAGGGCATTTTAAACACTACAATGTAAAATATGCTATTATTTTTAAAATATTATATGAGACATTGTTAAATGACATAAACTGGTATGAGAGCTAAATAAACAAGGAAATGTTTTCTTTTTGAAATATCACCCACAAGGTGGGCAAAGGCGAACTGGAATATATGTATAACATCAATTAATGAATTGTATACTAATTAAATATTTACAATTCATACACCAGTGCTTGTATAAATAATTAAAATATAATGAATTATTAAAATATATAATAATATGTATAAAAATAATTAAAAAAAGTTAAGGCATAATTTATTTTTGTGTTTATTAATGTTGCTTAGTAGACATGAATCTAAAGTTAAGAAATGAGAAATATTAGTTCGTCTAATGAAATATTTTGCTATATTTTACGAACTTTTTTTAAAATTTACATAAGAAATAATTAAAAATCTCATTTTTTAAAGTTAGATAAACAATTTCATTCCATTAAAGCCAATAACTTTGGTATTTAAAAAAAGTGATTTAAATCAGTTATTTTTTTCAAAAAAAAAAATCAATTGATTTAAATCATGATTTAAATCAGCGATTTAAATCAAGCGATTTAAATCAAGATCTAAATCAATTGATTTAAATCACTACAACCCTGCTGACATGGCGATTAACGTGTTAAATCAGTTTTCATTAGGTTCAATCACAGATTAGGACATAAGGATGTAACACTAGATAGGCCAGCGAGCGCGAAATCTGAAGCTTCCCATTCCACATTAATTCAGCAGACTAGATGAAAACGATCCGATCGCCGCCTGGTGTAGTATCTTTGAAACTTATCGGAAGAAAGGGAAAGCCCGCCCCTTCGGCTTCAGTCATCCAACGAACGAACAGCCGGAAATGTAAAAACGCGCTGATTGGTGTATTTTCGAGATTTGGTCGCCCTCTATCTGTAAGATGAAAATTACTACCTTTCCGTAACATTAGTAATACATCCTTCTCTTTTAATCCATGGGTTCAATTGACTGAAATAGACTTGTTTACAGTCTGATGGGATTGGGAAAATTATTAGGTATGACGATAAAAAAAATCTAGGTGTCAAACATGGCACCTGTGATTGGAACTCTAGGCGCCAAAATGAAAAAACTGGTCGCAAAATGCGACTAACGACCGCTTATTTCTAACCCTGGTCTTAATATTGTATTTCTGTCTTGAAGATGTTTTGTTACTTAATCAAAAATTCTTTTTTGATCCTTGTTCATTTTATCTAATAAATTTTTGAGATCATCTTTTTCAATGACTTGCACATTATGAAATTCGTTCATAGCTCTTGGTGCTTCAATTTTATTGAATTCGTCAGTTTTATTCTGGTTTACATTATTTGCAGGCCCGGATCTAGGGGGGGCGAGAGGGGGCACTTGCCCCGGGCGGCGAAGACTGAGGGGCGGCAGCGACCAGGTCCAGCTAGTCTCGTTATTTGAACTATGCTGGACCCGATTTCCAGACCATTTTCTCCGTACATTGCATCGTGTGTATCAAGCTCAGAGCAACCTAACGCCCTCCTCTCCTCTCCTTACACGAGACGTATGACCAAAACAGAGTGAAAACCTGAAAACGTAATACAGTTGGTTCTCTGTTTAACGACGCTCTACTTAACGACGATTTCTATTTAAAGACGATATTTCACAGTCCCTACCCCCTTTGCCGCAAAAATTTTCTATTTAAAGACGACGATGTTTCTATTTAACGACGATTTTTTCTTTATTTTCCCCTTGAAACTCTTATCTGTAATAGAGAAATTTCCTGTTTGAGAAAAAAAAAATCTTTCAACAAACACAGAAAGTGTATTTCATACATGCAATGTTGCAATCATAAAAGTGTTGCAGGGTGTTACAAGAAAAAGGGGTGGGGGTTACTGTTTCTTGGAAAATCGAATAATGGAGCTGTGCGGGAGTGCAATCACTCTATTGTCCCTAACCCCTTCTCATGTGACTTTCTGTAGCAGTTGCCTCCCATTCATTCCGATAAGGCGGTCTTTGCTTGTACGTGTGTTTATGTTTAAAGACTTAGCGAGTGTGTTGTGTTGAAGTACGAAGTGAGCCGAACATTATGGCATCAAAGCGAAAGCATCTCAGTCTACACGAAAAGGTGAAAATTATTGAAGAATGGGAAAAAAGCATTGGAATGACGAAAGTGGAATTTGAAAAAAAAATTGTATTGCCTGATTCTACTCTCAAAGGCATTTTAGCAAGCAGAGAAAAAATTGTTGAATCAGCACAAAAATTCTGTTTCGCAGCATGAAAATTAGAAAATTTACAATCTTGGAAGCAATCCACATGATAACTTTAGTTTGTAAAGAAGTTTCTTCACCCACAATAAAAAAACTGCTTTCACAATGCCGGCATTCACAAAGAACTTGATGTAGAGCTGCAATGTATGGATGTAGAAATCAATGAAGATGACATTACCCATGATCATGAAGAATGGAGAAGTGTTGTTCAAGGTGAGGGTATTTCAATTGAAGATTTCTTCCATTGTGATGAATCAGTTTTAACAACAGACTATAGAAATGTACAACAAATTTATGAGGATTTAGTAAACGAAACTATAGTGTAAGACGAAGAAAGTGAAGTTGAAGAAACGGAAAATGAGATACCGCCACCATCTTACAAAGAGGCAACTTCGGCTATAGATGTTCTCCGACGTTATATTGTCTCATCGAATGTGGAAGACAACACATTTAATATTCTAGACAATCTTGAAAAAAGAATAATGAAAACCAGGCCAGAGTTGAAGCAATCAACACTTTTTGATTTTTTAAAAAGTTAATTTATTGTATTTTTTGTACCCATTTTTAATGTAATTTCAAATGTAATTTTTGAAAATAAAGTACAGTAATTGTTAAAAAAAACATAACATTTTTAAACACGCCAATATATAGAGAAATATATTAACAGTCCTAAGCCTGTAAAGTGTGAAGGAAAATGTTATGCACATAATTTTTTCACATATTCTGTTTAAGGACGTTCTCTACTTAACAACGATTTTTTACGGTCCCTTGAAAGTCGTTAAACGAAGAACCAACTGTATTACTTATGAACGCACGATGCGCGCGAGTGAGTGAGCATTAAAATATGAAGGAGGACGATATACGCATCTTTGCGGGTGCGGTACGTGAGAATTGGCATGGCAGCAGCAGTTATCCATGTAAAATGAAAAGTATAGGAAAGCGATTCCTCGTATTGTAGCTGATATCATTCTATATTTGGCCACTAATTATTTCTTTCTCCGAGTCTCTACTAAAAATACCAGTTTTTTATTAACTAGACGCCTTCAGCGACAAGCTGGTTAGCTATCCTTGAAAAATCAGACTGTATGAAACCCCCATTAGCTAAGACTTTTTCCGTTTCTGGACCTACAACAGCTTATTGACATATAGTGCTTTCGTAATACAAATAAATAATAATATAAAGTAATAGCTTTATTGAAAATTTTAACTGTAGTAAATTTCTGCTCGGTAGCGTCTGCAGCGCCCCCCTTCCCGTTTCAGTATTTGAAACAGTCTGTTCGCTTACCTCGGGAAAATCTCCTTTAAAAATTCTAACTGTAGCAAAGTCCCGCTCGGTAGATACTACGGCGCCTTATCCCCGTTTTAGAATTTACAGCAGCTTCCTCGCTCATTGTGCAAATATCATTGAAAACTTTAACTGTAGCGAATTTCTGCTCTGTTAGGACTAAGGCGCCCCTTTATGTTTCATGATTTGGAATAGTCTATTAGCTCACCGTGTAAAGGAACATTGAAAATTCTGATCTGGCAAATCCCCAACCCGGTGGAGCTTACGGTCTCCTAATCTACTCACAAATAATTTAATTGTAATTGATGATATTGAATTATTAAAATATCAAAGTGCCATCTGGCGACAGAGGTTTGCAACATGTACTTTTCAATTCCAATTCAAATAACTTTTAAAATGATATATTATTTATGGAATTGTGTTAATTAGAAGCTGGGATAGAAAATTAAAAAACATTGTTATAAAAAGAATTGTTTGACTTTTCCATGGTTTTCTCCAAAACTTGCCTAATTGAGGGCAAAATAATGTTAAAAATCCTTAATAAGAAATGTGAGAGGAGTATCGGAATTTGAAAGTCTGCAAAATGAAAAAGAATAAAAGTGTTCCGGGTTTTCTCTGAAACTCCCGTACTGAATATAATAGCTTATATCAGTTTAAAAGTTCGCAATAAAATTACTGCAAAATATATTTCGAATGATACATAAGTAATTTAATCATAATTAGAATTGGATATATTGGAATAAAGGTGTTCTTTGTTTTCTGGGGTTTGCGCTGAAACCCCCGCACGGAATTTAATGGCTTATAACAGTTTAAAAATCTCCAATAAATTATATTTCAAATGATGCAATAAGTAATTTAATCATAATTAGAATTGGAGATATTGAAATTTTAAAATATGAAAGTGTCATCTGACAGCAGAGATTTGGGATCTCTACTTTTTAATTCCAGTTCAAAAAAGTTTTAAAATGATATATTACTTATGAAATTATGTTAATTAGGAGTTGAGATACAAACATTAATAAATATATACATTTCTATATAAAAATTTGTGTCTGACTTATCCGTTGTTTTCTCCAAAACTTGCCTTATTCCGGGCTGTATATCGTTAAATATCCTTAGTACGAAATGTGAGCGGAAATTGGAATTCAAAATTCTCTATAACATAAAAGAATAAAAACGTTCTAGGTTTTCTATAGTTTTCTTCATAAGTTTCGGAGAATGTAAAATTTTCGAGAGATCTATTGATTTCATTGAAGTTCATGATAAAAGTGGTGAATGCGTGGCGAACATAATTTCTAAAAAGTTAGAGGTTGATAAGTTATCCAGTAGGGGCTGTCATGGTCAGTCCTACGATAATTCAAGTACGTCAGGAGCGTACAGATGCGTCCAAGCCAGAATAATAATAATAATACGCTACTTTTCACCGTGCATTGTCCATTTCCTTAAACTTCTTGGTGTACATGCCTTCTTTCTGCTCTGTGGCTAAACATCTATATGGAGTTAGCTCCGTGGCTAAACATCTATATGGAGTTAGCTGTTCAAAGAATTTACAACTTTTTTGTTTCATCTAGTTTACGCTGTGATATTATGAAGCAAGAACGAAAAATCACATGCGGTTCCCATAGATTGCTAACTTTCTAACTATACGTACCTCCTGTTGCATCGTTTAACCGCCAATGCACTTTCGCTACTTGATCACACAGCGTTCAGACGGAATGGAAGAGAGACAGACACATAGACTAACTGAACTGATATTCACCCTCAAACATTGTTGTAAAGTGTTAAAAATGCTTAACACAAACGAAAAATGAAACACCAGCAGTATTCTTTTGTATAACGTATCCGAATATTTCAGTGTCGCTCTGTAAATCTTATCTCCAAACATTTTATATTCTGCCCCCCCCCCCCTTAAAAAATAAATAAATAAAATAAAATAAAATAAAATAACTCTTTTAGCATCTTAATAACGAATTTCAATTTAATTAGAATTTACGCAGTAAAAATCCCTCTCATAAAACGCAAGACATTGACATTCTTTTGGGTGTTCTTGTACTCAAACCAGCTGCGCTACTAATACCATTTTAAATGCCGAACAACCCATAGTGAACTCGAAAAGATTTTTTTAAGAGTGAACATTTTAAAGAAATTCTGAAGACATTTACGGATGTTGGAGGCGGTTGATTAAACAATGCAAAACTGCAATTGCAGCAAATATCAATCATAATCCTTAATTTATCTGAATATTTTTCTGTGGTCTTTTTTTTTTCTAATGTTAATCATACTATATTTTATAGAAAACAATTTATGTGCATAATAATAATAAATGTCTATTTCATTAGGATTTGTGCAAAATAAATGTATTGAAATATGGTTTATAGAAATACCTCTTGTAGAACACAATGCTTTGAAATTCTTTCGTGTGTCACTGTACACAAACCAATGGTGGTATTTATTCCATTTTCAATGGGGAACATTCCATAGTAAACATGAATAACATATATCAGTTTCAGAGAATTCCATGAATATTTACCGGAGACAGAGCGCAGACAGACAGATAGACAAATCTATGCCATAACCATTTTCAATGCTGTTACAAAGTATTAAAAACACACAAAGAATAACGTAAAAGGGTCAGACATGATGGTCTGCGAAAGGAGAAGCTGTTATCGGTTTGAAAATAAGCCTAAATAAGTTTGTGATGCTTTGATAGAGCTAAAAGATGGGGATAAATTACCAAAGCAATTTCAGAATAAAAACGTCTACGAAATGAAGGCAGGAATTTATTTTATACCTAGTGATATAGAATCATGTTTTGAAAGTGTTCAACTTTGTCGGTAAAGGAATACAAAACACTGACAACTGATATTGTTTTAACGAGATCAATTGCTTTTATGAAAGAATTGGAAAATACATTAAAAGATTTCGTAATACTGGATTTGACAAATGGTTTAAAAAAAAAGTTGATGTCATAGATACAACCATTAACCCTAACAAGGGTGTTGTTGGCGTAATAAAAACGCAAATTTTAATTCTCAATTTCAAAAGCTCGCCCTGGATTTTTTAAAAATAAAATTTTGCTTTTATAACTTACTGGAATGACTTAATTTATTTCCTTTCTTCTAATATTGTTGGTGAATTCTGGTGGCATTTCATTTTAAATTGTAAAATTTTCATTCCCCTCAAAGAGTTAAAGAACGTAGAGTACCGAAAAGAAAAGATGCCTGGCGGATTAGTCGACGACGAGTTGCAGACACTTGAAACACAAACACTACAACAAACAAATGCTATATTGGATCGAATTTTAGTCGAAATTAATCAGAGAGACAATACGAGGAAAATAAACTATTATTTTGTACTTTTGACTGATGAAGCATTGATGAAAGTGACTATAACAGATTTTTAAGAAATATATAGACTCAATTTGGCTCTTAAATATGTCAAGAGCTTGAATTCAGAAAAACGCTTTTCTGAACATGAAGTTTTCAAAGAACAAAGACCACTTTTATTGACAAATATTTATGAATTACAACCTGTTTCGGAAGTTATATGTAAAAACGATCTGCTGAATACATTTTCTAACATAAGCATAGTTTTCAGAATTTATGCAACTCTGCCTACAACTTCTGTTTCATATAAAAGAAGCTTCAGAAAAATGAAACTCACTAAAGATTACGTTCCACAATGTCTCAAGAGCATTTATCGGAATTGACGATATTTTCGACAGAGTGAAATAGCCAACAATCTCAATTATGACATTTTAACTGAAATAAAGTCGAGGAAAATAAACCTTTAGATTTACGTATAATTTTATAACTAATATAAATATTTTTGTAAAAGTCTCAGTATTTTATTTGTTAAAAAATTTTCTTTAGAGGGCGGCAAATTGGAAGTCTGCACCCCCTTTTTAAAAATGTAGATCCGGTACTGATTATTTGTGTCACTCGAATTATTTTGTACTAATTTATCTACAAAATTTATCACTTCCTCTCTAGCAGTGTGTATTTCTTGATGGTGTTGCAATGCTAAAGTCAAGTCATTTTTGCAAGCATCAAATGTTTCGGTGTGAGATTTATATGCACCTTTTTAAGTTGTCTAACCTACGCAATGGTTTAAATAATAAAAGGAGCAAATAAAAGTAATCTTTTGGATTTTGCTGCATATTAAATATTTTATGACTAACTAAGCAGTCCATTTTCCTTTTTTTTTATAAATCCGTATTTGTACTTATAAGATAAGGATTCATTTTTCATTTCTTTAACTATGTCATAACACTTGACAAAATCGTATAAACATACATACTCGAACTCTTGTGGACATGCAGGATAGTGGTCATCAACTAACGAAGATTCAAATATAGCCGTTGAATTTTCCTCCAATTCCTGCATTTTTTTGTAATTTTATACCTTTCTTTGCCAATTTTGTAAATGTTTACATACTTAATGACTGTGTTTCTGTCTTTCCCATAAAGAGGAATGCCTAACAAAGTATCAGCAGTTTCTAATGTGCTGCATTCTCGGCTATTCAAACTTCGCATTGCAATATTCCACAGACGCAATCTAAGAGATTTGTTCGAATTAATATCACTAAAAACATCAACATTGAAACTTTTTTTCTGCTTTTGTTTAGTATTTTGTTATATAGTGAGTTAGTATTGCGGATTTTTCACAGATGACTTGCAAATCCATATTGCCCTCCCATGCTAGTAAAATTGTTGCATTGTAATCATTAATATACCCTTCATCCTTTGTCCGTGGTAAATCGTATAGTCTACTGCCAGGCCTCAGGCTTCTTCGACCATAAATAGATGCGGCTACTGTACGAATAGTCAATGTTTTTGTTTCAGTGCACGGAAATCCAAATCTACATGTTCTCACGCTCCCTTTTTTTGTTTTTTTCAAACACAAACAATAACTGTTATGGTAATGGGTTTGAAAGCGTGTCACTCGATCATGCAATGTAGGAAACAAATTTACATCTGGAATTGCACATGTAACATACTTAGAAATAAAATCTGCAATCTCATCATTTGTTGATATACCAATTACAGGAGCATTTTTAACCCATAATAAAATATGAAGATGTTGAACTCCCCGAGATTGATATTCATGGTGCCAAACATAATGTATAACTTCACCCAATGGTCCATTTTTGTTGCTTATAAATTCCATGAAAGCTTTAAATTTATTATCAATAAAACATGATGTAGACACCGGATCCATTGCTATTAGGGCTTATGTAGATTTCCCTTTAGATTTTTGTAAGTTAACTTCTCTTAAGTAAGCATCTAAATCTTTCCAATTGTATTCTCCCGGACTTAAAGTTAGAAAGAAAGTGGCTGGGCCATACGTTAAAATCATTGTATTAATTTCAGCTCGTGGTTTATACCAAAATGATGGTGAATTCTGAGTCTTGCAAATATCGACTTTAAGGAGCCATCTATTTCTTTATTGTGTATCATTTTCATATGTTCTTTGCAGGGTTCATACTCATCAGGGAAAACCTGGAAAACAGGGAATACTCAGGGAATTTGGAATTTGTTAAAAAAAGTCTGGGAAAACTCAGGGAAAATCGGTTATAAAACCTGGAAAAACAAATATTTTCTTTCTCTCAAGTTCTATTTTTCTTGTTTAGCTTCATATCAAAATTCAATTGATTAAGTATTGTGAAAATACGCATGTAAACAATGATTTCTATCATGGTCGACAGTAATATGACACCATACAGTGGAAGTAGCTGTGTATTTTGTCCCGTCTAGAGGAGCATTTCTTGTAATATGTCGCTAATATTATCGTGAAAATTGTCTGGGAACTCAGAGAAAACTCAGGGAATTTTTTCCCCATATATGAGTATGAACCCTGCTTTGGCTGTAAGCTTTTCTGTTGTAGTGTTTATTTTTTGATATATACCTGCAGCTAGTTGTCGTATGTTTGTCAAATTTAATAAAAAGAACAAATAGTGCATATTCAATCTATATCTACTATCACAAGACATCATACGCAGCTTATTGTATTCATATACACTCAGTTTAGTAATCCTCATTTCATTCACATCGTTCATTCCTGTAGGATATAAATCAGGAAAACATTTTACATCTAATTCTAAATCTCTATTATCTATACAATTCCGCATCCACTTTTAATAGTTGATATAATTCTTTGGCTGTTTTATTAATTTTTTCTTCATTTATGAAATTAATTGTGAAATGTTGATAGTATTCATCATTGAAGTCTTTTTGTGTCAGCATTGCCCGACAATCAAACTTTATGTTTATAACTTTTTTCACATTGTAACTATCAAAATCCCTTTCTTGAAATAAATCAGTTTCTTTCTTAGATAAATTATTAGGATTATTTTTATTATTAAGGCTTTTTTCAGGAAATTCAGCGTGAGGGGTTTCTGAATTTTCATTGAACTGGGAAGTTACATCATCTAACTCATCAAGAAGACCATTCGCACAATTAGGTAAAACTATGCTTTTGTAAAGATTATTATTTTTCTTTAACCAAATTAATGCATTGTACACATTTGTAATGTTAACTAAACTCTCCCAAAGAGTTTGTTGTTTTGTCGGAACACCACATACTATTACATACATATGTTGTGGAATTATACACTGTTGAGGTTTAGGTAATCTCGGCAAAGTTTTTTCTAATGGTAATGGAAGATGAAATGTTCTTCCAACTACTTGACGATTTAAAAATGCCGAAGGCTTATTATTTTCTGATATTGTACCCATTTTTGTAACAACCTGAAATGCTTTTGCTCTCTGTATTAATAATTTTTCATAACTGTTTAGAATAGCAATTTCATTTGGTACTGGATGTACATACAAATTATTTATTAGGCACGTCGGTTCATATTTCGGAAATATTTTAAACAATAACTAGAAAGGAATTCGTTTGGCAAACTAAATTTTCTTACGTGTGCGGTTAATTGTTCCCATATGTCACCTCCCAAGGGCATTCTAAGTTTAATGATGGTTTGTAAATCACGTTTAAAACAGAATTTTTGACAGGAGATGCAGACTTTCTTAGGTGTATCTGAGATTTTTTTTTCATCAGCTCGAGGATCCTTGTATTTATGAACAATTTCATCTTCGTTTGTGTACTTTTTGCAATGTATTGCAAAACTACTTCCGCTTCGTTTGTATTCTTTCCCATATGATCTTAAAATTTTTATATCAAAGTTATGTATAGCATTTTCTATCTCATTAATGAATTTATTTGAACTCTTTATATCATAAAGCAAATTCAATATACCTCGTAAAAAAGGATAATGAGGCAATAAGCTTCTTAAAAATTGTATATCTGTAATTTCAGGATTTTGTATATCACATGTTAGGGGATGACGTATTTTATTGTTATGAGTAGCACTTACTCTGTACATATCAATGTGACTGATAAATTTTAATGAATAAAATAGTTTATTTGAATATATATTCCTCATAATAATTTTTAAACGACAATATATCCTTTCATGATCATTTATGTTACATATTTTAGGATTACATTTCCATTTCTTGTTGACCTTGCTACCAACACCTGGAGGTTGAAATAAATTGTAACATTTGCCATCTGTGTGTATTTGCATAGGAAAAGCATTATCATTAAATTTTGTGTATGTCGGTTCCACGAAAAATGGTTCTGAAGTATATGAATGCAACGATGCACCTGTTAATGCTGCATATTTTTCTTTTAAACATTGGCTCAAATTGGATTTTGCAAGTACCACTTCAATTTTGGATCTGATTCGGTGAAGCTTTGATCTTAACCCTTTGCGGCGCAAGACAATTCAGATCATTTAAATTATACTGCCACCGGAATTCATGAACTAAATTAAACTAAAAGAAATTTTAAAATTTAAGGTTAAAAAAACTGGCCTTTTCTGATATGTTATAAACGTAAATTTTTGCTAAAAATTTTCCGGGATGAATTTTTGCAGCTGTATCTTAAATTTTGCGTCCTTGCAGCGAGGACGCCGCGCGTTAAGGGGTTAAATTCAGAACATATTTTTTTTTGAGAAGCTACAGCCCATTTAATCATATTTTCTGATTCAATATAAGCATTATTCAATGTTAACTTATTTTTGGCAGCCATCTTTTTTGCTAAAGTTTCTTTGTGTTGTTCTGTAGTTATCATGCAAGACAGATTTGTTTTGGTGATTTCTTTAGATTCAAGTGATCGTTGAGTAGTCATTTTTGTGCTGTTAAATTTCCTACATTTCTTAACCAAAAACTCATTTTCTACGCTGCTAAGTCTCTTATTTTTAATTTGACAATTTTTCGAATAGTTCAATTGCATTCGGTTTTTGATTGGCAGCAGATTTTCAGCATATATTTTTTATCTCTTTTGTTTCAAAGTTTCACTATTTTTCCTATAATACATTTTATTGTACTCTTTGGATAATTTTTTTTTTCTGTTACTCAGGGATTTATCTGCTGTGTGCCTTGTTGAAGTGTTTGATTTTTTATTTTTATGAGTTAAATGACGAGATTTTTGTGCATTATTTTTGTAATAGTTCTGCATGTAAAGTCGTTTTAATGCTTTTTTTGATGTCATATTAAGATGTAGGATGTTACACAAGTATAAAAAACAAGTAAAGAACTATTAGATAATTATGGAAAATAATAGCATAATATAGCGAGCAATACCTTAATATACTGCATACATCTAAATGCTTTAGCCGTTATTGAAATGACAATATTCGTCTTTCTTTAGTAATGTGAAACTGAAAATTTAAATTTATATACAACAAGTCTGTTGCCATTGGGAAAACAAAAACATCACGTTTCTTCAAACACAACAATAAATCATGGATTAACCTTTAACATTTCGTTAAGAGGAAGAAATACAAATAAAGTAAAAGCACCAATAGTGGATCCTGTACCAGTAGTGGACACTTTTACAATTAAACTCGGGAAAAAAAGCTTTCTGATCCTTCTGAAAATTCATGTAATGTTCAGGAAGGATAAAGAAGCTATAGTCCTCTACTATTAATGTCTATTCGACACCAGTAGACGTCGAAATTTTAGGTTGGAATAGTTTTGAGTCAACATAGCACTGCAACGGAGGAAGTAAGTTGCAGAGTGTAGGCGAATACGAGACGGCTTTAAAGTTTGTTGAAGTGAGGAGATGGGAAGTTGATTGAAGGAAGTATAAATAGGAAGTTAGTTTCGTAGAGTATGTGGTGTAGTGGAGATACTTCCGATGTCCGAATAAGTTATAATTTGTGGCATATTGCTTAAATTAGTTTATTTTTCAAAAGTTGAAGTCCTGCGATATTGGAGTTAGCAAGTTTGATGTGCATAATAGTGTTGCAGAGATAGAAAAGCTGAATGGAAATTCTGTTGGCCTTGGGAATCCACTGGATAGATAATAAATAAATCCTTGTCGAGCCATGTTCTTAGTCAGTCTAAGACATGATTCGACACATATTTATTTCACAAAATAGTATTAAGTGTACCTTTTTTATATAGGCTATAATGCTAGCACTCGATTAATTTGTTACCATTAGAAAGTGTTCTTTGGAGACAAACCATTAATAGATAGAAGGAAGTAGATATCTTTATGCATCATAATTATCAATGCCAGATTGAAGAAAATTAAAATTCGATACTATATCGTGTACTGACTTTCTTATTGGGAGTACAAATTAATTCGGTCCGTTTTCAATAGATGGCTCTGGCTGATTTGTTTACTGAATAATGATAGATGTTTTTGGCATTGTTAGAAAGGTTTGACCTTTGTCAACCATATTCAGTCAACGAAGCTTCGAGTTTTATACAACAACATTGTTTTTTTGAGCATTCAATATGTCGAGTTTTGTGCTAAAGAAACAACATTTGCGGGAAGTTTTGATTTTCTTTTTTAATTGGAAGAAAAGTGCCGCTGAAGCGCATCGATCGCTTGTGGAAGTTTATGGTGAATCTGCGCCATCTGATAAATCATGTAGAGAGTGGTTTCGACGCTTCAAAAATGGTGATTTTAGTGTCGAAGACAATGAGCGCCCGGGCCAGCCGAAAAAGTTCGAAGACGCCGAATTGGAGGAATTGCTCGATCAAGATCCCTGCCAAACGCAACAAGAGCTTACAGGATCGTTGGGAGTCACTCAGCAAGCAATTTCCGTGCGCTTAAAAAAAATGGGAATGGTTCAAAAGCAAGGAAATTGGGTCCCATACGAGTTGAAACCGCGCGACGTTGAAAAGCGATGTGGCAATTGTCGTTAAAAATTACTTGGAAACGTTGAAATGGGAGGTCCTACCCCACCCGCCGTATTCGCCAGACCTTGCTCCTTCTGATTATTGGTTGTTCCGACGGATGCATCACGATTTGGCTGGACACCGCTTCACTTCTTTCGAAGAAATTCAAGAATGGCTCGATTCATGGTTTGCGTCCAGAGAGGACTCATTTTTCAGAGATGGAATCTGAAAATTGCCAGAAAGGTGGACAAAAGTTGTGGCTACCGATGGACAATACTTTGAATAACATGTTTTTTCATTTTGATAATAAATAAAATGTTTTTTTAACGAAAAAAAACGGACCGAATTAATTTGTACTCCCAATATTCTAAGGTATGAAAAGTATTTAAAAATAAGCAATTCAAGCTACAGATTTGTAACAAATGTTATTCAAAAATGTACAAAATAATAAAAGCAAAGATTCTTTGGTTAAAAAAATAACTTATAAAAAGAAAAAGCAGTTGAATTTAAAATTAATATTTTTCGTGTAAACTGAGATGAAGCAATTTCATTTGGCGATTTACGTCTCTTTGGTGATATTTAACAGTTTTTCAACAATTAAGATACAAAATTTTGATTTTTAAAAGCTAAATTTTATAAGAGTTCCTAGATTAAGTAATTATCTATCTGAAAAACCAGTTTTCAAAGAATTCTGCACATTTAAGAACTCTCTAGCTTGATTTAAAAAAAATTTCTTGACGAAGAAATTTTTTTCAAAAGTTGTCAAAACATCTAATTTTACGCTAAATTAAAAACGCTCCCATTTTTTTACTTATTAACTTAGGAAGTTCATTTTTATCTCAAATTAAAGCTCTCATTGATACAAATATTTTACTTTTTGTTAATGAATCATTTTTCTGCAATATTTGGTTCTTCCAATATTTAAAACTTTACGGAAAAAAAATTTGCCGATTTAACATGGGAAAGTTGGTTTCTGTATAATAAGCATTTAACGATCTTGGGTTATTTCTGTCGATTTTATTATTGCCGCGTTCTGCTTTGTGTTAGTGGTAGTTTGTTTGTTTTGCTTTTCTCTGAGCTTGGCTTGGCAAAACGACCATTTCTGCTTGATACTTCAAACGTTTCTTCAAACACAACAATAAATCATGGATTAACCTTTAACATTTCGTTAAGAAGAAGAAATACAAATAAAGTAAAAGCACCAATAGTGGATCCTGTACCAGTAGTGGACACTTTTACAATTAAACTCGGGAAAAAAAGCTTTCTGATCCTTCTGAAAATTCATGTAATGTTCAGGAAGGATAAAGAAGCTATAGTCCTCTACTATTAATGTCTATTCGACGCCAGTAGACGTCGAAATTTTAGGTTGGAATAGTTTTGAGTCAACATAGCACTGCAACGGAGGAAGTAAGTTGCAGAGTGTAGGCGAATACGAGACGGCTTTAAAGTTTGTTGAAGTGAGGAGATGGGAAGTTGATTGAAGGAAGTATAAATAGGAAGTTAGTTTCGTAGAGTGTGTGGTGTAGTGGAGATAGTTCTGATGTCCGAATAAGTTATAATTTGTAGCATATTGCTTAAATTAGTTTATTATTCGAAAGTTGAAGTCTTGCGATATTGGAGTAAGCAAGTTTGATGTGCAAAATAGTGTTGCAGAGATTGAAAAGCTGAATGGAAGTTCTGGCAGCCTTGGGAATCCACCGGATAATTGGTTGAAAATTGGGCTGGAACCAGCTACGCAAGAGATGGGAGAGTTAAAATGCTTCGACGGCAGTAGTCTGCGAAATTTTAGGTTGGAATAGTTTTGCATCAACATAGCACTGCAACGGAGGAAATAAGTTGCAGAGTGTAGGCGAATGTGAGGCTCTATTAATTTTTGTTGAAGTGAGGAGATGGGAAGTTTATTGAAGGAAGTATAAATAGGAAGTTAGTTTCGTAGAGTATGTGGTGTAGTGGAGATACTTCCGATGTCCGAATAAGTTATAATTTGTGGCATATTGCTTAAATTAGTTTATTTTTCAAAAGTTGAAGTCCTGCGATATTGGAGTTAGCAAGTTTGATGTGCATAATAGTGTTGCAGAGATAGAAAAGCTGAATGGAAATTCTGTTGGCCTTGGGAATCCACTGGATAGATAATAAATAAATCCTTGTCGAGCCATGTTCTTAGTCAGTCTAAGACATGATTCGACACATATTTATTTCACAAAATAGTATTAAGTGTACCTTTTTTATATAGGCTATAATGCTAGCACTCGATTAATTTGTTACCATTAGAAAGCGTTCTTTGGAGACAAACCATTAATAGATAGAAGGAAGTAGATATCTTTATGCATCATAATTATCAATGCCAGATTGAAGAAAATTAAAATTCGATACTATATCGTGTACTGACTTTCTTATTCTAAGGTATGAAAAATATTTAAAAATAAGCAATTCAAGCTACAGATTTGTAACAAATGTTATTCAAAAATGTACAAAATAATAAAAGCAAAGATTCTTTGGTTAAAAAAATAACTTATAAAAAGAAAAAGCAGTTGAATTTAAAATTAATATTTTTCGTGTAAACTGAGATGAAGCAATTTCATTTTGCGATTTATGTCTCTTTGGTGATATTTAACAGTTTTTCAACAATTAAGATACAAAATTTTGATTTTTAAAAGCTAAATTTTATAAGAGTTCCTAGATTAAGTAATTATCTATCTGAAAAACCAGTTTTCAAAGAATTCTGCACATTTAAGAACTCTCTAGCTTGATTTAAAAAAAATTTCTTGACGAAGAAATTTTTTTCAAAAGTTGTTAAAACATCTAATTTTACGCTAAATTAAAAACGCTCCCATTTTTTTACTTATTAACTTAGGAAGTTCATTTTTATCTCAAATTAAAGCTCTCATTGATACAAATATTTTACTTTTTGTTAATGAATCATTTTTCTGCAATATTTGGTTCTTCCAATATTTAAAACTTTACGGAAAAAAAATTTGCCGATTTAACATGGGAAAGTTGGTTTCTGTATAATAAGCATTTAACGATCTTGGGTTATTTCTGTCGATTTTATTATTGCCGCGTTCTGCTTTGTGTTAGTGGTAGTTTGTTTGTTTTGCTTTTCTCTGAGCTTGGCTTGGCAAAACGACCATTTCTGCTTGATACTCACCAGGGAATGCCGATTTAAATCAGCTTGATTAAAATCACTTAAAAAAAAAAAAAAAAAAAAATCATTGATTTAAATTGGAAATAAAATTTTATAATTTTGGGGGAATATGTAGTTTTATATAGTGTTAGAACATAAGAAAAACTTGAACTTACTTGTTATTTACATCAAATCCCCCCTCCCCCCCCCCTCCCAAAAAAAAAAAAAATCTGTGTTTATTAACTCTAAAAATGATCCTTTTAATTTTTCACAACTCTATTTTTATCTTCTATTCTTACTTTGAAGCCAACTACTTTCATTTGGAGCCAATTTTTTTTTTTTTTAATGCAAAGCCTTAAATTCTCTGCCCAAAGTGTTAAATATATATATATATATAATAAATAAAATATTGTATCATCTGAACTGAAGCATTTGTCTGGTTTTCATTTTTAACTTTTCTTATTTCTAATTCTAACCACTATGTTTTGGAACTGACCAAGGAATTTCTAAGCAAATTTTCCAATTGTTTTTTACTTAGGCTTTTATAAAATTAGAAATGAAATGGTAATAGCATAGCTAGTTATTTCAGTTTTCTTAATTGTTTTAAACTTTAATCTTTTGAAAAAAATCTTGAATTTCACCAGAATTTTAGGCTTACAGGTGGAATGCCCTCCGTGGAGGGGGTTGGGATAATTCTAAAAGATCCTAGCCCATATTTAAACTAATCTCAGGGAGAACAATGGGAAACTCCAAATAGCTAGGTTGACAAGCATGACCTAGGATTAAATCCATCAACTCCAGTCTTCCAGCTCCAAGACCAGAACCTGTTGGTCACTGGTGGGATCTCATGAAGTGAAGAACAAGAATGTTAATTACAGACTTCTAATCATGTTGATGACATTAACTTATAATGTAATTTTTAAATTATATTTAAAATTGTAAAGTAAATACAGCATAATTATCATGAATATCATATATTTTTTAAGTAAGCTCTAATTATTGTGCCTAAATTTCTCTTGTTTCGCAATGGAATTCTTTATTTTGAGCAATTGTATGGAATTTTTATAAATTTGTATAAAAAATAAATAATTAAAATAATAAGACAAAGGTATTATATTAAAAATAGTTTCTTATTTACTTTTAAATTATAGAAGTATTACTATATCGTTATCGTTGAAGAAAATAAAAATTAGACTATTTGTGTGTTTATTTTCTGATTTCTGCCTTTTATATTTTTCTAGCAAGTGCAAAAATGAAGTTCCCAGGCAATGTGTCATTCTGTTGGGAGAATATTAATTGAAAGTGTTGACTTACATGAATATAGAGTAAAAAAGAAAAACAGATTATGATGAAATTAAACATTGTAACCAAATGTTTAAATAAATTTTAATTTTGTTACACAAAATTTATGAAGTTATTTCAATTTAAACATCATGCTTTTTTTTTTTTTTTTTATGAGAAAAAAAGGTCCCTATTTGAAATAATTTGGATATATAGTCTAACCTCGTTAACGGGAATTACTTTTAACATGAACTGTTTCTTCAATCCCCGCCAATATGAAGATTAGCTTAGTTATATGAAGATTAGTTACTGATAACATGAAAATTTTTTTAATCCTGTTGAGATTCACGTTAACAAGGTTCAACTGTATAAGGATTGTGATTAAGGTATTGTAAACTGCTGATCCTCTCATTTTTAATTATTCTAAGTCTATAAATTAAGTTTTGTGACTTCATTTGAATTTACCAAAGTATTTTTTTCTAATTCTCAGTAATTTTATTAAATCTCAAATATAAAGCACACTATACAATCAAACTAACATGTTAAGTTTTCAATCTTTATATTATATATTAACATAGATTAAAACATTTTATCTTTTTTTTTTTTTTTCTTTGTTTCCAGTATTAGTTTCCAAACATGAAAAAATATTTCTTTATTGCAAAGTATTCTGTAAGCCAGTTGACTGTTTCATTGACATATTTTGTATATAACAGAAAAAAAATTAATTTTATTAATGTAAAATCAAGTAAAAATGTGAAATTTTTAAAATATTTTGATGGGTACAGTAGGTTGTAGTACAATACAGAATCCTTAATACTGAAAAGAAAATGAAAAGTTTTCTGGATTTTAATATTTTAACTCCTTTATATTCCAGAATTTAAGACATAATAAAAGTAAATACATATATAAACTTTCATTTTACATTTGTTGCTTAGCTGAAAATATTGAAAAGTCTGCTTTATTAAAAAATGAATAAAATATAACTATTATTTACAGAACTATATGTTTTTTTATCCATGTTTATCAGGGGCAATTAATTAAAAATAATAATAATGATATTTATATTTTATTGAAATTAGCTCTCTCTAATGTCTAATAAAACATTTTGCTCATATATAAAATCAAGAATAAATATATACATATGATACATTGATATAAAGTAACTTGGAAATATCTAAATATAAGATGGTTTAGTAGCCAATCAATGAAAGCATAAAAAAAATAATAATTGATTTATGTGCTATAAATGATAGAGAAATAAGGTCAGACAATGCCTATTCTCGCTGACACCCAAGGCTATGCGAAAAATTATTCTATCGAGAAAATTTTTTTAACTGATTATTCATTACCTAATATACTTTTATTCTGGTTATGCATTCAGAAAATTCACAACCATTAAATGAGTATTTTTTTTTTTTAAATTAAATAAAATAATTAAGTGCTATTTTAGCATTTTTATTTTAGTTAGAAAATAAAACATTAAACTTGTAAAAAATCATTTTTTAGAAACAAGTATTAATTTAACAATTGTAAATTTTCTGAATGTGAAAATAGAATTCATTAGGTAATAAGTCGGGGTTCATACTCCTCAGGGAAAACCTGGAAAACAGGGAATACTCAGGGAATTTGCAATTTGTTAAAAAAAGTCAGGGAAAACTCAGGGAAAATAAAAATTTTCATTAAAAATCAGGGAAAATCAGTTTAAAACCTGGAAAAACAATTTTTTTTCTCTCTCTCAAGTTATGTTTTTCTTGTTTAGCTTCGTATCAAAATTTAAATGATTAAGTATTGTGAAAATACGCATGAAAATAATGATTTCTACCTGAATTTCTATCATGATCGGCAGTAATATGACATCATACAGTGAAAGTAGCTATATTTTGTCCTGTCTAGAGGAGCGTTTCTTGTAATATGTCGCTAATATTTTCTTGAAAATTGTCTAGGAACTCAGGGAAAACTCAGGGAATTTTTTTCCCATATTTGAGTATGAACCCTGTAAGTAATTTTGGAAACAAAATTTCCCTAAAATAACATGCTCCTTGGTTGTTGCCGAGAATAGGTATAAAAAAGATAAATTGGAAGATAAATTAGAAGATTGTTTCACTTATGTGAATTTAAATTTTTCAAAGAATTTAACTACATTTTTGAAAATACCATTTTTTTTTTTCAAAAAATTTTGAATTAAAAAAAAAAAGTGTTCTAATATTTTACATAAGTAATTTGTCATCCATGTGTGTTTTTAATGAGGACTTTAGCTATGTTGCCATTGTAGCAATAACCCAATGGTTTATTTGCATTCTGCAAAAAATGTGAATATTTACTACTGCTAAAGGTTTTTACTTTCTTCTATATTCAATAGAAGAAAGTATTTTATTCATAAAAATTTTCGACCTCAGGTTTTTGATGGATTTACTCATTTTGAGAGCTGTTGAACACGATTTGACCATTTTTAGAAAATGTCTGTCTGTCTGCCTGTGTGTGACAAAATTTTGTGGCAAATGTATCTCAGGAACTACTGCACAGAATTTCATACAAATTGGTGTGTTGTTGCACCTTGAGATAAATTAGTGCCTATCAACTTTTGGTAAAAATTGTCTGACAGGTTGCGTTGCCATCCCACTTTTTCTAAATTTTTATCATGGTGATATAGGACAAAATTTTGTATAAATGTGCATAAAGAGAATTATTTTTTAGTAATCATTATGAAAGTTACAAGAATTATTTATAATAGAGATAGTCAACTGGGAAAATTTTTGTATTTGTAGGGGGCCTCACTACCCCCCCCCCCCCCCCCCTGGGAAGAAGACCTCCCTCGAGGGGAGTAAATTTTCAAGATGGGCATCTTTCGAAAGGTCTAGTCAATACCTTTAAAACGAATGGTTGAACTATAAATCTGTGATAATTTAAAACAAAGTTATAGATTTTTTTTTACTTTTAACAAAAAAAAACTGAATTTTTTAACGAAATTTAACCAAACTTGGTATTTAGTTAGCTCCTGACATAAACTGGTGCTGATTAGATTTGGGGATCAATCGCTCAACAGGTGGTGCTGTGATCGTATTTTTTCTAAATTTTTAATATGGCAGTTTAGGACAAAATTTCGTATAAATGTACATAATGAGAGTTATTCTTAACCTGTGATTGTAAAATTAATATGAATTATTGAAAATAGTAGTAGTTAATTAGGAAAAAAAATTTCTGCATGTGGGGGCATCGCTTCCCCCCTGGTAGGAAGTACCCCCCGGGGCAGGGGGGTAATGTTTCAAGATGGGTATCTTTCAAAAGGTCTTGTCAATACCTTTAAAACGAATGGTTGAACTATAAATATGTGATAATTTAAAAAAAAAGTTATCGACTTTTTCGACTTTTAATGAAAGAAAAACCGACAATTTTTTTTTTTTTTTTAAATGTTACTGAGTGAATTTGTATAGGAAAATGTAGAAGAAAGTCTTGTGGTGGCCACAACATACTAGTTTTTAAAAAGGATAAACACCTGAATGCCAGATTTTTATAAATTTTTAAGATTTAACTGTTTCAAAGACAGTGCTGAAAGTTTTATCTACCAACTTAGACTTTTCAGGTGTGCAATGGTTATATGTTAAATTGATATATATCTGATGACAGCAAACACTTAAAAAAATTGTTTATATATTTGTTGATGTATGTGGATTCAAGTGTACTGCAAAGAAATATTTTTAAAGTTGATCGATAGATTTTTTTATAACTACCCTGAAAGTGTTAACTATAATAGAAAATATCTGCAAATTTATGTACTGTACGACCGAGACAAGAACGACCCTGGAACTGGTTTAGTCACTGTCCGGTTGCCAGGGTAACCGATCAGTCGACTTAATTTTACGGATGTCTGGTATTTTCTTTTCGTGCCAACACTGGAATTTCTCACCACATTCCTCTCGTTCAGTTGTTCTGTTCAGCGATTGACTTACTGCATTTTCTATTATCAAATCGCTCAGACAGGTTGTGTATTTAGAGCTCTTGCAATTTCGAAAGGAAATATTTTCTTATTATTTGTTTCTTGTTACATTTTCTTTCTTTTTTATTGTTAAGTTTTCATTTGTACATTTTACACCTTTGACAACACCACTAAAATATGTTTCATATAAAAGCTTATGTTTCCATTTAATATTTATAAATTGAACTATATTAGGTGTGTTCTGTAAAATATATATTCATTCAAAATTTCTTATGTTTTTCCATATGTCTTTTTAGAGATTTGAAGTCTTTAAATTGCGTTTTCTCAATCTGCATTTTTTCATGAATTCATGCTCTTCAAAATGATTAAATTTCTGCAGCTATTTAAGAAAAAAGTTATTAATTATTATTTTTTTTTTTTTTTTTGGGGGGGGGGGTATTTAATAGAATCTACCTAAAAGAATAAGGGATGAATTTTGCAATAACTTAATACAGTGGAGCACCGTTTATACGTTTTTCAAGGGACCGTTCCTAAAAAACGTATAACTGAAAAAAACGTACAACTGAAAATTCGTTTTAACATTAGTACAGAATAAAGTATCATATTAATAATAAAAGTCTAATCAATTTTCATGATTACCTTTACATTTATTCGAATAAGATATATTTTGATTATATTTAAAATATTTTTAAAAGGTTGAATAAAAATTAAATAAGAATTAAAAATATAGAAATTCAGAAATTTTTTTCAAGATTTCGATTTTAACCTTTAAAGACAAAGCCTTTTGTTCTCTAAATGAAGATGACATTTTTGCAAGCGATTAAAAGGATGGAAATAAAAATAAAAATGTTTCTCCAACCGTTGTCAAATAAACTCGTTAAGAAAATCTTCTACGGAAGTGAGTAATAAATCTTCAAGTTTACAAAATGCCTATAAAGTTGTGGGCTTTTTTCCTTTCATACCCAGTGGAAGGTCTTCAAGTGGTCACTGGCTACTTGGCTATCTCTGAAAAATTTTCTACCCCCCTTCCCCCCAGGCTATCGATGCCATCTCGATGCTTGTCGCACTTTGTTACCATAGTTCTAAGAAAAAATAATCGAAAAAAATAAGAATAAAACATAAAGAGCATAAATCCTGGAATGAAACTCAAACTTGGGATTCTACAAGGAGGAAAAAAAATGTATAAGTGAAATTAAGAATTTACTTGTGTCGTATAAACGAAACAATTTAACATTAGAATTCAATGGAATGATTTGGGACCGAAGTCGAAAAACGTATAAACGAGAAAAACGTATAAATGAGAAACGTTGCTCCACTGTATATATATATATTAAAAAAAAAATCATTTTTTTTCCCAGTTTTGCACTTTATTTTTTTCTCAAAAACTTATCAATAAATTTCAAAACCCATTTCTATTTATTTAAGTAGGTTCATTTAAACATACAATAAATATCTTAAATATGTAAATAAATAAAATAAAATAAAGTTCATTATTAATTGTTTGTAGAAGTTTAATCATTTTCAAGTTTATGAATTTATAAATAAAAACGTAAATTGAGAAAACACAATTTAAAGATTTCAATTTCAAAAGAATGCTGAAATAAAAATGAATAAAAATTTCTAATTTTTTTTTTAATAAGTAATCTTTCTGTGTGGAAATGATGTTATTAGTGTATCTTTTCTAAAACTGCTAAAATGCTTCTTGAATTCATATACAAGATTTTAAAAAGGGGGGGGGGAAAGGGAGAAAAGAACTTTGCTAACTATGCCAAATATGACAACCTTTCTCCCACATTTAAAACTTGTTTTCCCTCTGATAAGTTGGCCCTTCCTTTCTTACAATCATACCCAGAGCTTTTCTTATGAGAGCCAGACAGTAGATTGGCAATGGCTCGTCCAGCATAGATCAGCACTTGCCAATATTCAATTCTTAATATTGAGCATTACTGGAAAAAAAGTGTACATTAGATATTGGCCAGTACAGATTTATTGACACTGGATTGTTCGGTTTTGATCGACATTGGATGGTCCTGTTTAAACTGACATTGGCCAGTCTAGCTTAGATCAACATTGGCCGGTCCAGCTTAGATTGACATTAGCCGGTCTGGCTTAGATCGATATTGGCCAATCTCGCAAAAAAGTTTGCCGTTCGACACTGGTCAATGTCGATAAATCGATATTGGCCAATGTTGTAAAATCTCATTATACAACATTGGCCAATATTGTTGTGCTTCTGGGGTTCTGAAAATTCTATTTTTTATGTTAGCAGACTTTACTTGCTTTGCTAATCATTATATTTAAAGTACTTTTAAAAAAAACATTAATAACTTAAATATGTTTTTAAATAAAGCTTAAATTTCCATTGAATTCACTTCAAACCTCAATTTGGATCCTCACTGCTTGTATTTGTGCCTTCACTTATCACTTGCTTTTCTAAAAGCTAATGTTAATCTATGGAAAAATTTCTCTTTTCACAGTAATGTCCCATAAATCTATAGCCATTTTAAAAATTCATCTGCAAAAAAATTATTCTTGTGAAGGGGGAATTTTTTTTTTCGGTAAAAAGTTAAAATTTTCTTTGACAGAGGGCGCTGTATGTGAACAAATCACACATTTCCATGAAAAAGTAAGTCTATTTACATGCAAATGTTTACAGACATATAAATCCTATTCTATGTGTCCACTATCACCACAAATTACAGTTCGCAAACGAGTTACAACACAGCTAATTAAAATGCATTCACTAATGTAATAAGTAGAACATAAACATAATTTTCTCTATTTATAAACTTATTTTTACTTGAATAGTCGCTCCACTAGTAGCAGATAGGTGAAGCTTACAAAGCTAATATTAAACACCATTGTATATTAGCTAAATGCTTTTCTTATAAGATTATCCAACTATTTGAAGTTAAATAATTTATATAATCATTTTCTTTTGAGATGATAAAAATATTTAAAGATTAATTTTATTCAAAATGATAATATCTATTTGATTTTATTAAATTAATCGTGATTTGTTTGTAGTAATGTTAGGTCTTTTTAACTATAAACATTTTTTTTTTTTTCCATAACTCATTTGACTCTTTTTTTCTTTTTCTTTTTTTTTTTACGTATGTGATATATAATATATTGCTTTCTAAAACATATTAAACTTATTTATTGAAATTTAATTTTTCCGACTGAGTGAAAATAATGCCTGGACCGGGACTCGAACCCCGGAACTTTGACATACAAGGTCAAGGCTCTACCAATTGAGCTATCCAGGCCGACATCCCGGCAGCATTACTCACTCAGACAGAGTTCGAGTCCCGGTCCAGGCATTATTTTCACTCAGTCGGAAAAATTAAATTTCAATAAATATGATTTCCTTCCACAGTTGATTGTGTGATTTTTATTAAAAATTATATTACACTTAAAAATTCTTTAGAAGATTTATTGTATTTAAAATATTTATTTTTTAAAAAATTTAAATAGATTCTTATAAACAATTGAAATTTTCTTAATTTTAAAAGATGAAAGTTTTTATATTTTTCTTTTTCACTTTATTTAAATTTGCTTCCATGTGAAAAAAAGGGGTTAAATTTTATTTGCATTCTATCTCTAACAGCTCTCTTTCTCCACATAACATCCTTATGATATCCTATGGATAAAATGACATCCCAAGGACATGCTCAGGATGTACTATAGATATGTGTTTTGTTAGGGATGTATTTTAAGCTTTGATAATAAAAAATTTCAGATCCTCGAAACTTTACTAAGCTTCCTTATTTCAAAAATCATAATTATTTCTTTAAAAAAAAAAAAACTGTTAACATCTTTATTGTACCGCATAGGCCAGCCATATTTTATTGTAACGAATGCAAGAGCTATACAACAACAGCCTCATAGCTTTCAAAAAATTCCGACGAAAATATCGCTAGAATTTCGTTCGAAACAGCCCAAAGTACCAAATTATCGGTATATTTCGAAGATCATTGAGTTACTAAGGAACTTGATGAAACAAACTGGCCAGAATAGAGTCACTGCACTGGGTCAGTTTTTAGCAGATTGCACCCGATTGGGTGTCGCTAAAGAGGCCTCTCGCTTGTATCAACTTAATACAAAACAAATGGAGTAACTGCAGCTGCATCGGGACTTTATGGATACCCATGAAATCGCTGAAAGTGAATTTTACAAAAACGTTAATATAATTTCAAATAGAATCGTTCAAATAGGTTAGTCAGGCCCGTGTGTTTAACATACAACAAATTATGCTAAAGGAAATTTTCAAGCAAATACAGTGTTAATGCCTCACTGTCCCATCACTGTAATAATGACCCACACTTATTTTTAAGGAAGGGGAGGTGTACTGTCCGTTTCACGCTCATAAATGTTTATTCACATTAGTGTCCAATAAGGGGAACATTCTTTTTCAATGATGTAATAAGAAAAATGTATGGAGATCAAAGCAAGTTATTGGAGTTTTTCAATTCCTTTTTGTTAGTATGAATGTATGTTAGCCGCTAGTGTGAACCATCACAAATATATACAAAATGCTTCAGGGGTACCACTAGAATCCCCTAAATTACTGAAAAATATTTCCTATTCTTGGGAAAAAGGAATGCCAAATAGCTTGCTCCTGCAGAAAATCTGGAATAAAAGGTTCAGTGATTTGTATGAACTACAAAGATCACACGTGCAAAATTATCTGTCCGAGGATGATATTTTACTGCTTAAAACAGCATCACATGTGGACCTATTAAAAACGAAAGCTCTTTTAAAGACAAAGTATTAGCCAGAAAACAATTTTGGTGGCGTTTTAAACTTTACTGCAAAATGCTGAATATCAAAAATGAAGAGTAACTCAAAAACAACTTGTGAAATTTCGTTGGGGTTTAAACCTCAGAACCTCCTCGGCCACGGTTTTGCTCAAAGATTAAAATCTGGAAGACAACGGAGAGTACATTTCTGGACAATCTTCTGGCAAACGCCGAAAAGTTATTAAATAATCTGGTGTATCGCTCCTACAACTTTCTCTTACCCCACATTTCAATACTTTAAAGATAGATTGCATATTAAGCCTTAAAATCAATTACGTAAGATAATAAAGTTCAATGTACTTAAAAAAATCTAAAATAGGTTTAGGAACAGTCTTATTTGACATGTAATTGTGTGTGAGGGGGGCTACAGCCCCTCTTAACCCCCCGTTCAATTATAGTGCATACAAAATAGAAAAAATCAAAGCTGTTATTAATTTACGTTGAAACTTCCAATCTTTTTGTAAGTGGTAACCTAATTCGGACTTCAAAATTCCAAATTTGAATTTCCTGCAACTGTTTGTTTTTAAGTTATGCTGATAACAGATATACATACATATCCAGCGCTAAAAACTGAGCTTTTTAATCAGGGCACATCAAAACATGATGTTATACAAAAAAAAAAAAAAAAAAAAAGTTGAAATTTAAAAAGATACTTTGTTTATACTATGCATATGAAAAATTATTTTTGCATCCTGAGCAGTCTTCGCCGACATAATAAAAAGTAGCAAAGCATTTCCTTCCATTACATTCAGTAGAAAGGAACGTTTAGCATAATTTTGGTTAGCCCTGTATATTGTCTATAATCAAAATACACTACAAACAATATTGTGTACTGAAATTTCGTTTTACTTAAAAACATCAAACAGAAAAGTATTTACAGTTCAGCAATTTCCAAGTATACCGTAATGTATCCAAATACTTGGGTAGCCCTGTAAATGAATGATGAATGATTTCCATACAACAATCAACACAAAACACGCTTTTATGCATATATTAATTTTTGTTCATTCCGTTTTGCTTAAGTCAGCCTATAGATGTTACACTGTACTTGCCAGAAATTTCCCCATAGATATAATATATTTGAATTCTCAGAGATGTCCCTGTACACGAACCATTTGCTTCATCTCAACGGAAAGTTTAATGTTGCATTCCTATATGATACACACTTAGAATATCAAGTTTGGACTTTCTGCTATTACTTGTTCTTGAGATAGACTGATAACAGACAGACACATGCACACGCACAGACAAACACTCAGTCTCGCAGACCAACATCTAAAAGCATGATTTTCGGATTCAGGGCACTTGAAAATGTGTAAATATAACAAAAACTCAATATCGAAAATTTGACCCCAAAATAATAATTTCTCTATGTCATAGATATGAGTAAGAGAAAGTAAAAATGATGCATTCCTTTTCATTGAATTCACCAAATTCCTATTTCATTGAAATACCTAGCTGAATAAAGTAATGATTTTAAGCAATTTTTTGCTATATTTATAAAAAAAAATTCGTAATACGATTTCCCCCCCCCCCCCCTAAATATTTCAGTACTATTTATTTTGCGACCAATATTTGAAAAGAAGACATTTTCATAACAATTTCAATTTCCACATTTTAATATAATTAGATACCTGTTTATATTGAGTAGAGGGGGACAGGTATAACAGGTAGTTACATTTTTCATTTGGAATAACAGTTTTCGGACAAAAAGTAGAATTTTGTTCATCTTTATTTGTTGATTCCCACCAAGCCGCTGAACCAAATTTAATCAATCTAGACCACCTAAGGGGTACATACAAATGAAACACTTCCGGTTGCAAAGCCGTTTGCAAGCGTTCCAAATGTATGACTGCAGCAAAAGTATCCAAACACTAGCAAAAATTCCTATTTAAGTTTAGCACACTTAACTCTGTTTTGTTAAATAAGTCCTTGTCGAATCATTTTCCTAGACTAAGAACAGGATTCGACAAGGATTTATTTAACAAAACTGCATTAAGTGTACTGTTTCTACATAGGAATTTTTTGCTAATGCTTGGATAATTTTGTTGCCGACTGTATTTGCAAAAAACTTGCAAAATTTTCGTCATCGAAGTTGCAAGCGTTCCGTTTGTATGTATCCCTAAATCTCCTTAAAATATAAAGAACTGAACAAATGTAAACTGAACAATAAAATTAGAAAGAAATTACACTGTTAAAAAAATGCAGAAAAAATACAGAAATTCTCTGTAATTTCAGAAAAAAAGTCGTAAAATACGTTTTGTCTACGTAATTTTTCCGTAATTTACGACTTTTTTTTTGAAATTACAGAGAATTTCTGTATTTTTTCTGCATTTTTTTAACAGTGTAGGTTCACCAGAATAATTACTGAAAATGAGCCCTGGCACCTATATTTACATATATATATATATATATATATATATTTTCCCTTGTGCGTATCTATGCGTAAGAATGAGATTTGTATATTATATTTTTCCTCTGTAATAGCCACTTTGCAATTACAGTACTCTGAAAGTGAGCATAGCCCACTTTCAGTCATGAAGGAAAGATTTACTTGTGCTTGGCTGCTTATTCTCATCAAATTCCGTTAAACCAAAAGAATTTAATCCTCTTTCATTTTGTTTTAAGTTTACTTTTTGTACAATATCAACTTTAGATGTTACGAGTCAAAAACCGAAATAAGTATGAAATTTAGCCATTTTTTGCCTCCCAAAACATTAGTTCACCTCAGAAACCATCGTAAACTCATAGATGAGAGAAGGGCATTATGGAATACCATTTACATTTCTTAAAATAACTTTACTTGTTTTTAATAAAAATCCCCAAAATCATGATGAGTACATAGTGTAATTATTTGTAATGAAATGTCAATGAAAAAAAAATCCAAAAAAAAAATTTTTTTGTTGTTATGAAAAGTTTACTTTAAAAAATGTTACAAATGGAGGTTAATGTGAAATAGTCGGGTAATATGGAATAGATGGTTTAAACTGTTTAAATCACAGTGTAATTATTTGTAATGAATTGTCAATGAAAAAAAAATCCCCCCCCCAAAAAAAAAAATGTTGTTATAAAAAGTTTACTTTAAAAAAAAGTTACAAATGGAGGTTATTATGAAATAGTTGGGTAATATGGAATAGGTGTTTTAAACCATAGAAGAACTAATTAGACATCATAAAATCATCTTCGGAAAATTTTCAGTGACAGAAGATACATTCGGCGTCTTTATTTTCTGTTTCTTTAGTTCAATACATGAAGTCAATTTCAGATGATACTATGAAATACCCAGTATTCCATAATACCTGACACACCATTTTTAAAAGTGAACTTTTAAATTGATGGACATTTTCAGCTAAAAAACGACCAATGTATAACAAAATACAATTCTTTGAGTACACATTATGCTTAACCATCAATGTTCAAATCACATGTGTACTAGTAAGTTTAAATGTTTGAAAACTTACCTGCAAAAACTTTTTTAAATCACACAACATATACTTTGTTCTATAGAGAATGGTTCGACAGCAACAAGCGGTTGCTTCTTACTGTATTGCTTCATGGGAAGAGATAGCAGGACCAATCAGAGCCGAAACCTCGGTATTTCATATTTTCCGGCTATTCCTAATACCCTCCTTTCCTCTATTGCTTTTATTTAGCATACCCAAAGTGAACTAAAATCATTTTCAGTATTTTTCGAATTAATAGAAACTAAAAGTCTGATTTGACAAAGGTTTTTATAATTTTTATTTTATTATAATTTTTTTTTTTTTTTTTTTTTTTTTTTTTTTTATAGGAAGGAAGTTAAATAAGTTTATAAACTTTGCATTTAATTGTTGTACGTTCTGAACATTTAAAGAAAACAAAATGTATATTTTCATTGAATTATTTTTCATAGATTGTGTATACACACTAAACTCTTGTTTGTTTGAGTACAGATTATTCGGTTTGAGGATTATCCATGTAGTTTCAAAAACATTATTTATCCAGTTTGTGTAGATTTTCCCTTAATAATAACTGATAATAGTAATAGAAAAATAAATTAATTAAAATAAAAAAATTTAAGAGTCATTGTTTTAGTTTTATAAAATTGAATTCTTATGTAAGTTTTCTCAGAACTCTGACTAAACGGCATTTAAATTATTTCGCTGAAATCCTCTTTTTAAAATTTTTATGTTAATTTTTGATGTATATACAGGATGAGTTTGACATAATGTGCCAAACGAAAAGAGGTGATAGAACAGCCCATGGGGAGCATAAAACACCATAGAAACCCTGTCCTATCTCTAACCGTTTCTGAGTTATGGTAGATATAAGAAAAACCTTTTTTTTCCATCCCGTCTGAAAAAACCCAAATTTGTGAGCTTTCTGAAAGACTTACATACAAAATAAACACATATTTGGAAAGAGCAGAAAAAATCCTATCGGGTGACATCATTTACATCAGGATACTTTAATTTGACGGCGAGCTACAAGCGCTAAAACGTTGGTGAAGTTTAAAATTTAGTTGTCACCAGATTCTTTAACCAGCAATTCTGCAAACACCGTTTAAGCTACAATCGGTGAAAATTTACCAAAAACTCCTCCATTCCACAAGCTTTAGAATGAGACCACAATAAACCATATCGGTGTTCTAGTTCAGGAGAAATTTAGCATTTTGTTTGAAATGCATTCATCAATGAACTCGACGTTCGTCGAGAAGGAGACTCACGAGGTGCCATGGTCATTCCTGATTTCATGTCTGCCTTCAGCCCGCTGTTTTGTCAGATGCAAAAAAGAAAGTTTTAAAGACAAACAAGAAAAGTAGCAGTTGTATTGAGTTTACAAACACAATGGAATGGAAACAAAAGAAGTATGACGTTTCTCATGTCTTTCACAAAGGAATATGCAAAAAAAAAAAAAAAAGAGACGTATCTCACGTTTATGATTAAAGCACATATGCATTCGAAAGGATGTGTGAAATTTAGTGCCGTTGCTGAAATTGGTCACCCCCACACCTGATACATTGCCCTTGCCCGCTTACGAACGGAAACCACAGTAGCTCTTAGCGAAAGCTCATCCCTCAGTTTTATTATTGCATCATCAAGCTGGCTGCTTAAATCTTGCAAACTGGCAACTTCTGTGCGGTAAACTTCTTGGTTCAGGAAACCCCAAACATAGAAGTCCAATGGAGTGAAATCTGGCGATCTATGTGGCCAAGGTATTGGTCCATTACGACCAATCCATCGCAGATACTGCTGATTCAAGAAGTCCCGAATGGCATGGGAAGAATGTGAATGGAGCCCCATCGTGTTGGAAAATGATTTCCGCTCGTTGGAGTACAGGAATGACATCAAGTAATCCTGGAAGATGATGTTCCAGAAACTCCAAATATGTATTGCTTATCAGATGACCTTGGAACACATGTGAACCTATCAAGCGATCGCCAACCACTGCAAGCCAAACATTTAAGCTAAATCGCGTCTGGAACGATGAGTTTCATGTTACAAAAGGATTTTGTTGAGCGTAATGATGCCAGTTATGTAAATTTAACATGCTATCCTGAGTTAAAAGTGACTCATCTGTTCACAGTATCGTTCTAAGGAAATGGTGTTTCTCAATATCTTGCTCTAAAAGCCAGCGGTAGAATGTTACCCACTTTTGAAAATCTGAGCGGCATAATTCTTGTACCGGTGTGAAGTGGTATGGATGATACTGGTTTTTGCGCAAAACATTCATTACTTTACTTTGGGTGATTCCACCTTCTCTCGCAAGTATGCGTGAACTCATATTTGGATTTTCCTTCACTCAGTCGAGTACAGACGCCTCAGCGGTGGCGGAGCGGCGACCATGGCCCCTTTTGTACACCCTACTGAATGGCCTACTCTCCCTTTGATGAATTGCGGCAAATAAAGCACGGTTGGGCGCACGACGATGTGGATAACGTAGACGGTACTCTTCTTCAACTCTCCGAGAGTTGCCATCGCAAAATCCATACACAAAATGCATATCTGCGTACTCTTCATTTGTAAAACTAGGCATATCTGTTTGAAGGTTGGAAAGTATGACAATTTGATCCCTGTGATGACTTCAATTGAAAATAAAATTCAGAAGAGTAAACAAAAAGTGATAAAATTTCAATATTAATGTGCAAAAGTAGAAGGAAAAAAAGTGCTACGGAATAAGAACCAACTTGGTTAATTCGTACAATGTAGGAAAACATACTAAGTATAAACTAAGAGAGATCAAGTAGACGTGACAGCAGCGTGAAAAGAATTGGGCAAGGTCCAGAAAATGCTAAAGCAATAAGCAGCATAAAACGTAAAAGAAGCTGATGAGCTAATAAGCTGATACAGATTGACTCGCCTTTTGTACCCGCGAGTGGAATGCACATGCAGGAAGGTTGGAATACATCTGCATATCACTAAGGGTGCTACTAGGAACATATCGAAGTCTTTCGAATGTCGATTGTGACATCATTCTGACGTAATATTTGAAAATAAATTTAAGGTTTCAAACATTTGCTACTCTAAAAAAAAGTTGCGATATTAAACATGTCAAACAATTTCAATGTAGAATTATCCAGTAGAACAGCTTTTACGGTATCTTTGACTTTGTAATTTCTGAAATCATAGTTCTACGTCATCAATCGACGAACGAAACATTTCGATGTGTTCGTAGTAGCAGCCTAAAAGTCAATATGCAGATAGTCACGAGTTTGCATACCTTCCATTTACTCAACTCACCATTGTTTTGTTTGCCGAATTTTGACGAACGCCGTTTTCATTGATGTATTTAAAACAAATGGCTAAATTTCTCCTGAACTAGAATACCGATATGGTTTATTGTGGGTTTATTCTAAAGCTTGTGGAATGCAGAAGTTTATGGTAAATTTCACCGATTGTAGCTTGAACGGTGTTTGTAGAATTGCCGGTTAAAGAATTTGGTGACAACTCAATTTTAAACTTCGCCAATGTTTTAGTGCTCGTAGCTTGCCATCAAATTAAGGTATCCTGATGTAAATGGTGTCACCCGAAAGGATGTTTTCTGCTCTTTCCAAATATGTGCTTATGTTGCGTGTAAGTCTTTCAGAAAGCTCACAAATTTGGGTTTTTTTCAGACAGGATGGAGAAAAACAGATTTTTCTTCTATCTACCATAACTCGGAAACAGTTAGAGATAGGACAGGGTTTTTATGGTGTTTTATGCTCCCTATGGGCTCTTCTATCACCTCCTTTCACTTGGCAGATTATGTCAAACTCACCCTGTATATATATATATTTCATTTTAAACTTATTTACAATTTGCAGGTTTAGTGTTGGATTATCCGAGTTCTCCGATTTTCCATGTAAACTTGAACATAAATTAGTAATAATAACTGGGTGTTTAATGCATTTTAAATCAATAAGGTTTTCAACATTATTTTTATAGAGTAATTTTTGAGACTTTTTATTGTGTCATTGTTTTACAGTAAAGTAATTTAAATGCTAATGAATACAGTGTTTATTTTACTTTTTCTAAATTAAATGTATCACTATACATATCTTTATTTTTAGTACGACAGGACTATTTCTTTCAATCTGGCATTTTCGCCGTTACCAGTTTATAGTGTTCCACTTCGAAAATGCCTACCAGTATCCAATTTTACCATTTAATTTCTTAAAATATTTTGTGAAATCTGCAACAACTTTTATATATATATATGTATAATTTTTATCTTTCCTATCGGTGAGAATCGAACTCACAACCTTCGGTTTCGTAGTTGTGCACTCTGACCACAGAGCCAACGAATCTCGGCTCAGTATTTCCTAATTATTTAGACTACTGTTTCAGATTTTTTTTTTTTTTTTTTTTTTTTTTTTTTTTTTTTTTTTAACACACTTTCACTTATAGGTTTCCTTAACAATACCTAATTTCATAATAAGATAACATAACAGAACTGGCGTTTAAAAGCAATAATTACAAAATTTGAATAAACACCATAAAATGCAATAAACTTGCAATAATTGTTTCGGGTCGAAAGAACCTATGGTCCTTCGTCAGGTGAAAAAAGTACACACAAGTGCTGCAGTCAAAGCGGCAACGCACAAAACCGTTTTAAGTGAACAGCAAAAATATATACAGATGAATGTAAACATAAATACTGGTGTGAGGAGAATAGTGCTGACTCTAAAATAAAATGGCTGCCAGTGGGGAATTCAATAAAAAGAGGCAATATCTGCATAATTTGTGGTGTTCTATGTTATGATTTTTGTATGTAACAAAAGTAAATTACTAATTTTCCTTGTATATATATATATATAGGCTGCATGCATTTGTTATTCCAAGAATGCTGCAGAATAATTGCTAAGAAAGTTCAAAATTCAGGAAAAAAAAAATCTAAAGGCCTCTAAACATTTAAAATATTAGAAAAGGCTACTTGGTACCAAAATGTTTTTAAAAAGTGCCGCCAGGTGCTAAAATATGTTGAAAAAGGGTCTAAAAACTGTTTAAAATGGCACCCTGCCAAATTAGCCTAGAGTCAGCACTGCAGAATTATGAAATAAAAGAAGAAAATAAATAATAAATAAATAAGATTAAAAAATATAGCAAACTGTAAAAAATATTTAAAAAAAATCAAAATTAAACGAAAATCGAACTTATGTGAATAATTTCATAGCATCACACAAGAACGGAGTGGAGCAAATATCATTAAGAAGATTTTTCGAATTTTTAAATATGTAAAAAACTTCATGGATATTTAAATGGGCAGATAAGACAGGAGATGAAATTATGTTAGTTTTAGAAAAATCAAAACGATGACCATGAGCCCAGTAGTGGGAAGCAATAGAAGATTTAGAGATCTCTTCATTACGAACATTTCGACGGTGCTCATTTATTCTATATTTCAAACGCCTTCTAGTTTGATCAATATAAATTAAATTGCACGACGAACATAGGCATAAATAAAATACTAGAACGGTTTTCAGTAGGAATGGGATCTTTAAGAGAAGATAATTTAATTTTGTTGACGGGTTTCTAAATGACTTTAAAACCAAACGGTTAAAGAATTTTAGAAATTTTAAAAGAAAGTGATAAATAAAAAGGTAAAACAACTGGAATGAGACTGTGATCGTTCAATTTGGTATCAGAACGTTTAGGATTCTTGAATTTATATAAAGCTTTATTAATATTAGAGGGATTATAGCCTCGAGAAAGAGCAAGAGATTTTAAGTAATTAATTTCTTTCGAAAGTCTAGACGGATCATAACAAATGTGTAAGGCTTATGTTTTCTTTACTCATTTTCCAAAAATTGAGAAATTTTTAATATTACATTTTGTGGTTTAAAAAAAAAAGAAAAAGAAAAGAAAGAAAAAGAAAAATGCACATATTGAAAATTCAGATTTTTGAGCTTAGATATTACATTAAAAATAAAAATAAATAAATAAACGATTGTAATTTTTCTGAAGGTGAAAACAGAATTTAAATATATATTATGTAATGAGTAATCATGAAATTAAACTTTCTCATAGAGTAACATGGACCACGGCTGTCGGCGAGATTAGGTATTGTCCAATCTAAAAATATAAAGTTGCTTTCCTAAGCAACAGTTACTACTTTCATTTCTTAAAATTTATTTTAAAAGTTTTATATTTTACCTGAATTATAACGTAATATCTTTTAAACTTGCTGGAAAAGGGGGAAAATATCCTTTTCAATTGTTCTACTTTATCTCAAACCAATACTCTGGTTGTCCTAAGAAAGATACTTGCTTAGTCTCATGCGAGAATATATATATGTATATATTTCTGCAAAGCACATTAACCATATCTTTCGAACGATACTACTTGTAAGCCCTTCCTTTTATTGAAAGTAGGCTAAAAATGTAAGAGAAATTTCCTTTCTGCGCATTAAAATATAGGTTCGCTGAAAAAATTTAGAATGCTCAAAGATGTATTTAGAAAAAAAAAAAAAAAAAAAAAAAAAAAAAAAACAGCTTTTTTTTTTTCTTGGCAGATTTTAGGAATATGCCCCGAAGGAGAGAGGGAGGGGGGGGGGGGGGGGGGCACGTATTAACCGACGCAACGAGAGGGCCTGTACCCTCGATCCCAAAGATGGCAACACTCTTGAAAGTATGTCGGTGACATTTTCAAATAAGGAATAGGAAAGGTCGCCAAGCGTCGCCCCCCCCCCCAATCAAATTTTCACGCTACGCCCCTGTTTGGCGGTAATATTTTGCTAAATTTTCTTATAACACTTGTAAAAAGTAGCCATCACTAGTCTTAGATACGATTAAGACTCCTATTATACGAGCTGACTCACAGCTGATCATATTGTTGCCCACCGGAAATACAGCTTGGCGACGTTTAGTTGCAGACGTATTACTCAGCGTCTTTATTGCCTAAAACGGCGAGTTTGCCTAAACAGAAGAACGAATTATTGTTTGTACTTGATGAGTTTGGCGGTAATATTTGGCGAAACTTTCTTATAACCCTTGTAAAAAGTAGCCATCACTGCTGCTGTTAAATTAGTTAATTTTAAATATTTATGCACGTTGAAAAGTAGTGTACGTTGTAAAATACAACATTTAGATATTCAAACAGCAATAAAAACAAATAATTGATACAAAAAATGCAAGAAAACATATTTGTGATTGAAAGCTAAGCGTACAATTTTCCTTTGGACAATTAATATCCCATTTCTTTCGCCGTTCTTCATCTGTTGGAAATCTAAACGTCCTAAAAGCATTTCTGGTATTATCTGAGCAATTTTCGGCTGCAAAACCTCCATTTTATGTGATTTGATAACACTTGAAATTCGGACCGCGTGGGCATCAATCACTGAGTGGGAAACAAAATGCCTGATGAGCCAGTCTGTATCGAAGGGGCTGTAGGTCAGCCTAATCTAAGATTCATGTTAAGGTATTAAACATTTATGATTTAAACCCAATTTTGAATATAATACTCACTTGCGACTCTACGTAATTACAGTTTCCATAGGAATACTTTGAAATTCTTGCATATATTTTGATTTAGTCCGTATACTTTTTTACATGTTACAAATATTTCCGCTTCGAGTCTGTTACGAAATTATTCATACATGGAAAATAGTATTTGCCATTTTCTTTATATTATCGATAACTTGTTTTTATTAGATTGTTTTCTATCCTTGTACAAAATTCATTCTTTTATTAGCTTAGTGGAATAATTTATCTATTTTATAGTGTTATATAAATATTTCACAAGAAATTATATAATATTATATAAATTGAAATTTTAAGAAATGATTAATATAATATTTTTATCTTTTTAGGTACAAAAGCGTGACAGTTGCTATGCTCTTTTATTGCATATGATAATTTGTTATGCACCCTTTTTTTTTTTCTTTGGCACAAATTACACATTTTATTTATGTATGTTTCTATAGAGAATCTTAAATCCTTTGAGGCATCCAAGAGGCATCGTTTATGTTTTCCTTACTACATTTTGAAACTAGTTTGGCATTTATTTATTTATTTATTTATTTATTTTTTTAATAGAATACTTACCGACAATTTTCAAAGAAATTTTTATTAGTGATTAATTCTTCGTCGAATACTCTTTAATCGATCACTTGTCAAAAAATCATTTTCCGTAGAAAACAATGACATTTATTACATGATTTACACCATTTCTTTATAATTGCATTATTTATTCACACCGTTGTAAAATATTTATTTATTTATTTATTATTTTTTAAAGTCAGCTGTAATTTATATTCTTAAAAATATAGTTTAAAAGTGCATCTTTGAATGAATGCAAAGAAAAAACTTTTCTTTTTGATTCATGCTTAGAGAAATAAATCTAACAAAAAACAAAACGTTTAAATGAATTTTAAACTGTAAACGACTTTTCAAAAAGAGATGTAATTTTTTTTTTTTTTTTTTTTTTTTAGTTTTAATTAAGGCCGTGTTCATGTATACTCCCCGAAAAGTTCGTGTTACCCAATAACTCCCCAAGCTATTCACAAGTCCCATTTTGAGTTACTCGGGGAGAAAATAAAGCTGTTCATGATTCCAGACCGGGGAGCTTAGAAACTCCCCGATCTCCCCGCGATTTTTCTTTGGGTACTTCGCGGAGATGATGGAAAACATGGCAACGGCATAGCAACGAGTGTAAACTGTAAATATAAACAAATGTTGAAAATTATTACACTGATCCGTAATCGCAGTTATATTTCAGTAATTCTTTTAAATATTAATTTAAATTTTTAATTTAATTTGTGCAACTATATTTAGAAGTATTAACGGCACTTGATCGAAAAAGAAAAAAGATAAAACGGTAAATTTAGATGACAAAACTACAAATGCACATTTAAAAAATTTAATGAGGATGCAGTGTCCCATAAATTTAAAATTTTTTTTAAAGGAAATATTTTAATGTGCTAAATAGCTTTTTATTGATGTGTGTTTTTGAAATATAAACATCAAAGTAATTTATTAAAATTTATTAATTATTGAAAAATTTTCACACTTTTAAGGTTTATATTTTATAAAATACTATATACAATAATATTTAAGCTTTCTTAAATTTTCAATAAGGCTTGAAGCTTTAATTCAATAACTTATTTTAGCTTCTTAATTCTGTATTTTTTCCTGTTACTGCTATTTAATCATATTTTGTAAGATTGATATATATCCTACTTACTTAATTTTTTATTTTTATTTTAATTAAACATCTATAACATCATTTTTAATGTAATTCCTTAATTTAAACAAATAGCATTGACTTCTATTATGCATGAAGCAACTTGCTTTCTTTATCATGTAGTTAATCATACTATTTACATTCTATGATTTAGATCCTATATACATGAAATTAACTCCCTTCACAAGAAAAATGCTTTGTGTATATTAATAAGTAATAAATATTAAAAAGGAAAAAGAAATTTGCACATCAAAGTCTATAACTTGGAACAGATAATTTGAATTGCTTTTGTATTGAAAGTACGAGTATTAAAGCTTGTGATTGATATTTATTACAAACACAGTTATATTATTAACATAACAGATTTGTAAGTTAACCCTGTTAATCTACTTTAAAAAGAATGTATATGAATAGGGTAAAATAAATAAAACATACATATTAACTGTTAAAAAAAACATAACTAAAAACATACAACTAAATATTTGCATAGAACTAATAAAATATACATGAATAAACATAGCCTATTTTTTTAATGAAATGCAGTTTTTTTTTTTTAACCCTTTGCGGCGCAAGACAATTCGGTTAATTTAAATTATATTGCCACCGGAATTCATGAACTAAATTAGACTAAAAGAAATTTTAAGGTTAAAAAAACTGGCCTTTTCTGATATGTTATAAACGTAAATTTTTGCTAAAAAATTTCCGTGATGAATTTTTGCAGCTGGATCTTAAATTTTGCGTCCTCGCAGCGAGGACGCCGCGCGTTAAGGGGTTAATGGAAAAAAATTGATAACTTTGTTTTCAATTATCACTGGGTTCAAACATTTGTTTTAATTTTAAAGATATTATTATTTTAAAGATATTTTGAAATTTTCACACACATGTACTAATTAAAAATGATTCTCATCATGCACATTTATATGAAATTTTGACCAGTATTGTCTGAGTGTTCCATGGTTTTCTCTGAAACTCAAATATAAAAGAAAAGTTGTCCTCTGTTTTCCATGGTTATCTTCAAAATTCCTGTACAAAATTTGAATGGTGTATTAAATGTATCAGTTTTTAACGATCTAAGGGCATTTTTATATTTTTGCCCCTCCTAATAATTTTATATTTTCAGAAATATCAGCAATTGATTTATCGAGCCTTAAAACCTAAAAGTACGAATTTTCGACACTCTAACTTAATTTCTAGACTTTTGTTCTTTAAATTAAAATTTTAAAATATTAAAGTGTGATCTACCAACTAAGATTTGCAACATCTTTGCTTCAATTCCAATTCAAATAAGTTTAAAAATGATATATTAATTATTAAATTGTATAATTAGAAGCTGAGGTGCAAAAGTAATGTAAACATTGTTATAAAAAGATTTGTGTCTGAATTTTCTGTGGTATAGAAAACAAAGAAAATTATACCATTTTTTTAAACATGACAAAAAACAAACAACTTTTCACACAATAACACTTAAATTAAAACTGATGTAGTTATGTATGTTAGATTTTGGGACATAACTTTTTCCTAAACAAGAAAGATTACAGTTTAACAGTGCTATATTTCAGACAATATACACACCAATTTAATCACGATTAAGAAAAACAGAGCAATTGATACATTTTGTTAAGGCTGCAATTTTCAATAGAAGATGTGATATAGCCTCTAACTAAATGGTCGAATATGCAGAATAAAAGTGTTACCTCATGAACTATAAACCCAAATATGACCAAGATTAATTAATTTTATACACATAAAATTTATACTGTTACTGATTATTCTTTTTTGTCTTAAAATGAAATTACACAAAATTAAACTATTTCTGCGGAACATAACTGTGCCGTCTGTGGACCAATATGTACACTAAGTTTAAGCTGTTAATGATTAAATCTTTTTCATTTTAAAATAAATTTACACAAGTTTAATTTATTTTTTGTTTTATTTTTAAAATGTAGAATTTTTAGGGGGTAGATAAACAGACTGTAGGCGTCACCAGTTTGGGGATTTTCCAGGATTAGAATTTTTAAAGGTCGTTTGCACGGTGAGCGAACAGAGCGAACAGTTTCCTATCATGAAAGTGGAGAGCACATCACCGTCGCCACAGAGTGGAAATTTGGTACAGATAAAATTTCAAAGGTATTTGAAATTTTAACTGTGAGCGAACAAGCTGTTGTAGGTTGTAAAACAGGGATGAGGTGTCACAGGCGCCACTGATTGGGTGTTCAATATGGTGAGATTTTTCAAGGACTGCGAACCAACTGGTTGCCAAAGGCGGCTGGTATACAAATACAGTTTGTGCACTTCTGATTATTGTATTTATTGTTTATTCTAAATTATTTTCGGAAAAATTTATTCTGTAGCCACCTCTGTGAATTTTTCAAACTTTCACCTATTTGGCAATATTTTGCATTATGCTCCAATTTGCAACACTTGACCACCTTCATAATAATTTTACTAACTTTTTAGGCTAATCAAACAAACTGAAAAATACACTGAAAATAAACAATTCAGTCAGAAATAGTATACTGGAAACTAACCAAATCATTACCGTAAAATTTCGATAGTAAACCCCCTCTCGATTATAATTGGCGATCGCAATTTGTTTATAACATGTTCGTGTCTGTTTCTGTTATTCCGAATACTTTTTTTTTGGGGGGGGGGTTACCGAAGCGGGAGAGCCATCCCTTCCGTGGAGGATCAAAATTGTGATGGCATGTCTCCGGACCACCTCTAGGGGTGCGTCCCAGACCGTCGCCAATTGCCCATCTGCGCAGCATTAGTGCGACGTAAAACCCAATCACCAATCACCAATCACCGAATACTTTTTTTTTCTGCTAAAATAAAAATTTAAACTGATTAATAATTTTTTTTTTATTATTAATAAAATTTAATAAATAATAATCAGTATTTTTATATTGTTAATACAATTTAGTAACCATTAATATATATTATAATATTAATAAAATTAATAATACTTCTAGAAAAAGATTGTGAAACTTCCGATTATAACCCCCTTCCTCCAGTTTTGACAAATTTCCCCATGAAAAAAAAAAAGGGGGGGGGGGTTACTATCGGAATTTTACGATATATAATATTGTTAATTTGTAATTAAAAAAATACAAAATTATAATATAATCACAGGGAAAAAAATCATGAAATTTTGTAACGCAGCAATTACTATTGTGCACATAACAACCTCTACCCCCCTCCCCCCCCAAAAAAAATAAAGAAATAAATAAAAGAAATAAAAAAAAAGAAATAAAAAATAAAATCACTGGATACCCCTAACCTAGCAATTAGCAATACTTGAATCTTAAAAAATATATGCAAGTCCATATTGCAGCAATCACTATAGTGTACCCGAAAAGAAATAAAATTATACTTTTAAAAAATTAAAGAACACGCTTTTATTGAAATGTGAACTAAAACGCACAAAATATCTATCTTTATAGTATTAAAATGCAGGGCAAGAAAAAATTTAGTGACACACCATATTAGAGTGTGATTATAAAATAATTTAGAATTAAACAAAAAACATTTTTAAAAAATCTTCTCTGACTGGGCTCGAACATTAGACCTTTAGGTTCGTACCTGGAGTTTTACCTCACAGCCACAACGTTCACGTAGGGAAAGTCTTTTTTTATAATATTGATTTTTTGTTTGCTCCCAGAGCGGTTACAAACATACATACAGGTGAAGCTAATAAAAGCGTGTTAAAAAAAAAATGACTGGATACAGATACAGCTACCTTGCAGTGCATAAATCTCAAAATGCAAAAAATTATAAACTGCAGCCATCCCTGTCACACATCACATGTATGAATGATTTATGCATATGTAAAATAAAACAGTGTTATAAAAATATTCAGAATACATGTTATAAACGTTCAAAAGCACAAGTTCAAAATATTTTTAAAGCACTGGTTGAAAGATTTGTAAAAACATCAATTGAAAACTTTTTAAAAACACCAGTTAAATACTTTTCAAAAACATCTGTTGAAAGCTTTTTAAAAGCACTGATTAAATATTTTTTTAAAGCACCATTTATAAAAAAATTTTGAAAGCATTAGTTTTATAAAAGATTTTTTCTTTGTGACCTACACATGAAAATCTATAGAAATCATGTAACGGTGACCTCTAACCAGTGTTGGGCATAATTGATTAAAAAGTAATTGAATTACAATTACAATTATTTTACTGTCAATAAATTAACAAATAATTGATTACAAATAAACTGAATTACTTATTCAATTTATTTGTAATAATTCAGTTTATTTGTAATCAATTACTTGTCAATCGATTGACAAAAAAAAAAAAAAAAATGTAATTGTAATTTAATTGTAATTTAATTACTTTTTAATCAATTATGCCCAACACTGCCTCTAACATAGCTACCTTCCATCTGAATCAAATAAGGTGTTTAGAAACCATCAGACTTTAAGTAATTTGAGTCTATAGACCATAATGATAAATAATTTTTCTTCGATTCCCTATAAAAAAAATATGTCATACATTTATCAAAATCTATACAATTCATATGATCATAATCTGTAACATAATAGGCTACCAACTTTCAGCTAATTTGAAGAAAGAAATTATATGTTATTCTGTTTACTCATAGGCACACCATTAAAATAAGAAAAATGAATTTGGGACGTCATGAAACATATATACATATAGATACACAATACATGCCAAAATAAAATCTCATAGTTTTCTGGTTTTTTCCCTTCTTTTTTACAATTACTTTTCTTACATATGTTCAAAAAGTTAAAAGAACAGGGAAAGGAATATAACTTTTAAATTTTGATTAATTAATGAATATAAGATCTTACTTAAAGTTAATTCATACCAATGATGTCAGCTCATCTTCACAATATTCACAAAGAAAAAAAGATTTGTATCCAAGAAAATTGTTCGATCGTGTAGCAATATATATATAAAGCTAAACACCAGAAGAACAATTCACTTGATATTTCCTTCAGTTTAGCATCAATATCAGATCTCCTCAGATGTCATTCAGCACAAATACCTGAATAAAATAAAGAAATGTTGGTAATAAATATTTAACATATAAACATTGAATATTTATTGACATCTTATATAAAAGTTACTACTTTGAAAAGCAAAAGATATCTTTTTCATAGCATATTGTTAATCACATGCAACAGAGGATAAATTAAGTATTTTCAAAATTGAGCTAACATATTTGTAAAGATTCATCTATATACATGCTTGATAATAAATTAGCTAAAATCTCTTATGAAAAACATTACCCAAATCCATAAAATATATGTAAATATTATAATGACAATAAAAATCTGGATGTTATTAAATTAAAAGGACAGCATTGGTGATCTTATTTTGGAGAATGATCAATATTAATAAATTTCTAGCATCCAATAATAATAATAAATTCTATAGACAGTCAGTAATATTCTCCCAAGTTAAATAGCACTTCTTTTATGTTCAATTACAAAGTAAATAATAACAAATTTGTACAATATTTTATACACGTTAAAAAAAAAAAAAAAAAAAAAAGAAGAAGAGAGAGAGAGACAAAGAGAATTCCTGCATAAACGGTAAAAAATAAATATATATACGAAATATGTTTAAGTTATGCAACAGAAAACCATAAGTAATTAGAAACATACCATTCAATCGGTGTTGAATTGGCTAGGATTCGTTATGATTCGACAGTCTAGGAACTGTATTTTCAGCATACACTTTAATTTTTAAAACTTTTTTTTTCTTCTTACGCATTTCATCAAACACAGTCCTGTTACTGTTATTCTGAATTTAAAAAGAGGTCTTCATCATCCATTACACTATCGCTTAAGAAAAATATTAAAAGATGTTTTCCAATGTTCTTTGATACACTTATGATCATTATACTAGTAATGAATGTACATCTCAAGACTCTTATAATCTTTATACATCTATGAGCTGTGTACTTCGATTCGACCGCCATGTTTTTACCCAAAAAGTCGTTCATGAATCCATCTCCTCGGGTAGTTCCCATCAGAGGATTAGTGACGTCAACTTTTCGTCGGGGAATTGGGGAGTATACATGAACACAGCCTAAGGTACATAAAAGATAAAACACAATGGGGAAATTGCACATTTTTCATTTTGACTTGTAAATGATAGAGCATGAAAATACAAACATTTTGATACCATTTTTATGCATATTTGAAAACCGGATGCTTTAATAAATTAACTTTAAAAGGCGTAGTTCTCATGTTGGCGGGAAAACGCTGCGTCACGTGATGAAACCTATCGTGACGTCACTATCCATGAAATGAACTGACGGCTGAATTTCTCCCTCTTGTATTGTAAAGAAAAATCGTGCATTCAGCGAAATTTTGTATTCTTTCTTAAAAAAAAAAATATATTAAAACTATTTGAACTCATTAAACATCACTTAATTCTATAAATGACACCAAGTTTCAATGATATTTTTTTGTACTCGCCTGCAGTTATTAATCCAAATTAAACTGTAATCGAAATAATAGTTGATCAATAGAATTTTCTTAAAGAATGTTTTTAGTATGCTATGCCAAAGATGCATCTTTTAAATACTTGTTTTGTTTCATTTTATTATGTTTTATAGATTTATTATTATTATAGACTGAGTACAGAAATGAAATATTGGGATTGAGTAATAATATTTAACTGAATAATATGCATATTTTCATTGCTTAAATAATCTAGAATAGTTTATGCTAACTTAACCTAAATTAGATTACTTTTATAATTATGAGATGCCAGTATATCTGTATATATATATATATATAACTTTTTTAATACATTTCAATATTATAACTTAACAATATTTCTATATACTGGTTTAATATAGAAATATTGTTATAGAAATGTATTCTTGCAGCTGAAGATTGTGAATAATTAAAAACATTATAGTGATGCAGTTTGAGAAATTGAAAAGTATTTAAGGAAAATTACATGCGCTTATCATTCTAAATAAATAAATAAAATTAAAAGAAGGTCTCCGTACAAAAATATTAATATTATTTATATATGTATATATATATAGAAACGCGTTTAGTTATTTTTATAATGTAATTACTTTTTTATTTGGAAAAATTTAAAAATAGAAAGAAAAGATTAATAGAAATAGAAAGTAATAATAATAACAACATTTAGCAATAGGAAAGATATAAAGTACTTTAAAATAAAATAAACACATGAAATATATGTTAAATGTAATAATACCTTATAAGTTATACATGATCTAGTTATAAATATGAATGGTATTAAATAATTAATTAAAAATTTTCAGTAAATTTCAGCAATCAAACGCAATATATACACTGGTGGACAATTGCTAAGGACGGATGACAATAACTAAGCTATTGTCATCCGTCCTTAGCAATTGTCCACCAGTGTATATATATATATATTAAATTCATTTATCAATGAAGCCTTAATGTAAAATCCAAATGTGTTTAGAATATATCAGGTTTCGATCCAGGTAAAAACTGGGACCCATTTGCTTCCCCATCACAAAATCCAAATATCTAAAATGGGCCCCTTTAGAAAATACAAATCCATAAAATGGGTCTCTTCACAAAATTCAGATTCATAACAACAGGCCTTTCTCAAGATTTATTTTTAAAAAGATGATGATTTTGTAAAAGTTTTCCACGTTAACAATATTATTTTTAATGAGTGTGTATACTTGGCTCAGTAATATGCTGTTAACTTGATAATGAACATTAGATAGAGTAACTTCTTAAGTGAAAGGTTTCGTGTGATAATTCTTTTTATCACAAAAATAAATAAATTTTCACAAAATTATTTTGTTTTTCACAAAAAAAAAAAAAAAAAAAAAAAAAAAAATTTTTCACAAAAATGAGCCCCAAAAGTAAACCTGGAACAACCCTTGCATATACTATAACTGACGGTCTTCGACTGCTTCGCTGGTCGCTAAATTTAATTAAAAAAAAAAAAAAAAAAAAAAAAACTTATTTCTTTTATATCATTCTATAAACAAAAAATAAATAAATAGATAATTAAAAAATAAATTCATTGAAATCGCTCTTAACATCGTTTTGGTTATTCGCAGCCTGCGGCAACTTCTTTCCCTCCAGTGTACCCTGCTTTTTTGGATCTGGGTTCTTATTGCCGGCAGCAATGTCTTTCGTGGGCACTTCAATTTGTGTATATATCAGGAGGCGAAAGCTGCTATTATTCAAAAACTAAGATTTTTAAGGATAGCTGTATCTCAGCATCTATTAAATATACTTTAAGTTTGGCACCATGTACTTTATTGCAATCACTTTTTCTGCTATATTACCATTTCATTTCGATTAGTACAATAAATAAATAAATAACAAAAGATTTTCCTTTCAAAGGTATTAAATAAATAATAAATAAGTTTTTATTAAATTTAAATTTTAATAAGACTAATCCTTTATGCGATATTAACATTTTCCCGATAAAAACATTTAATTATATTTTCCTTTTGAAATGAATTAATTAAATAAATAAATAGTTGTGTAACAGCCGTTGCTAATGTAAACAACGTAGAACAATAAAATTCAAATAAATTTAAGAAAATTAAATGGAAAAATAAATGGATAAAATTGAAATATATGTATATATATATATATAAATTACTTAAAAAATTATAAAAAGTAAATTTTTTTTAATAAAATAAAATAAAAATAATAAATAAATAATGCAATTTGAAAATAACATTTTTTTTTTCGTTGCAAAAACATGAAGTAAATATTAAATACATAATTAATGACTGCTCTATAAAATAATCATATATAATTTATAAAATAACATAATTAAAAAATTCTGGTTTAAAAAAATAATAATAATAAAATAAATAATCAGTAAAATATATTTTTATGTACTATGAAATTTTAATGAATATTTTAATTATAATTAAATCTTTAAGCATACATTATGAAAAAAGAAATATTCTCGCATACAAGCATCTAAAAAATTAGAGAAATGTAAAAAAAATACTACTAATATATTAAAGCAATGCTAAAATTCTATTATGAAGACGTTTATAATTTTCAAAATATGAATACAGAACAAATCTGGATCGTTTAGCTTTAGCTACTCTTATATTTATGCGCTAATAAAATCGAGGTTTCTTCTCAAAAATGAAAATATGGAAAGAGCATCTATTTTCGGAACATTATCCGATTGCTCTTTTACAAATCCAAAATTGACATTATACAAATAAAAATAGAAATATATATATATATAAGATACAGTATAGTTATGGAAGGTTTAAGTTATTTCTTACAAAAGGTAAAAATTTTAAGAATAAACTATAAAATACAGATTAGAATAGAGCGAACAAAAAGAAAAGCAAGCGGTAAAAGAGTGTAAACATTCACACTTCGTGTACTGTGACGTCAATCCCCTCACGGAGCGTTTTCGGATCACGTGGTTTTGTTTTGGTTTTTAGCGGATTTTAAAACGTTAATTAAAAGTTAATTTGAAATAATTTTACGATTTTAATTGGATTTTTCGGATTCCCAAGATTGATTTTATCAATTACAATTAAAAGAAATTGTTTTTCCTTCCGTGTGCAACTTCCCCATTCGTCACTTCGTCAGTAACTTTCCCTTCAAAAAACTGAGTAAAAGGTAGGAACACCTATCGCATCATTCAGGAAAAAAAAAAAAAGCTTACTTCTGCAATGTGCACGCCAAATTTTTGAAAAAAAAAAAAATTATATATATATATATATTGATCTTATGCAGTCAAAACATGTATAGTAATGATATCCTAAAAAATGCATTCTAAATTTCAACTCTTAATTTGTGCATGAAAAACTTTTATTCATTGACATAGGAATTCTAAAATTTTCTCAGTAAAGGGATATATATATATATTCTTTCATTTACAGTAAAAAGCACTTATTTGTGACAAATATTAAAAAAAAAAAAAAAAAAAAAAAGAGTTCCATGTTTAAAAGTATGTGTTAACATCTCTCGAATCATATACATAAAACGTCAAATATGTATGAAGCATGTTCCAAAGTTCTAAATAGACATCTAAGCTCTCATACGAAAGGAAAGCTGTACATATGTGAAATATGCTCTAAAAAATATTCCCGAAACGAGAATCTGCAAATGCATTTGCTGACTCATTCAGGAGAAAAGCCGTATGTGTGTAAGTCGTGTTCTAAGAGATTTTCTCAAAAAAGACTTTTGAATTCACATTTACGTACTCATACAGAAAAGCAATTATTTGTGTGCGAAGTATGTTCTAAAGGATTTTCTTATAAAGGAAATCTGAATTCTCATTTACGTACCCATACTGGAGAAAATCTATACATATGCGATGTATGCTCTAAAGGATTTTCAGAAAAGAAAGATCTCGGTAGACATCAACTTAGTCATACAGGAGAAAAACCATATTTCTGTGGAGTGTGCGCTAAAGGGTTTTCTCAACAAGGCAATCTGGAGGCACATCTACGTAGTCATACAGGAGAACGGCCATTTGTCTGTGAGATATGTACTAAAAAATTTTCTAAAAAATATAATTTAAATAGACATATGCTTACTCATACAGGAGAAAAACCATATGTCTGTGAAGTATGTTCTAAAGCATTTCCTCAAAAAGGAGATTTCAATGCACATGTTCGCTCTCATTCAGGTGAAACGCCATACGAGTGCGACGTATGTTTTAAAAGATTTTCTGAAAGGAAACATTTAAATAGACATCAGCGAATTCATTCTAGAGAAAGATTATATGTGTGTGAAGTATGTTCTATAAGTTTTTTCGAAAAGTCCAGTCTAAATAGACATCAACGCATGCATCCTGGAAAAGTAAGTTCTGAATGATTTTCTCAACAGAATGTGAGTTTAGAACTACACCCGCATACAGAAGTGAATCCTTACATATATGAGGCATGTGGTGAAACATTTTAGCAAAATTACGAACAGAACATCTATGCACTCACGCTAAAGAGAATCCATACATGTGTAACCCGTGTTCTTTGGTTTTCATAAAAAGTTACGGTATTCTCATATATACAAAACAATGTATTTTTTTGTATATGCAAAATAAATAAATAAACAAAAATATCTGTTTCGGTGGCTTTTTTTTGTCCAAGTGCTATAGCTACAATACAGAGTGTCATAAAAAGGTTGAAACGTGGTTTTATTCCTTGCCTAATACATAGAAGTAAACAACGTAAATGGGGAAATTGTTAAAAATAAAGAAAGAAATAAGGCCGCATTAATATATATATTTTTTCTTTCCATTAATTTTCAAAAATAAACATTTTTTTAATTTTTAACGATCTATTAGGCAGCTTTCATCAAGTAGAAACTTTCTAATAAAAAAAAAAAAAAATCTGTCAAAAACAGAATTTAGTTTTAGTACGGAGGACTATTAATTTCAATCTAAAATTTTTATTCTTTATTTTTTATCTCATTTGTTGACAGTAAAACTTGGCCACGTACTTTTTTAACAGGACTGAATTGAATTAAAATGAAGTGTTGTCACCTAAAGTTTATACTTTAATTAATTAAACAAAACTAACTGTCGTGTCGAAAAACTATTTGTACCCCTGGATTCAGAAATGTCGCCCAATGAGACTTTCCATGTTAATATCAACACAGCTATAAACCTGACTCCCCTCACATTTTTATGAAATTGGGGTCATTTGTTTGTTCTATAGAGAAATGAAGTTCTACCAATTAATAGGTCCCTGTCTCCTTTAGTTTTGGATGCAAATGTGTAAAAAATAATTTTTGAATTTTTTTTTGTACAAATGTACCTATATTCCTGATTAACTTAGAGATAAAAGATTGATATCATTAGAAAGCTCATTATACAGGCTTTCAAATGGTATTATCACAAGTATGTTTTTTAAGATTTTTTACTTTAAGATCAAACATTTTGACATTTGACCTCCAATATCTCAAAAAGTACACATTTAATTTTCTTATAAAAATTATGTTATTTTTACTTTTATTATCTATAACTATTGAATTTCAACATGGGATGGTCATGGGGTGTTGAGTTATAAAATAGTATACAACCCTAAATCAGTATTTTCATACTGACATAACGTAAGTTTTCCCCATATTTTGCTCCCTAATTGGAGATGTAAGATTGGTATCATTAGAAAGCTTATAGAACAGACTTTTAAATGATATATCACATGTATACATTTTTAAAATTTTTCATTTTAAGGTCAATCATTTTCACATTTGAACTTCAATATCTGAAAAAGTACATATTTAATTTTCTTTTAAAAATTATATGTTATTCTTACGTTTATTATCTATAATTACTGTAAGTTTCATCCAAGACTCCCTATATGAAATCCATAGATACAGTAATAATAGGGCAGTTGCAAACAGCTGATAACAGCATGGCAACGCGGACAGCGTGCCCTCCCTCATTGGTTGCTATGCGCGGTTGCCATGGTGCTGTGAGCTGTTTTCAACTGCCATTTGCTTACTGTTCAAAAAATGGCGTCTATTTATTTTCACGTGGAGTTGATAGCCCTCCATCTACGTCACTATGACGTCATATGAAACTGCTCTATACATAGATTGATCAGCAAGTGTGAAAAAGTGATGCCTTTTTTACTCGGGGGAAAAACGGCCATTTTACTCTCTTATGGATGTCTTTCCGACGAATGAAAAACTCCAGATACTCATTTTTCTTTGTCTCTTTTCTTCTTCTTCTGTTTTTTTTTTTTTTTTTTTTTTTTTTTCTGTATGGAATAACGACATTTAAAGAAATTTATCGTTTCCATCTACTAATTCTGTCTGGTTAGAAGTTTTTTGGTCGAAAAAACTAGTGGACTTATCCTCATCTCTTGAGATGTTCGAGTTAACCCTTTAACTGCCAGTCGCAATACAGTCGGTAACAAAAGTGTCCGAACACTAGCAAAAATACCTATGTACAGTCGGTAACAAAAGTGTCCGAACACTAGTAAAAATACCTATGTACAGTCGGTAACAAAAGTGTCCGAACACTAGCAAAAATTACTATATAAAAAAAAGTACATTTCATACGGTTTTGCTAAATAAATCTTTATCGAACCATTGTCTTACACGAACAGTATTCGACAAAGATTTATTTAACAAAACCGTATGAAGTGTACTTTTTCTACATAGGAATTTTTGCTAGTGTTCGGACACTTTTGTTACCGATTGTAAACAAAAGTGCACTTCATACGGTTTTGTTTTATTTATCCTTATCGAATCGTGTTCTTAGACTAAGAGCAGGATTCGACAAGGATTTATTTAACAAAACCGTATGAAGTGTACTTTTTTACATAGGAATTTTTGCTAGTGTTCGGACACTTTTGTTACCGACTGTATTCAGTAGAAATTTATGTTTACTCGGAAATGATTATAACGATATTAATAAAAGTTTGGGATAAGTGCTTTTTAGAGACCTAAAACAATTGGAACATCCTTAGCTTTGAAAATAAGTGTTAACCTTTTAACTGCCAATCGCAACATGTAGTAGAAATTGAGTTTACTTAGAAATGGGTATAACGATTTTGATTAAAGTTTGGAGTTCAGTGTTTTTTTTTTTTTTTTTTTTTTTTTTTTTTTTTTACAGAACTAAAACGTTTGGACATATCCTAATCTTCAGGAAAATTTGCGATGATTGTTTCAACCGTTAAATGTCTTCTGACCTGAGGAGCTACAGAGGTAGAAAATTCTAAAACACACGGACATTTGTAGTAAGAAGGATAATTGAGGGGATTTGTGCACAGAAAAAAAATCAATAAAAAAAAAGTTTCTGTTTCTTTTATTTTCGCAATATTTTTCTTATTTTTTTACATATTCCAACTTCCAGTTCGCCATTTTCTTACCAAAACACCCTAAATAATAAAAATTATACAGTGAAAATTTTTTTCAAAGTGTTGGTGAGTGGAGTAAAGGTCTCAAAGCCCTCGCAAGAAAGTTTGCCTGAATCACTGCACGATGTTTGCTATCAATAACTGCCACGTTAAATGTTTTGGGCAGTAAAACATGAACAGTAAAATATCCCCCTTTGACTCACGTTAAAGATTACCACACAATATCACCACTGTCGAGAACACCACAAAGTTCGCTCTCTTATCGAAAAACGTGTGCTAAAGGTAGATAACGACTGACGACTACAATGATAAGAGCAATGAACATAAACACGTGTCAAAGCTGGAGATTTTACTGTTCATGTTTTACTGCCCAAAACATTTAACGTGGTATTTATTGAAAGCAAACGTCGTACAGTGAATTAGTCAAACTTTCTTGCCTTTACTCAACTCACCAACATTTAAAAAAAAGATTTCACTGTATAATTTTTATCAGAACAAAAACCCTTAACGGGTTAAAAGCTTGTGACGCAGCATTTTATTTCGATATGAATTGGAAATATGGGTCTTAAAAGTAATGATATCAAATTTGAGTGACGCTTTGCTATTAATTGAAATATATTACATAGATTTTCTTATTTCATCATTTTTTTTTTCTTCTATTTACATCACAGTGTATACATAATATTTTCAATTATATATAGAATTTACTCCCCGATACTTTTTCATCTGCACCTCGTGAATTCAAAATATGAGTTTTAAAAGAAATGATATAATTTCTGTAACGCCTCAGTGTTACTTTAAAAGATTTATTTTTAGATTTCATTACAATTACTTTTGTTTTGTTGAATAAAGTATATTTACACATTGAAATAATGCTTTTAATTTTCAAATATACTGTCAAATAATCGCACTTTTATTGAATTTATATTATAAATTGAAATTATCTAGTTCAATAAATTGATTTGTCTATTGCGTCACGCTATCCAAAACTGAAAGTAAAAATTATGTAAATGTTTTCTTTGCACCACACAATCTCTTTGCACACATTTTCACTTAGTACTATGATACAAAGTAACATTTACAAAATTTTTACTTTCAGTTTTGGATAGCGTGACGCAATAGACAAATCAATTTATTGAACTAGATAATTTCAATTTATAATATAAATTCAATAAAAGTGCGATTATTTGACAGTATATTTGAAAATTAAAAGCATTATTTCAATGTGTAAATATACTTTATTCAACAAAACAAAAGTAATTGTAATGAAATCTAAAAATGAATCTTTTAAAGTAACACTGAGGCGTCACAGAAATTATATCATTTCTTTTAAAACTCATATTTTGAATTCACGAGGAGCAGATGAAAAAGTATCGGGGAGTAAATTTTATATATATTTCGTGCTGAAATTGAAAATATTATGTATACACTGTGATGTAAATAGAAGAAAAAAAAAATGATGAAATAAGAAAATCTATGTAATATATTTCAATTAATAGCAAAGCGTCACTCAAATTTGATATCATTACTTTTAAGACCCATATTTCCAATTCATATCGAAATAAAATGCTGCGTCACAAGCTTTTAACCCGTTAAGGGTTTTTGTTCTGATATCATTACTTTTTAGGGGTTAATGATCAACTGATCTAAAGATTAAATCTAAAACAAGTCCTTCCACCTCATAGGAAGGGTAGGTTGATTCTTTTTTTTCTATCGCATAGCTGCTATTGAGAATTTCACAAAAAGCACTTTTTTTCTAATGTATCTGGTAGCTTCCAAAAATTGGTTTTACACAATATTAAGAAATCTTTTAATTAATTTGTTGTTTTTTTTAATAAATACAACATAGCAGTATTATGAAGGATTAAAATTCAATTTTATTAATGAATTTTCAGCTTTTTGTGAAAAAAAAGTAAACAAATTCTTCGCAGATTTAACGTTTTGAAAACTTTTGAATGTTGAGCAATTGTTTTGTAAATATATAGTAAAAATATTTATAAGAGACTTGTCTGAGATATAATTCATAATAGTTTAGCATCATTAAGATGAAATATGCAATAACACAGGTATTTTCATAGGAATTTCAAAAATAATACATTGTTTTCAATGCCGATATTGGGTAACTTGCAAAAATTGATTTTTAGCCATTAGTGAGAAATCTTTTAGTTAAAAATAGATTTTGTTACTCATTTTTGAAATATATATAAACATATAAAAATTTTATAAAGGATTAAAATTCAGTTTTATTCATGAATTTTCAGTTTTTTTGTGAACAAAAAGTAAACAGGAAACTTTATGATTTTTACATTTTGGAAAATTTTGAATGTTGAGCAAATTTCTTGTAAAAATATAATAAAAATATTCAAAATAGATTAATTTGAAGTATAATTCATGATTGTTTAGCATCATTAAGATCAAATATGGAATAATACAGAGATTTTTATAGGAATTTAAAAAAATAGTACTTGGCGTTTTCAACACCAATAACCAACTGCTTCCAAAATTTGATTTTAGCCATTAGTTTGAAAACATTTAGTTAAAAATAGATTTTATTACTAACTTTTTAAACAAATAACATATAACAGTATTATTAAGGATTAAAATACAGTTTTATTAATGAATTTTCAGTTTTTTGTGGGAAAAAAAGTAAACAGATACTTAACAATTTTTACATTTTGAAAAACTTTAAACGTTGAGCAGATTTTTTGGTAAATATACAGTAAAAATTAGAGATGGAATTAAGCCTTGGTAAGGTCAAAGCTTTGGCTGGCCTGGCTGATATATACTCAAAGTTTCGTGGAATATTCGTAATTTGCATTGGCAACTTTTTTCCTATTATTAATCTTATTTAAACCTACATACGCCTTTGTTTTGTGATTTGTTAATTAAAAATAAAAAGTTTTCACTGCAGTTATAATACATACAGTAATAACATTGTAAGTAATTAGTACAAAACTTTGAAAAAAACTTTTCTTATAATAGTATAATAACATGGCTCAAAATTAACAGAATTTTGTTGATCCAGAAATATCGGCGTTGAAAACAAAGTATTATTTTTTAAATTCTTATGAAAATCACTATACCTATTATTGCATATTTCATCTTAATGATGCTAAACAATCATGAATTATACGTGAAATGAATATTTTTAATATATTTCTACAAGAAATTTGCTCACATTCAAAATTTTCTAAAACTTAAACATTGTAAAATGTTTGTTTACTTTCTTTTCACAAAAAAACTGAAAATTCTTCAATAAAACTGAATTTCAGTCCTTTAAAATTTTTATGCGTTATTTATTTTAAAAATAAGTAACAAAATCTATTTTTAACTGGAAGATTTCTCACTAATGGCTAACCTGCAGGTTCTCCAAGATTGAAAAATAAAGTGCAGTATTGAACTACTAAAAAACTTTTCATTTGTTTTACAGTCAACTCCCTCTAACTCTCAAAAGTTTTGTCCAGAGGTTAGGCGGATTACAGGAATTCGCAGATTAGAGATCATTGCTTTTGTTTACAGTTTTCTTTTGCAGATACAGAGTCAGTTATTATTAATTCATAAATAGACATCAAAATGGATAGACGATTTCTAATAATTTTTGAATAAAATATTTCTTCAATATTAATAAAACTAATCTATCATAATTCATATATGATGGTAAATAATTTAAGCATATTCAAATAATAGGCACATATAAAATGTAAACAAACAAATTTAAAAAATACGAAGCAAAATATTTTTGAAAGTTCGGAAATAATATTCATCACTGATTAATTTTGTTAAATGTTGATGCAATAGTGATTTGTTTTAAGCACTAGTCTGTATGAATTGCAGGATAATAAATACAAGACTGTTATTCCCCCTTCTCCCCAGTTATGTTTCAAAATAAGGTTTCAGCTAAAAATTTGTTTTAAAAAGAAATAATGTGAATTTTTTTTTAAATATGAGATGTAAATTTCTTTTTCATTCAAAAAACAAAGTTGGATTAGAAGGATTTGCAGATTATAAATCTGCAGATTTGAGGGAGTTGACTGTACTGTATATGACTATAAGGAAAATAAAGTTTTTGATGACATTTTGTAATACAGTAATTATTGAATATTAGTACTCTTAACCCTTTCGCTACCAGAGCCTCAGGAGAAAAACCGCCACCACTGCCCAGTCGTCTTACTATTTAAATATGATAAAATTGTCATTTATTTTTGTGGGATGTATCTATAACGTTCTAACTAAAACCAATAACATCCTGTATCTATTTTATTGTTTTATAACATAACCCGTCTGTGTGCGACACGATTTGATGCAAACAATTATCATAAACTAATAATGAACACCCGTCACATATTTGTGATGCCAGGCTCAGGTAAGAAAATCGGATCGTCACATATATGTGACGCTGGTAGCGAAAGGGTTAATTAACTGGATGTTTGTTAAGAGCTGTTTTATCAGAAAGTATAAGCAAGTAATCCAAACTATTATTTATTACCAGTTAAAGAAATACAATTGTCTAGATTATAAAACTTTACACTGTTTAAAATTGAAATCTTTTTTTTTTTTTTTAATGGACTTTGAGTATTTTGGAACGTGATCATCAGATACCAAAGATCACTTCAGTAAAAATCTCATAATTATTAATTAAATAGTATGAAATTAAATTTTTATAGGTATAATTAAAGTTACTTAAAGTTGTTTATAAGATAAATGAATCCACTGTATCTTGCAAATCTGCAATTTATAGGATAAATTTTTAAGAAAAACAGTTTCTTCCATTTCTTCCGGCTGGTTTTTTCCACCTTGGAAGAAACTCGCCAACCCTGGAACAAACAGTAGAAGAAAATTTTTAATTATCTGCTCGTCAACTGATTTTTAAAATAAGTCAAATACCATGTATTTCATCTTCAAGCAAAATGAGAACTACCATAAAATATCCATTTAAACTATTCATATATTTTCAGGTTCCAAAAGCAAAAATTTGGTTCAAATTAATTCAGTATTTCATAAATTATGATGATGGCAAATTTTTGGTTGTATACAAACTAAGTAATAATTTTTTTTTTTTTTTTTAATATTTGAAATTTTTCATAATTTGGAAAATTTTTCTGCAAAAAGCATTTATGTATTTTTGTACTTGCTGGATTTTTTTATTATAAGTATATATGTTGAAACTGACAAAGTAAGAATTTGTTTAATATGATATATATATATATATTTATTAAAAAAAAAAAAAGAGCATTTTGTAAATAAAAAAACTGACAAAATTGATTTTTTTTAATCTTGCCAAAAGTTAGGCGTAAAGTGATGATTGTGATTTTATGGATGTTACTGCTAAAGTGTTTGGATGAACTAAAAAGCACTTATGGATGTAACACAACATAAGCAAGCAAAGCTGCGTCACTTTCTACATAAGCAAGAAAAAACAGTTGTTTGCCAATGTAAAAAAACTATTAGTCAAGGAATGTAAAATATAAATAAATAAAAATAAAATGTTAAAAAATTTCGGAAAACTTTAACAATGCAACACTGTAATCATTGTAGTGAGACGATAGTTAAGAATATTTTTAATTACATTTAATATGAAAATTATTAAATGTGAAAAATTTAATAAACAGGGATAAAACTACCAAACAAAACCTTCCAAAACCCCGAAGTGGCTAATCAGACAGTCAGTGCGATTAGTGTACAGGCTATTCAGACCATCTTTTCGAAGGAGAATAAGTTAGCACTGATAAGAGTAAAACTTAGAAATAATATAATGTGTCTCATCCCCGTGCATGAAAAATTATCTTTTTACTTTTTTTTTGAGTGAGGGAGTGGGGTAGAGATTAATTATTTTCACAGAAATTTTGTACTCTAAATGATGCTAAAATTTTTCATAAAAGGGCAATAATAAACAGTTTGAAAATTGAATAATAAAAATAAAAAATGTAACATGAAAACAGATCTTAGTAAATTTGAGTATTTTTAATCTTTGAAAAAAATCTTTGCAATATGTTTGTTTATGAATATGAATAAATGCATAACATAAGAATAAATCTGCATATTCAACTACATAGATGTCATTTGGTTTTTATTTCTTTTCCTTCTTAAAAAAAAAAAAAAAAAAATTAAACCGTTCCAATATAATTCGATGCAAACCAAACTAGTACTGCACCGAGTAGCACTTTGACCGTGTAACCGAGTACTCGGCCTTTTACTACTCGGCCGAGTACCGAATAGTTGTAAGAAAGAATGAATAATTGATGCATATATGAAGAAATTTGCACATGTTAAAATTAAAAAAAGGCTTTTTGAACACAAAATTAAGTTAAATGGCAAACAGCAGGTTTTCATGAAATGTTTCAGAACTTTTGTAGTGTATAGTTAGGGGTCGATCCAGGCAAAATTTGGGTCCCTTTTGCGGCCCCTTCACAAAATTCCCCATAGTAAAAAGGGACCCTTCACAAAATTCAAATTCATAAAAAGGGACCCTTCACAAAATTTAAATTCATAAAAAGGGACCCTTCACAAAATTCAAATCCATGAAAAGGGACCCTTCACAAAATTCAAATGCATAAAATGAGTCTCTTCACAAGATTTTTTTTATAAAAATGATCCTTTTATTAAATGTTTTCAGTATTACTTTTAATTAATGCCTTAATTTGGCTCAACAAAACACTATTAACTTGATGTTAAACATTACATAAAGTGATTGTAAAAACGAAAAATTTTACACAATATTTTACTTTGTCACAAACATATTTTATATTTCACAAAAATAAATAAAAATTTCACAAAAATATTTTGTTTTTCACAAAAAAGGGACCCAGAAATTAAAACCTGGATCGACCCCTGAAGTATACACAATTAGGTTCATTGTTATATTTGATATGTCCAGCTTAGTGGATTATTAAAACCATAATAATTGATAATTTCATTCTTTATTATATAGTCTTTCTCAGATGCGAAAGTTTACTTATGAATTTTCACATAAGCCATGAAAACACAGGAATACTGGAATTTTTTTTTAAGTAAAACATACATAATATACGTGGGCAGTAAATTAATATTAATTTGAAAATAATTATATTTATAATCTATATTTATTACACTTATCATTTATTAATAAATTTTTATCTGTTTATTATTATTATTGATTGTATAAATATTTGTACCTGTTTATAGCTTGGACTATTGGTGTTTGGTATTTTGGGAGTAAGGCTTATTGACTACTCTAGTGTCTTAGACCTAAGGGGGAGTGTCCTCTGTGTGTGTGTGGGGGTGTCTTTCTAAAGGGTTCTAGCCCATATTTATAAAAGTTTCGGAGAAAACCACAAAAAACTCTGAACAGCTAGGCCGACAAGCACGCCCTGGGATCGAACCCGGCACCTCACATCTACCAACTTTGAGCGTAGAACCGCTTGGCCTTTGATAGGCCCTACAGCTTAGACTAATAATTTTTTTAAAAATCTGTACGAGTAAATATTAAATGTATTACAATTTATACATGTCCAGAAAGCATTCATATTTCTCTTGTCTCACGGTAATTATAAGAATTTCAGACGCAATTCAAGCTTGTTTAACATTCAGAATTATTGCTTTTTCATAAAAAGTTGCAATATCAGCAGTCATAAAAAAAAAAAAAAAAAAAGAAAAAAAAAGTTATATTTTTCTATAAAATATTTAAATACAAAATATTAGGCTATGCATTTTTATTTTACTGGTTAAATACATAATACTAAAAAAATTAAAATATACAATGTTGTATCGCAAATAAAATGATTTTCAACCAAAATTATTTATAAAATTATAAATTTTTAGAAAGGTTTTGTTTTTATATTAATCAAAATGTTAAAAACATTAACATGTTTACCTTTTAAAACATACTTATAAATAATATCGTATTGAAAACAACTATATTTTTGAAGTACACATAACTAAGTTTAACATATACTATATTAAGCATAGTTATAAATAAATTTCGTAATAATATATAAAAGTATCACAGCCACAGCATATTTTGAATGAACATAGAAATAACTCATAATAAAATTTGAAAAGCCTAATGTTTTGTTTTTTATATTAATCAAAATGTTGTAAAAATGTGTTTTTTAAAGAACATCAATCTATTTACTTTTCAAAAAATCTTTATAAACTATATTTTATTAAACTAAGTTTTTTTATGACAATTAAATTATAAATATAGGTTTATGACAGTTTTTGACAAGGAGGTTTTTGACGTGACGGTTTTAACCATGGTTTAAACCGTCAAAAACTGTCATGTGTCAAAAACCTGCCAACCCTGCTTGTAACTAAAAGGGATAAGCTCATACAATGAATTGTCGCTATACCGAGTTTGGTGGCATACTCGCCCATTTTCACTGTGAAAACTGTTTGCAGCAAAAGTTTAATGACTTTATATTTATATTTTCATAATTTTTTAGTTTAGTTATTAATAAACAACTCTTATGAATGTTACATTTCTTTCAATAATACATAAAAATAATGAAATTCTTACAACTACTCGGTATTGGCCGAATACTTAGTCCAAATTCGCCCGAGTAACGAGTACTCGGCAAATTAGCCGAGTACCGAGTACTCGGTACAGCTCTAAACCAAACCCAATTTTCTATACAAATATATGTATGATTTTTCAGAAAATGACTTTTGTACTTATTTTGTAATGTTTTCTAACAACAATGTTGAAATAAACATGGATTGTAGATCAATCGCATTATACACTTTCAAAATGTTAAAAGTTTGAATTTGTAGTTGAAACCAGCAAAATCATTAGTACAGGGCACGAAATTTCCTCTCGCCATTGGTGAGTGGAATTTTTACTGTGGCGAGTAAAAATTTGGTCTAGTTATAGGTAGAATTCTTACATGATAAGGTGACAGAAAACATTCTTTTTATAGATTTAAATATGGCAAAATCTTGCCATCTTATAACCTCATATTTAACCTCTCCTTTTTCTCTTCTTTGAGTGTTGAGTCTGTGTGCGCATTGACCGACAATCGTCCCAGCCTGAGAAAGGAAAAATGCATAAAAGTACACGCATAAAAGTTTTAATCTCTAGGCAGTTTCGTTTCTCCTGCTGTGATTTCTTTAAGCAGAGTGAGAATAGACAAGTAGAGAGCCTCTTTGCTAGACGCCCACAATCCAAGAGAAAAAAAATTCGAAAGTTTGTCTATGCGATATTGGCGCATGAAAATGATCCCGAGCCCTTTTAATGATACTGCCTATGTTTATTTTGTTGAATAATGATAAAAAAACAGTTAACATTTTCCAGTTTTTGCTGAAACACCAAGAATTTATGCTTGCTATGATTTGTAAGCAACAATTTTATCGAACATGTAATTCCGAAATGGCTATTTCAAATAACAACAATGAACAAGTTATACACATCGACATTCCATCTGATCATAAAAATAAAATGGACGAAAAAGATATTTCTGATGTAAAAAGTTAAATATATAAATAGGTAAATAAGGAAGCTTAATCTTGCATAATAAGATTTTCACAGGGTGTTGATTGAAAAAGTTTTTTTTTTCTCTTCTTTTTTTTTTTTTTTTTTTTTTTTTTTTTAATGACTCTTCCCATTGATAGATATTTTAACCTTTTTTTTCAGATCTCAAATATAATGCATTATAATAATTTTTGATTATAGATGATTATGAGACATGATGATATATACGATACACTTTTAATATATATAATTTTAGACATATTTGTAAAAGCATTTCAGATAGTTAGAAAAAATAAAAAAACCCAAAATGCGTAAAACAGAAAAAAAAAAAAAAAAAAAAAAAAAAAGACAACCCTATTTTGCAGCGAGTATAACTTTTTTTGGGGTGAGTGTAATCGGAGTTGAAATTTTAGGCCCTGCATTAGTATATTACAGAGAAAATTCAAGATCAAACAAGCAAAATCATTATTATGACCAACACAACAAGGAAGCGGTCTGAATAGCCTCCACACTAATTGCACTGATGGTCCAAATAGCAATGGCCACAAAAACCCTGAAAACTAATACCTGCATGCAGATAGGGCACGCTTATTAGTGATATATTACATGGCTACTTATTATAAGTGATATTTGAAGAGTTCTTAATACATCTTAAGGAAACAACTACATTTTAATTAAACATTAAAAATGAGTAATTTCTGCAAAAACAAAATAATTTAACATGAAATTCAAAGAAAGCAAAAATTTCAAAAACCCTGAATTCAGGGATAGCAAATGAAAAGTTTCACCCCTGAATAAAGCAACACTAAATAGTTATTAAAATCTAGTCTTCTGTGAAAAAAATTTATAATTATCTTATTAAAATACAATTTATATATATAAGCAAGAAAAAATAGAAACACATTTAGACCGTTCAAAATTAGTACAGATAGGTTTTAGAGACCTGCAAGTCAAATGAGGATATTTTCGAAAGTGATTAATATAGCCGTTAGTTTCACTAAACTAATGTAATTTTATTTTTTATGATATATATAAACAAACACTTACCTGAAAAAAAGAAGGGTAGTGCAAAAAAAATATATATACAGTGTGACTCCCGAATGTCGGATCTTATAATTGGTGACTGAAATAAAATTGTCGTAGTATGTGACAAAATATTTAATAAACACATACGTGAAACAATAATCTTTCAGTCTAGTTGATCATCAAAGACCCGTTAAAAATGTAATCTACAATACTTCTCAATAAAAAATTGTATTGATTTTGGAAAAAATAAAAAATAAAACGCGTATCATATTCTTAACAAGCCGCCACAAGCGGAGGAATACAGTACGTAAACAAACCAAACTAGCTAGCCCTGTCTTTAGCGAGCGCCAAGAGTTTTGGATCTGGATAAAGTACGCATGCGCTCCAAAGACCATGGACCATAGTATAAATTCGTGTGCATGAGTGATTTAAACTTTTTTGCTTTGAATTTTTTTTTTATTATTATGAATAACGATAAAATAGAATATCTATAATTAAAAAAATACTTCTTTTATTTTAAATATATAATAAATATTTAAAACAAACAATGAAGTTTCTTTTTTGCATTTAATAAAAAAAAATCTAACTATTTTATTGACTGCATTCAGATTAAACCAACCAACCACAGCCTCAGAAAACCGAATGACGCCTGTTCTGAATTCTGAGAATATGCAGTTCAAATACATGTATTGGCGGAGGAAAAAATAGTTCGATTTTTAAGCTAAATTATTTAAGAAACAAGAGTTTTTTGGGAAAAACGGGCGACGTCATGCTTCACAGACAAAATAAATTAATATCATATATCAATTTCATAAAATTTCTTCGAGCCGTTTTCGAGAAAAAAAACTCACACAAAACACATTTTTCCTTCGAAGTCTTAAATTACAACTCTAGATCTCAAAATATATACAATTTTGAAGTGTGAAACCTTCAGGATAGCATCAGACAGAAGAAAAAAGGTTATTCTGAAAACATCAGATCAAAATATCTCCTATTTACTGAGATATTAAATGTCGGCGTTTCCAAATCCCTTTGATGTTAAATTAGCTGTATAATAGAGTGTCGCTGCTAAGCTTTGTTTGAGCTTTGCTGCGTCACTCAAAAAACTGCCGTTTTTTATGATTATTTGGGGTGTTTTGGTAAGAAAATGGCAAACTGGAAACCGGAATATGTAAAAAATAAGAGAAATATTGCGATTAAAAAAAAAAAAAAAAGAAAAGAAAAAGAAAGAAAGAAACAGAAACTAATTGTTTTTATTGATTTTTTTTTTTTTTTTTCTGGGCACAAATACTCTCAAATATCCTCCTTACTACAAATGTTCGTGTTTTAGAACTTTCTACCTATATAGCTCCTCAGTTCAAAAGACATTTAACGGTTAAAATAATCGTTGTTGCTCTCCAACTGGTGGGTATAAAACTATCAAACTGGTGGGTATAAAATCATCAAACAATGATAGAAATTGGGGAGGGGGCGTATCAAGAAAACGGTCGGGGATTGGGCAAAATGGTAATCATATTCGGATTCAGGATGTCATTTTACATAAGAATATGCTGAAATGGTGTCAGATACAACTTTCATGCCGAGCAATGTTATTACAAAAGAATACATTAAAAAATTTCCGGCATTAAGATTACTTAAAGCCGTAATAACTTGGCATTTCTGTATATATATATAGTTGTATATATATATATATAGCAACACAATATTATCAGTGCAAAAATTTGAAATTTAAAGATGATTTAATTTCAGTATTAAAACAATTATTCGGATCATAAGCGAAGCCTACCCAATTCAAACCAAAAAAGAAATAAGGGAGGCATACTATTGTAACAATCGCAGCTATCGTAGATCACGGGGTCAATCCTGAGTACGTCCGAATGCGATAAAATGGGCGATACGTTCGTTAGTGACGTCATTTTGATGTCATCCGCCTATCCCATAAGCCCAAAGCAATTCTGCGACCAATTTTATCGCAACCGATTATTTCGCCAGTTACGATATAGTCGCAAGTGAATATCACCGTTCAAAAAAGCGTGATAAACCTGATATTGCATCCTAAAATTCAGCCATCGTCCATTACATTACATGCGTTTGCTCATTTTTACTTTCCGAACACTATAGTGAGGAAAGTATTGTAATCATGTCAAAAATCCGAATTTGAGATTTTGATGTTTCTATACGTTTCAAGGTCCAATGAGTCCGTTTTCACTATTTTTGTGATGATGTATGTATGTGTGAGTGTATGTATGTGTGTATGTATGTGTGTATGTCTGTGAGTGAACACGCTAGCGTCTAAACGCTTTGTTCGAATAAGCTGAAAGTTGGTACGTATATTGTAAATCACCATAGTACGAACCCTATAGATTTTGGTGAATTTAGCTCTTAGAAAAATTCTTTATCATTACGGCCTATGGGACCAATATCTTAAAAGTGCGATAGCATCTAAACGCTTTATTCAATTGAGCAAAAAATTTATACATATATTATAGGTCACAGATACTCAACCTGTATAGATTTTGGAGAATCTAGGACTTATAGTTTTCTTACAGGGACATAAAGAAAAATTCTTTATCATTATGGCCAATGGGGCCAAATTTTTAAAAGTGTGATAGCGTCTAAACGTTTTATTAATATAAACAAAAAATTTGTACACATGTTATAGGTCACAGTTGTACATACTGTATAGATTTTGGTGAATCTAGCACTTACAGTTTTTTTACAGGGACACAAAGAAAAAATGTTTATCATTATGTCCTATGGGACCAAATTTTTAAAAGTTCGATAGCATCTAAACGCCTTATTCAATTGAGCAAAAAATTTATACATATATTATAGGTCACAGATACTCAACCTGTATAGATTTTGGAGAATCTAGGACTTATAGTTTTCTTACAGGGACATAAAGAAAAATTCTTTATCATTATGGCCAATGGGGCCAAATTTTTAAAAGTGTGATAGCGTCTAAACGTTTTATTAATATAAACAAAAAATTTGTACACATGTTATAGGTCACAGTTGTACATACTGTATAGATTTTGGTGAATCTAGCACTTACAGTTTTTTTACAGGGACACAAAGAAAAAATGTTTATCATTATGTCCTATGGGACCAAATTTTTAAAAGTTCGATAGCATCTAAACGCCTTATTCAATTGAGCTGAAAATTTATATGAATATTATAAATCACTGTTGCACTAACTATAAGCATTTTGGTGAGTCTAGCATTTATAGGATTTTACAGGGATACAACGAAAAATTCTTTATCATTATGATCTATTCGCTCAAAGATCAGTAGCGTTAAATAAAACATCGTGTAATATATGGAGAAAAATACTCAAACACTCTATTATGGTTTTCTCCTATTTGTTTGTTTAACAACTCCTCTTTCTTTACTTTATCTACAAAACCGTTAATTACTCAATGTTCGGAAAGTCGACTGGAGTCACTCTAGATTTTTTTATTTTCTAAAGTTTCTTGTATTTTGAATGTTGGCTTTTTACTATGTAGAATCAAAATTTTAAGGATTTCCTATTAAAACTTCAGGTAAGTAATTAACTTATTTTTGTTGAGTGTGAATGTATATATATATTTTTAATGCAGTATGTACGTATATTTTCAATATTTTATATACCTAATCAACAGATTTATCGTTTTTTCTTTAAAATGACGTATCTGTTTAAAAAAAAATACATAGAACGAATTTTGAATCAGTAGTAATTTTCTATTATACTGATGGTTCAATCATCAACATAAATACCAGAGATAATAAAGCTATTTATTTATTTTTTAGTTGTTGATGTATCTTATCTGTTTCCATATTATGTACAAATAACTAAAAATATTTATTTAATCTGTGCTTATATGCAGTGTAATCTCATATTAGTATTTCTATATTTGCATCACCTCCGAAAAGTTTACATATATAATTAACACTATCTTGTTTTGTATTCAGATCTCAGAATATATAAAATAAGTGTAATAGTATTAAAACATTACTATTTTATTTTCTGCTAAAGATGTACATTGTATGAAAGTTTTAATATGTCTGTTTTTCCCTCAGTATCTTTAATGACTTGTCTATATTTAATTGATATATGAAATATTTCAAATGCTGCTTAAATTTGCATTCTGACAATCAACTCTAATAAAAAAAAAATTCTTTTATACCTAAAATCTTTCATTATATAATGAGATATAAAAAGAATTGAGCTTATTTTTGGTAAGTATTATTTTAATTTTTTGTTATTATTGATAATATGCTGATTCTTCAAAGGCAAATCAGTAAGTATTCTAAGTGAACACGTGAGTTTAGCCAGGATCTAATCTGATGTGAAGAAAACGCTGATTCTGACCCTGAAGTTTTAGTAACGTCTGAATGAGGCCAGTTTTAATATATTAGCGTAACATATTAAGTTCTACTTCGGATAAAATTGTTCATTCATCTAAAGGGAAGAAAACATTGAGGAAGAATTGAAACATTGAAAGGAGAATTTGACATGTAAATTTTGTAAGTACAATTATTGGAATCGAACAGTGGAATACAGAAATTTCTACCGCCAGATGGCGCTGTAATATTTTCAAATTTCAACTTCTAATTATGATTAAATTATTTTTAATACATCATTCGAAAGATATTTTAAAGTTCTTTTAAATTATTGAAAGTTTTCACCAGATTTACACGTTTTGAGGGGTCCTGAATCAGTTTTATTTTATGGCGCTGTAATATTTTCAAATTTCAATATTTCAATTTCAAATTATGATTACATTTTTTTAATACATCATTCGAAAGATATTTTAAATTTCTTTTATATTATGGAAAGTTTTTACCAGATTTACACGTTTTGATGTGTCCTGAATAAGTTTTCTTTTGTATCTCAGCTACTAATTAAAATAATTTCATAAGTAATACATCATTAGAAAGCTTTTTTGATTTGAAATCGAACAGTGGAATACAGAAATTTCTACCGCCAGATGGCGCTGTAATATTTTCAAATTTCAATATTTCAGTTCCTAATTATGATTAAATTATTTTTAATACATCATTCGAAAGATATTTTAAAGTTCTTTTAAATTATCGAAAGTTTTCACCAGATTTACACGTTTTGAGGTTTCCTGATTACGTTTTCTTTTGCATCTCAGCCAATTCAGTTAGATCGTTCAAAATTGGTATACGTAGGTTAATTAAGAGGGCCTAAAAGGGCGGAGAAGAAATAGGCGTGCACCGCGCGCGTATCCCCTAAGTTGTGCACGCGCAGAGCGCACGGGACTGCGCTGCCGAAGGCAGTGGGGACCCGTCCCGACTTTTTAACCAATGAGAATTGATTTTTCTTATTTTCTTCTCTTAACCCTTTCCAAGACAATTCGGATCCTTTAAATTACACTGCCACCGGAATTCATGAACTAAATTAAAGTAAAAGAAATTTTGAATTTTAAGGTTAAAAAAAACAACCTTTTCTGATATGTTACAAACGTAAGTTTTTTCTAAAAAATTTCTGGGATGAATTCTTCCAATTGGGAAGTGAAATTAGGTGGGATATATATATCCCACCGCGCATGAAAGGGTTAAGAATAAATATTTGATTTGAGGAGGAATATGTGTGCGCAGCGCGCAGCTCTTGTTAAATCTTCTCTTAAACCTCTTTCTTCAATTACTTGGAATAGGAAACCCGTACCCAGAAAAATGAGTGACAGAGTTGACATCTTCTATTACTCGGACAACACTAAAACTAGATTGAGATCGATGAATGATGTCAAACAATATTGTGATAAACACAATTTAATTTTTGACTCTAGATTTTTTTTATTTGTCTACTAGTAATAAGTTCGAGAGGGTAGTTGATCAGCAAAACTCGGATAACCCAACTTGAAGTTTAACTCATAAAAAATCATGACTAGTTATCCCTGTACCTAAAACATATAATCAGGCCGTTAAATCTTCAGAATGTGTTGAATGGAAAAATGCCATGGATGATGAGATAAATAATATGAAAACTCGTAAAGTTTGGCATCTGGTTAATTTACCGGAGGGGAAAAAAGTTTTGGGAAATAGATGGGTATACGCCGTTAAAAGAGATGAGCTAGGAAACGTTGCCCGCTTTAAAGCGAGGCTCGTGGCCCAGGGCTTTCATCAGATAAAGGGGGACACTTATGACGAGACGTTTTCACCCGTCGTTAATTTCTCAGTAATAAGTTTCTTTTTTTCATTATTGGTCCCATGTTATAAATGGCATAACTTTCAATGCGATATAAAATGTGCTTATCTTTATGCACCTTTAAAAGAAGAAATTTATATGTCTCAGTCGAAAGGATATGTTGTAAAGGGAGGGGAAAATCTCGTTTGTAAACTAGACATAGCGTTATACGGCCTTCATCAGAGTGGTCGGCTCTGGTATTATGAGTTAAATAAAGTACTATTAGATTTGGGGTTTAATAAATTTAACTGGTGTAATTGTTCATATTATTTTGAAAATTATATTGTTTTATTAGTTTATGTAGATGATTTAGTTTTGTTTGGTAAAAATCAATTTCAAATAGATAAAATTCTTAATTTATTAAAATGTAAATTTGATATAAAAATCTTAGGTAAAACCAAGAAGTTACTTGGTGTAGAATTTAATTATGAAAACAATTCAGAACAATTTTTTCAGGAATTATATATTAATGAAGTGTATGACAGGTTTAAGTCGTTTAATATTCCTTTTTGTTCGTTACCTATTGTAAAAGGCATTAAGTATTCTAAAAAAGATTGTCCTACTAATCAAAATGAAATTTATGAAATGTCTAGATTTCCATATCGGAATATCTTAGGATGTTTATCTTTCATTGCAAATAGGACACGACCTGATATTGCCTACGCAGTTAAGTCAATTTCAAAATTCACCGTGGTTTAATCATTGGAATGGGTTAATTAAATTACTTGGGTATGTTTCGTGTACTCGAGATTTAAAATTAAATTTAAATTGTTTTAATCCATGTTTAACTGCTTTCTCTGACGCTGATTTCGCGATGAATAGGGATGACTTCGTATCAATGGGGGGACAAATTTTATTTTTGGATAATAGCCCTATTTCTTGGAAAACTTTTAAGCAAAAAAGTATTTGTCTTTCAACCATGGAAAGCGAATTTGTATCCATGTGTGATGGGGTTAAAGAATTAATGTAGTTTGATAATATATTACGAGATTGTATTGATTTTAAATTAATTTCTGTTTCATATGAACCACCAATACTTTTTGCTGATAACCAAGCGGCTATTAATTTTACGAGATCTCCTATAGAAAATAACAAATCGAAACATATTAATGTAAAGTTATTTTTCATCCGTGAATGGTTATTTGAGGAACGGTTTGATTTAAAATATGTAAATACTAAAGTTAACTTTGCCGATCCCTTCACAAAGCCCCTTACTAAAAGTGATATGTCTAAATTTGTAAATAAGGTATTTATTAAGTAAATGTATATAGAGTAAATTTAAATTTTTTTTTGAACGTATAATATATATTTATTTTTTTTGAAATTGAAAAGTGTTTTTTAGAGGGATATATATGCATTTTCTTGGTGGGTTTTTCCGCGTTTTCCATTGTGTAGTGATGTATAGTTTAGTTTAACTTTTTGTATGAGAGAAATTCGTGGCGCCACGTGTAATTGGTTATGTGCATGTTATATAAATGTTTCATATATTTGTGAATATCATCGTTTTTATATTTGACAGTGGGGAATGGGGGAAAAAAGGTTTCCTTGAAATGCTGTGCATATTTGCTCTGTATTAATATCTTGTTTTTTCTTTTAGTATATGTGTATAGTATATTGATAATGCTACTTGTTTTTGAAATTGTGATTTGGACTCTTGGACTTATGATTTACAAGAATGACAAACCTTCCAGTTTTGTGTGAAGTATATTCTGTAGAAAATATATGGAAAAAAGATTATATCTGTCGTCAAGTCACTAAATATCCAAGGAGTTTTTATTTATTTTTATTTTTTTTCTAATAAAGTTTATATTGTAATTGCTGACGTTTGTGTTTGTCGAATCAACACGGTGGGGGGCCTTGTTGTAAAATTTGTTACCTTTCCGTGTTGATTCTCAAGTTTAAATTTAAATTCATTTACTACTTAAATATAATTTAAATGATTTATTTTATAACCTTTAAAGTCTAAATTATTAATTAAATGAAATATAGCGTTTAGTGCTATTATCTATTTGATACTGCCATTGAGTTAAAGATACATTAAAATTAAAGACAAAAACTTAATGATTAAAAGTTATATTTCTTATTAATATAATTTTGTTTAAGTCATTTGAAATAACTTTAATTTACTTACCTCATATTTAAAAGCATATTTTGTTAAAATTAACTTAAAGAAAATATGTTTAAATCCTTTCACGGATTGTTTGTTTTATCTCTACCTAACACGGAGATGTTGTATTTTTCAACTGCAGAGTCTTTTTGCTTAGCCCATAGATGGCGGCTGACTCGTAGCATCATGTTGCTATGGTTATGGGAGGCGTTGCCGAGTGTACAGCATCGAGTGGCTGTCACTTTGAATCCGTTCGCTTCTATAAAAGGAGGTAAGGAATATGTAATAGTTCTCTTAGCTCTTAAGCTCTTGGGCTCTTAGCCTCTTAGCCTCTTATGTTTTTTCAGTTTAGCTCAAAGTCATGAGCTGGTATTTTAATTTAGTTATAAAGTGTTTAGTTTTATAATGATTGTAAATTACGTTTTTGTGACTTGATATTCTCGACGATACGTTTAGTGTATCTAGTTATGTCACAAAGTAAACGTCGTTTTCTATTTAAACTGTACATGGCAGTATTTTAAAAGTCTTTAACCTTTCGTCAGCAAAGTATCTATTCAACTATTGTTTCTACTTATTTAATGCTACTCATCATTTTGTTTCAAGTTTAATAAACAGTTTTGTTAAACTTATTTGTCTTCAATGAATGCCACACATATTTATCATTTTTATAGTTTATTAGAGCTGAGCAACTATCGTATATTTCACTGCTAATTCTGCTAATTAATATATGTGACAATTGATTTTTTCACAACAATACCTTCGCACGTGCGCGCGCATGGTTCTGCGCTTCCGAAGGAAGTGGGGACCCGGTATGAGTTTTTACCCGATCAGAAATGATTATTTTAGGGGGCACGAAAGGTCAGGGAAGGAATAGGCGCGCGCTGCGCGTGTATACCTTAACTTGTGCGCGCGCAGCCCGCACGGGACTGCGCTGCCGAAGGCAGTGGGGACCTGTGGGTCTATTCTGGCCTGTTCGCTTCGTTATATTCCTTCGGAATTCAACGATCTTCGGAATATAACGATAATTTGATATTCTGGGCTGTTGTGATCGAAATTTTAGCGATATTTATCTTCGTTATTTTTCGAGAGCTCTAAGGCTGTCGTTGAGTGGCTCTTGTATTCGTTCCAATATGGCGAGCCCTTTTGGTATTATAAAGGTGTTTAATCATTTTTTTTTTTTTAAGAAATAGTTATGATTTATGAAATAAGGAAACTTGGTTAAAGAAATGTTAGCAAAGCTTAAAATACATAGAATGTAAACAAAAATTAATCACTTTTTCTCACACATATCCAAATTTAAATAAAGTGAAAACGGAATAAAATACAAACTTTATTATTTTAAAATTATGAAAAGTTCAACTGTATTTGAGAACCTATTTATTTATTTATTTATTATTATTATTATTATATATATTTAAGTAATTGTTTTGAATGACTCTAAACGATTGCATACATAATTTAATTTTTTGATTTAATGTTTATTTTTTAAATTTATGATTTAATTTAATATTTTGGGTATAGTAAATCTTCTAAACAATTTTAAAGCTTATTATTTTTTAAAAAGCAATGCATTATTCATCATATACATTTATGTAAAAAATTAAGTAATGTACTTTTCATATAAATTTACAAATAATTTTCTAGAAATTAATATATAGATTAAATCAAACTTCTATATACTTTTTTTTTTTTTTTTTTTGGACGGGGGGGGGGTTGAAAAGTTAAAACATTATTTAAAAACAATTCACATTTAATTTAATAAAATCAAACAAATTTTATGGTATTAATATAAAACACTCATTAAATATTTTTTATCATCTCTATAGACAGTGACTTTATAAGTTTTAACTTCAAATATTTAAATAAAAATGTGTTTATAAATAGAGAAAAATATTTTTATGTTTTATTTAATAAATTAGAAAAAATGAATAATATAAAAACTTTCTTCTTTTAAAATTATAAAAATTTCAGCTGTAGTTGTAAATCTTTTTTTTTTTTTTTTAATAATTATTTTGAATGATTCTAAACAATTGCATACTTCTATTTAATATTTTGGGCTTAGTAAATCTAAACAACTTTAAAGCTTAATATATTTTAGAAAGCAATATATTATTCATATATTTATGTAAAAAATTAAGAAACGTACTTTTCATATAAATATACAAATAATTTTCTAGAAATTAGTATATACAGTGTAAATCAAACAATTATATACTTTCTTTTCTTTTTTCAAAAAGAAAAGATCTAATATCATTAAAATAAATTCCCGTTTAATTTAATAAAATCGAACAAATTTTATCACATTAGTCCAAATCAATATTTAAATATTTATATCATTTCAATAGGCAATGGCTATATAAATTTTAACTTCAATTATTTAAGTAAAAATAAATTTATAAATAAAGAAAAATATTTTTATGTTTTACTCACTAAATTAGCGTTACAGTTTAATCAATTTTACTCAAATATATCTAAATATCAAATATTTCAATTGCACTTAAACAAAAAATATAGTTCAAACAAGGTGCATTGTACGTACTACATTAAAAAATTAATTTTTGGAAAAAAATAATTAAAACATGAGTGCATACCATGTAAATAAAATAAAACTATTATTTTGAATCTTTAGAAAGTGATACTTCCTCTTTATTTTGCCGAGTAAATAATTTTATCGTGTGGCCGATTTCATTTTAACAGCCAGTCTAATATAAAAATTTACTTGGCTATTTTAAATTTCCTTCTCATTGAGATGATACAATTAAATTGAACTGGAAAACTGCTCTGCTACAACACATAAAAGAATCCACACTGTGTCTTTGTTTTTTATTTTTTTCATTTTCACAACAAACAAATTAACAAACAAACAACCTATATTTAACAAAACATGGCGATCATTGTCGTCTGCTCTTACACTTGTAATCAGAATAAAACAATTCATGTGCTTCGTCCTGATTGGATGAAAGAGTTAACCTCGAACGCAGTTTTTCCCCACCTCGTTTGATTATAACGTTCGTAGGGCAGAATTGCTCTACCACGGAATATCGTTATGAAAGAGATTTCGATCGAAAAAATAACGATCAGTTTGTCTTTTTAACGTACAGGCCAGAATAGACCCACTGGTCCGACTTTGTACCCGATGAAAAATGATTTTTTAAATTTTCTTTTCTTAAAATAAAAATTTGACTTGAGAAGCAATATGTGCACGCAGCGCATGTATATCTTCACACGTGCGCGCGCAGCGCGCATGGGTCTGCGTTGCCGAAGGCAGTGGGGACCTGGTGCGAATTTTTACCTGATCAGAAATGTTTTTTTTTTTTTTTTTATTGGGCACGAAAGGTCAGGGAAGGAATACGCGCGGGGCTGCGCTGCCGAAGGCAGTGGGGACCCGGGCCGACTTTTTACCGAATCATAAATGATTTTTTTTTTTTTTTTTCTTTTCTTAACACTAAAAGTTACTGTTAGCGATTCATTAATTTTAGTGATTCATTTGAAAATACTGACCCGCTAGCGGGCGAAGCTCGCTAGTTATATATAAATTACAGATCAGAATATAGAAATAGAAATTACAATTTAATATTATGACTCTTTAAATTTATATTAATCAATTAGGAAAAAGAAATTATGCCAAAGTAATGCAAAAAATTATCGGAGAATTCATATATTTTTCACATCAGAATTACGCTTATCAATTTGAAAAAAAAAAAATAAAATAAAATAAAAAATATATATATATATATATATATATATATATATATATATAGTAATTTTCAAATGAAAACAATTGACAATATTCTCCCCAATGAACTCATTTTTTTTTTTTATGCATGTGGGGTATTCTTAAGAGGACCTAGTCTGTTTTTACATGATTTCTAAAAAATATAAAACACTTCTTACGATATATCCAGTAGCAGAAACCATCAGCATGGCAGAGAGTTCTGCAGATTAATTTAACATCTTAAAAACAAATACTTTGCTTAAAATTACAAATGTAATTTTCATTATGTCTCTACATCATTATACTTATTGCATCTTCTCAATTTATTGTATTTGTAGATGCAAATTTCACATATTTCATAAACTGTTAATACTTCTTGTGCTGGGTTAGAGTTTTGAATGTGAAAGTCAAGTGTCTTCAGCGTCCAACTATTTTTTCTTACTTGCCAAAATGGTCTACTCTGATGTAATATTAAAAAAAAAGTTTATTGGGATATTAATTGGGTAAAACTTAAAAACAAAGTTAAAAAATGAATACATTTTTACTTAAAAAATAAAATTCTAATTGTATATAATCAAAGTGATAGCAATAAGTAAAAAGGTTTTTAAAATATATTAAAAAAAAATTCTGCAAATAGTATTTATCTATTTATCTATTTGACTTTTTTTTTTTTTTTTTTTTTTAAGTTTATATATCTGTTGGAACTGATCAAACTTGGTCCAACATACCTGTATTACCGACAAATTTTGTTTTCCTGCTGATACAGGCATAAAACTCTTATTAAGAATCCTCTTTCCCCCTCCCCCACTTTTCATAATGTGTTTTAAGAAATATTGTGAGAAAATACATTCAAAAATATCCGCAATATATTTATCAGGCATTAAAAATTAATAGTAACAATCTCCAACACTTCTAACTCATACTTTTATATTTTGGCCTCTTTGCCTTCCCCCCTTTCCTGTCTCTTTTAATAATTTTTCCTTTTTGAAAATATTTGCAATTGATTTGTAGGCCCCCACAACCTATATATACAAATTTTGAACGGTCTAATTCAATTTTTATTTTTATTTTTTTGCCCCCTTGCTCCACCCCCTTTTCTGCACCTCCTAATAATTTAACATTTTGAAAAATATTTAATTTGTAGGCCCCCAGAAACTACTATGTGCTAATTTTGAGCAGTCTAACTCTCAAAAAAGTCTAACTCTCACTCTAACTCTATTTCTATTTTTTTCCCCTTCACGTCCTTACCCACGCTCTTAATAATCAAGTTCGGAAATATCTTCATTCGATTTTTAGGCCTCAAAAACTTCCATGTACCAATATTAAACGTTCTAACTGTAAATAGACAAAAATACTTCTTCACACACCGTAAACTTTAAGCCAGCACAACCGGTTTCGAAAGGACGTAACCTTCCTTCATCAGGTGCAAAAAAACACGTGCCTTGGAGGCAAAAGGAAGACTGAAAGCAAGGCAGAATCCAGAGGGGGAGGAGCAACACAAATAACCAATAATAATTCTAACTACTTTTGAATTTAATAACAAATTTTATAAACAGAGTGATGGTTTAAGTATGGGTAATCCTTTATCTCCTATTCTTGCCGATATTTATATGTATTATTTTGAGGAAAAATTATTTAAGATGTTAAATTTAAAATGCTGGTTGCGTTACGTAGATGACACTTTCATTCTTGTTGAAAATCTGTTCGATGTTCCTGCCATTCTTAATATTGCTAATGCTATTGATCCCCATACACTTTCATTCTTGTTGAAAATCCGTTTGATGTTTCTGCCATTCTTAATATTGCTAATGCTATTGATCCCCATATTCAGTTTACCTTCGAGTTAGAAAATTGTATTTAACTTCCCTTTCTTCATGTTTTAGTTACTAGGTGCGATTCCTCTTTTAAAACCTCTGTGTACAGGAAACCTTTCTCTGTTTTTAACCCTCCCCATGCTCTCTCTAATCATCCGGCTAAACAAAAAATTGGCACTTTTTACACTTACGTGTATCGTGCCCTTAACATTTGTTCTGATACTTCATCTCTTAAGGAAGAACTCAATTATTTAAAGTCCGTTGCTATTAAAAGAGGTTTTAGACCTTCTATAATTGATAAAGCTATCAAAAAGTTCAGTAGGCCAACTTATAATTCTACTCTTTCCATTGATGATTAAATTAAACCTGATAATCATGTTGTCTTGCCTTTTTATCCCCCCTTATATTTTAAATTAGCCAAAGTTTTGAAGCGTTTCAATTTTCACGTTATTTTTAAACCTGTCAATAAATTCCAATTCCCTTCAACTAAATCCCCTGTTCCCGAGCTTCATAAGTGGGGTATCTATAATGTACCTTGTGATAATTGTGATTTGTCTTATATTGGTCAAACAAAAATAAATCATGAATGCTGTTTACGTGAACATTCTCGGTATGTTGTTAACCAAGAAATTTCTAAATCTTCTATTGCAAAGCACAGTTGGGAATTTGATCATAATTTTAATTTTAAGAGTGCCAAAATTATCTTTCATGCCAAACACGTTTCTGAACTGGATTTTTTGGAAAATTTAGCTATTTATCTTAATCATGATAAAATTGTCAATGAAAAATCTGATTCCACTTTGCTGTCTACAGCCTGGAAAATTTTGTTTAATTCAATTAAATAATTTCCTTCATTATGTTTATAACACAATAATAGTTATAATTAAATAATTCTAAAAAATAATAATAATAATAATAATAATAATAAATTTTATTAAATTTACTTATTAGTATAATATTAAATTAAATAAATAAATAAATAAATAATAATAAAAAATAATAATAAAATAAAAAAAAATAAAAAAACGAAAAAAAAAAATAATAATTGTTTATTTCTTTCCTCCCTCCTTTTGTTTTTGTGTGTGCATGTGTGTTCCTCTCTGATTGGTCCTGCATGATGCTTCCTATTAATTGTTTGTGTTGCTCCTCCCTCTCTGTATTCTGCCCTGCTTTCAGTCTTGCTTTTGCCTCCAAGGCAGTAGCACGTGTTTTTTTTTTTGCACCTGATGAAGGAAGGCTACGTCCTTTCGAAACCGGTTGTGCTGGCTTAAAATTTATGGTGTGTGAAGAAGCATTTTTGTCTATTTATCGTTTGTACACCAGTTTTGCATTTAGTTTTGGTTCTAACTAAATTTCTATTTTTTTACCCATAAGCTCACCTCCCTTCCCACCTCTCCTGGAATAAATTTATAAAAATTCCAGAAATTTGTATTAACTATATTTTAAATAAAAAAATTTATGGATATCTGTTATAAAAGTTTTTGGGGAATCACGTTTTCGCCCCCAAAATTTGTAAAATCGCTTCTTAGTCAGTGTCTATGTCACAGAAGGAATGTTTTTCCACAATTTCATGCTTCTAGGTCCAGGGATTTGGGCTGGGCGATGATGAATTACTCACTCATTCAGGACAAACGACTTTATATGTATATCGATTTACCAAATTAAAATTTATAAATATTTTTAATAATGTTCTTCATTCACTCAAATAAATACTATTTTCAAGGTATCCTCTTGTCAGATATAAATCTATAAAATAATTACGAGACAATAAAAAGAACTTTTTATATACATGTTTTTAAATTTTCTATTGAATCAGATAAACGCTACCGAAGGCAGCGGGAACGAGAAATAATTGGCTAAAAGTATTAAAAAATATGCATTGTCACCGTGTTCTGAGATATTCTGAATGTTTTAAATGTCTAGCTAATCAGGAAACTATATGATTGCTGAATCATATAAACGCTACCGAAGGCAGCAGGGACCCGAAACAGTTGGCTAAAAGTATTTAAAAAATGCATTGTTATCATGTTTTGAGCTTTTCTAAAAGTTTCAAATGTCTAGCTAGACGGGAAGTTATTTAAATAATTTTTCTGTCGAATCATATACACGCTGCCGAAGGCAGCAGGGACCCGAAACAGTTGGCTAAAAGTATTGAAAAAAAAAATGCATTGTCCCCGTGTTCTGAACTCTTCTGAAAGTTTCAAATATCTAGCTAGTCCGGAAGTTATTTAAATAAATTTTGTGTTGAATCATATAAACGCTGCTGAAGGTACAGTCGGTAACAAAAGTGTCCGAACACTAGCAAAAATTCCTATGTAAAAAAAGTACACTTCATAGGGTTTTGTTAAATAAATCCTTGTCGAATCCTGTCCTCAGTCAGTGTAAAAACACGATTCGATAAGGATTTATTTAACAAAACCGTATGAAGTGTACTTTTTTTACATAAGAATTTTTGCTAGTGTTCGGACACTTTTGTTACCGACTGTAGCAGGGACCCGAAACACTTGGCTAAAAGTATTAAAAAAAATGCATTGTGACTGTGTTCTGAACTCTTCTGAAAGTTTCAAACGTCTAGCTAGTCGGGAAGTTATTTAAAGAAATTTTGTGTTGAATCATATAAACGCTGCTGAACGCAGCAGGGACCCGAAACAGTTGGCTAAAAGTATTAACAAAATGCATTATCATCGTGTTCTGATCTATTCTGAGAGTTTCAAATGTCTAGCTAGTCGGAAAGTTATTTAAATAAATTTTGTGATGAATAATACAAACGCTGGTGAAGGCAGTAGGGACCCAAAAGAGTTAACTAAACGTATTTAAAAAATGCATTATTATCGTGTTTTGAGCTTTTCTAAAAGTTTGAAATGTCTAGCTAGTCGGTAAGTTATTTAAATAAGTTTTGTGTTGAATCATTTAAACGCTGCCGAAGGCAGCAGAGACCCGAAACAGTTGGCTAAAAGTATTAAAAAAATGCGTTTTTATTGTGTTTTGAGATTTTCTAAAAGTTTTAAATATCGGGAAGTTATTTAAATAATTTAAATACTAATTTAAATTTATTTAAAATTAGTTATTTCCTAGTCGGGAACTTATTTAAATAAATTTTGTGCTGAATCATATAAAGCTGCCGAAAGCAGCAGGGACCCGAAACAGTTGACTAAAAGAATTAAAAAATGCGTTGACAGTGTGTTCTGAACTCTTCTGAAAGTTTCAAATATCTAGCTAGTCGGAAAGTTATTTAAATAAATTTTGTGATGAATAATACAAACGCTGTCGAAGGCAGCAGGGACCCAAAAAAGGTAGCTAAAAGTATTAAAAAAATACATTGTTATCATGTTTTCAGCTTTTCTAAAAGTTTCAAATGTCTAGCTTGTCGGGAAGTTATTTAAATAAATTTTCTGTCGAATCACATAAACACTGCCGAAGGCAGCAGGGACCCGAAACAGTTGGCTAAAGGTATTAAAAAATGCATTGCCACCGTGTTCTGAACTCTTCGGCAAGTTTCAAATCTCTAGCTAGTCGGGAAGTTAGTTAAATAAATTTTCTGTTGAATTGTAAAACATTCTCTGGTCCCTGAACACATAAAAATCCCCACCTCCCAGCCATTCCCGTGCAACCTCCTGCCTTCTATTGTTCTCCAACACAAGAGTGGCTCCAGCACCATAACACAAAGTAACAACCTGTTCTGAGTCATGTGCAGGTTCATCATCCTTATGAGTGCTAAGTCCTTAAGTCCCAGTTGGATAGTAGACCACTAGACAAGCATTTGGTTTACCTAGCCGCAAATCCCTAACAACCTCTGCACACAGATGCTCTACTTCTGAGAAGGCCCCAAATGGGTTATTTTTTACGGCCTATCAGCAAAAAGCCACTCAAAACGATCCCCTTTACGACCCCTTGCAATTAAGCCATCATTAATGTTAAGCTTCCTAACAAATTTCTGCATTGATGCCTTCTCAGAAACGCTAAGACGGCCACGCTCTACACTCTTAAAAACAGAGCACACAGGACGAGAATTAAGAAGTTAAAACATCAACTGAAGATGTAACAGGTAAATACTTACCTGTCTTAGCATGGACACCTCTGGAAAACATTCCGAAGGAAAACTGCTGAAGTAGCTTCAAGTCTTTCAAAACCTAGAAACATTTAGATATTATTCTGACTAATATAATAAATAAAAATGAAAGATTTCCTTTAAAAAAGAAATAAAAAATAAATTTGAATTAAATTTGAAATTTTAATAAGTTTTAACATTTTGGTAATGTCTTCTTATATTTAAAAAAATAAAAAAAGGGGTGATTTCCCTTTTAAGTAAATAGATGTAAAATAAAAAGTTGTTACTCGTATATTATAAAAATTATACATAAACATAGCTGTAGAAATGTAAGGTGAGAATATTAACTGAGAACGAGAATATTCTGAGAATATTCTCCGATGCTCCAAATTCAGAGAAGAGAACAATCGAGAATATTCTTATTTTTCTTAAATTTATAAAGCAATTTCCTGTTTATGACCTGAATTATAAAACTTATTCATAATTATTAGATTTTAAAGGCACAACTAGAACAAACAAACTTTATTTCACGATATTCTCTTTACAATTCATAATTTTCAATTTAAGTAGGGGAAAGTTGGATAAAACGGGATAGTCTGACAAAACGGGATATGTCGCCTAGGGTCCTGTCTAGTACTGCTATCGAGCGGACGATGACAGAAACTTGTTCTCGGCCGTCATTACACCATTCTCATTTTGCCCCGCCTCGAGACCACTAGTTGATGGAAAGTTGTAGCTCTTAGAACTTTTTTACTTTGATTTCTTGGAACTTTCTACATTTACATGCGTTGTTTTCTAGATTATACTGCCTACATACATATATGGGAATACAATTCCAGTGAGTATTACATTGATTAAGCATTTATTAACGAACATTCTCATGTGCAATCTATCTAATTTTCCTTTCACGTTTAGGCATCAGCCATGTTTGTTTTGAAAAGTGTCGGAGTTGGACAAAACGGGACACTTATGAGTTGGATAAAACGGGATACATTTTTTTTTATGCCGTATATTCGTCACTCCTATGTTTGTATTTCCTCGAGTGAAGGAAAACCCACGACTCATGGATGATGCTTTTCCAGTATCATTTGCAGTATATCACAAGACCGGCTGGATCACGAAGGAGACCTTCATTGTTTGGTTTAAAAAAATCGTAGAATTTTCCAACCCTGCCCATGAGAAGCTAGTGCTGTTGCTACTTGATGGACACAACAGTCACACCAAATGCTTGGAACTTGTAAATTTGGCAAGAGAAAATAATGTAACCATCCTAACCTTGTCCCTACATACAATTCATCGCCTTCAGCCCCTGGATGTCAGTTTCATGGCTCCACTGAGCACGTATTATGAACAAGAAGTTCAAAAGTGGCTGTTTAACCATCCAGGTAGGTTCGTCACAATTTACGAAGTTGCAAAACTGTTCAACGCAGCCTATTCACGTGCAGCTGTTGCAGAAACTGCCGTTAAGGGGTTTAGAAAAACTGGCATAAGTCCTTACAATCCTGACGTCTTCCTAGATCACTTGTTTGCACCATCTGTCACCACAGACCACCCTACGTCAGACCTGCAGCAAGAACCTCCAGGCGTTGGGCACCAGACTGATACAAGCAAAGACCAAGAGCAACCTTCAACTTCTTCAAGGGACATCGTAGAAGTAGACCAACCAACAAACTTGTCAGGAGACAGCCTATGTCCAGACCAACCTGCAACATCCTCAGGGAAGAAAGGATTAGAACTCTCTTGTTATTTATCTAAGTTACCATTTTCCATTTCTCCAAAGTTTGTTCTGCCTGTACCTCAAGTAAAAAGTCCTCGCCCAGAAAAAAGGGCTGATAAGGGAAAGAAGAAAACTGTAGTAATAGCAACATCTCCATATAGGAGTGAGTCAGAAATGGAAGAAAAAGAAAGGACGATTAACTACAAGAAAGAACCAAGAAAATTGAAGAAAAGGCTGCTAAGAAATCCCTCTTAAAATTTCCAAAAGAGAAGTTTGTATGTAAAGGAAAGGGAAAAGAGGATGAAAAAGAGCTACCAGGTCCAATCAAACCTAAAAGTAGGCCTACAAAAGATTCCAAAGGAAAGCCTAATCCTGATGTTAAAAGTCAAAACATAGAAAAGTTTAATAAACCTTCACCAAGCAGCCAAGAATTCATGTCGTCATCGTATGAAAATGAAACAGAGGGAGGAAAAACCTGCATATTTTGTAATGTACTGTACGTCGACTCTAAGGCTGGTGAAGGTTGGATCCAATGTTCTGGATACCAAGAATGGGCTCACGAAGCGTGTTCTAATGCCGACGAAGAAGACGACACCTTTATATGCGACTTTTGTTCTGCTATAGGCCAAAATAAAAGGTCTTTCCCTTTTTGTAAATAATAACATAAAAAAAACTCTTATTTCAAGTCTCTGGTTACTGAAGGCATTGTTCTTTCAAGCAGAAATTTTGCTTTACAGGTTTTTGCCAGTTAATTATGCTTTTCAGTTAGTTTTACACAAAAAATTAAACATTGTAATCCCTATCCCGTTTTGTCCAACCCAGGTATGCTAAAACGGGATGTGTAAGTGTTTGGTAAATAATTTTTTTTACTATTTCACAGTCATTAAAATTAGTTAAAAATATGTTTTTTGTGTGCTTCAATAATTGTTGTAGTTATAAAAAAATAAAATGTGTGGTTTTCTTCAATATATTTTCCGTACTAAAGAAAAACAAGAATGGTATCCCGTTTTGTCCAACTTTCCCCTATATGCTTCAGTAAGCTCCACAAAACAATTTTTCTAAAAGTTCATTAATTATTCCATGACAAAAAGCATTCAATGGCAAATAATGAATAATTATTCATCTTAAAATACAAATTTCAATTTTTTTAATGTTTAAAGATTTGTATTTGTAACAAAACAGTAACTATAATTTGAAATTTAAAGAGAGTATTCTCCTTAGAAAGATTTTCAGGGAAAAAAAAAATGTGGATTTAAAAAATTTAATTTACATAATTAATATTTCTGTAATTCTTATTCTATATATAAATCGTTTTTATTATCTATTATATTCATGATTTTTAAGTAAGCAGTAATTTGATAATATGTGCATGATAACTAATTTGCTTGAAAAAAATTTCTGAATCCTGAAAGTCTCTAATTTAAAAATGAAATTGCACTAAACAGTTAGCAAATTTTATGGTAAATAATAAATAAAATATGTGTGGGAGTGGGGTAGAGATTAATTATTTTCATCGAAATTTTTTACTCTAAATGATGCTAAACTTGTTCATAAAAGGGCAATAACTCAAAATAATTTTTAAAAAGCAAAAATGAAAATAATAAAGTTTTCGAAAATTCAATGACAAAAATAAAAATGCAATATGAAAACATCTTAGTAAATGAGTATTTTCAATCTTTGAAAAAAAAATCTTCGCAATATGTTTGTTTATGAATATCTATAAATAAATTTGCATATTCAACTACATAGATGTTATTCGTTTTTTTAATAATTTTTTTTTTTTTTAAACAATTAAACCGTTCCAATATAATTTGATACAAACCAAACCCAATTTTCTATACAAATACGCATTTGATTTTTTCTGAAAATTACTTTTGTACTTATTTTGTAATGTTTTCTAACAGTAATGTTGAAATAAACATGGATCTTGTAGATCGCTACCATAGCAACAAGGTTGTGGTTGTGGTTGGGTTTTACGTCGCACTAATGCTGCGCAGATGGGCAATTGGCGACGGTCTGGGACATACCCCTAGAGGTGGTCCGGAGACATGCCATCACAATTTTGATCCTCTACGGAAGGGATGGCTCTCCCGCTTTGGTGACCCCCAGAGGTATAATTTTTGAACCATAGCAACAAGGAAGTGGTCCGAATAGCCTCTCCACACCACAGATTATCATACAGATAGGACAGTGAAGCTAAAACGCGAACCGGAAATATAGTAGCACCACTAGTGTCAACAGAGGGGAACTAATTGTGTTAAGTCTACATGAATAGCATCTTTGTTCGAAAAATTGTTTTTCTATTCCGTGAGTAGTTATTAGCAGGTTAGTATAGGAAGTTTTCTTTTTCTTCACTTTCTATTGTTTTTGAATTCACAAAAGTATCTTCAAAACATTCACAGCTATTCTTCTAAGTAATAATTTTTTTTTTTTTTTTGTTTAAAAATATGCTTTGTCAAACATATTCATATTCAAGTAAAAATTAAAATTACAAACTGTAATTCTGAAATAGCAGTATGAAATCATTAAATATTTAACGTTGCTTGGTTTAAATAATACAAAATGCTTTAAAATGAAAAAATGTTTTTATTTTATGTATATTTCCAAAGTTTATTTTCTTAATATTTAGCACTTTCTTCTTAAAATAAATTGTTTTTGACAATCAAGTTTGTAAACAATAATAAAGTTGCCAAATGAAAACGTATGTGCAGTTTTCTTTCCTTCACTTTTTATACTACTTTTAAATTCACAAACTCATAACATTCACAGATATTTTCTAAGAAATAAAACTAATTTTTATTATGTTTGAAAATAAATTTTGCCAAACACATTCGTGTTCAAGTGTACAAATTAATATAACAAACTGTAATGCTGAAATAGCAGTATGGTATGAAATCTTAAATATTTAACATTGCTTGGCTTAAATAATACAAAATGCTTTAAAATGAAGAAAGAAAAAAAATTCTGGCTTATGTATATTTTTTAAATTTATTTGCTTAATATTTAGTACTTGCTTCTTAAAATAAATTGCTTTCGACAATCAAATGTAAACATCAGTACAATGGTTAGTTGGTTGGATGTTGGGTTTAACGTTGCACTAATATTACGATATGAACATAGGTACAATAAAAATAAGACGAGCGAATTCGTAAGCTGGAGAGCTCGAAAAACTTACAACCGTTGACAATAGGGTCGTTGCAGTCAAATTTTTGTTACCGAAGAATATACGGGAGTGTCCTATCTGTATAATAATCTGTGCTCCACACTAACCACACTGATGGTCTGAATAGCAATGGCCGTGTGTATGTGTGATGAAATAAATCAGTTGAAAAAAATGAGAATAAATTCACACATTAAAATAAAAACCATAATTTAATAGCATGTCAGGAAAATAAGAATATTTGTGCAAAAAAAAAAAAAAAAAAAAAATCAACTTTTTTGATAATATACATTTTAAATCAAAATATTCCCCATCTTTATTTGATAATGCAAATGTAAACAAACATGCAGCTGTAGTATAAAGCAATTCGTTATGTTTATATTTTCAAAATAAGAATGAGGAACAGCTATCAAAAAATCTAGCTGTTCCTCATCAGCTATCTACAAAGTTTATGCTTGCCTATAAATATATATATTAATAGGCAAGCATAAAATTTGTAGTCCCTTTTTAACATATTAATTATGGGAGAAGAGGGTTGAAAATGGTATCCTTCGAAAGGTATGGTAGGTAGCCAGATGCTGTGAATACAAAAATTATTTTCTAACGATGTCAAAAATGTATTTAAAGGTACTTATATTTTTATGCATTTTCCCCTTTCATACAAGTATTCCTTTACATTAAAAAATACCTAAAAGTAGAAAGTTGTTAAATCTGGCAATTTCATAAAACTGAAATAAAACCATAGACACAGTAATTTGTATAACGTAGCATCACTATACGCATGCGAAGTGATTACATCACTGGCTGTCCGTGGAGTCACGGAAAAGATTTCCTATGTTAATCGTCCATTGGAATTTTTTGTAAAAAATTATTAAAAATTAACTGAAATTATCTCCCGATTTTAATTCCCATATATCAAATTAATATACTAAATAAAAGGAAAATGTTAAATATTCTATCATAATTTGAAGTTAAATTTTCTGATATAAGATACTAATATATTGCAGTGGAAGATATTTGATATCTGTCGTTCTTGGAGGGAAGAAAAAAAAATCGCCAAATTATCTGGCGAACACATTTAATTCCTTTCAAAAATCATGGTTATTTTAACAATGTATATTAAGAGAGCAATCAATAATATGAAACAATATTTCATACAACAGATATTACAAAAATATACATCTGGTATGCATATTTTCGTGTTACGTTTTTAATCGCCAGGCAGTGGCGGCTCGTGTACTGAAAAAAGGTGAAGAGGCACACTGTATTCATTTATAGAATATAAATTTACATTTACATAAGTATTTTTAGTTAAGACCATGCTTAATAAAAATTAAAATGCATTAAAAATACTTCAATTTTACTTTTGAGCTCTTCACCTATTTTTGGTTCACGAACTGCCACTGCCGCCAAGGACGACAGTTTTGAAATTAAATTAAGCACATGTGCATGATAATTTATAATTATATCCATATATGGGGATTAAAATCGGGAAATATTTTTCCTCAAGTTTTAGTATTTTTTTTTTTTTTTTTTACAAAAAATCCAATGGACGATTAATATAAAAAATCTTTTACTTAGCCCCAACAATGGTCAGTGACGTCACACTTTGCTTGTGCATATCTTTAGCAGCAGTAAGAAAAAAGTAGAAGATATAGAAAAAATTTTGATTTCCAGTTTTCGATAAATTTACACGTTTTGAGATTGCCTCGCATTTCAATTAACTTAAATCGACTACTTATTTTTACAAAAGTGGATTCATTATTCTTTCCTCTGATATATAAGAAGAAAGTATAAGATTCAGAAAAATTTTAGATTCTCGGTTTTTGATGAAGTTACATGTTTTGAAATTTTTCGAACTCAATTCGACCAATTAAATAGCTTTCTCTTTGAGTTCAAACACTGTACTTTATGAACCAATGGAATTAATTTAACAGAATTTGATATTTGGTTTGACATGGTACCGATTAGCTTTTGGGCTGTATCACCCAACAAGGGGGTTTTCACATTGCGATTTTCTCTCATTTCAGGAAAGGCTCAACATCTGCAGAGAGAAATATACTACTGTAAAATTCTGATAGTAAACCCCTTTTTTTTCAAGGGGAAATTTGTCAAAACTGGGGAAGGGGTTATATTCGGAAGTTTACGAGAAAGTACGACGTTTTCGGAAGGGGGGAGGTTATAATCGGAAGTTTCACAATCTTTTACTAGAAGTATTATTAATTTTATTAATATTATAACATATATTAATGGCTAATAAATTGTATTAACAATATAATAATACTGATTATTAATCAGTTTAAATTTTTATTTTAGCAAAAAAAAAAAAAAAAGTATTCGGAATAACAGAAACAGACACGAACATGTGATAAACAATTCACAGATGTAATTCGTAATTATTATTGAAACATAAAGCATTTTACAAAGTTGTTTTCATCACATATAACATTTTATTTAGAAGTGAGAAGAGATATATCTCTTTATAAAACGATATAAAGTGAATGACGTACATACGACATAATACTGACATGGCTTTACATGTACTAATAAAATATACTAATAACATATAATTTTTTTATATCTTGAGAAATCTCAAGATATAAAGAAATATTGTTTTACGAATCAGTGGCGGATCCAGAACTTGACTTTTTTTTTGGGGGGGGGGGGGGCTAAGATTTTTCAAAGTGTTATATTTCTGAATGTCTGAAAATGATATTTTCAAGAATATCAAGAGATATTTCTGGATGTCAGCAAAGTGATATTGTTTCAACGAATGTCAAAAAATATTGCTGAGTATCGTACAAATGATATCATTTTTACTACATTGGGCAATGTAAATCAGACATTTAAAAATAATATGTGAAATATTATATTTCTCAAAAAAAAAAAAAAAAAAAAAAAAACTTCTAAAATTAGATAACTTTAATATACTTTTTTCTGAAAAAGTTATAAGTAATATAAAGAACTTTGTTAAATGCTTTTTGAAATAATAATTTTGAATTACATCTGTAAATATCAGCAGATATCATAAATTCGATGTTTGAAATTCAAAATATTGGCCAATATTAGCAGGATATTGGCCAATATTTTTGTGCTACCTGGGTATAAATGGAACACTATATATTGGTAACGACGCAAAATGACAGATTGAAAAAAATAGTCCTGTCGTACTAATAAAAATAAATAATACCCTATTTACTGCTTTTATTCCAAATGTAATATTTATAAAACTTTAAGAAAGACGCAATTAATTATGTTTTTGTAGGTTTCTCCCACACACACTGTGCGCATACCTCCCTCCCACACACACACACTGTGCGTGTGTGTGTGGGGGGGAGGGGGGTGCGAGGTAAGTAAAGAATAATTGTAAGTAAAGAATAATTTCATTAAAAAAATTTTGTTCTTAGTAAAGCAAAACATATTATTAGATTCTGCGACGTCGAGAGATATAAAATACCGACATTGAGAAAGGAACAGTTTCTAATATTTTCGTCCATTATTTTGTAAAATGTGAAGGGATTGAGCACCGCATAAATAATAATAATTTACATTATAGGAAACATTTCTAAAAAATAAATAAAAAAAGAAAAAACATTTAAATTTTCTTGTGGAAATCAGATGTGATTTTTCTCTACATTTTCAATTAATTTCCCATTCATGAGCTTGATTAGTAGGGTGCATAAAATATTTAATATTCATTTTCTCTTTCTTAATTAATTTTATCAAAATGGGATTTTGACCTGAGAGGATTTTGTCAGCAGACGTTTTTTTCCGGAGTGGATTTTGTCCTGGACCCATTGTTATGTATTATTACGATACTAGCGAGCGTAAACAATAAATATTATTAATGGTAGCATGATTTAACAACTTTTGAAGAAGCCGTGTTTGGAATAGACAACTTTAATAAACGAACAGGAAAAATAAGAATACAACCGCCAGTTACAAACAGGTTACAGTTAATCTACAAATACAAGTTGAGGTGTAATAAACATATATATATAGTTCAGAATTCTTATATTTTATAGTTTTTATGAGTTTATACCACAAACTTTTTACAACATATAATGCACACATATCGCATGCATATAATACACACATTTTCTGTATGGTTGTGCAAATGTGCAGCCAGACAGACATTTCATCAGTGAGAATTATTTAGATTTTAATTCACACACACTACTTTTCTCGGGTTTAATTTTATTTTCTAGAAAAACATTTTGAACACACATGGCTTTTCCTCCTGCATCAGTTCGGAAACGTGTATTCAAATTGTTTTTTACAGAAAACTTTCTAGAACATATTTCACAAATATAAGGCTTTAAACATGTACATGATTCATTTTACATGCGTGCAGATTTGAATCACACTTCCGAGAGAATCCCTCAGAACACATTTCACACACGTATAGATTTTCGCCTTTGTGATTAAGTAAATGCCTATTTAAATGACCCTCGTGAGTGAATATTTTAGGACACATTTCGCACACGTATGGCTTTTTCCCTGTGTGAGTAAGTGAATGCCTATTTAAATCACCCTTCTGAGTGAATCTTTTAGGACACATTTCACACACGTATGGCTTTTCGCCTGTGTGAGTGCGTGCATGCGTCGTTAAATTCTGCTTCAGAGAGAATCCTTCAGAGCAGATTTCACATACATATGCCTTTTCTGCTGTATGAGTTTGTAAATGATAATTTAGAGACGACTCTGCAGAAAATTCTCTAGAACAGATTTCACACACGTATGCCATTTCAGCAGTGTGTATACGTGAATGTGTATTTCGATGACCTTTGTGTGAGAATTTTTTAGAACATATTTAACACATATATGGCTTTTCTTTTGTGTGAATACGTAAATGTCTTCTTAGACTGCTCTTAACACAGATTTCTTTCGATCATGTTTCACGCACATATAGCTTTTCACCTGTGTGAGTACGTAAATGTTTATTTAAATCACCCTTCTGAGTCAATATTTTAAGACATATTTCACACGCGTATGGCTTTTCGCCTGTGTGAGTAAGTGAATGCCTATTTAAATAATCCTTCCGAGAGAAAGCTTTAAAACACATTTCACACACGTATGGATTTTCGCCTGTGTGAGTAAGCAAATGCCTATTTAAATTACCCTTGTGAGTGAATATTTTAGGACACATTTCACAAATGTATGGCTTTTCGCCTGTGTGAGTAAGTGAATGCCTATTTAAATCACTCTTCTGAGTGAATGTTTTAGGACACATTTCACACACGTATGGCTTTTCGCCTGTGTGAGTGCGTGCATGCGTTGTTAAATTTTGTTTCAGAGAGAATCTTTTAGAACAGATTTCACATACGTATGGTTTTTCTCCTGTATGGGTACGTAAATGGTAATTTAGAATCTGCCTTGTAGAAAATTCTCTAGAACAGATTTCACATACGTATAACATTTGAGCAGTGTTTATGCGTGAATGCACATTTGAATTACTCTTTACAGAGAATCCTTTAGAATATGTTACACACATGTATGGCTTTTCGCCTGTGTGAGTGCGTGAATGTTCATTTAGTTCATGCTTCTGAGAGTATCCTTTAGAACACATTTCACACACGTATGACTTTTCGCCTGTGTGATGTGAGTGCATGAATGGTAATTTAGACTTTGCCTTATAGAAAAAATTTCACACATGTATCGCTTTTCACCCGTGTGAAAGCGGTTTTAAATCTTTCTTTGAGAATGCTTTAGAACATATTTTACACAATAAAGCTGTTTTCTGTGTGAATGCGTAGATATCTGCTTAAAAGTGCCTTTCCAGAAAAAACTTCAGAAAACAACACACATATGGCTTATTTTTATGTCAGTGCAGCGAATTTCCGCATTATGCACGGATGGGGATGAACCAAATTGGCGATTCGATGTTTGGCGAGAAAGCCAAACTGAGCAGGGTTGCACTGAATAAAGGAGAAAAATCCTCCTGACGGTCTGACTAACAAGGGGCGAGTCCAGCCTCTGGAACACTTCGACCGATCCAACTGGGCCCTGAGACATTTGATCCACGACCGGTCGAAAGAAGGGGCTGGACGACTCCGATCCCTCTATTGGATCAAAATCAGTGCTGCCATCTGTAGGCTTAGTTTAAAATTATCTCTAAAGTATTAGAATTAAATTAGTTAAAGAAAAATTTCATTCATTAATCAAAAATGTAATTTAACTATGAATAAAAAAAGATAAATGCATATCTATTTTTTCTATTCTGCATAGTTGGGTACATATGCAATGAGACACAATAATATTAATTATATAATTCTTTTTCGAAAATTATTTAAAAAATAATAATAACAATAAAATTTTAATTTTAGAAAATTTTCCAGCAAATTTTTTTTAATTATTTCCCTCAATTATGCATTTTTGTATTTTAACGATATATTGTAAACAATTTTAAGTAATATTTTATGGATTTATTATCAAGCTAATTTTTGTTAAATATTTTTAAGTTGGAATGTTGAAATTTAAAGCAAATATTTAGCATTCAAATATTTGATGTAAATAAGAAGTAGGTTCAAGTTTTATTATTATGATCTAAGGTAAGAAATATGAAACTATTACACATTACCAAAAAAATATAAAATTTAAATTTTGATTTAAATCAATGATTGGTTTGTAAATTCAATTAATTATGATTTCAATCAATAATATTTTAAATGTTTAATATATTTATGATTTTTTTTTATTTATTTAAATACAAATTAAATATTGATTTTTAAATATTGTTAATTACTTTTATGTTTGAATGCTAAAATTTAATGCAAATATATTAACAAAGCAGTACAGAAAACATATTTGAAATATTTTGTTAAACTGAAAATTTAAAAACTGTTAGCAGGGAGCATTTTAAAATTTTATTTTATTAAATTTAAATAATATTCGATTTTTTTTTTTTTTTTTTTTTTTTTTTTCCATTTTTGTATTATATTTCAATCCACTGCATGAATATATTTATAATTGTAAAACAATTATACAGTTCATTACCAAAAAAAAAAAAAAAAAAAATGCTTGTATGTATATTCGCGTTTGTAAGGACCGATAGATGGCGGAACCAGAGCAATAACCAACGGCCAATCAGAGCAATGGATTTGTAAATGGATCAAATGACTCGGAAAAAGTTCTTGGGCGATTTGATCCACGACCGGTCCATGGAACACATTACACTGGACGACTTTTGGTGCTACCACGAACACATCGAAACGTTTCGATCGTCGAAAGATGACGTAGATCGAAACTCTTTCGTTACGACGGGAGTTTTTCGATAAATCGCATAAGCGGTACTCTAAAGTCATCGATCGAAAAGAGGGTTCGTTAACGAAAAGGAATAAGCTCCACCCAAGCGGACATGACGTCCAGGATAAGGCGGAACTTAATTTGATTTCTTCTTCTTTTTACTCTAGCCAATGAAAATTCGAGAAATATTTTGGGAGATCTCTTTAAACAGTTAACTGTAATCCAGTTCATATGAATATTTGACTTGTTGATAAACAAGAAATCTTGTACTCATGAAATAAATAAACAAAAGAGAGTTCACAGTTATTTACTATTGTATTTCGCATGATTCATTTTATAAACATATCGAAATAGCCTTTGTTTTTAAAAATTGTTAGTTTAAATTATAAACGCATCTAAACCTTCAAGATGTGACATTAAAGTTAGCAGTAAAATTATTGAAGGGCTAGCAATAATTCGTATTTAAAAGATGTACACCGAATTCTGTTTTGTTAAATAAATATATGTCGAGTCTTTATGCTGTTTATTAAAAAGTGAGACGATGATAAAAATTAGCGATAAAACTAAAAAACAAAAGAAAATGGGGATATGTGATTCAATAATTTTGTTGCCGACTGCATACTCATTTTCTTTTATTGAAACAGGAAAATTACTCTTCAAAATTAGGTTATTTTCCTTCACAAGTCTCAGTAAATACTTTTTTAAAAATGCACTTTTATGTACTAATGAATAAAATATTTTGCTCATTAGTACATAATTTTAAAATTTTCACATATTACTGATCACTTTACTGCTATCCAGGTTCGTATTTCACTTGTCATTTTGGCAGTCAGCCTGACTCATATTTACAAATGTATTTTGAACTATTTTTAATTTAATTACTTTACATATTTATGAAACTTTTGGATAAGATATCTTTTTAATAGATAGTGTAGTGAAACACTTTAAAATTTCTGTTGACATATTACAAATGCAGATTTTTGTAGATGCAGAAGGTGTTGAATAATTTTTCCTTTTTAAAAAGTTTTTATGCAAATAATTTCCATGTGAGTGTTAAAAGTAAAGTATACAGGAATTTCATTATAATTTTTGGTAACAGTCAATGTTATTTTTGTTCAAAGATTTAAACCTGTAAAGGAAAACTATTTTATTTTCAATGAAGTACTAATCTTGTGATTTATTTTCATGTTATGTATCATGATCATAAGGACATTAAATCCTTTTTGAATTTACATTCCCCTTACACAAATACCCGTTTTATTATGTATTATATATTTCTATGGTGGCCTCACAAGATAGCTACAGCCCTGCCTTTTTACTCTGATGCTCTCACTAGTATATTTGTATGATGATTTTTTACTGTATTAATTGTGCAAAGTTATTAATAAAAAAACTCGTGGGATCAGGGGAAATTTTGTAGCCCCCAAGGAAGTCATGCTCATCAGGTTAAGAATTGCAACAAAGTCTCCTTACTTTTAATGTCTATTTCAAAGATAAAAAAATTCTGCCATTTGTGCTATCTCTATTTTTACACAGAAATTTTCACCATAAGAGATTATTGTATAAAAATAGTGGTAGCAAAAAAAAAAAAAAAAAAAAATTCTCTAAAAGTGTCATGAGAAAAGATGGAGACTTCAAGTTCTACAGATAACTAACTTGCACATAAAAGCCATAATCTAATGGTGCCATACAAAAATTCTTTTATGTGTCAGAAAAAATTATCAGTTGATTGCCAGAAAAAAATTACAAAACAGTCAGTCAATTTGACGTATTGCAAAATTCGTCAGTATGTTCTGTAAAGAAAATCTCAAAATTTACTTGTCAATTACAAATGAAATAAAAATTTGCTGATTGTCAGAGAAAAAAAAACAAAAAGAGTGATTTTCGCCTATTCAAAAAGGAGTTGTAAATTTTATCCATTGATCGCTGGGGAAAATATCGTACATTTAGTAAATATAAGAATAAATGTCTATAGACATTAAGAATGTAAACACAGGCACAGATGGACAAATGTTGGTTTCACGCTGCTCCACTGTGCATATAGATTGCATTTACAAATTTTTTGTTTTAATAAAAAAATGAAATGTTTTTGATGCATAATGCTAATTAAAAAATTATGATCAATTTTTAAATGATCCTTAAACAAAAAAAAACTCAGAAACTTTATTTAATTTAAGGGGCGAGGCACTTTTTTTAAAGCTATTTTTGTATATTTATTATTTATATCCAAATTAAAAAATTGTTTACTTTTTTTAAATCAAATTAGAGAAAAATTACATGAAAGAAATGGAACAGATTTAGTATAGAATTCCCTGAGCAAAATATGAAATTTAGCACCAAAATAATTCGGAAATTCTTGCCAAGGACTTTACTTACAAAACTGCGATAAATATTTTAATTCATGGCAAAATAAATTTAAAAGTTGCCAAGAAAATCTTATGCTAAAGCTGGGTGAAATTGCAGTTAGTGGTGCCCCTTGGCACAGCTTAGCGACTTTTGCAGCGTGATCTGTGCCAGCTCGTAGGCATAATTTACTTTCCAAATGTAAATCACACCAATGAGCTAACATGGATTGCATCAAAAAATGTCAGATTCAGTCTAATAAAGAAAAGTGCTAAAATATATATTTTTAAAAGAAAAAAATTTAAAGGCTTCTTTTTTTTTTTTTTTTTTTTTTTTTGCCATGAAAATCTGTAGATTAAAGTGGTCAGTATTTCGGTTTATGCTCACATTCCAAACATCAAAACAGAGGAGGGAAAAAATGTTACTGAAAACCGTTGATTTGTTATTTATGGAAATCTGTACTGTCACAATCAATATTTTAATGTGTGCTTACTTCAGAAACATTAAGATTAAAATAAAATAATTAAAAGATAAAAAGTACTTTTTAATGTATCATGTTTTTAAATTTTCTGAACACCCCAAAACATGTAAATCAGGTGAAATCTCGACTTCCACTTTCGATAATATAAAAGAACTTTAAAATATCTTTCGAATGATCTATTAAAAATAATTTAATCATAATTAGAATTTTAAATATTGAAATTTTAAAATATCACAGCGCCATCTGGCGGTAGAAATTTCTGTAATCTACTGTTCGATTCAAAATCAACAAAGCTTTCAAATGATGTATTACTTATGAAATTATTTTAATTAGTAGCTGAGATACAAAAGAAAATCCATTCAGGACACCTCAAAATGTGTAAATCAGGTGAAATCTCGACTTCCACTTTCGATAATATAAAAGAACTTTAAAATATCTTTTGATTGATGTATTAAAAATAATTTAATCATAATTAGAATTTGAAATATTGAAATTTTAAAATATCACAGCGCCATCTGGCGGTAGAAATTTCTGTAATCTACTGTTCGATTCAAAATCAACAAAGCTTTCTAATGATGTATTACTTATGAAATTATTTTAATTAGTAGCTGAGATACAAAAGAAAATCCATTCAGGACACCTCAAAATGTGTAAATCAGGTAAAATCTCGAATTCCACTTTGGATAATATAAAAGAACTTTAAAATATCTTTTGAATGATGTATTAAAAATAATTTAATCATAATTAGAAATTGAAATTTCAAAATATTACAGCGCCATCTGGCAGTAGAAATTTCTGTAAGTTACTGTTCGATTCCAACTCAACAAAGCTTTCAAATGATGTATTACTTATGAAATTATTTTAATTAGTAGCTGAGAAACAAAAGAAAACCCATTCAGGACACCTCAAAACGTGTAAATCAGCTGAAATCTCGAATTCCACTTTTGATTCTCATGGAAAGCCTTCGCTGACGATGACATACATGAGTTTCATGTTTATTGTTCACCCAAAGGTGCTCAACGCACCTAAAGAAGTTTTCACTTCAAAAATACATTGTCACCGTGTTCTGAACTATTCTGAAAGTTTCAAATGTCTAGCTTGTTGGGAAGTTACATGACATCTAAAAATATAATAAACGCTGCCGAAGGCAGCGGAAACCCAAAACAGTTGGCTAAAAATATTTTTAAAAATGCATTGTCACCATGTTCTGAATTATTCTGAAAGTTTCGAATGTCCAGCTCGTCGGGAAGTTACATGACTGCTTAAAAATATAATAAACGGTGCCGAAGGCAGCAGGGATCTGAAACAGTTAGCTAAAAGTATTTTAAAAAATGCATTGTCACTGTGTTCTGAGCTATTCTAAAAATTTCATATGTTTAGCTTGTCGGGAAGTTACATGATCATTGAAAAATATAATAAACGCTGCCAAAGGCAGCGCGGACGCGAAACATATGGCTAAAAGTATTGTAAAAAATGCATTGTCACCGTGTTCTGAACTATTCTGAAAGTTTCAAATATCTAGCTAGTCGGGAAGTAAGTTAAAAATAAATTTTCTTGTTGAGTCATATAAACGCTGCCGAAAGCAGCTGGGATTCAAAACAATTGGCTTAAAATATTTTAAAAATGCATTGTCATTTTCAACCTTTAGTTTTTATAACTAGAGGACACAACTTTCTACCCGTCTCCAAGAAAAGTAGAACTATTATGTCTGGAGTTACATAACAGTGTATTTCCTCACTAAATATTTTTCTTCGTAGAGTGAGCAAAATGTTTCTCTAGCATTGGCTAACCCTAGCATCAGGCTTATCTACTGTTTTCTTTTTTACTGTCGCAATTTCCACCTTTCTACTCATGAATTCCACTAAATTCTTAATGTTTACATCTCAAAATTATGAACTGCTGGATTTATTTTTTATTATTTGGCTATTTTTATTAAGTTTTTTCAGTTTTTTTTAATGCTTTGTTAGTTCAGGAAAAATTACTAAATAATCATGAAATCATAACCAATCACAAATAAAAAATAAAACTTACAGCACACAATCACAGTCACACTGCATAAATGCTCAAAATTCCCAATCGTGGGAATTAGCAATGTGTATGTCTGTATGCTTCGCATAGATAGGGGGAAAAAAAAGAACACTAGATACTCATATCTCAAAATGCATGAAACTTGATCATGTAAAACATTTTCTAGTTCAGCAGTCAGTTAATAAAACTTAGAACATACAATCACATGATATAAATACTCAAAATTCCAATTCGCAATATCAGTAATACGCATGCCTGTACACTTTGCATAGATGAAAAATTTAAAAAAAAAAAAAAAAAAAAAAAATGGATATCCCTATCTCAAAACACATGAAACTCAAAGTTTTAAAAACTTTGCAGTTTAGTAGTCAGTAATATGTACTTATGACTACACTTCGCTTACATGATAACGAACAAATTAAAAAATAAAAATAAATAAGCATCATTATAGATACCCCTATCTTAAAATACAATTTTTTGTTGAAGCAATCAGTAATATGCACGTCTGTACACTTCACATACATGAAAATCAAATAATAAACATCACTGGATACCCATATCTTAAAATGCATAAAACTTAAAAATATACAAAATTTTGTAATGCAGCAATATGCACGTCTGTATGCTTTGTGTACATAAAAAAAAAAAAAAAAAAAGAAAGAAAAAGAAACAGTTTTTAACCAACAAAAATCACATTTTATAAACTATTTAAAAAGCACAAAAATACGTAATAATCAAACATATTTTTCAAAAAACAAGTAAAGCAAAATTTCATGGATATTTAGATATTTTATAAAATAGAAAATCACAGCTCACTTACCTCTGTTTCATGTCTGTAATTCATGAAGCACCTTCGCCTTTGATATACCCCCCCCCCCTCCTCCAAACTTCCTTCTGATTTAATGTCAATATCTGTCATTTGATTGGGGGGGGGGATAACCAAATGACTACTAGAAAACCACAACCCTTTCTTTACATTATGACACATATTATGCCTCATTTCTTTCACTTTAAAACAATTTCTATACATCCATGCAAAACCATTGATTTTAACTTTACATTCTGTTAAAATCATATTTTCATTACACACAGGCCAAACATAAAAAGACACAATTAAACTCTCTTTCATACACTACTTAAGCACACCCTTATTTCCCAAACTATGCCAATAGAAAAATATCTTTCATTGTACTTATCATATTTCCTTAACATTCATTGACGGTAATATTCATTCAGAAATACGGAATGGACAGCCATATGGACTATTTAAGTAATATATATACAGAAAGTACCTTTAACCAACAAACCAGACCACCACTGACATAAACGTCAGAAATATGTCTAAAAATTCAAATACTTTCTTTTTCAAAGAAAAAAAGAAAAGAAAAAACATGCATGCAGTCATGCTAAATAACAAACTTCAACCCAATCTGTGTTACGCAGCAGTGAATTACATAACAGATGATGCAAAGAAGCAAAAGTAAACAGAAAGCTCATAACTTCTACAGAATGTTTATCTAGTGTACTCACGAAATATTCTAAACATAAGAGGCAGTAGAAAGTCAATCTTACCCTAATTTTTTATTTTTCCAACTTTTATGCAGTATTTATATTATAAATAAAACTCTTAACCTTTACTTAAAAAAAAGAAAAAATTCCTTTTTAAGAGTTTGAAATAAAAATGTTGATTATGCTTTGCTGGCCCAGCTCATATAAAAATTTACTTTTGTTTACTAGCTCATCTTGTTCAGACTTCTGATTCACATAAAACAATCTCATTCTACGAAGTCATTGTCCTGAGAGATGTGTCTTGCTAAAATTTATAGGTAGTGCACAGAAAATTATTCATATGTGTTAATTGCTTGGAATTCCAAAGAAATTTTTTACAAAGAATATTGCGAAATAAATAAAATAAATGAAAGTATGTCACAAACACACATTAATATGGTATATGAAACTTCAACATCATTTCAACAATCTCTTACACAACTTATGAATTTTTTGTAAAAGTCAGGGTTCAATCAAGGCAAAATTTGGGTCCCTTTTGCGGCCCTTCATAAATTTCTGCATCATAAAAAGAGACCCTTCACAAAATTCAAATTCATAAAATGAGCCCCTGCACAAGACTTTGTTTTATAAAAGTGATCCTTTTATTAAATATTTTCATGCTTTCATTTCAGTATTATTTTTAATTAATGCCTTAATTTGGCTCAACAAAACTCTATTAACTTGACATTAAGCAGTATAAATGGTGATTGTAAATTTGGAAGATTAAACCTGGATCAATCCCTGAAAGTTTGTATGTATACAAAGTATAAAAGGTTTTTTTTTTTTCGAAAATGCATTCATTATTGCATTAAGTGTAACACATTCACATATATTAATTACGAAAAATTACTTTACAAGCTTTAACATGTATACAGACTTAAATATCAATGGAACACACAAAATAATTAAATCTATTAATACTTACATGTATGAAGTCACTGCACTTCACATGATTTAACAACTTCTAATGAAAAATGATGACAATTTCTGATGAATATGTGATGAAATTATTTTCATTCCACTAAATTCCACAATTTTTAAATATTCAGAATTGTAGACAACACACAGAAGATACCTCATCAGGCTGATTCACTTTTGCTAACAATAAATCTGGAAATTGTTTGTAGAAATTTCTTCGAATCAAATCTTTCAATTGGATTATAGCTTTTCAAGAAACACAGACATGCCATAATGGCCCCAGTTTTGAACTTGAGAGCACAAAACAAGCATGCCGCATCACTTAAAATTTGCCCCATAATATATTATGTTTTATCTCACTTTGTTTCTTATTTACAATATATGTTTATAAATAAATAAGAAAGCTAGATGCCCAAATGGTGACATTTGTGATATTCTGTTACAAGAGGGTTTTTTCATCCAGTTAATATCAAAACAATTTAGAAAAAATTATGTATATACCTAAAAGTGAAAAACCAGTATATTTACCAATGAAAGAATTTTATTATCCCTAAAAGTTAAAATTTACTGCCTCATTTAGCTATTTAAATTAAGAAAACTTTACATGTTTTGATAATAGGCAAATCACAGCATAATATAAAACTTTTTAAAAAATAACGATCTTTTTTTTTTATTAGTTATTTTTTGATAATTAACACTTCTGAAAAATATTACCAATATAAAGTTCAGAAATTGAAATTATAAACACTGCAATCCGTCGGTGAAGTTTTAAGATATCTTTATTTAAAAATAAATAAATAACCGTGCATATTACTCCGTAATACGTATGTAGAAGCCCAACATAACAATAAAATTTACTTCAATGTACATATAGAGAAAAAAACTTATTTTACCCATTCACATTCACATTAAAAATAAAAACAAACATGTTTCCCTTTAGCAGTAGCAGACGAAAAGTATGAAGAAACGAGCTATCGTAAACAGTTTCACTCGGTAATTCCTCATCGAAAGTGTTTCGATGGATTTACCATCAAAACTTTTCGATGCGATTGGCTCAGAGTACGAAGTGATCGAAAATTCAAATTCGCATCGAAACATTACGTCAAAGTGACGTCACATTCGATCATCGAAACATTTCGATGTGTTCGTGGTAGCACCCTTTGATCCAGACCGGTCGATGAGACTGGACGCATTGTTCCACGACCAATTGGATCGATCCTGGATCGGTCGAGAGCCTGAACCCGCCCAAGGAGAGGTCACGACATGGGGGTACATACAAATGAAACACTTCCGTTTGCAAAGCCGTTTGCAGCCGTTTGCAAGCGTTCCAAATGTATCACTACAGTCGGCAGCAAAAGTATCCGAGCACTAGCAAAAATTCCTGTATAAAAAATGCACACTTAACTTTTTTTTGTTAAATAAATCTTCGTCGAATTGTGATCTTAGACTGACTAAGAACAGGATTCGACGAGGATTTATTAAACAAAACTGCATTCAGTGCACTTTTTTGTATAGGAATTTTTGCTATGCTCGGATACTTTTGCTGCCAACTGTATTTGCAAAAAACTTGCAGAATTTACGTCATCCAAGTTGCAAGCGTTCCGTTTGTATGTAACCCATGGAAAATTCAGATCGGGACGAAATTGCGCAGGATTGTAGTATACTATGAGGGTAACAACGCGAATTTGGAAAATGCCTACTCCTCAGAACCTTGGCGACAGATGCTTGGCGCGAAACGGCATTTTGTGACGATAAATATGAAATGTGGAAACTAATCTTTGATTGAATCAAACCTGTCAGAATGAATCAAGAATGAATGAATCATCGATTCACATCCACCGTACTAGCGTTCTTATCGTAGTATAAAAATGAAACATTTTGTTTTATAAAAAAAAAAATAACTTTCTTCACATTTAATTGAATGAAAGGCGATTATTTTACAGAAGACATTTTTTTTTTCTTTTATGTTTAAAATGTGCTAAATAAAAATACAAATTTATTACAGATAACTTTTTTTACCAATATGTAAACGTATCATAATAAATTTCTCCACAATTTATTAACTTTATCATTCAATAATTTTCTTTATTCAATATAAATTATTTTTATGCAAATAAATTAATTTATACTTTTACATATTTCTTCTGAAGTATTCTTTCTTTCTGTCTCGTTTTCGTTAAGGGAAAAAAATTTAATCTTTGGTAAAGTAATGATGTACTTAAGTAATTACTGAGTAATTACAAACATAAGTAATTAAGTAAAATGTTTGTTAGGTAATGTTAATTTTGATTAATGCAGATTTTTTTTTTCTTTGTCTAACTCTGAAATTAAGTATAGCATGCACAGTTTTATTTATTAAGCTCGATTAATTTTTAAAATAGCAACACATTGATTTTCTTCTATTTACTTATTTAGATTAATAAATAAATAAGGCTCACTTTCTAAAAATTGAACTAATTCAAATGTTTGTGCAGGTATAGATTGATTACATTGATAATATAATTAATTGCATGTATTATAATCTCTTCCTTTGAATGAAATTTCTAATTATTTTATGTAAATGATTTTTAACTCAATTTATTTCAGCAATAATCTTGCTTTAGTAAAAATGAACTATGTCCAAACATTTAAAAGTATTTATATAAGCTTAATATTTTTTCTATATAGATATAACCTTTCATTTTTAAATATTCATGCAAACAATTCTCCATTCAGAGGCCTTTTTTGTAGCTTTTTATATTGTTACAACTTGAATGGAAACAAAAAAAAAAAAAAAAGATATTTGAAAATTAAATTTTTATTATTGAGAAATTTTTAGTTATGTTGATGCAGTAGACTGTGCCAACTAGTCATATAATTTAGGATACTTTGATATAGTTAATATACAAGTGATTAAGTAGTATCACAGCCATTTTCTCAGCACATATGGTGTTGTCATTACAAAGATTGGCACTAGAAGTTGACATTACTCACTAGTTGCTCATCATTTTATGCGCATAGTATTTTCCCCCTGATAATCGCATGATAATGATGAATATTTTTAATGAAAATGTTACAAAATAAAATAAATATAAAAATATATTTAATTTAGAAATATATGTTATTCATTAAAAGCTTAATCATAATTCACTGTAAGAAAAACATTGATATCTGTGATAATTTAGATGGATTCTTCAAAATAACTTCTAAAGGCTACATTTTGCTATCTGAAAACATGAAATTAAAAAGTAAAATTTACAGTAATTAAGGATATCCACTTAATTTTCGAAGTATACCTGATATACTCTAATAAAAATGTTGATATAAGTATTTGATTTGTATCCACCAAAATAACTTATTTTAACAATAAATAATCTATATATATAAAAGAGTAAACTCACTGATTACTGACTCAACACAGTCGTGGCGATTCTATGGGAGATACAGGTGAAAATTTTGGTGAGCACGTTGGTTTTAGGACCTTGATGACCACTAGGATGGGATTTTGCAAAATCAGAGAGCAAAAACATTTTTATAAACATAACTCTGCTCCAAATTGCTTCACGGTGAAAAAATTTCAGAGGGAGAGACTAGACTTGAGTACAAAAAAAAAAAAAAAAAAAAAAAAAAAAAAAAATTCTGCAATTTTGGAATTCTGGATTTTTAAGGGGGTAAAAATGATTTTTGGAGGCAAATTTAGAAAATACGCATTTTTTAATTAAGCCTCGCTTTCCCAACATCAAGGCGTTACTGCAGAAAAATCGCTTTCAGGTGCCGCTTGGCATGTTTGGCAAAAATCACCAGCACAGCACCTTTTTGTACAATTTAGAAGTTGCAACATTCCACTGGTTATGTTTGCTATCTCTGACGAATTAGTGCACTTCTTGAATGAGGCGGGCTTAACTAAATTTCACTTCAAAATGGGGTCAAAATGATCCCATCTTGGGAAAGCGAGGGTTAAACTCTACCAATAATAGCACAAAGATATAGAAAACCACTAAGAGTCAACTTGAGGATATTTCCAAAAAATAATTATTGGTTTTCTGCAATTTTCGATTTTGGGGAGGAGTTACGAGTGGGCAAATTCAAGTCCCCCTTTTAGCACTAAATTTGTCCGGGGAAATATATAGAATCACAAATTTTAGTGTGTGGCTTATTTATGTATGCCTGACACCTATTGTAACGGGATTTTGCGAAAATTCCCAATTGGGGGGGGGGGCAATAAACCTATTTCCAAGCATAACTTTCCTTCAATTTATCTCAGCAAGATTAATTTTATGTGTCGGTTGTTTATGCCTTCCCAACACGCACTGTAAAGGTATTTTTACGCAATTTCTTCCTCTCTCCTTTGCAGGTGGATAGGGAGGCAAAAATATGTTTATAAGAGTAACTCCGCTCCAAATTATCTCAGGATAGTGATTTTTTAACATGTCGATTGGTTATGCTTTCTCAAGACATATACTACAAAGAGATTTTGTAAAATTCCACATTTTCCCCCTTGGGGGTTGGAGAGGAGAAAACATGTTTCCAAGTACAAATCTGCTCCGAACTATCTTAGGTGATTTTTTATGTGCGGGCTGGTTATGAGTTTCCAACACGCACTATGAAGGTATTTTGTGAAATTTCTCCTTTCCTACCTTTAAGGGTGTTGAGTAGGGGGCAAAAGTACCTTTTAAAGTGTAACTGCTCCAAATTACATAGATACCAAGTCTACTGTTTTTGGCGGGGACTTAAACTGGAAAAATTTTATAGCTGATTTTAGTAATACTAATCGTCGAAAATATATATAACATATTCCATTCAAAATACTAATGTGAATTTTGATTTAAAAGATTAAAAACAGCAGCTATGAAATTATCTCATGAAAGTGATTTTTTGATATGTCGATTGGTTATGTGTATTCAACACACACAAACTACAAAGGGATTATTTGAAATTCCGTGCCATCTCCCCTCTTGAGGGTTGGGGGGGGGAGATTAAAAAACATGTTTGCATGCGTAACTCTGTTCCAAATAATCTTAGAATGGCAATTTTTGATGTGTGGACTGCTTATGCATATTCCACACACACTACAAAGTGATTTTGTGAAATTCCACACTACCGCCCCTTAGGGGTGGGGGTAAACTCTGCAGTAAATTATCTTAAGAATGAGATTTTTGATGTGTGGGTCAGTTATATATATCGAACTCATAATATAAAATTATTTAGCAAAATTCCCTCCTCCTTCTTCCATTTAAGAGCGGGGAGGGGGTAAAAACACGTTTTAAAATATAGTGCTGCTTCAAATAATGTCAGGATCCTGATTTTTAATGTGTTGGTTAGGTATATGTATGCAACATGTACTATAAAGGGATTTTGTGAAGTGTGGCACTTGGAAAAACCTTTACCGAAGGTAGCGAGAACTTTAACTTAGATTTTGACTGATTTCAATAATTTTTTAAAATTTTTAATGGTATAGCGTTTTGAAGATTCATTTCAATATAATGACCAGCGAAGCAGGCAAAGCCTGCTAGTACATTATAAAAGAGCATCAAAGAACTGGCGTTTAAAAGTAATAATTACAAAACTTTGAATAAACACCATAGAAGCAAGAACTTCCAACAGTTGTTTCGGGTCAAAAGAAAACCTAGCCCTTCGTCAAGTGAATAAAGTAGGCACGAGTGCTGTAACAAAGCGGCAACACAGTGCAACCTGCAACAGTGTGTTGTTGCTTCTTTTACAGCACTCGTGTGTACTTTTTTTGCCTGATGAAGGTTTTTTTTTTTTTTTTTACCTGAAACAATTGTTGCGAGTGTTTGCTTTTATGGTGTTTACATTTTCTAATAATACATTTTCTTATTAAAAAAAAAATTAAAGAGTAAAATTTACTGTCATTCACTTAATTTTCAAAGTACACCTGATCATTTTTCCCCCCCCATAGATTTGGTAAAATAGAAATTTTGGCCAATGACAGTCCTTCGTATGTTGTCATTCTTTCTATCAAGGCACCCTAGTATAACTTACTTGTCAATATTGCAGCCATATTTATTTTAATAATTTAAACTTTAAAAAGAAAATCTTTATTAAATGACGAATTAATTGCCTTAACAATGTTACACGTACATACATATTATTAAATTATAGCTATATTTTAATACAGTTGAACATATTTTTTATTAATACTTCCTTAATATGGGAGCCTATTTTTAAGATTAATAAAACAAATATTTAAAATTGAGCTATTTCACTATGCATAGAAATCTGTATAGTAGCGATCACTTCCATGCATGTGAACTCACTTTGCAACCATTAAAACCAAAAGAGAAAAAAACATCACTGGATACAACTTACACATTTTGCATGAAAATCTGTATAGCAGTGGTCACGGTACCATACATGTATGCTTGCTTAGCTAGCATTAAAAAAAAGAATCTGACGTGGACACCACGACTTCCTTATACATTTATTGGAATATACATATGGTTATGGAAACATTGATATTTTTGTGTGAGGTAATTGATTTGTAACTAAACAGGCAGGTTCTAGTCAATGAACATTCCTGAAAACAAGCAAAAAAAAAAAAAAAAATAAAAGCTACTCCAACCACAACAGTCCTGATGATAAAATTATATATACCGCCTATTGTAAATTTTTCAGGAATTTTCTATGGCTTATTACAGAAAATACCATTGGCAAATACTCAGCTTAGACAGTACAAAAATAAAAAAAACTGGTGTACAATGAATATTTAAATTAAAGAAACTTTACTTTAAATACTTTAAACAATATTAATCCATGAAGTAACTTAATTTAGAAAAATTTAAAAATACAACCTTTTACTTTCTTCATGTTCTTCTTTCGTAGACTAGTTTCGCTTGGGGCGCCCCAGCTTGGTCTCTACCTTCTTGGTGTTCGAAACTGAAGTTTTCACGCCAGTGGTTTTATTAAAAAAACTTTTTCATACACCATAAAATCATGAAAGCATTACCAGTTTCGAAAAGACATGGCCTTTCTTCTTCAGGTACAAAAACCATCAGTCTTGCTTTTTTCTCCAAGGTAGTGGAGCAAGTGCTTTGCACCTGAAAAAGAAAGACCATGTCCTTTTGAAACTGGTAGTGGTTTTATTAATTTTATGGTATGTGAACAAGTTTTTAAGTTTAAATATTAAACACAGCTTAGTGTTCAATGAAAATCATTTCAGTATAAATTGCCTACTTTTATTCTTGTAGGCAAAAATTAGTGGTGAGAAATGATACATTTTACCAAAACAAATAATTCTGTTAAAATTGAGAAAAGGTTTACAAATTCTGGCTCTCCTGAAGCAATATTTGTCACCAAATTCGATTACTAATCTCGTCAGGCTGCCAAGTTTGTAGCCGACGCAAATGTTGATCTTGGCATCAATTTTAGCGATTTGCTAAAAATTTTTGTAAAGAATAAAACCTTACATTACAGCTTTATGGAAGTCTGAATAGCTGCTTTTGTGAGGGGGTTTCCTACTTCATCAGCTTACTTCCTCGTGGTCCATGCCATCGGTAGTGGATGTTTTCTTCTGTCTCTTTAATTAGATCGTGTCACTGTCGGTAAGCACAAATGCTGATATCAAAGCGGCAGCGTGTGTTGCCACTTTGCTTGCAGCACTCGTGCTTCCTTTGTTCGCCTGATGAAGGGTCATGTATTCTTTCGATCCAAAGCAATTATTGTGAATTTATAGCATTTTATGGTGTTTATTCAAAGTTGTGTACTTATTACTTTAAAACGCCAGTTCTTTCTTATATTCTCTTCTGTTTTCTTCCGTTTCATGATATTTGTGAAATATGCTAGCAGACCCATAGCTGCAGCCACACACTTTTTAAACATTTTAGGATGCTATGCTTTTTTTTTCTTTCTCTCTTGGCGGTAATAATAAACTTATACTTAAATTGTAATTTTTAAATTTACTAGATGAGGCTAAGTCTTCAAAAACAATTTGTTAAAAATGAAGTATAACTTAAAAATTTTCATGAAATTTGTAAAATTTTAGGTGTGTGGTGATTAAATCTCCAAGTCTCTCATGATTAAGATCTCAGCAGAAGAATTAAAAATTATTTTGCATGGAGCATTTTTAAAAATTTTATCTTATTAAATTTATATGTAATATGTAAAATTCTGAGACAGGGAGTGTAAGCGAAAAGTTGCCAATTAATGAAAAATGTGTTTTTTCTTTGGACTAAAGCTGAATTGTTGCTAATTGATCAAACTATGTTGGATTTGAATGAAACAATTGAATATTACCATAAAAATTAAGTAATAGCAAAATAAACAACACCATAAAATTAAAAAACATACAAAAGTTCAAATGGCGAACAATTCAAAAGAATGCAAGAAAATTAAATAAATGTTTACCTATTTTAAGAAAAGATTTATTTACTGCATGTCATGATGAACTTTCTTTCTTCAATAAGCTTTTCCTCCCTTTTCTTCCATCTGACATCAGTTTTAATGAAATGAGCTAGCAAGCCCACATCTACAGGCACGAAAACAATTTTGTGCACTATAGATATGTTCCAGCTGGCGTAGGATGCAAAGACTTCACAAATGGAGAACTTTCTGAGGAAAACTGCTCTTTCTTTTCTTCTTCAGTCTTTTTTAAACAGTAACTATATAAATACATATTTTAATATTTAAGGATAATGTGCAATTTTTTGAAACTATAGATTTATACACTGAAATAGCTTATTTCAAATTCGTGAGATAAAGCTATAGGGTAGGTGCTCCAGTGATTGGCATGCTCCACTAATTGACATCTATCCCGAAATAATAAATAAGAAAATCATATTTTACGTATAAGAATTTTAACATTTTTTGTCAAACACTGGAGCATAGGGTACTAATAACTGATAAAATGAATAACTAGCAGTGTCAAACAATGAAACATAGGGGTCCAATTACTGATAAAATGAAAAACTGGCAGTGTCAATTACTGGAACATTGAGTGGGTGTCAAATAAAAATTCATAAAAAAAATAATTGTTATAAAATGTATATATTTTAACATATATATGGTTCTGAATGTCTTTCATGCCATATGTACTAACTTAAGATTTCTGAAAATATTTTCTGATGACTAGAACATTAAAAACATCAGAGATTGCTCTAAAAGTGTCAATCACTGGTGCACTTACCCTATCTACAAATAAAAAATAATAATAATAAATAAAATAAATGAACTATAACAAAATTTTTATAAACAAAAACCATAAAATTAAAAAAACATACAAAAGTTCGAATGGCAAACAACTAAAAAGGATACAAGAAAATCAAATGTCAAATTTCAATGCTGATCTATTTTTAGATTTATTTACAGCATGTCACAAGGAACCGTGTCTTCAATAAGCTTATCCTCCTCTTTCTTCTTCTATCTGATGTCGATATTAATAAAAATCGCTAGCAAGCCCACGTCTACAGGCACAAAATCAATTTCGTGCACTGAAGCTATGGTCCAGCTGGCATAGGATAAACTTCATAACTAGAGAACTTTCCAAGAAACACTGTTCCTTCATTTCTCTTCGATCTTCTTTAAACTGTGATTATTTATAATTTTGAGCTTTTCAACTGATTTTTTTTTTTTTTTTGTACTTTATACATTTTTTGCATTTAATTTTTTTTAAATGTATTTTGATGCAATTTCATTTTCTGCCATTTTGAGTATGGCATTCTTTGATAAATTTTCCTTTCCTAAAGGTTTGTAAATTCCAAGGATAATAGCAAAATTGTGCCAAATTATTGATTTATTAAAAACACGCTAAGTCATACCATAAACTGTATTATTATTCACAATTAACAAAAATTAATTCTTGTTTTTATAAATTCAAATTAACTTCACTCAGAATGTATGTGTACTACTTAATCAGCAGTCTACATAATGCAATCTATTCTATGTAAATATATCTCACTATAATATTCAAAATGTAGTGTGTAATAAATATATTCATCGATATTATCATTATAAAAATGATTGAACTGATAATTACATGTTATCATCAGTTCGACCAATTTCATTTCAAACGGTGATATTTAACAAAATAAACATCTAACTAATATACTAATTAAAAGGCGAATGATCACAATTATATCATAATTTTAAGTCAAATTTGTTTTCAAATGTCTAAACAAATTACCTGATATAAGATGAGTCATCAGGATATAATATCAGATACTAATATTTCAATATGTTATAGTAATAATGTACAAAATATTATGTTTTAATTAAAAAAATAAAAGGAATGTTAATTCTAGGCGCTTATACAACTTACAGACATTAAACTAATAATTATAAAACCATTGAATGTTGTGAACATACCTTGCAATAAGTCCTTCACACACACACAAAATAAACATTTGGATTCCAGCATTATTAATTACTAATTCACTTAAATGCATATGTGAAATAATAACTCATACATAGGCAAAATATAAAATAAATATACGTCAATCTCTTTTCAAGTTTATCTCGACATAATAAACACGACAATTTGTTTACATGTAGGATGTTTCCAATTAGCTATGAACGTTTAGAAACTTATTTAGAAAATAAAAATAGCTATTCAATTACAAAATGAATGTTTTAAATCATGCTTCAAAGTATCTAATTCAGGAGACAAAAGCACCTAAAATTTATTTAAAATTATTGAACAAATTTCTATTGTTATTGCTAATACGAATTCTGACGTCCGCTTGTAATCAGACTCAGACATGCGAGCAACCCTACCGTCTATCATCATGACTCGCGCTCGACAAAGCCCGATTATGTTTTTTCGCCAAGGTTCTGAGGAGTAGGCCTTTTCCAAATTCGCGGTAACAACATATTAAAGCAGTAGGACCCACTATCCATAAAATTTCGAGAAAAACGCATTTAAAGTTTCAGTAATCTTTAAATACCAGTTAATTCGCAAACGAACAAGCGCCTCAGTAGCGTGATCTCAAAGCGCGAGTCTCCCACCCAGATGACTAGGGTTCGAGGCTACCTGCGGGACTACACTTTTTTTTTTTTTTCTTCTGTAACTTTTTATGTAATCTTAACTTTTTATTTATTTTACTTTATTTTACAATTCAATTCAAAATTCGAAAATTTTAATAAAAAATTATTTAATTTTCTTGAGTATAAAATATCTTTTTCTATTTTTAATATTTATAACTTAAAAATACAATAAATTTCCATAACTTAAAAAATGAAGTTTAGTTTTACAAAACCCTAAATAAGAAGCATAAAGAAAAACAGACAAATATTTAAATAATTAAAAAATAAGCAAGCTGTAAACAAAGTGTAAAATAGTTAGCAGGTGTACTTAAGTCTTGGTTTGAGCTTCCTGATTTGGTTTGAATGTGTATAAATTACGTAAACACTTCTAGCTTGTTAATAATAAAAGGCAGGTGGAATTTTATTTTGTGCACAGAAGGATAAAAAAAAAAGAAAGTCGTTATCGAAAAAAAAAAAAAAACGATGTTCATTAACATTTAAAATCTACATTTAAAGATAACATTTCTTTACCTGTAATAATTTAATAGCATAGCAATCCTATACTATAATTTTTAAGAAACTATTGATTGGAGAAGTAATTATTTAATTTGGATAGTAATTATATATGCAATTAAAATCATCATTTCTCTGTATTATTATTATTTTTTTTTTTTTTTTTTGTAATTTAAAGAATAAAATTAAATATACCTAAAATGAAATAAAATATTTAGATAAATAATTAAAAACAGTTTCTTTAGTTTTACCTTATTTTAAAGTTTAAATAAAACTAAAATTTATTTTTTAAGTTATATAAATTTATTGTATTTTTAAGTTATATAAATTTATTGTATTTTTAAGTTATAAATATTAAAAATAGAAAAAGTTATTTTATACTCAAGAAAGTTAAATAATTTTTTATTAAAATTTTCAAATTTTGAATTGAATTGTAAAATGAAGTAAAATAAATAAACAGTTAAGATTACATAAAAAGTTACAGAAGAAAAAAAAAAAAAAAAAGTAGTCCCGCAGGTAGCCTCGAACCCAAGTCATATGGGTGGGAGACTCGCGCTTTAAGATCACACCACTCAGGCGCTTACTCGCTTGCAAAATAACTTGTATTTAAAGATTACTGAAACTTTAAATGCTTTTTTCTCTAAATTTTGTGGATAGTGGGTCCTACTGCTTTAATATGTTGTTACCCTCATAGTATACTAGAATCCTGCGCAATTTCGTCCCGATCTGAATTTTCCATGTCGTGACCTCTCCTTGTAAGACTCCTAACGTCTCTTGCGCGTCTTGTCCGAACTCTATAATTGTTTATACTATATTGTACACAGTTGGGTCCGGGTTCCAATCCCGGAGAAGGCATGGATGTACAGTCGGTAACAAAAGTCTCCGAACACTAGCAAAAATTCCTATGTAAAAAAAGTACACTTAATACAGTTTTGTTAAATAAATCCTTGTCGAATCCTGTTTTTAGACTGATTAAGAACAGGATTCGACAAGGATTTATTTAACAAAACTGCATTATGTGCATATTTTTTACATAGAATTTTTCGATAGTGTTCGGAGACTTTTGTTACCGACTGTATGTATTGTCCTTGTTCTGTTCTTGTATATGTTCTTAAATAAAGACTTATAAACCCTTGTGGTGTGGATTATTCGAGATATAAGCGACCCTAGAGGCAAGCAATAAATCTCATGTACTCATCAAACTAAACTAAACTATATTGAGACAGCATAACACACAAAATTGAATTTTACAGTTAAATCTAATTATCATAAAGTTTGTATTGAATTAATTATCTAGGGAAATGCTCCAACTCCCCCTATCTTTTCGCAATAAATAATGATTACTGTTTGTTATCCTTATTTCGACAATTGAAAAAATAGCGAATGGAAATATTTTTAGTGTTATTAAATTTATTCACGCGAATTGTCAGAGTTATATTTATTACTAGCTGACCCGTCCTACTTCGCACGGATGAACAAATTTTAGTTAACGATGAATTGATATGCAAAAAATAAAAAAATATATCAGTTTATATGTTATAGTCAGGCAATATTATCAACTGAAAAGTCAAAATATAATTTTACAATTATTTTTTTCAATCAGTTGTTAAATGTTGGTAATTTTTACTTTATGTTATTTATTTATTTTTTCATAAAAAGAAGTATGTGTTTACTCATGAATAAAAAATATTGAAAAATAAACCTATAACATGAATATGTGTTTGATAAAGTTGACGTCATAATTGCTTTAATTATTATTTATTTGTTCTTATAATATTAATTTCTATTAAACACAGAGCTTATGTGTTTTTAATTTTCTTAAATTTAACGTCCGCAAAGTAATCTGGTTATTGTTTTAGTAATGGTTCTCCATTAGTGATCGTTAATATTTTTTGTGATTTCTGCGGTGAATTAAAAAGGTTATCGCAAATACGTAAGGTAAAGTCCTTCGAGTGAAACGTCCTAGCTATTGCGTTGCCAAATTTTAAATATCGCCAAAAGAGCCCTATACAAAAGTAGATTTCTAACGCGAATGCACATTTAATTTATTTTAAATGAACCGTGTTTCCAATCAACATAATGAAACTTGCATAATCAAATGTCATTTGCAATTCCCTAGCGGCTGTATATTGCGCTACTTGCTTTCGGAAAAGATTTTATATCAATCATCCTTGGCGAAAAAAAAAAAAGATTGCCAAGTTATCTCGCAAATATATTTAATTTTTTCCATAACTGATGGTTTTTAATAATGTATATTAAGGGAAAAATCAATAATATGAAACAATATTCGTATAATATATACTATTACAAAATCTGGTGTGAAACAACCACACGACTTCCATTACCCACTATTAAACGTATTATATACATTTCTTGGAGATATTAAGTACAAGCATTTTTTTTTTTTTTAGATTTTTCAGTAAGAGAAACTTGATACACGTATAAAGACACCTACAACAAAGTTTACATAGTGAGTTAAAAAATAAGGGGAAAAAATAGATAGTTATTTTTTTAAACACGAATTACCGAGATCTAAAACTAAACTTCCTATTCAGGATGACCGTTAGTATTCCTGTAATATGCACGTAATACTTGAGAAAGGTTATCTAAATTGAATTAATGAAACAATTTTCAAGAAAATCGTTAGAGCCGTTTTTGAGATACCAACTTTTACCAAAACTTGGCATACTCAATTATTGACCGGAAAACAATAATTACATACAAAAGGATATTTAGTATTAAGTTAACATGGCGAGTTTGAAAAAAATTCGTACAGCCGTTTTTAAAGGAAGGCACTTATGAGATCTGAAATTGAGCTGTTTATAGAGGACGCCTATCAATTTTCCTGAACTAACCAATTATATCATTCGAAACGACATCTAATATATTCTTTATATAGCGACTTTGAAGAAAATCGTTAGGGCTGTTTATGAGGTACGGGCTTACGGTCCCATTTCCGGTTTTCGATGACCCAGTTCCAGTTTTTGAATTTTCACCAAAATTTGGAAAATTCATCTGTACATCAGACCTGAATCAATTGTGAAGATTTGTAGTTCTATCTTTATTAATTTTGGAGATATGACACCCGGAAAATTTCACACATTCGTACACACACACACACACACACACACACTGACCAATTGCCAAAAACTACTTTTTTGGACTCAGGAGGCCTTAAAACATATAAATCAGGTGAAACTCTATATAAAATTTTTGGACCGAATACAATACTTCCACTACCTACGGTAGTACGGTAATTGAGGTAAAAACATAGATCTCGTATTTAATACGAAAATATACAGATTTTCGTATTACGTTTTCGATCTCGAAATACAAAAATCGCCAAGGACGACCGATATCAAATCTATACTTCGTTTTCAATTAAAATATTGAAAATTTGAATTAAAAATGTATTTTACCAAAATTTATTATAGCCTCTAGCACTTAGAGACAGTGTAACTTTTGATTAGTATAAAAAAAGAAAGAAATAGAAATCGGCTTTTTAGTTCTAGCGATCGTTCTCTACATATACATATAAACCTTTCCTCTTTATATATTAGTATAGAGCATAGATAGATTAAATAGGTTTCTAATCAACATAATGTAACTCAAAGAATTAAATGCTATTTGCATTGCAGTAATGGTTGTATGCGCTATGTATATTGAGCTACTTGTCATAACTGTTAGTTGCTAAAAATAGTCGTCAAATTAAATTTAAACTTCTCAATTATTCTTTTAACAAATGCATAATGGAATGCAGACGATATTTCTTAAAGTTATTTTTTTATTTATTCGCGAGAAAATATATTTTATTATATGTCGAAAAATGAATTAACCCGTAAATTTTTTGGGCAACAATTATAAAATAAATAATTTAATAAAAGTTTAGAAGTAACGCTTAGATCATTACATTATATCATATCATATCAAATTATATTATTAGAAAAATAAATACTTTAAATTTATAATGACGTCAGATTTAACGTGTAAGTTTAACATTTTGCAAAGCTTTATATGAATTTCAATTTAATTCACGTGCAAATATATTTCTTTTCTTTTCATGTTAAAATTTTAAAAACAAAATGTAAATGTTTCTTTTATGTTGGCAACAGCTAAATTTTTTAATATTTCATTATTTCCATTTCTATTATGGCTTTTATGGGGATTTTAATTAAAATGCTCAGATTTTAAACTAAAATTTATTTTATCAAAATTTAATATAGCCTATAACAATCAGGGATAGTGTAGCTTTTGATCAGTGAAAGAATTTTTTAAATCGGTTCAGTAGTTTCAGAGATTACCCTCCACATACAATTTTTTGCGCTTTATATAATGATATAGATATAGAAGAAGAAGACAAGCAGTAATTATTGATATTCGTATTGACTATTGATAGTAAATAAACTTTGTTATGAACTCACGTTCTGTATTTTATTATAATACTTAAAATTGTAATATTAGTTTGCGCCCCTAAAATGACGTCAGTTTTACCGATTATGATAGAAAACGTAGCGATATAACCAATGGGAAAGTTTCATCGGAATATTGTTTGTAATCAAAAGCACGTTGTGAATGCATACTGCGTAGTTGTAGAAAAGTTTATTTACGACAATATTTATATAAGTTCGTAATTTCGGACTGAAATATTATTGTTTTATGTATGTGAATAATGAATATTTTGTCATATACATAAGCATTAATTATTCGGTCATCGGCAAATTGGATTAAACCAATTCTTCTGAACATCTTCTTATAATGAAAAAAAAAAAGTGTTATGAAGATAAAAATATAATTATAAGCTGTAAATAGGTAAGTAGAGTGCTTGGTTCTTGCTTGGTTATTAAATTTCCATTGAAAATTTGATATATATATATATACTAGCCGCCTTCGGCGACCAGCTGGTTCGCGATCCCTGAAAAATCCGACTTTACGAAACTCCCGCTCGGTGGCGCCCTTTTCCCGTATCAGGTCTAATAACAGCTTATTGATATTACGTGAAAAAAGCTTATCTAAATCGCAGTAAACTCCCGTGCGGTAGCGCCTTCGGCGCTGATATTTCAAATTTCTAACTTTAGCTAAGTCCCGCTCGGTGGCGCCTGCGGCGCCTTATCCCCGTTTTAGAACTTACAACACCTTCCTCGCTCATTGGAATTTGAAATATTGAAATTTTAAAATATAGCAGCGCCATCTGGTGGTAGAAATTTCTGTAATATATTGTTCAATTCCAAATCAACAAAGCTTTCAAATGATGTATTACTTATGAAAATATTTTAATTAGTAGCTGAGATACAAAAGAAAACCTAAAAAGGAAACCTTAAAACGTGTAAATCGGGTAAAATCTCGAATATTACTTTCGATAATATAAAAGAACTTTAAAATATCTTTCGAATGATGTATTAAAAATTATATAATCATAATTAGAAATTGAAATATTGAAATTTTAAAATATTTCAGCGCCATCTGGCGGTAGAAATTTCTGTAATCTACTGTTCAATTCCAAATCAACAAAGCTTTCAAATGATGTATTACTTATGAAATTATTTTAATTAGAAGCTGGGATAAAAAAGAAAACCAAATACCTTGCCTTAAAATCTTAATATGCCAACCAATTTCAAACGCTGCAACTCTTTTTTTTTTACTCTTTCAAAAATATTCACAATCGAATTATCGGGCATTAAAACTACATACTACGAAATTTCGACTACTGCAAATACTGCAAAAAAATAAAAGAAGACAATCTTTTTCCTATAAATATGTCATTTTTTTAATTATTCATATATTTTCATGAAAATTGAACAGTAGCTTTATAATATGCTGTCTAGGCCGAATATTAATTCAAATGTAACGTGAATGAAAATTTGAAAAAAATTGAAAATTGCAATTTTTCCCCCCAGTATAAAACACATGATATCTTAATTGATTACAACCATTTCCGTTTTTATCACAGACATCACAGACAGTTGTCTCGTATGTGTTTTGTTTCCGATCGAGACCGCTTAGAAAATCGTCTGCCTGTTGCCAACTAAATTTCATAGTTTAGTTAATTTTAAAAAATCTAATTGACGTATCGATAAGCCGCTTGCACTCTTAGATTCGGAAAAAATTCCCTTTCATTTGGTACCAAATTCGTAATGATCGGACTAATATTTCTAATTTATTTTCCATTTTTTCTGCTTTTAACTCCGTTAAAATATCTACTTTTATGCAATCTCGGTGAATTCTGAGTCATTGAGATCGCTTTTTGATTAAGACATAGGTCTACATTTTAATTAATATCTCCGCAACTAATTAAAATTTTTAAATTCTGTTTTGACTATCCCCTCGGGCAGGCTTCTGAGCACCCGTATGTCAAATTTTGTAGTTCTGCGTTCAGTAGGGGCTGAACGTATAGATGCTCAGACAGACAGAGAGACAGACAGACAGACATCTTCTTTTATTATTATAGATATTCTTAGTATTGGTATAAAGATTTTTGTTTTAAATAACGTTACATCACATACACAAAGTTTAAATAAAATACAACAATTGCTTTGAATTTTTTTAATTTACAGTGTTTGCTTACAAAGTTTTTAATTCTGTGTCTTTTTTAACATCAGTTTTTCAATTCATTTTAAAGCTTTTATAACATTAAAAAAGTTGCTTTTTCCTCTGTTCCTCCAAACTGTGTTTTTTCCCAAAAATAATTACAACAATGAAAACACCTGAATTTAATAATTTAAATACATTCATATTCCTATATTTCATGTTTAATTTTATGAAAACTTGATTTTTATAAAACTGGTAGCATTAGCATAACTTTTTTTTTATGAAAAAATATATGGTTTACATGATTTATAAAACAATTTACACATCTATACTTATTTGTTACATTGTTAAACCTCCATTTCCTCATCTTTGTTTAAATACAACTAAAAATGTGCTTTGAGAGTTTCTACCTATACACTAAAATGTATATCAATAATTTTGTGTGGCTCTATAAACTAATTATAAATGCTAATTACACCATAGGGAACATGCTTTTTTGCTTCTGGTAAATGTATAAATTTCATAATGTTTTATGCAGTATAGCAATAAAAATATGCTTTAAAGAAATACTCACATACACCATAATGTATCAGAGTTCTTTTGTGAGACATTTTATACACAGACAAATAGTACTTTTTATACCATTTGTTTCAATTATAGAGGTAGAGATCTTGGAATTCAATATACTTCTTATAAAGTACTAAAAATTTAGAATAGTTGAAAAATAAATAAATAAAAAAGATTCAAATAATTTCCATTTATATCTCATACAGGATTAACAGGTTTTGATGGTGTTTATATCACCAGTTTAAAAATTGAACTGTTACTAATGGAAAATATCTAAATATAAAATAAACAGATTAAATTATTTGAAGAAACACTATTGTGCACGATTGTTGGGCATTCCGATCGTTACATTTTTGTATTACAAAGAAATTTATTTATAATCAAATTTAGTAGGTAAATGTACACATTGGACATTCTATGGTTTAAAAAAAAAAAAAAAAAAAAAAAAAAAAAAAAAAAGCTTTTATAATAGGTTGTAAACATGTTGACTACATTGAAGAACTTGTGTTTATTATTTCTGTAAAACGGACATAACATTTGACTTATAAATATTTCGCAGGAGAGTATAATACTTTTTTCTTGTTTTCACCATTACATTATATATGTATAAATAAAAATTTGAACACACAAACTTCAGAAATTTTCATAATTTATAATTAGCATGGGGAAAATAAAAACTTTAGATATTTACTAGACATGCACAAATTATTTAGTATTTCTTCAGATTTTCCGGTACTTTTTATATTGAGATGAATATTTACTTTTGCCAAGTTCTTTGATAACTTCAATATTTCCTAACAGAGAAATTTGTTATCGAATGTCTAAATATTCAGCTTCATTATTGCCAAACATAGTAACTTTTTGTGATATTTCTAGCATTGAAAAAATGTGCAATCACTTCTTCACTTATTTATTTTCAAGAGATATTTGTTAAAGAGCATAAAAACTATTTTGAATAGTAAATATGATTAAAAAGATATAAAATCTATTGCCAATAAATACAATATATGTTTATATAGATACATATAATACTTGGTGTGGACACTAGATGAAATCATTCTATACCCATATTTATATTATTTTTACACACAACTCTACATATTACTATATACATGACAAGCCAACAATTTTTCGTCAAATGTGACTCTTTATAGCAATATCTTTACAGTAGAAAATACTAAACATAAAAATTCTGTTTTAAAATATTTTTTATCTTTAATCAGAGAAAAATTATTAAGTCTTTTCACTATTTAAATCAAAGAAAAGAAATAGATGCTCCATATTTCAAATATCCCAAATATCATTCTTTATTATTTACTAAAAGTAATCAGTATCATATACTATATATATTTAGCAATGCTGAAAGCACCGAGTGAAACCATATTTCTCTTAATATAGTTATAAAAATTTCTTTAAGCAAAATCTTGTATAAGTTATCAAAATAGAAATAAAAGTCCCTAATTTATCTAAGTATATCTTATTATTCTACTATGGTGCTTTACTTTTTTAAATAATAAAAACAAAGTACTTATTTTCATTGAAATAAAAATTAATAATTTCATGAATTCAGAGTGGAAGCCAATAGCGAATCTATTGACTTATTATTTATATAACAATTTACTGTTGATTTTTTTTATTTAGCTAAAAATTAATAATAAATTTTATTTTTCATTAAAAAACTCATACTTCATTCCCTAGAGGGAGAGAGAGAGAGAGAGAGAGAGAGAGAGAGAGAATCCAATAATAGTTCTGTATAGAGAATTGAAAGTTAACATAACTTAAAAATTGTTTGATTCAAGGGGAGTAATGTAAATTTGCACAATGTTAAAATCACTGTCTAAAAACAAAAGTCGTGTAATGCAGTATCAAGACAACTAAAAAATAAATGTTCCCACTTCCATGGACCATAATAAAATTTTTTCTAGCACTAACATTACATTACTGCTGTGTACTGGTTTGTCAAAAGATTATTGTAGCAACCGTAAGACAGGTGCCAATACTTAAACATCCTTTCTCCCCAAAATGTGATAAATTGCTAAATATTAGCACCTACATGGATGAAACTACCTAACATTGAAAAGCACTGAAAACAACTATTTGGGATGCAAAATAAATGACCTATTATAAAAAAAAATATCTATTAAAACCTATAACAAATGATATTTAGAGAGTTGTTAAAACATTATAATGCAAATTAAACATTCAAAATGAGAAATTTCTATAAAAACAAAATAATCTAACATGAAATTGAGAGACATGGGATCTCTTATTATAAACAAGCGATTTATCGCCAAATGTGACCTTTAACAACAACCTCAAGACTTTTGTTATGAAACAAAGAGAAGCAAAATCTATTTTAAAACACAATTTTCTCTTTGATTAATTGAAAATTGATAAAATCTTTTTATTTCTTAAATCTGAAATATGTATAAATTTACGGACAGGTGCAGTATAATACATCATTTAGCAACTTTTCAAAATTGTTACCAAAAGTCGCCAAATTGACATTTAGCATTTTGAAAGTTAGATAATGACATGGTAGTTTTTAAACACACATATATAGGTATCAATAACATACAATTTAATTAATGAAATAACATTAAATCGTCTTGCAAATAATAAATTAAATATATTTATACATTCAATGTATGTTATGAAATACAATCTAACTTCATAGAATTATTAATTGATATTTGAAGGTAGAATTTATAGTCTAGGGGTGAGTCCAGCCTCTGGAACACTTCGACCGATCCAACTGGGCCCTGAGTCATTTGATCCACGACCGGTCGAAAGCAGATCCTTTTATTGGATCAAAATCAGTGCTGCCATCTATAGGCTTAGTTTGAAATTAGCTATAGAATATTATAACGTTAAATTAATTAAAGAAAAATTTAATTCATTATTTAAAAATGTAATTTAACTATGAATAATAAAAAAAAAGATAGGTGCATAACAATTTTTTTTTTTTTTTTTTGTATTCTGCATAGTTGGGTACATATACACTGAAATAAAATAATATTAATTATATAATTATTTTTTGAAAATTATTTAAACAAAAAAATAATAACAAATAAAATTTTAATTTTAGAAATTTTTCCAGCAAAAATTTTTTTTAATTATTTCCCTCAGTTATGCATCATTGTATTTTAATGATATACTGTAAACAATTTTAAGTTTTATTTTGTGGATTTATTATCAAGCTAATTTTTGTTAAATATTTTAAGTTTGAATGCTGAAATTTAAAACAAATAATTAGCATTCAAATATTTGATGTAAATAAGAAGTAGGTTCTTTTATTATGATCTAATGTAAGAAATATATAACTATTACACATTGCAAAAAATTATAAAATTGAAATTGAAATCAAATATTACAAAAAAAAAAAAAAAAATGATTTTTATAAATCTTCATTAAATTCGTTTGTTAAATTCAATTAATTCTGATTTCAATCAATAATATTTTAAATGTTTAATATATTTATGATTTTTTATTAATATTATTATTATTTAAATATAAACTAAATGTTAATTTTTAAATATTGTTAATTATTTTTATATTTTAATGCTCAAATTTAATGAAAATATTTAGTATTCAAACATAAAAATGTTTCATAAAAATTAACTGATCGATAAATTGTCTGCAGGGAGCATTTTAAAATTTTATTTTATTAAATTTAAATAATATTCGAGGAATTTTAATTTGCATTATTGTATATTTCAATCCATTGCATGCATATATTTATAATTCTAAAACAATTATACAGTTATTTACCAAAAAAAAAAAAAAAAAAAAAAAAACGGGCTTGTATGCATATCCGCGTTTGTAAGAACCGATAGATGGCGAAACCAGATCAATAACCAATGTCCAATCATAGCAATGGATTTGTAAATGGATCAAATGACTCGGAAAAATTTCTTGGGCGATTTGATACACGACCGGTCCATGGAACACATTACACTGGACGACTTTGATCCAGACCGGTCGATGAGACTGGACGCATTGTTCCACGACCAATTGGATCGATCCTGGATCGGTCGAGAGCCTGAACCCGCCCTAGGAAAGTTTTATTTTTATCAATGAAAACAATTGTTTTTTTTTTTTTTTTTTTTTCGTTTCTCAAAAATAAAAAACATAATATAATAACAATAATATACCTAGGTAAAAATATTGACTTTTATGTTAATTTTGATAATTTATAAGAGAGATTAAAGAGATTTTATAACTATGTTTTTAAAAAATGTAATTTAACCCATGCTTTCAAACTCTAATATATTTAATAACAGCTAAATATTTAAGTTAAATTTCTAGTTTATGGTTTTTTGATGATTTTTCACATAATATAAACCATTAAAAACCTGTGAATCCTGTATGAAAATTATTTGATAGGTCTTTTCAATTGTGATATGATTTTTTGGGGAGAAATTCAATTGTTAGATAAGATATAGGCTACACAAATGCATTATATTTTAAGTTTTATTTATAAAAGTAAAGCTTGAGGTTTCTTGCTCTTGAATTTGAACAGAACAAATAATATAAATAGCACTACTGGTTCATGAATACAACTACTGGTTCATGAATACAATCTCATGAGAGAATTCTGATATGTTGCATATGTGAATGTTTCTTTAATGTATATATATTATCTTTATATATCACAAAACATAATAAAATTTATACATAGTTCAGAGCCACAAAATCATGTTTTCTAATGAATAAGGTGTAACCAGCATTAATGATTGAATTACATGTTTTTATAAAATTAATCAAGTACATTTTAAAAAGTAAGTAGAAAAATTTTAAAGTGTATGTTTTGTTGTTGTTGTTGTATTGAAACAAGGATGAGAAGTTGGAGGTTTAAAAATGTAACAAATGGGTACAGATGCAAAATGTTTTATAAATCGTGCAAACCAGCTGTTTTTTTTCTTCATCTTTTAATTTATTGAAATTTGAATTTTAAAGCAATAAATTTTGTAAATATCAGTTTTGCAAAAAATTTAATGTATGATCATTCAATAACATTTGATATAATATGCGTGAAGGGAGAAGATCCAATTATAAAACAGATTCACAACTAGATTATAATATAAAAATTTATTATTTTATTATTATTGAAATAAGCTTAAAAAACAAACTTCACAAAAATGCATTATGGTAATTCAAAAGTCAATAATTATTTAACTAATCTATTTCATAAATAGAACTGATAGAAAATAGAATTAGTAAATGCACATGGTTATTACTTAATGCAAAAATATTTACTTCTCCTTACCTATTTACAGCTTGGTGATACTTTGGTATATTATTAAATTTTCATCCCAAAAGAGGCATGTAGTATCCAGTAGTATCCATAAAGGACTGAATTCCTACTGCTTATGAATATGGCAAAATTTTAAATATCCACATTCACAAAACAATAGCCATTCAAGCTAAAAAATGAAATTTCACTCTATCTTCCTAATTTTCATTAAAAATAATGTTGAAAACTATAACTTTCGATTATAATTTTACAAAATAATGCATTTAAAATATAGTTAAAAAATAAATAAAAAAATAATATGAAAAGATTATTTTCTTAAAAAACGCAGTATAACTTCACAAAATCTGTCGCAAATTTCTTTTCTAACACTTCTCCATCGCTGCTTCTCGTTTCTCGCCGACATAGAACCAGCCGAGTTCGCGATGCAAACAAACGAGACATTTAACACAACGATGGAGTAGTGAAATGAGCCCCAGATTGCTATTTCTCACTCACCGGAAACGCTGACGTCAAAATGACGTCAAATGGATCAAAATTTCTCCACTCGTACGTACTGTGAATCGGCCTGATAAAGAGAAGAGAAGAAGGTAACACTGAAACTTTGTGATGTTGTTTTATAATGTTTACAGATGGCGCGAGCGTACAATACTTCCTTCTTTTCAGCTTCCGTAATGGTATTCAAAGGGAAAATGTCTCGTTTTAATTTTTTTTTTTTTTTTTTTTTATCAAGCTGAAAAAAGTTCGATTGAAAGCAAGTTTCATTAAATAGAGTATACTAAGCAACATGTTTTTTTTAAGAGCGATTTTATGCTAATTTTACATTGAAAGAGAGCTTTTAAAAAATGACGATCTTTATGAACCGAAGCTAGCTGAAACAGACAATTGGGAGAAAGGAGAATGGAGATCGTTTGTATGTGTCGTTTGAAAATGTAAATTATTATGGATGTCTTATAATTTTTCATTATTAGTATAATTGACATATAAAAAAATGTAGTAAATGAGTTTCTATCGATTTGATTTTTGCATTAATTTCCTTTTACCAACCAGGGGCGTAGCGTGAAAATTTGATTGGGGGGGGGCAACATTTGGCGCCCTTTCGTATTCCTCATCTGAAAATGCCACCCACATACTTTCAAGAGTGTTGCGATCTTTGGAATCGAGGGCACAGACCTTTCTCGTCGGTTAATACGTGCCCCACCACCTCTCCTTAGGGGCATATTCCTAAAATCTGCGAAAAAAAAAAAAGCTGTTTTTTTCCCATCCATTTAGCAGGGTTTTTTTTTTCCTCCGTTTAGTAACTTTTTTTTTTTTTATATACACCTTTGGAGCATTCTAAATTTTTTCAGAAAATCTATATATTAATACACAAACATGAGATTCTTCTTACATTTTTAGTCAATTCAATAGAAGGAAGGGCTTACGTTCAAAAGATATGGTTAATGTGCTTTTCAGAAATATATATATATATATATATTCTTGTATGAGACTAAGCAAAAGTATTTTTCTTAGGACAACCAGAGAATTGGTTGTCCTAATCGTTTTGATTTTTCTAAAACTAACATAATTTCATCTCCTATCTTCTCTTCCAATTTGAATATCCATGAAGATTTTTACATAAAAATTCGAAAAATCTTGTTAATGATTTGTTCCACTCCGTTCTTGTCTGATGCTATGAAATTACTCACATAAGTTCAATTTTTGTTTAATTTAGATATTCTTTACATTTTTTGATTTTGTTGCATTTTTTAATTTCATTTATTTATTTATTTTCATCTTTTATTCCATAATTCTGTAGTGCTAACTCTAGGCTAATTTGGCAGAGTGCACTTTTAAACAGTTTTTAGCACCCTGTGGCCCTTTTTCAAGATATTTCAGCACCTGGCAGCCCATTTAAAAACATTTTGGTACCAAGTAGCCTTTTCTAAACTTTTAAATGTTTAGAGGTCTTTGGATTTTTTTCCCCTGACTTTTAAACTTTCTTAGCAATAGTTCTGCAGCATTCCTGTAATAACAAATGCATACAGCATATATATATATATACACAAGGAAAATTAGTAATTTACTTTTGTTACGTACAAAAATCATAACATAGAACACCACAAATTATACAAATAATGTTCCTTTTTATTGAATTCCCCTCAGGCGGCCCTTTTATTTTGGAGTCAGCACTATTCTCCTCACACCAGTATTTGTGTTTACATTCATCTGTATATATTTTTGCTGTTCCATTAAAACTGTTTTCTGCATTGCTGCTTTGACTGCAGCACTTGTGCTTACATTTTTCGCCAGACGGAGGATCATGTGTTCTTTCGAACCGAAACAATTATTGCAAGTTTATTGCATTTTATTTTGTTAATTCAAAGTTTTGTAATTATTGCTTTTAAACGCCAGTTCTGTGGTGTTTTCTTATTATGAAATTAGGTATTGTTCACTCTTAAGGAAAAAAAAATCAGTAATTTATTTATTATTCTTATTTTATATTCTTATTCTTATTTTAATTAGTTTAGAGGGCGCCGCAGGCGCCACCTAACGGGAGTTTGCTACAGTCAGACATTTTAACGCAAACTGTTTTTGCTGGTCGGTGAACCAGTTGGTCAGCTTGTGATACGCAAAACTCTTAACCCTTTCAGGGGCACTAAGTAAAAATGATTGAATTTCCTTTTAAATATATATATATCATAAAGTAAACATCCCCTACAAGTCATATTTGATGAAGAAAAAATTTCAGCATGTGGGGATGTTTTTGTGGGTGGTGGCTAGACGTTCTAGCCACTGCGCACATACGTTATGTACCTTAATTTTCGCATGGAAATAAATATTTATATATTTAATTAATAAAAATTGAAACCATGCATTGGTTTTCACTTGTGTGAATGCGTACATGCGGATCCCGGAAAAATGGGTAAGGGAAAAATGGGTAACGGAAAAATGGGTAGGGGAAAAATGGGTAAGCGGAAAAAGGGTAATGGAAAAAGGGTAAGAGGAAAAATGGGTAATGGAAAAATGGGTAACAGAAGAATGGATAATTTGCGAATTGCTACTTGCGAATCATATACTGAAATTGCCCCAAATTATGCAATAGAGTTAAACTATGTTTCGAAGACATTTCATCTTTGTTACTGGTTATTTATTTCACCGTCATTTAAAAATTTATTATTTTAATAAGGCTGAATATAAAAAATCTTTCACAGGATCCTTTTCAGTAAAAAAATAAAAAAATAAATAAAAATAAAAATAAATTAAGCTTTCATTTATTAATTTATTCACGTATTTACTATTTATGAGATTTTAATTATTTTTTAAAAGAAATCATAACGTTAAAATAATAATTTTAACAATAATTGAAAAAAAAAAAAAAAAAAAAAAAACAAGATGAAGAAAAGAAAAAGAAATGAAAGAAAATGTTAGAAAGAGTGTAGTGTAGAATGGAACTATTTTTATTTTTCGGGCAGAGATAAATAGAAAAGCTTCTTTTGAGCTAAGCGATGGCAGATGTTTTACTGGAATTCCTTTTCTTAGAAGCGTTCTCTAGTTTTTATCAGGCTTCGGAAAGTCATTGAGTTACCTTCCCCTCTATAGCATAAATCTGCATGTGTGCAAAATCCTGTTTTAAGATATACTAGGGGTAAATAATATGATTTTTTATATCACAATTTTACCGACTTTAATGATATATTTTATAACTATCACTTACTTTTTTATGAAGATCACAGTGAGTGTATTATATACCTGGGGGGTCAAGAGGGAGAAGATAGAAATGAAATATATTCTTTTTTAAATTACCCTATTATGGATTTAAAAAAAAGTTTATATAATCACGTATAATTTAGGTAAAAATTACAGTAAGTGTCAGACACACTTAGTGGGGGGGGAGGGGGAGGAAAATAAAGTGATTCTCTATATCACCATTTAAGCGATTTTAATGATATATTCTATTACTAAAACGTAATTTTATGTAGATTACAATGAGTGTATTACGCACCTGGGGGGGGGGTCAAGGGGGGATGTTGGAAATAAAATATACTCTTCTTAAAAGTACACTAATATCGATTTAAACAAAAACTTTGTATAATAACGTACAACTTGTGAAAAAAATCACAGTAAGTGTCAGACATACTTGGGGGTGGGGGGTTAAAGAGTGGGGGACAGAGGAAAATAAAATATTTTTTTATATCCCCATTTTACCGATTTTAATGACATATTCTATAACTATCACTTACTTTTTATGAAGGTCACAATGAGTGTATTATATATCTGGAGGGGGGTGAAGATAGAAGTAAAATATTTATTCTTTAAACTACCGCATTGTTAATTAAAAAAAACTTTTGTATCTATGCAACTTTCTGCTTATGAAAAATTACAGTGAGTGTACACATATCTGGATGAATTGCTATGGGGGGGGGGGAGCAGAGCGAAGAAAATTTTTGTTTTTGCATCACCATGCTACCTACTTATATGAAACTTTGTACAACTATAACTTTTATTTCATTAAAATTATAGTGAAAGTTACCTACAGATCATAAGGTGGGAGGGGTAGGACAGATGAAAAATAAAATAATCTTTTTAAACACTTATTATAGTTTGTTTATTGTTTTATTTACATTTTGTGTAACTATCAATTACTATTATAATGAAAAATTACAGTGAGGTATGCATAAATTCAATGAATGATTTAAATCTGTAAAAAAGTTACTCAAAAATGAATTTTCTTCTTTTAATCTGTTTCTTTTGTCCTTCCCCCATGTAGAAAAAACTTACACTCTTGTTGATGTTTAGCATCAGTTTTATCCCACACAACACAATTCATCCCGATTACGTTGATATTACGTAATAGGAATAAAATATTACGTCCCATTTCGTTGAAATTTGTTATCTGCTTTGGTCGATTTTTGGTTGAAATGTAACAAGCAAAGTTGTAACATGGCCCTAAATAAGACTTACATGGTGCGTAATATCAACCAACTCGTTACGTAAGACATCTTGTTCAATTCATGTAAAATCAACCGAAATTGGATGTAAATGCAACATTGTGTTTTCAGCCATTTCATGTAATATCAACTAGATTTGGATGTAAAATATACATCCAAATCTCATCTAAATCATGTAAAATCTACCGAAATTGAATATGGAATATACATCTAGATTTCAACCAGGTTTCATAGAAATTACGTAAAATCAACATAGCTGATGCATTTTTTTTTCTTCTTTCTTTCTCTTTTAAGAATTTTAATGCACTTATTTTAAACAGGGGCACCAAAAGCATTGACCTTGTTTTTTATAATGCAGAGATTAATTTTAAACATAAATGTGATATTGATTTTCAGTATCAGGATTTAAAAATATATGCTTAAAATCAATAACCTGTATAGTTTTGTCTAAAATTAATATTTGCATAATAAAAAGCAAGGCCAACGCTTTTGGCTTCCCTGTTTAAAATAAGTGCATTAAAATGCTTAAAAGAGAAAGAAAGAAGAAAAAAAAAGAAAGAAAGAAAAATGTATAGGTTATGCTGATTTTATTTAACTTCTATAAAACTTGGATGAAATCTAAATGTATACTCTGTATCAAATTTTGGTAGATTTTAATGCAATTCATTACCCAGGCAGAAAATTTGGCAAGATAGCTTCTTTTTTTTTTAGATCACACCTGGAACATTTTCAGATAAAACTTTGTATACCATCTTATTAGAATATGAGACATATTTTGCTCATTGCAAAATATTGCTTTTTTCTACATTATTATTTTTTCAAATTCCTTGAAAATTTTTAGTTGTTTTCATAAAATTCTGCACCAATTTTTACTTCCTTAAACAAAGTATAAGGAATTATAGTAACACCGTTTTGCGAAATGGATTTTGTATTTCACATTGCTCGAAAACGAATGATCGCTGAATGTTGCCAATTTATACGTGTGACTGCCATGATGTCTAGTTGTACACCTGCAAGTGCCGTCTTAACACGAGCTCTCGTTTTAGCGATATAAGCGACTTTACACGATTTTTCGTGACGTCTGTACGTATATGTGTGTGTATGTCACATAACTCAAAAACGGTTGGACGTAGAAAGTTGCGAATTGGTACATAGGTTTGTTATAACGTCTAGTCGTGCACCTCCATTTTTGGACTTTGTATGATTTTCCGTTTTGGAGATATTTAGGAAAATTAGGTTCATAATGACCAAAAATACAAAGGTTTTGGCCATAATGTATCAAGTAACGATAGCTCAAAATCTGTTTGCACAAATATTGCAATCGATTTTTAACTGACTTCCTGACTATCTAGACATTTGAAACTTTGAGAAAAGCTCAGAACACGTTGACAATGCATTTTTAAAATGTTTTTAGCCAACTGTTTCGGATACCAGCTGCCTTCAGCAGCATTTATATGATCCAACAGAAAATTTATTCAACTAACTTCCCGACTAGCTAGACATTTTAAACTTTCAGAATAGTTCAGAACACAGTGAAAATGCATTTTTCAAATACTTTTAGCCAACTGTTTAAGATACTTACTGCCTTAGGCAGCGCTACCTGTACAAATCTTGCAATCGATTTTTGACTGACGTCCTGATAGTTAGACATTTGAAACTTTCAGGATAGCTCAGAACACGGTGACAATGCATTTTTTAAATATTTTTAGCAAATAGTTCTGGGTCACTGCTGCCCTGGGCAACATTTATATGTGTGGTGTATTTCGTCATTGTATTCCTGATTTAATCTATTGGACTGTTGGTAAGTGACGTCACGTCCAATCAATGATCTATTCATTTCTTTTTACGTTTATCTCTGCTAGAACAGATCGCAGTCTTAAAAATGTAGTCGTTTATGTAACTTGTATTTTTCATATGTAATTGTCATAGTCATCTATTAAATTTTATGTGTTTAAAATGAAACGCCTCGTCATATTCTAGTTATGGCTTATAAATCTTCTCCTGCTTACAAAATACTATATTGGCGACGAAATGAAAAAGAAAAAAGAAAAAAGAAGTTTTGCTCTTCAACATTTTAATAATATCTACTTCAAGATGATTAAAAATGAAATCTGCAGTTCATAAAAAAAGAACGGAATATCTTCTACACATGTGTTTATTCAAAATCTACTTATTTCATAAAGAAAATTGATATTTCGAAAGTAACGAAAAGCGATCGGATCGGCGACGGGCAGTTGGTGAGTTTTTGTCTACTGTCAGGCCGGAAATGCATAGGCGCCAGAGATAATTAGTTGTCTACGATTTTTTATTTTTTCGGGAAAGAGAGAAAAAAAGGTATTTACACATTTATTTTATTTTTTTAAAGAAAATGATTCGGTTGAATTGTTTGAGATTTATGTAAGGAGACTGGAACAGAACTTTATATTGTTTGATATTAAGGATGAAAAAAAAGTTAGTGCCTTAATAACTTTTATTGGACCGAAATTAAATAATTTACTTACAAATTTACTGTTCCCAGATCTCCCTGAATCAAAAACTTACACTGAATTAGTAGATGTCTTAACAAAACATCTATGTAAAATTCCAAACAAAATCAGTGAACGCATTAAATTTAGAAAATGTTGTCAAGGAGATAACGAATCTGTGCAGGATTTTAGTGTTCGATTAAAGAAATTTACAACACATTGTGCGTTTACAGGCGATTCGCTGTCAGAAAATTTATTAGAACAATTTTTACGCGGATTAAAAAATGAAACAATCCAAAGCAAATTAATGTCTCAGGTTGAAGATTTAACATTTGAAAAAGCAGTAGAACAAGCCGCAACTATGCAAAGTACTGAAAACGACATAATAGAATTACAAAATAAAAATTTGAATTTGAATAAAGTTTCTGTTAGTGTTAGGAAACCAAAACAAAATTATTCTCAAAATAACTTAAGTAAACAAAACGTGAACAAAACTGCGAGTGCAAATAAAAGTAAAACTTATTGTTATCGTTGTGGAAATAGCTCTCATTTAGCAAATGTTTGTAAATTTATTAATGCAGTTTGCAATTTTTGTAAAAAACGTGGTCATTTGAGTAAAGTGTTTCGGAACGCACAAAACAATGTTACTCAAAAGAAAAATGTAAATGTTCTTGATACTGTAGACATTTTGTCGTTACAATCTGAAGGCACTAAACCTATAAAAATTTGGGTTTTGATAGAAAATAGTGCTAAAGCAGAAATGGAACTTGATACGGGATCGGCGATTTCCGCCGTACCGATAAATCGTTTTCGGAGATTATTTCCAGAACATAAAATGTTTCCTGCTGATGTACAATTAAAGACAGCCACGGGAGAAATTTTCCAGCCCGAGGGATTTGTTAGAGTAAATGTAACTTACGAAAACAAAACTAGGAATGTTAAGTTATATTTAGTTAAAAAAGACAATTTTCCTTTATTGCTAGGTAGGGATTGGATAACTACATTTAATATATTCCCAAACAATTTACAAACTGTTCCGGTAAACAAAGTAGTACAAATCTCGGAAAATTTAAATAATTTACTAAATGAATTTTCGGATTTATTCACAAATAACGTAGGTGAAATTAAAATGTTAAAGCTGAATTACATTTAGAGAAAGACTCATCACCAATATTTTGTAAATCGCGAACAGTTACGTATGCATTAAGGAATGCGGTAAATGAAGAATTGGAAAGATTAGAAAATGAAGGGATAATAAAAGCTGTTAGTACCAGTAAATGGGCAACACCCATTGTTCCGGTGGTAAAACCTAATGGGAAAATTCGTTTATGCGGCGATTTTAAAGTCACGGTAAATAAATTTTTAAAGGTTGACAAATACCCGCTACCAAAAATTGAGGATATATTAGCAACTTTAGGGGGTGGATTACATTTTACAAAAATTGATTTAAACCAAGCATACTTGCATTTACCGGTAGAGGAAAATTCACAAGAATTACTTACTATTAACACTCCTAAAGGCTTATTTAAATTTACGCGATTACCATACGGAATTGCCAGTTCGCCAGCAATATGGCAGAGAACTATAGAACAAATTTTAAAAGGTATAGAGGGTATTTCAGTTTTTATTGACGATATATGTATCTCAGGGGAAACTGATGAAATACATTTAGAGCGATTAAAACAAGTGCTAGAAAGGTTACGTGAATATAATCTTAAAATAAATAAAGAAAAATCTTTTTTCATGAATGATGAAATTACATACTGCGGTTACAAAATTGATAAAAATGGCATACACAAAACGCAAGAAAAAATTTCTGCTATTTTAAATGCTCCAACACCTCAAAACGTAACTCAAGTAAAAGCGTTCCTAGGCTTAGTATCTTACTATTCTAGATTTGTTCCTAAATTATCTACGATTGCTTATCCTATAAATGAATTATTACGTAAAAATGTAAATTTTCAGTGGACTAAAAAATGTGAAAATTCATTTAATGCAATTAAACAGGAAATTACTTCCGAGAGGATTCTCACCCACTTTAATCCTAAATTACCCTTAATTTTAGCTACTGATGCTTCTCCTTATGGAATTTCGCCAGTACTTTCGCATACAATGCCAGATAACTCCGAAAAACCCATAGCTTTTGCTTCTAGAACTTTATCTTCTGCAGAAAAGCGGTATAGTCAGGTAGATAAAGAAGCGTTAGCAATAATTTTTGGTGTAAAGAAATTTTTTCAATTTTTATATGGTAGGAGATTTACACTGTATACAGATAGTAAACCCCTAGTTTCCATATTTTCACCCGTAAAAAGCATTCCGATACTTTCGGCAGCTAGAATGCAGAGATACGCATTATACTTACAGACATTTAATTATGATATTAAATATAAAAAATCTACAGAGTACGGAAATGCCGATGCTCTATCACGTCTTCCATTACGTAGTGAAGACTTACTGCTGCCGTCGTCCGATTCGCTACAACCAGAAAAAGTGTCACCAAATTTATTTGACAACCTTGATGAATCCGATTGTTTATTTATTCATCAAATCACATCGTTACCGTTAAATACAAAGATATTATGTGCAAGTTCTAAGCGAGATCCAACATTGAAAGAAATGTACCGACATTTAATATCAGGCACACAGATGCCAAATTACTTACTTTTTGGACATAAACAACAGGATTTTTCTATACTAAATAATTGCATACTACAAGGGAATCGTGTTGTAATTCCTACTGTTCATCGACAAAAAGTGTTGGAAGATTTGCATTTTGGCCATTTTGGCATAGTAAAAATGAAAGCACTGGCACGTAGTTTTGTATGGTGGCCAGGTATTGATAAAGACATTGAGAATTTAGCAAATAACTGTTCTGTTTGTATTAAATTAAAACATAATCCTCCTAAAATGGAAAATTATCACTGGGAATGGCCTACAACACCTTGGAACAGAATACATGTAGACTTTTTTGGTCCAATGATGGGGAAAATGTTTTTAATCGTAGTAGATGCCTACAGTAAATGGACTGAAGTGTTCATTGTTCCTAATACTACGGCTGAGAACACTATAAACTGTCTTTCTTCGCTTTTTGCCAGATATGGCTATCCTGTGTCCCTTGTGTCTGATAATGGGCCACAATTCATTTCAGAAAAATTCGAACATTTTCTACAAAGTAAAGGCATAAAACATAGTTTAACTGCACCATATCATCCCTCTACAAATGGTCAAGCCGAAAGATATGTCCAAATTATTAAAAAAGGATTGAAATCCTTAAGTTCAGAACCCGGAAATCTCCAATTTAAGTTAAACGAATTTTTATTCCAATACCGAATAATGCCTCATATTACAACAGGGGAGAGTCGCGCATCATTATTTCTGAAAAGAAATATCAGATCAAAATTAGATTTGCTTGTACCAAATGTTAAAAATTATGTTGAAAACAAACAACATAAAAATGTTTTTAACAAGAAAAAGATAAGAGAATTCGAAATAAATGAAAAAGTTGCAGTACGCAATTACACATCAGGAGATAAATGGAAAATAGGTAAAGTAATTGCCAGACTAGGTAAACTACATTACAAAATTCAAGTAGGTTCATGTGTATGGAAAAGACACTTTGATCAACTAAAAAGTGTAGGTTCCAGAGTACAACTGGAGGAAACTACAAATCCTGGTGAAATTGAAAAGAACTCTCTTGATGGAAATATTCCCATGGTTTCCGATAGCAAGAGTCCACACCTGCAAAGCAATGGAGAATCTAAGTCTGGTAGGAGGCCTGCCATTATACCAGATCCAGTGCCAACCGATCCTACCAGTACACCAGATCCAGTGCCAACCGATCCTCCCACTACACCAGATCCAGGGCCAACCGACAGTAGATCTGTGTCTACAAAGCCTGGAGAAATTGACTGTGATAAAAATATCAACAGTACTCTAAATAAAAATAAACTAAAATCTGAACATTCAAAACTTAAAACAACTAATTTGTCTTTTTCTGAACAGGTTGTAAGAAGATCATCTAGAGTAAGAAAACCTCCCATCAGGTATGGTATACAGAAATAAGGGGAGGAGAAATGTGGTGTATTTCGTCATTGTATTCCTGATTTAATCTATTGGACTGTTGGTAAGTGACGTCACGTCCAATCAATGATCTGTTCATTTCTTTTTACGTTTATCTCTGCTAGAACAGATCGCAGTCTTAAAAATGTAGTCGTTTATGTAACTTGTATTTTTCATATGTAATTGTCATAGTCATCTATTAAATTTTATGTGTTTAAAATGAAACGCCTCGTCATATTCTAGTTATGGCTTATAAATCTTCTCCTGCTTACAAAATACTATAATATGGTTCCAATAGAAAATTTATTTAACTAACTTCTCGACTAGCTAGACATTTGAAACTTTCAGAATAGTTCAGAACATTGCGAAAATGCATTTTTTAAATACTTTTAGCCAATTGTTTCGGATCCCTGATGCCTTCAGCAGCGTTACCAGTACAGATCTTGCAACTGATTTTTAACTGACTTCCCGACTAGCTAGACATTTGAAGCTTTCAGAAAAGCTCAGAACACGTTGGAAATGCATTTTTATTTTTTATTTTTAGCCAACTGTTTCGGATACCTGCTGCCTTCAGCAGCGTTTATATGATTCAACAGAAAATTTATTTAACTAACTTTTCAACCAGCTAGACATTTGAAGCTTTCAGAATAGTTCAGAACATGGGGAAAAGGCATTTTTAAAATACTTTTAGAGAACTGTTTTAGGTCCCTGCTGCCTTAGGCAGCGTTACAAGTACAAATCTTGCAATCCATTTTTCACTGACTTCCTGACTAGTTATTTATTTGAAACTTTCAGAAAAGCTTAGAACACATTGACAATGCATTTTTAAAATATTTTTAGCCAACTGTCTTGGGTCTAATGATAATGTTTTTTAACATTATGTATGTATTTCTAAAGGTGTATAAGAAAGTCATGTCCACATCAGTTTTTTTCTTTTGCAGAAGTACAGTCGGTAACAAAAGTGTCCGAACACAAGCAAAAATTCCTATGCAAAAAAAGTACACTTCATACGGTTTTGTTAAATAAATCCTTGTCGAATCCTGCTCTTAATCAGTGTAAGAACATGATTCGACAAGGATTTATTTAACAAAGCCGTATGAAGCGTAATTTTTATACATAGGAATTTTTGCTAGTGTTCGGACACTTTTGTTACCGACTGTACAAGATCAGTATTGGTGGAATAATATCTGAAATTAATGTCTTGAGAACAGGAGACTGTATTCAAAACCAAACAATCTATTTCTTTAGTTAAAAACATTCAAAATACCTTATAAAAATCCTTTATAAAAGAGGCCAATATATTTTAACTCTCTTAACTTCGTCGTCCGTCGATTCTTCACTTCGTTTGTTTATTTCCAAAATCTGTTTCCATTCAGGAGGGATGATACTATGTTCTACGTAATGGGTGGTCAGGATTTCAAGTGCGTATTTATGTGAATTAAATGTTGAAATTTTACAAAAGTTAATTGATTCAATATTAATAGTGTTAGTGCGTCATGGGTGGTCAGGATTTCAAGTGCTTCTCTTTTAAGTACGTATTTATGTGAATTAAAAGTTGAAATTTTACGAAAGTTAATTGATTCTAACCCTATTAATATTGAATCAATTAACTTTCATAAAATTTCAACTTTTAATTCACATAAATACGCACTTAAAAGCGAAGCACTTGAAATCTCGACCACCCATGACGTAGAACATAGTATCATCCCACCTGAATGGAAAGAGATTTTGGAAATAAAGAAACGAAGTGAAGAATCGACGGACGAGAAAGTTAAGATATACAGTCGGCTGCAAAATTATTCGAGCACTAGCAATAATCCTTGTCAAAAAAAGTACACTTAATACAGCTTTGTTAAATAAATCCTTGTCGATTCATGTTCTTAATCAATCTAAGAACATGATTCGATAAGGATTTACTTAGCAAAACAGTCTTAAGTGTACTTTTTAAATATAGGAATTTTTGGCTAGTGCTCGAATAATTTTGCAGCCGACTGTAGGAGTGAACCGCCAGGCTCTTTGTCGTCAGGCTCTAAAAATGGCTCCAGTAGGAGTTGAAATATATTGGCCTCTTTTTTAAAGGATTTTTATAAGGTATTTTAAATGTTTTTAATTAAAATTGTAATCTTTTATAAATTAAAATAATGTATAATCTATTTCTTGTTGACTTGTAATATCATGCACTTTTAAAATATAAATTCTAGACTTATTTTCTGAAAATCTGTTAATATTTTTGAAGATTACCTGCTATGAAAATTAACAGCATTTATTCTTAATATTAAAAAAGTGAATATATTACAAAATCAAATGTCAAAATATTCTTAAGGTGTTACAATTGTCATATCACAATAATAATTAATTCTTGTTAATTCAATGCTCAACCATTCAATACTTGAAATCTCTAAATTCAGAGGTAAAGAAATAACAGAAGGTTTAATTCCAACATTAAATTTATTTTTATTTATTTATTTTTTTTAAGAAAAAAAAAATCTGATATAAGTAGGCTCCAATAGCAGAAATAGAACAGCATAGCAGAGAGCTCTGCAGATTAATTTAAGAACACAAAAATAAGTCTTAGGCTTCAATAAAGTACTTAAATCATCTGGTGCATCACTCACACCACTTTCTCTTTCCTTGCATTTTAATATTATAAAAAAAAAAAATGCATAAGTCTTGAGATAAATAACGTAAGATAATAAAGTTCAGTGTAATTTAAAAATAATTTCAAACTGGTTTAGGAATAGTTATTTGACATATAATTGTATGTGAGTAGGATACCAACCCCTCAAGCCCCGCTGAACAGTAGTGCATACAGTTATTAAAAAAAAAAAAAAAAAAAAAAAGACTTATTGACTTCAAACTTACCAATCTTGATCAAATTTTTAAGTGGCAACTTAAAACGTACTTCAAAATATCAAAATCGAATTTCATGCAGTTACATTTTTTTTACTTTCTCTTCCCACATAGGTAACGTATTATTTATCAGTCGAATTTCTGTGTTTTTGTCATATTTACATATTCTGAGGTTCCCTGAATCAAAAAATCATGTTTTTAGCGTTAAGTCTGAGTGTGTATCTGTTTTCAGCATATCTCTAGAACAAATAGTAGCAGAAAGTCTAAACTTAGTATTCTAAATGCGTATCATATAGGGACGTTACAGTAAACTTCTCGTTGAGATCAAACAAATGGTTTGTGTACAAAGACATCCAAGTGAATTCAAATACATTGTCTAAGGGGAAATATCTAGCAAATACAGTGTAACATCTACAGGCTGACTTAACCAAAATGGATATTTTTTCTTAAATGCACGTTTTGTGTATATTGTGGTATGGAAATTATTTATCATTCATTTACAAAGCCAATTTAAGTATTTGGATGAGGCTATACTTGGAGGAATCATAATTCCTTTTGCGTTAAATGCTTTTCAAAGACGACTAATTTTTAATTTACAGTATTCTTAAAAATGCATATTGATTATAGACAATATACAGGGATACACAGAATTAAACAAAATGTTCTTTGCTATTGAATCTAATTAACAGAAGTGTTTTGTACATTTAACTATGGTGCCGGACACTGCACAATTAATTTTTCACATGCATACTGTAAATAAAGTAATTTTCGAAGTTTTATTTTCTGTATTATATCACGTTTTGAAGTAGCCTTATTATGAAAGTCCAATTTTTAGCAGTTGATCTGTATGTGTATCTGCTATCGCATAACTTAAAAGTAAATAACTGCAGGAAATTCAAATTTAGCATTTTCAATTTCATATTAAATTACAGGCAAAAATTTTATAAAGACTGGCAAGTTTGAAGGTAATTTAGTAATGGCCTGGATTTTTGAATATAAAATTAATCTAGCGTACATAGATCACCCACTGAGCATTAACCTAACTAAAATTTATGTCTATAAATAACATTGCATTTTCTTTAATTAACAACTAATGAACATTAATTATCATTCACCTAATTCCTTGTAAATAATTTTGAGCAATTTTTTAAATAACATTTTTTGAGCCTTTCTTACGATTTTTGAATTGCTACAAACTTGTCTTAAAAGTTTATAATAAAAACATTACATCCTGCCAATTAACATTTAACTAATATGGAACACAAATACGTCAAATGGAGACACAGAGTCCAAATTAGAAAAATGCATCAATTACACATTTTACTATTACTAAAAAACATGAAATTTTGTATACAACAATTAAAGATAAAACTTAGTAGCTTAATTCAGAGCTTATATGTATATCATTCTTTCCAGAACTTCCTCAACACATGTTTTAGGTGATGTTGACAGTTGAAACCGATTTTTTGTCGCTCTCCTTTTTTGATCTCAGTAAATGGCACCACTTTCAGTCTAGGCCCAGAACTGGTTCATTACAGATGCAGCTACAAACCGGTTCTGGGCATGGACTGAATGTGACACCATCCATTAAGATCTGAAGTATTTTGGAGAACTTTTCGAACCAAATATTTTTTTCAGTCTCCATAAATTAGAGCAAAAATCGGTTCAAATGTTCTGTGAAAAGTTTTGGTGTATAATAGCAGCATAATAATTTTACTGTATATACAATTGTCAAATATTTTAAATACCACTATATAAATTTTATCTTTGTAAATATATTTATTCTCATTGTTCCAAGTAAGTTGCTTCCCTTTTTGACGTTCAAAGGACTTGACTTTTTTCTAGCAGCATTTCATAACACCTCGCATCGACCAAATTTGGATCATATTAATCACAGGGAGTTAAATTTCTGATTACTTCCATGGCTTCACATCGTGATGCATAATGGTGGTTGTGATGTAAAACTGTAGAGGTAATTACTAATTCAAATCACTGTAATTAATATGATCCAACTTTTTTGGACGACAGGTTGTATGAATGAATTGCAGCTAAAAAGAAAAAGTCAAGAATCAAGTCTCAGTGAAAGTCAAAATTAGAAACCCAGTTAAACTCAGTGCAATTATTAGATAAAATATAAAAACGGGAGAAAAAGTTAGAAAGTTCTTACATATCTAAAAACACACACATTTTTATCAAAAGTGATTTCTCTACTTCTTTTTTTTTTTTTTCCCATACATCTGTATTTTCTATTTGATTAAACATGTTAATTTTATTTGTGCTGTGTTCCATATGCTAAATTTGTTTTAATTACTACAAATTGTGGACTGTTTGGCAAGATACCATTAAGGAGACTTCCAACCTACCTGTATTGGTTTGAGATTCAAATTTCAAAAAGAATCGGACATACAACATGTATTTATACATTTTTATTTAAAAAATTACATAAAATTTCTTTGTTTGGATGGCGAAGCTAATTGCACATTACATTCTTAATTCAATATCTAATGTTTTCCCCTGTAATAGACAAGTTCTCACAGCACCTGCAGAGAGAGAAAATAAAAAAATATTTAAAAAGGAAAAATAAATAAATAAAAACTGACAGTTATGTCCTCCCAAAAAACGAAAAATTATATTCAATAACAATATGCAAGTTGTGGTATTTATAAGAAGCTAATTTTGTATGATTATTTAATTGAAACCAATCAGTTTTCAATTTTCTCATCTACAATCAGTAGTAGATTTTTCAATAATATGAGTAAATCTTCATGTATAAAAAAGACAGCGTCTGGACTTATGTCTCCAGACAGCATAGCACTAAAATGGTAATAAGGACAGTCATGTGATTCAACACAAAGATGCTTACTGAGATGTCCTTGTGCATTTCGAAGCCCGATTTTTCAAAATTTTGATCATTTTTTTAATTAATTGAAATATGATAATAATAACCTTATATTAGCAAACATATTAATCTGTTATTAAAAAAATTTAAGCTTTTATTTTTTACAAATATTTTAAAATTCAACGTGAATAATAATAATTATAATAGAACATCATTACAAATTTGAAACAGTTATTGATAAATGTTTATATATATATATATATATATATATACTTCATGATGCTAAAAATAAATAGCTCCTACAGGTTAGTTTTATTATATTTAATTTCTTCTAATTATTTTTTATATTTTTACTGTCAAATTGTAGATAATAAACTGTCAATGATATCACATTTGACTAAATAGCACTCTCTACGAATCAAATTTTCTTTTATAAGCTTTATTTATAGATCTTCCTAGGTGATTTTTTTAACATGATTTATGCAGATCATATAATGTCATGATCTCTGTCCAAATGTATGGAAAATAATCTGGTGTGTCACTCACACGACTTTCTCTTACCCTGAAATTTAATACTATAAATACAGGCTGCAGATTAATATGTAAGATAACGAGTACTGTTATGTAAACCTATGTTAAAGAATTCATATTAGGCTTCTAAAGAGCTTTATATGATAATTAGTTCTGTGTTAACCCCCCGTTTCATTAGTGCACCTACATTCATATAAAATTTAATTCGGTTATTAAAAAATAATTCTCTTTTTAAAAAATAATTTATTAAAATTATTATTTAAAAAAATTATCTTTTACGATAAGGCAGACGATTTCCATATTAGACAAGTAGTATAACACCAAATATCCAAAAAAAGTCCATTTTATTCTCAATATTAAAAAAAAAAAAAAAAAAAAAATACGATTTTTTTTCTAAGTTTTTTTTCTTTAAAAGTAAAACAAATTGATAACTTTGTTTTAAATTATCGCAGATCGATGGTTCAACCATTCATTTTAAAGGTACTGGCGAGCTCTTTTGAAAGATACCCATCATGAAAATTTACTCCCCTCGAGGGGGGAGGCGAGGCTCCTACATACAAAATTTTTTTTCCCAGTTAACTGTCTGTATAACAAAAAATATATATTTGTTTCATTTGGTTTAGTGCAGTCTATAGACGTTAAACTATACTTTCCTGCAATTTCCCCCATAGACGTAATGTATTAGAATTATCTTGATTGTCCCTGTACACGAACTATTTGCTTGATCTTAACGAAAAGCTTACTGTAGCATCCCTATATGATACGCATTTAGAATACAAAGTTTGAACTTTCTGCCGCAATTTGTTTTTGAGATATGCTGATAAAAGACAGACGCACAGACACACACACAGACATACACACAGACCATTTGCTAAAATCAATGTTTTCGTATTCAGGGGACCTCAAAACGTGTAAATATAACAAAATCTCGCGTTCGAAAATTTGACCCAAAAACAAAGGGTAAGAGAAAGTAAAAAATATAAATTATATTAAGAGCTACTAAAAAATAGAAAAAGAAAAGCATTTCTGCAGACTCTGGAATATATTTTCCTGTAGATTTATTGCCCAGAGGCAGGCCCTGACTAATAGTACAAGAGCTAGCAACGTCGAAAGCACAAGAATTTTAAGATAGCTGGTTTTTTAATATATCTTTACCTATGCTCTCTCGAATAGCGTGCGGGCTATCTGGCTGCCAGTAAACGTTGCGTTTATTAGTGCGCATCACACCTTTACAGGTAAAAATATTGATTTTTAAATCATTTTAAGAAGAATGTTTTCTTTTTCACTAACTTCTAAACACTATTAGAAACATGAATTTATGATTGCCAGACATTTTTGTTATTGACAATAGTGTGCCAGATGCCATTTTTTATAAACAAAAAATAATAAATTTCAAACCATTTTAGTATGTCTGTCATTTTAATATTATTTTCTTTATATATAAATAAGTACAAAATTAATTTGCCAGACATTAATTCGGCTGTTTACTCAAACGGCAGACCGATTAATTGCTGTAAAACAAGTATGTATGTAGAAGAGTTTAGCTATTAGTAGTTGATCGCTGTCTATGTGAGAAAGATAGCAACAATGCGGAAGCGAAGTGATGACGTCACTGGCTGTTCGTGGATGCAAGAAAAATAGGTTCTTACGTATTATCGCAACCAGGTTGGCGCGATTTGCAAGTTTGAGTAAGAAAGTTATTAGTATTAATTAAGTTATTATTATTATTAGTTATTATTATTGTTAAGTTATTATTATTATTATTATTAGTTATTATTATTATTATTATTATTATTATTAAGTTATTAGTATTAGTTAAAGTATTTCACGGCATTCAATCTAACCAGTAAGCAAAATAATTTCTTTACGTAAAACCACGTATAACACGTAGGGTTGCCGTAAGTAGAGTCGCCAAATTTGGCGATTTATGCGAATTTTGGCCTGGTTGCGATAATACGTAAGTACCGAAAAATATTTCCTATGTTAATCGCCTACTGGATTTTTTGTAAAAAATATTAAAAATCGAGGGAAATTATTTCCCGATTTCAATCCCCATATTTAGGTATAGATATGTATTAGTTATCGTGTGCATGAGTTAGATTAAGTAGTTTTTGCTGTAAAATTGATAAAATTTGAATTTTAAATTTCAAAACACTAGAAAAAAAAAAGTGCCAAACTTCCATATTCGATTGAAAAGATAAACATTTCATTTCAAAGGATGATATTTACACGATAAATATCCAACTAATATACTAATTAAAAGGAAAATGATAAATATTCTATCATAATTTGAAGTCAAATTTGTTTTCAAATGTCTAAATAAAGTATCTGATATTAGATTTTAATATGTTGCAGCGGAGTAGATTTGATATTGGTCATCCTTGGCAGAAAAAAAAATATCGCCAAATTATCTGGCGAAAATAATTTCATTCCTTTCAAAATTCATAGCTATTTTAACAACTTATATTAAGAGAGTAATGAATAATATGAAACAATATTTTGTACAATGCATATTATGAAAATATACATCTGGTATGTATATTTTCGCATTACGTTTTTGATCGCCAAATACAAAAACGCCAAGGATAACAGAGTTTTGAAATTTAAAATTAAAATTTTGTCAATTTAACAGCAAAATAACTCAATCAAACAGACGCATACGATAACTAATACATATATATACCCAAATACGGGGATTAAAATCGGGAAATATTTTTCCTCGATTTTTAATAATTTTTTACAAAAAATCCAATGGGCGATTAACATAGGAAATATCTATGACCAACAAGGTTGATATAGAAAAAGTACTGGGATTTCCCCTAACCACGGTACAGTCACCGATGTGTCATGCAGATGGTAGTATTTGTAAAACAGATAAAGCACAATTAGTCAAAGTATTCGAGAAGAAAGTTAGCAATGTCAATCAGCAACCGTTATGTTTTGATATCAGTATTTTAGACGGTTTCTTCATGTTACACCTTATGAAAGAAGTACCGCAAACTTTTGATGGCATATCGAAGAAATTTCTCAAAATGATTTCACAATTTAAATCATCTCGCATTGACATTGTGTTTGATCAGTACTTCACACCGTCCATGAAAGATTGTGAGCGTTTACGTCGCAATGAATCAACCAGTAGCGTTTCCATCAGACCTAATCAAATTCGGCCTCATAATGTTGCTGGTGAACTCAAAAATACATAGTTCAAGGAAGCCCTCGTAATTTTTTTTATTGATCATTGGGCTAATGATACCATGTTTCCTTTTATTGGGAATAAAATTATTTATCTGAGTTTTGATAAATGTTACTCGTATCACGCTGAAAATAACCAAGTTATTCGAATCACTGAAGAATGAAAGGAACATGTGAAGAACATGAAGAATCTGATACTCGAATAATATATCATATTTGCCAGATACATTTTGACGCTCAAGTTGTTATACGCTGCTCAGATTCCGATATTTTGATTATGCTTCTCGGCAACATGGATCACCTGATTGCATCTTTAAAGCTTTGGATTCAATGGGGCGTAGGAAACCATGAACATCTAATAAACGTCAATGAATTATACCAAGTTCTTGGTATTTCTTTATCGAAAGCTTTACCATATTTCCACGCAATGACAGGGTGCGATTATACCCAGCTTTTTTTCCGGAAAGGCAAACTAAGGCAGTACCAGTTGGCATGTCCAGAGATTACAACAGACGATGAACATGTACTCGAACGTACATTTGCCAGGTTAGAAAAATTTATATGTCACATGTATGGGGTGCCTAACTGTTCAAATGTTAACGATGTTCGCTTCTATCTTTTTTCAAAAACTTATCAATCGAAGAAATGCAATGATAATTTCGAAAAAAAATTTCGAAATTTTATTTCATTGAGCTTACCTCCATGTAAAACCGAATTATATCAGCATTTATTGCGAGTGCGGTACGTGACAAAGGTTTGGAGAAACGCTCATTTGAAAAATCCTACATCTTTATCGCCGTTAGCTTCTGATTGGGTCATCAACGATGATAAATACGATTTTGTCTGGTTTGCTGGGGAGCAGTTTCCATCATCAGTTGCTGACATTATTATAAAAGGTAAAGTACTAGTGGATCTGCAGATCAGGAGCCTCAACGTCCTATTTACATCAGACATTATTCAATAGGTCATTTTTATTTATTCCTTATTATATAATCGTATATATTGATTCGATCGACTTGTTACCATAATCAGATACATTCCTGAGGGGGGCTGCCGCCCCCCTCAACCCCCCGCTATGTCTCTATTTGCATATCTTATAAAGTGTTACGGAATTGTAAATAATTGCATTTATTTTTGTATCAATTCTTTCAAAGAAGTTTAGTAAAGTTAATAAAATGCTAACTTTGTGCATTTTTAGTCGTTTTAGCGTTAAAATAGCCTAATTTTCCCTTAAAAACATTTAAAAAAGCTCCAATAAGGGAAGAAATGGATTTGGCGCCAAATTTGGCGACTGTTTCCCTCCTTGGCGATATTTTTTGGCGACCTTTGCGAGAAAATCCTTATTAGGGATATACCAAATATGGAAGCTCTAATCTCATTATGAGATACGAGAATTTTCCAGAACAGTCTGTGTTCGATAGAAAAGTATAAAAGGAGCATTTTTTCGCCAAGGCAGTCAGTCTCAGATTGTGTCAGTTTCGTGAAATTCTTGCTTTGCTTTGAGCCTCTTTAGATGAGACTTTCTTTATGTGTTATTGCTAGATAGTTTGTACCGTTGTTTTGCTGTTAACGGCTGTTGTTTAAGCTGTGTTTACTGGTTGAATTGAAGCTGATACTTGGTTTATAGACCTGTATTTTTCTGGAACTTCCTGTGAATACATCACTGAATTTTTGCAAGTTTTGCCTTTCATTCTCGGACAACTTACGGACCCCCAAGTACGCAACAATATGTATTCTTAATGAACGACGGTCTTGTATTATTTCCCTGAAATTCATAAATACCAAATTTCATAACTACCAAATTTCATACAAAAAAAAAAAATTACATATCGGAAATATTTTGCGTAACCTTTAAACTAATTTCCAATTCTATGCCCACAATTATCAACAAGAAAACATGCTTTTAAAATTCTAACATAAATTCATTATATTTGATGGGGTGTAACCATGTTAAAAAAACTTTTAAGAAATATCGACTATAGACCGTAATAGTACGAAATTATTTTATATATCCCGGAAAAGTAGCCACAGTCATTATAAACGCCAATAATAAGAATAAACTTAATTAATTATAACTCATTAATTTTTCAAACTAATTTGACATCATTCGGATGATTACAGTACATACTCGGAATTATTTTGTATGGTCCCATAAATTATTTAGTCTATACATAACCTTTTTTAAGAGTAAACATAATTTTAAGCATCTTTATAATGTATGATAATTTTATTAAGTTCAATGCAGCATAAACGCATTAAAGTGCGCTCTTAAATAAACGTTTGTCCATAGGCTCTAATGCTACGAAATTCTTTTGCGTGTCTCTGTAAACAAACCATAAACATTCTATACACCTGTAAAAACTATTCAGCTTACTTTGCGTTTAAAATTAATAATTGTTCCAAATTTAACATCGTTCGGATGACTACGTGACATTGCCAGAACAATTTTGTAAGGTCCTGTACATTAATTAGAAAGCTTAAGAGCACATATTTTCTTCAAACAACATAAGTTAAACATCTTACTCATGTACGCTAGTTTAATTTTCTTGATTGCAAAGTAAAGATGTTAAAATGCGTTTAAACGCAATTCACCTCATACGCCGTAATGTGAAGTATTTTGGCGTGTCCCTGTCTACAATCCATACAATCCATAAAAAGTATAGGCCTAAAAAAATAAATAGCTATTTCTATACCGAGCCTGAATATATGTGTCAATTTGCAAATCAATCGGAGAATTTTTGCGGCCGCTATTGCGGTACATACAAATTCTTCCCATAGGCCGTAATGATAAAAAAAATTTGGCGTGTCCCTGTACACGAACTGCAAATGGAATGCACACCCAAAACTATACAGCTAATTTCGTGGGGATCATGAACATGTGTACCAAATTTCAAGTCAATAGCGTGATATTTGCGGCCGCTACCGCACGGCAGACAGACAGACAGACGGACAAACGGAACGCAAAATCCTTTTGAGTCTCAACAGAGGCCCTCCACTGACGTTTCGGTAAAAATTCGAAGTCAATAGCTTGATTTTTGCGGTGGCTATCGCGGTACATACAGATTCTTCCCATAGGCCGTAATAATAGAATGACTTTGGCGTGTCCCTGTACACGAACTACAAATGGAATACACACCTAAAACTATACAGCTAATTCCGTTGGGCTCATGAATATGTGTACCAAATTGCAAGTCAATAGCGTGATTTTTGTGGACGCTATCGCGATACATACAAATTCCTCCCATAAGCCGTAATGATAAGAAAAACTTTGGCGTGTCCCTGTACACGAACTACAAATGGAATATACACCTAAAACTATACAGCTAATCCCGTTGGGCTCATGAATATGTGTACCAAATTGCAAGTCAATAGCGTGATTTTTGTGGCCGCTATCGCGATACATACAAATTTCTCCCATAAGCCGTAATGATAAGAAAAACTTTGGCGTGTCCGTGTATACGAACTACAAATGGAATACATACCAAAAACTATGCAGCTAATTTTGTGGGGATCATGAACATGTGTACCAAATTTCAAGTCAATAGCGTGATATTTGCGGCCGCTATCACACGACAGACAGACAGACAGACGGACAGACGGAACACAAAATCCTGTTGAGTCTCAACAGAGGCCTTCCACTGACGTTTCTGCAAAAATTGGAAGTCAATAGCTTGATTTTTGCGGTGGCTATCGCGGTACATACAGATTCTTCCCATAGGCCGTAATGATAGAATGACTTTGGCATGTCCCTGTACACTAACTACAAATGGATTACACACCTAAAACTATACAGCTAATTTCGTTGGGCTCATGAATATGTGTACCAAATTGCAAGTCAATAGCGTGATTTTTGTGGCCGATATCGCAATACATACAAATTCCTCCCTTAGGCCGTAATGATAAGAAAAACTTTGGCGTGTCCCTGTATACGAACTACAAATGGAATATATACCAAAAACTATACAGCTGATTTCGTGGAGCTCATGAACATGTGTACCAAATTTCAAGTCAATAGCTCTATTTTTGCGGCCACTACCGCGATACATACAAATTCCTCCCATAAGCCGTAATGATAAGAAAAACTTTGGCGTGTCCCTGTATACGAACTACAAATGGAATACATACCAAAAACTATACAGCTAATTTCGTGGGGCTCATGAACATGTGTACCAAATTTCAAGTCAACAGCGCTATTTTTGCGGCCGCTATCGCGATACGTACAAATTCCTCCCATAGGCCGTAATGATAAGAAAAACTTTGGCGTGTCCCTGTATACGAACTACAAATGGAATACATACCAAAAACTATACAGCTAATTTCGTGGGGCTCATGAACATGTGTACCAAATTTCAAGTCAATAGCGCTAATTTTGCGGCCGCTATCGCGCGACAGACAGACAGACAGACGGACAGACAGACACAGCCCAAAACCGTTTTGAGTCTCAATGTAGGGCCTCCACTGACGTTTCGGCAATTATATTTATAAAATAACAAATAGAAAGAGTAACCTAATAATGATTTTTTTTTTTTTAATTACAGAACCTACACTACTAGACAAGGAAAACACTACGCAAGATGATGATGATGATAATTATAATAATGACAGCAGTGACGATGATGACGACTATGGAGATGCATCACTTTTTTTAGACACAATTGTGGACTGAAAAATACTTAATTCAGTTAAAAATAGATTGTAATTATTCAAATACAATATTTATAAATAAAAATAAGAATTTTGATACTACATTAATGCCATTTTTTCCTGTATCTTTTATGAAATTATTTAATCTAGTTACAATTTGATTTTTATGATTTAAAAATGATCCATAAGCAATCAAATTTTGATACTTGAAAAACGTAATTTTTCCCTGTCTTTTAAAAATAATTTGTTTAGCTATCTTTTATTATTTTGATAAGAATTTTAATAATAATGTTTTATTATTATCATAATCGAAGAATTGAAAATAAAAAAAAATTACTTACGATACTTTAAATAGTGTAATCTATTCCTGTTTCTCTTCCGCCTATCTACTTTGCCGTTATCTCTCTCTAACAACTGGCACAATGGCGCGGTTCTGTACAGCAATTAATCGGTCTGCCGTTTGAGTAAACAACCGAATTAATGTCTGGCAAATTAATTTTGTACTTATTTATATATAAAGAAAATAATATTAAAATGACAGACATACTAAAATGGTTTGAAATTCAATATTTTTTGTTTATAAAAATGGCATCTGGCACATTATTGTCAATAACAAAAATGTCTGGCAATAATAAATTCATGTTTCCAATAGTGTTTAGAAGTTAGTGAAAAAGAAAACATTCTTCTTAAAATGATTTAAAAATCAATATTTTTACCTGTAAATGTGTGATGCGCACTAATAAACGCAACGTTTACTGGCAGCCAGATAGCCCGCACGCTGTTCGAGAGAGCATAGGGAAAGATATATTAAAGAACCAGCTTTCTTAAAATTTTCTCTCGAAAACGTTGCTAGCTCTTAGACTATAATGGCAGGGCATACGGTGCAAATGCCCTGGGCCCCCCTACAGGCGTATGCAGAAATTCTGCAATCTAAAGAGTTCTTATGCCACTGCAAGTGGGCCCCGCAGAATAGGCTTGCCCCGGGGTTCCAGGTAGTCTAAATCGGGTCCTGCCCAGAGGGGATAAGTTTTTACCATGGGTATCTTTCAAAAGAGCTTATCAATACCTTTAGTGTGATATGGCCACCACAAGACTTTCTTCTGTATAATTTTAATTATGCACAAAAGTCATACAATAGAAATTATTTATCATATAAATGTAGACGATTTTTATCTGACAGAGTTACATCACTACAGACAGCGAAGCTCTCAGATGCACAATTTTTTTCCTTAATTTATAACTGCTATTATCAATGATTTATATTAATTTCATAATCATTGATTAACAATTATTACTTAACAATTAATTTGACAATTACATTGTTAAAAATAACTCATTTTGTAGAGTTATATGCAATTTTGTTTTGCTCATGTTAAAAACTTAGAAAAAAATGGGAATACAGCCCGACCTGTTGAACAATTGATTGATCCCCAAATCTAATCTGCTCCAGTTTATGTCAGGTTTCAACAAAATACCAAGTTTGGTTGCATTTCGTTTGTTGGTTAATGAGATGCAGTGTCCACAAAATTAGTGATAAATACACACAGACTGACTGACAGACAGACAGACATTTTCTAAAATCAGTCGAATTGTGATCAGAACATCCTGAAACCTGTAAATCCATCAAAACTGGAGTTTGAAAATGTTTACTAATTCAATACTTTCCCTTTATATACATACGAAAAAAAAAAAAAAAAAATAATAATAATAAATGGCTGAACCACTAATCTGCGTTAATTTAAAACAACATTATCGAATTTTTCTTTCATTTTTGCCATAAAACACTTAGCAAAAAAAATCTTATTTTACTTTCTTCTATGTAAGAAGAAAGTACTGGTTTTGTGAAAAATTTTAATCAGTTTTTGATGGATTTACATGTTTTGAAATGTCCTGATCACAATTTGACTGCTTTTAGAAAATGTCTGTCTGTGTGCGTGTTACAAATTTGGTAAGAGCTGTATCTCACACACCATTGAACGAAATTTAACGAAACTTAGTATTTAGTTGGACCCTCACTTAAACTGGTAATGATTAGATTTGGGGATTAAACACTCAACAGGTTGTGCTGTTATTCTATTCTTTCTACATTTTTAACATGGCAATACAAGACGAAATTTTATATAAATGAACACAATGATAATTATTTTAAGCATGATTGTAAAATTTGGATGAATTATTGCTAACAGTAGTAGTAAGCTAGGGTAAAAAGGTATGTGCATGTAGGAGCATTGCTTCATCCCGTTTTCAATAATTTGCAATGCGGGTATCTTTGAAAGAACTCGTCAACACCTTTAAAATGAATGATCGAACCATAGATCAGTGATAATTTATACTAAGTTATTGACTTTTCTATTTTTAATGAAAAAAATAAATAAATAAAATAATGGGAAGAAAATTCATTTCTTCTCATGTCTGAACAAAGCTGATTTTCTTTTGGAATTTAATATTAAACTACATTCAGATAAAAATCGTCTGCATTCATCATGAAAAATAATTTTAATAAATTATAATTTAATAAATAATTCATATTGTGTAAATTTGTACAGGATTATATAGAAGAAAGACTTGTGATGGCCACAGCATACTAGTTAATATGATAAAAACAATGTTTTAAGAACTTCTGAATAGTAGCAATATAAAATTATACAATGCAAATAAATACCCTAATATGTATTACTAAAATTATAAATACTTTAAAAAAGTTATTACACAGACGATTCCAATGGTAACTGATTAACATTCACAAAGTAAAACAAGTATACTACTACACAAAAAATACATCTTTCAAAATTATTTTCACTCAGTTAATAATCTTTCTTCCTCAATTCAATGGTGTAATTATATTCTGAGATAATTTTATGTATTAGTAGATGAGGTTTGACAAGATTTTGAAAGTAAGGTAAAAGAATAAAAAAGCTTAAATTTAAAAGCTGAGGTTCTAAAAGCAAGGTAAAAAAATAAAAAAGCTGAATTTTAAAAGTTATGACAATCTTCTAATTTTGACATGTTTGTGATAATTAGATTGCTTGTATGAAGTACTCATTTTTATTGGATAAAAAATATAAAAGATAAAAACTTCTTCTGAAAATAATTAAGTAGCCTCCTAAAAATTCACACATCATAACCAATGTAAACAATGAAATTTATAATAAAGTTTTTGTGCTTAAATAAAGTGATTTCAAAGAATAAAAAAAAACTATTTGACTACACTTCGAAAAAGTAAACACCACGAAAAAAAAAAAAAAAAATCTAAAATCCATAAAATTTTCTAATCTGCAGTCTCTGATCCCAAGTGCTATGGATTTCTATGAGTGTACCTACTGTATACACATATTAAAGCTAAAATTAATCAACTGAGAGAAACTAAATTTTTTTTGTGTGTGAAAATTGCAGCGCGTAGTCAAACAGTGGCCATAGTGGTGGCTAGCCGCAGCGAATTTATTAGTGGCTAATTCTTCAGTAGTAACTGACCATGTGGCCAGAGCTAATTTTGCCTTATAAAGCTAATTAATAAAAACTTTTTAAGCATACGCTATAAATTGAAAATCTTGTAACAGGGCTGTAGTGATTTAAATTAAACGATTAATAAAATCTTTTTGTAAAAAAATAGAACCGACTCCAAAAAGGAACTACTATTCAAACAACTAAAAATGAAAGAAAATTGGCAGAAAATGGAACTGTAGATTGCGCCTAAAAGTATAAAATAATTTCCTTCGCCAAACAACCTATAACACTACAATTAATCATAACTTTTGAAGTCGGCGCAAAATTAAATAAAATTTAATTAGTTTTTAAAGGTTTGTCTTTAGATCGGTAGCAACAAATGCTGTTGTCTCGATCCATTTTCATGTTTCCTTTATTATTTTATCACTGTATACAATTGGTCCATTAGTAGCATCTACATAGAACAGTGAACATTCTTCACAATACGGTATTTATGTTACTACGAAGTTAGATCATCCTTGATGGCTTTTGAATTTGGCGACCAAAACGTAAGGCAAAAATATACACGCAAGATGTATATCTTCATAATATATATTGTACGATGTGTTGTTTCATATTCTTGATTACTCTCTTGATATACCTTATTAAAATAATCATGATATCCCAAAGAAATTAAATATGTTTGCCAGATAATTTTGCGATTTTTCGTTCACCAAGGACGTCAGATACCAGCATCTTCGCCAACTTTTGCTGCTTACGAAATCTTATTTGTTTTCTTGAATCAAAGTAGTTTTCGGCTGCGTTTTGCAGGTAACAATGTGAGACGTGTATTTTGAATAGGATTTGATTTTTTTATTGAATAAAGGTATCAATTTTTATTTAATTTTGCGCCGACTTCAAAAGTTATGATTAATTGTAGTGTTATAGGTTGTTTGGCGAAGGAAATTATTTTATACTTTTAGGCGCAATCTACAGTTCCATTTTCTGCCAATTTTCTTTCATTTTTAGTTGTTTGAATAGTAGTTCCTTTTTGGAGTCGGTTCTATTTTTTTACAAAAAGATTTTATTTTTTTTTTTTCAGTGAAAACTTATTTATATAGCAGAGCATCAGAAGACGTTCGACGTAAGTTTCACAAATCACAACTTCCAAGAAAAGTGACATTACTCAAAAAATGGTTTATGTCACTGAAAAATACATTAAATCCACCGAATGTGAACAAAAAAGTTACATCTCCATCTAGAAAGTTATCCACTCGAGAGACAGTTGTGCCAGTTTTATTCTAGTCAAGTTATTTTTAAGTTGATTTTTCTCAAATGCTGCATTTTTAAATTGTGTCACTTTTCTTGCCTTTATCGGATATGACTAAAAAACTATCTATTGAACGAACATACGTTAAATTAAAAAGTCTTTAGAAATGTAAAGAAAGGATACGCTGTATTCGTAACCGAAAATTCTGTTAGGCATATATATTGAACTTTATAGTAAATACGTGTCACCCGCTGCGCTGGAAACTGCGCAGCGTAAAGTTCAAACAAAGAACAAAATATTCATTGCAGCTGACGGACAGAAGTTTCAACATCGATACTTACACACTGCTTTTACCAGTGTAGCTGCTTCCATTCAGCAGTTAGAGTGAGAACAGTCTTTTGTGAGTATCCTGTAATTTGTTTATATCTTAATGAAACTTATTTCAGGCCAAGATCATTACGACAACAAAAAAAGTATTAAAATTAAATCATCTCTTACGAAGTTATAAGCAAACAAATTTCAACAACAACAACGAAAAACATGGTTTGTATTGAGAACCTCTTCCTTTATAAAGTCGGCTTAAAACGCCTATGCGTTAATCGATGTGACCGCTTACAATAACCATACTTTGAATTTTACATAGCATAAATGCCACCCGCTACGCTACAATATATGCAATGTTTTTTAAGTCTGCACAAAATAGAAAATTGTGAACAAACAAATGCACGTTTTAAGCGTTCTGTTTTTAGCATTAATGCCTAAACTATCTTTGTGTACTACATCGATGATGCTCTGCAATTTTATAATTCACTTTTTTTCCCTGTCTTGAAACGTTTCCACGATAGGATCGCTAACTTCACTCTTTTCCACCAGGTGGCGCTTTAGGCGGTTGAATCGCGTAGCACATGTCCACTTTATTGTACCTACATACCACTTTATTGACTATAGCTGCAGCTGTTCAGCAGTTAAAAGAGTCGGGACTGACTTTTTTGGGCACCCTGTATTTTCTTTTGATCGTAAAGATCTTACAATGGGACCTATTTCAGACCAAGACATTTACAATAAAACAAAAAGTATCAAAATCGGATCATCCGTTCAGAAGTTATGAGCTAACAAACAAAAACAAAAACAAAAAAACATACGCTTTGAAATGAGAACCACCTCCTTCTTTAAGTCGGTTAATTAGAGCATTTCTTACGAAGTTATAAGCTTACAAACACCAACAACAACACATAGCAAGAATTAAGAACACCCTCCTTTCTGAAGTTGGTTGAAAACGACTTTGCGCTAATCGATGTGACCGCTTACAGTAACAGTACTTTGAACCACAGAATATACGTGTCATCCGCTACGCTGTAAAGCGTGCAACGTAGTTCAAGTGTGCACAGTGTAGGAAATTGCGAACAAAAAAAGGCACGTTTTTGGCCTTGTACTTTTAGCATCAATGTCAAAACTATCTTTTCGTACTAAATCGATGATGCTCTGCAATTTTATAATTCACTTTTTTTCCCTGTCTTGAACCGTTTCCGAGATAGAAATGCTAGCATGAATGTCTAAACTATCTTTTTGTACTAAATCGATGATAATCTTCAACTTTCTAATTCACTTTTTTTCTCTAGAACCGTTTTCGAGATAGGAACACTAACTCCAATATTTTCCACCAGGTGGCGCAGCAAGAGGTTTAACCTTGTACTTCAGGGCCACTTTACTATACTTACATACCAATTTTATCACTATAGCTGCAGCCGTTTAGCAGTTAAAAGAGTTGGGACTGATTTTTTTGGGCACCCTGTATTTTCTTTAGATCGTAAAGATATTACAATGGGACCTATTGCAGACCAAGACCTTTTCAACAAAACAAAAAGTATCAAAATCGGAGCATTCGTTCAGAAGTTATGAGCTAACAAACATAAAAAAAACATACGGTTTGAATTGAGAACCTTCCTTCTTTTTTTGAAGTCGGTTAAAAAAGAAAAAAAAAAATCACTGACTTAAATCACTTCTTTTAAATATCGAAGTTAATGGCTTTAATGGAATGAAACTGTTTAACTAGCTTCAAAAAATGCGATTTTTAAATATTTCTTATAGAAATTTAAAAATATAATTTGTAAAATATAACAAAATATTATTAAACAAGTTAATATTTATTTTGATACCTTGACTTTAGATTCACCTCTACTAAGAACATTGATAAATACAAAAATAAATTATACCTTAATTTTCTTAATTATTTATACATTTTAATCATTTATTGTATTTTAATTATTTATACAAGCACAAGCCTTATGAGTGATGCATGAATTATAAATATTTAGTTAGTGTAGAATTAATTGATTAACCCTCGCTTTCCCAAGATCAAGGCATTACTGCAGAAAAAATGTTTTCAGGTTCCGCTTGGCACGCTTGGCGAAAATCACCAGCACCGTACCTTTTTATATCGTTTAGAAGTTGCAAAATTACACTGGTTATGTTTGCTATCTCTGGCGAATTAGAACACTTTTTGAATGAGGCGTGCTTAACTGGATTTCAACTTCAAAATGGGGTCAAAATGACCCCATCTTGGGAAAGCGAGGATTAATATATATATAATATGCTAGTTCGTCTCTGCCTCCAGCCTTGCAGTTGATATTTACAAAAGAAAACAATTTCTTGCTTATATTTATAGTTGTCATATCAATATATATCTTTTAATATTAGCACCCATAATATTTTAAAAATAATGGCATATTTTACATTGTAGTGTTTAAAAATCCCTGAAGCCCAGCGCCTGATTTATGGCAGAGCATTCAGGGCACATGCCTCGGGCCTTCAAGAAATTCCACCATACATTTTAAAAAATAGTTAGAATGAAAATTTACTATGATGATCAATAATTTTCGTTTTTTCGTCAACAGATGGGAATAGTATTGTGCTGTGTGCCTCTTATTTGTACTACCATATTTGAAAAAAAAAAAAAAAAAAAATCAATACAAATAATGTGATGTTAAAAGGGTAGGTATTTACAATCCTCTGGAATAAATTAAACTGTTGGCATGTTTGCAATGCTGTCTAATTTACTGCATAAATAAGCTTACAGATAGTACATTGGCTTCATCATAAGTTACACTTTTTTGTTTATTTTATCCTATAAAATATAAAATACATTTTTTTTTTTTTTACTAATTGTGAAAATTTCCATTGTGTGTGCTAAGGAAGATTGATCATTTTTTGTATTATTTCGAACAATATATACTTTGCCGTAAAATGATAGTATGTTAATTTATCAATTATTTAAATATAGATAATCAGTGTTTAATCATTTGGTAAACTGTATAGTCGTGTGCAGAAAAAAATATTTACCTTTAAAATATTTTCTCTGTATAGATTAATAGAAGAGAGGATTATAAATATTAAAGTTTTAGAAGAAAGGGCCCATTAAACAAGAGTGCCCTGGGTCTCCGCAGGAATAAATCGGTCCCTTCTAAAGCCTCCATTTTTTTTTTTTTTTTTTTTTAAACTCCATAACCATTAAATTTAATTACATATAATCAGTTACATATAGTTCAAGGCAGCTATCACTGCTTGTTTTATGAATTGTCCCGGCTCAATATAGAAAAGTTAAAAGAAAGTGAAAGTATTAAGATGGCAATGAAAATGTGAATTTTGTTAATGGGTATAGTGTGAAAAAATTTTCTTGTTTCAAATTATATTAGTTTAGCCTAAATATAAGTTTTTTAGGATATCCTACTTTTTTTTTTATTAACTCCTTATTTTTTTATTTTGTTTGGGAAGGGTGAGTAAAAGTTTCCTCTTAATACATTGTTTCAGTTAAGATGTCATTTTCCCTAATAAATTACCCTTTTCCAAAATTATTTTATCCGTTCCATAGCATAGATAAGATTTTTGGGTGGGCGAGTGTAATTCCCGATCAAAAAACACAAACATCTAAATAACTCTAAAAATATGACAATTGATGTTAACCAAATTTAGCATGGTTAAAGCTTTATCATGTGTTTATTCAATAAAATAAATACTTTCATTAAAATGTTTTAAAAGTTTGTTTAATTGAAAAAATTTATTGATCAGAAATTGTCCCAGCAACCGGGTAAATATCGATCACACCCCGACCCCGGGGCAATTACAGATCAGGACTTTTTTTTTTCAAATGAGAGCTATATTGATTAATTTGGACTACAAATTATATCATTTTTAACATACAACTGATTTTAATTATATACTAGCGAGCTTCGCCCGCTAGCGGGTCAGTATTTTCAAATGAATCACTATAATTAATGAATCACTAACAGTAACTTTGTCTTAAGAAAAGAAATTAAAAAAAAAATCATTTCTGATCGGGTAAAATGTCGTCCCGGGTCCCCACTGCCTTCGGCAGCACAGTCCAGTGCGTGCTGCGCGTGCATAAATTAAAGAATATATGCGCTGCGCGCGCGTATTCCTTCCCTGACCCTTCGTGCCCCCCCCCCCCAAAAAAATAATTTCTGATCGGGTAAAAACTCACACCGGGTCCCCATTGCGTTCGGCAGCGCAGACCCATGCGCGCTGCGCTCGCACGTGTGAAGGTATATGTGCGCTGCGCGCAAATGTTCCTTATCAAATCAAATTTTTATTCTCAAGAAAAGAAAAGAAAAAAAAAATCATTTGTCATGGGGTACAAAGTCGGCCGGGTCCCCACTGCCTTCGGCAGTGCAGTCCCGTGCGCGCTACGTGCGCAAAAGTTAAATAATACACGCGCTGCACGATCGCATTCCTTCCCTGACACTTCGTGCCCCCTAAAAAAAATCATTTCTGATCGGGTAAAAATCACACCGGGTCCCCACTGCTTTCGGCAGCGCAGACCCATGCGCGCTGCGCGCGCACGTGTGAAGGTATACGTGCGCTGCGCGCAAATGTTCCTTCTCAAATCAAATTTTTATTCTCAAGAAAAGAAAAGAAAAGAAAAAAATCATTTGTCATGGGGTACAAAGTCGGCCCGGGTCCCCACTGCCTTCGGCAGCGCAGTCCCGTGCGCGCGCAAATGTTAAAGAATACACGCGCTGCACGCCCGCATTCCTTCCCTGACACTTCGTGCCCCCTAAAAAAAATCATTTCTGATCGGGTAAAAAATCACACCTGGTCCCCACTGCCTTCGGCAGCGCAGACCCAAGCGCGCTGCGCGCGCACGTGTGAAAGTATACGCACGCTGCGCGCACGTATTCCTTCTCAAATCAAATTTTTATTCTTAAGAAAAGAAAATTAAAAAAATTATTTCTCATCGGTTAAAAAGTCGGACCGGGTGCCCACTGCCTTCGGCAGCGCAGTCCCGTGCGCGCTGCGCGCGCACAAGTTAGGGGATACGCGCGCGGTGTACGCCTATTTCTTCCCCACACTTTCAGCCCCTTCTAATTAACCTACGTATACTACTTTTGAACGGTCTTACTCAATTAGCTGAGATGCAAAAGAACACCTAATCAGGACGCCTCAAAACTTGTAAATCTGCTGAAAACTTTCGATAATATAAAAGAACTTTAAAATATCTTTCGAATGATGTATTAAAAATAATTTAATCATGATTAGAAATTGAAATATTGAAATTTGAAAATATTACAGAGTCATCTGGCGGTAGAAATTTCTGTATTCCACTGTTCGATCCCAAATCAACAAAGCTTTCTAATGATGTATTACTTATGAAATTATTTTAATTAGTAGTTGAGATACAAAAGAAAACTGATTCAGGAGACCTCAAAACGTGTAAATCTGGTGAAATCTTGAATTCCATTTTCGATAATGTAAAAGTACTTTAAAATGTGCATCGAATGACGCATTAAAAAAAATTTAATCATGATTATAAATAGAAATATTGTAATTTAAAAATATTACAGAGCCATCTGGCGGTAGAAATTTCTGTAACCTACTGTTCGATTTCAACTCAACAAAGCTTTCAAATGATGTATTACTTATGAAATTTTTTTAATTAGTAACTGAGATAAAAGAGAAACCCATTCAGGACACCTCAAAACATATAAATCAGAAGAAATGTCGAAATATCGAATTTCTGTAATCTACTATTCAATTCCAAATTAACAAAGCTTTCAAATGATGTATTACTTATGAAATTATTTTAATTAGCAGCTGAGATACAAAAGAAAACTCATTCAGGAGACGTCAAAACGTGTAAATCAGGTGAAATCTCTAATTCCACTTTCGACACTTTAATTAGTTGCGGATATACAAAAGAAAACCCATTCAGGTGACCTCAAAACGTGTAAATAAGCTGAAATCTCGAAATTCACTATTGCGATGCAAAAGAAAAACTAATCAGGAGACCTCAAAACGTGTAAATCGGGTGAAATCTCGAATTCCCCTTTCTATAATGTAACCGTACTTTAAAATGTGTATCGAATAACATATTCAACAAAAAAAATTTAAACATAATTAGAATTTTAAATATTGAAATTTTAAATTATTACAGCGCCATGACACCTCAAAACGTTTAAGTCAGGTGAAATTTCGAATTCCATTATCTACGGTAGTCGGTTAATAGAAGTAAATAGAAAAAGAAATATTTTTACCTTAAGTGTATTTGTGTCGTTTTGTAACTGGCATCTTCTTTTGACAGATAAAATGTCAGGCGTGTAAAGATAAAATTTAATTTGCAATTAAAATGTAAATCTTTTGTTTATTGACCAAAATTGAACTGCAAGTTTGTTTTGTGGTGTCAAGATTGTATACTAATTGAAATGTGCGAATTTTGAAAAATTGAAGAAAATAGAAAATTGCAATTTTTAATCGCAGTACAAAAACACGTGACCTCGTAATACCAGATGTGTTTCTTTCCGTTCAAGACTGTAGACTACCGTCTGCAAAGCTAATATTCTTGTGATTTGTTGCCAACATTTTTTTATAGTTTAGTTAATTTTTAAAAAATCTAATTGTCCGATCGATAAGCCGTTTAAACCATCGGATTGAGAAAAAAAAAGCCCTTTCCAATGGTATCTTGTTTGTAACAATACGACTGATATTTCTAATTTATTTTCCACTTTTTCCGTAAAAATGTCGCTTTTTAAGCATTTAATCATGAATTCTGGGTAATTTTTCGGTAGACATGGAGCGACATTTTAATTAATATCTCCGCTAATTAGGGTCGCATCGTTTAGCATATTATCGCGATGTCGAGATGAAGAAATTCTGCGTCTGTCGACACCGGTTTCGAGTCGATGAGACCATTAGCGCCGGAGCTTTAGCGATGACAAGGCATTTCTCACAGACAGACAGACAGACTGACAGATGCGCACAGATTTTAATAATATAAGGAGATTATACTTTTTTTTTTTTTTTTTTTTAAATAAGCAGAGTTAATTTACTATTTTTATTTATTTTGAAATTATATCCAAACTTATTGGCAAAACACTTTATAACATTCAAAAGCATAATGTATATAGCATTACTGTCCTAATTTTATTATATATTTTATTTTAACCATGCATTTTTATTATATCCTTATTAAATAAAACCATTTATTATTATTGCAATTTATTTTTTACTGGGAAATAAAGATAAAGAAATACGTTTTTGATACGAATTTTTCTTTGTTTTATAGTTAAGCATTGCAATTACCAATTAAAAGTATTTCAGTTTTATTATATATTTTAATTTAAATATTTAGTTTTTTTATTATATCCTTAATAAATAAAACCATTTATTGTTATTACAGTTTATTTTTACTACGAAATAAAGATAAAATGTTTGGCTTTCATTTGAACTTTTCTTTGATTTAATGTATTGAAGTTAACAGTTAAAAATAAAAAACTTTTTATATAACTGTATAATTTAAATCACAAGTTTGTACAATAAAATACAATTTATCTTATTAGCATTCAGTACAATACTTAGTAATCTTTATTTTAATTAGTCATGCTTACTACAAAATTTTGAAATAGCTTGAAAGATTGTTTTGATTTTGATATGAAACCTATAACAAAACCGGTTTTAATTTTAAGCAAACTACATATTATGATTTTTTGATGTGCATTAATGAATATATATTATAGATGCACACTACATATGTGTACATTGATAAATATGTCTAAAATAATTTTAAACATATGTAAAAATAGAATCTGTTGTATATATCAATATAGTTGTACATAACCAGTATACTAAATTACAGAAACATTATTAACGTAATTAAGAAGCTTATATATGGTTGTAAAATAACATAAAAAAAAAAAAAAATAGAAATGTTGTGCCATTAAGAATCTAAGTAAAATGTGTGATTTTCAGAAACAATCTTTTTTTAAGATGCTTTTGTAGCAGTTTAAAATACATTTTTATTTATTAATTTTCAGCAAAGATGGCGACTTTTTTTTTTAATTTTGTACATTAAACTACAATGTTCATGAATTGTTAACAATACTTTTTAATTTTTGTTTAAGCATACTATTATAAGGTGGGTAAACATTAATTAACCTAGAAACACATTGATCGAGAATTACCCCAGTCCACCAGACTTTATTTTCAATACACTATTGTACTACAAAGTCTCAGGTTGAGTGGCTCGTACTACTGCATTTGTGACTGTTATAAGATTATTTCTTATATCATAATGATACTAATTTGAATAGCAATATTGGTAATAAATGCTTACATGGATTTTTTCTATCGGAATAGAATATTATTTATAATTTAAGTAAAATGATTGATAGTGTAAATATTTACATATATATACATAAAAATACACAGAATAAAATACAAGTGTTGTATAATAATGTATGAATAGTTTTAAATAATCATTAAAGTCAAATAAATCTTGATTAAAAAAAAAAAAAAACCTCTCTTGCAATGATTGTTATAGTTGAAAATAAGAGAATGATTATTTATCAGATTAAAAAAAATGTAGGAAAGAGCACAGAAGGAAAGCAGCAATGTACAAAAGTAAGGCTAATTATAATATTAAAAAAATAAAACATTTTGATCTATCTCTACGTGAATGGCTAAAAACAATCTGTTATAGTAAAAAGCTCATTATCTGATTGAGTGTTGAAATTCATCAATAAAAGAAAAAAATGTTTAGTTATAATGTATTGTTATTAGCCACCAATATAAAGAGAGCCCAAAATGTCATTTTCAAGACAACACTGAGAATCATGAATTAAAAAAGAATAGTACTGATTTATAATTATACAGGAAGTCTTACTTATTAATTTGCAAACTAAATTTGAAACTGAAGGGTTGCTAGGAAATGCAGGCCAAAGCTAAATTCCTTACATATTCTTCTTTAACTTCTTAAATAAATAATCTGGGGAAAAAAAATAGCCTATAAATATTGTATACAGGAGGAAAAAGAAAACATTTCAGAGTTTACATTCCAACTGTAGGGAAAAAAAAACATATCATGAGTAATATTTTACATTTAATAATTACCTCCAAGAAAAATCTAATTTTTAAAAACAAAAATTAAGCCTAATCAAAAAATACCATCAACACAAAGTTACAATTTTCATAGTTTATATAATGTTAACTGTAATTTTAAACTTTATATAAATATACGTATACACATGTGCACAGGGAGAATTTTTTATCTATCTACAATAAAACAAAATTCTGCAATCAGAGAATCTGAGATCAGGTCTGGTATAATAAAAAGAAATAATATAATTCATAAAATGTGCAAAATTAGCATTTACAAAGGAGAAAGTATAACTCTTTAGCTACGGCATTGATTTATTATTATTAAGCTTATCTCATTTATGAATTGTTAAATTAACCTGCAGTGTTAGCTGCACTGTTTTTGCTATTGGTATACATAAAAAGCTGAAGACTAAAAATACCAATTTAAAATCATTAAATAAAAAGTGAGAGAAAGAGAAGTTAATGGTTTGGCTTCTCTTCTAATTGTAAATTGCACATATATAAAATTTAATATATATAAATATATAATATAAATATATATATATATAAGTTAAAGTGTATACATATTCTAGATAAGAAAATCGAAACCAGTACAAGCAGTTCATGAGAAATCTTTGTTTATTCTCAGTTTCTATGGTTCGTTAGAATATTTTACAGTTGTTATTCACATAAGTTAACTTCGGAATTACTGAATTTCTCATACTTAAATAACAACTTGCATTAATGAAATCAATCTTAATTTTTTTTATAATTTGAGAGACTAAAATAAAACTACAGCTATAATTTAAGCTTTCATGAACATATTTTTGCATTGTTTATTAAAGGTAATCAACTGATAAAGGCATGTTTGAATGGTTAAAAAGCAATGAAAATTTCGATTAAGTTTACAATAAAATACTCCTACAGATATTTTCATTTCTGCTTAAAATAAAAGAAAGGTCCATTTTGCCATGTAATAATATTTATGGAACTATAAATCAATGGATAAGAAATGATTACACAACAAACAAAAACTAAAACCACCAATGAAATTAAATTTTACAAATAATAAACATTTTTAGGGATAATATGCATTATTACACTAAAGTCAAATATCAGAAATGAAAATAAAATTAAATGATTTTAGATACTTACATGATAATTATTTTCAAATCGTATTCCGTACAGAACCAGAATGTAAAATCGTTGTCACAACTCTGTAGGTTGTCAAATGTGACGATTTCGTCGAAATATACAATCACAACATTAATTAAACAACGCAATTCTTTCGCATTTTCACATAATCAACATGGCGGCGAGCGAAGCGACGACACGGAAGAGAGGAAAAGTGGAATGGTTGGCTGTTAGCATGAATGCGCATGCCCAGTTGCTCGTCCCATTTCGGTAAAAAGTACGCTGCATAGCTTGTTGAATTTAACGTAAAAGGACACTTCATTGGTATGAATTCGCTCAATTTTGGAACACATTACGTCCAAGATATTTTCTAATAATTTATGTCCAAATTTGGTTACTTATGACACATACTTCCAACATGATGGTTGAATTTATGTAAACATGTGACAAAAATGGGATGTCAGTCCTCTGGAGGGACGTGTTTTGGACGTACTAGACGAGAAATGAAGAAAATTTGGACGTATGTGCTGTGTGGGACAATGAGAAATTAGGAAAAACGCCCTTTTTTCCGCAATCCAAAAATTCAATATTGTTAATATCAGACATTAATTAAAAGTTAATATCGAACATTGGTAAAAGATTATTCTAAAACAGAATTTTTTTCTTTCATCTGTTCCCCTCTCCTCGTACAAACAAAAAATTTTTGCTATCTTCCATGTTTAGCAAGTATTTTACAAGTAACAATTAAGAAAAGTGCCCTTTTTTCCGCAATCCGGAAAAAAGGGCACTTTTCTTAATTTCTCCTTGTAAAACTGATGCTAAACATCAAAGAGAGTGGAATTTTTTTATTTCTATATTGGGGGAGGGCAAAAGAGACAGATTAAAATAAGAAAACTAATTTTTGAGTAACTTTTTTACAAATTTAAACCATACATTGAATTTTTGCGTACCTCACTGTAATTTTTCATTAATAATAACTGATATTTACACAAAATGCCAATAAAACAAACGATAATAATTTTTTTTATCTACCCCCCCCCCCCTTATCAACTATAGGTAAATTTCACTAAAATTTTAATAAAATGAAAGTAATAGTCGTACAAAGTTTCATATAATAATAAGTAGCATGGTGATATAAAAACAAAAAAAATTCTTCACTGTGCCCCCTCCCCCTTAACAAATCATCCAGATATGTGTACACTCATTGTAATTTTACATAAGCAGAAATTTGTAGATATATAGTTTTTTGTTAACCGACAATGCGGTAGTTTAAAAAATAATACATTTTAATTTTATCTGCGCCCCCCTTGTCCCCCCCAGATATATAATACACTCATTGTGTTATTCATAAAAAGTAAGTGATAGTTATACAATTATTTTATTTTCCTCTGCCCCCCCCCCAATTATGTCTGACTTTCTGTAGTTTTTCATAAATTATACAAAAAAAAAAAATAATCAGTAATAGGGTAGTTTAAGAAGAATATATTTCATTTCCATCTCCCCCCCCCTTGCCCCCAATTATATAATGCACTCACTGTGCTTCATAAAAAGTAAGTGATAGTTGTAAAATATATGATTAAAGTCTGTAAAATGGTGATATAAAATATAATTTTATTTTCCTCTGCCCCCCGCTTTCTTTAACCTCCCCCCAAGTATGTCTGACACTTACTCTAATTTTTTTCACAAATTGTACGTGATTATTTAAAGTTTCATTAAAATCGGTAAGAGTTTATATGAAAACATTTTTTTTTTCACTCTGCTGCCCTCCTCCCTTTCCCCCAGGTACTATATACTAAATTTAATGTTATACCAAACCAATTGAAATTTCAAAAAATATAATTTGAAAGTTATTTTTTAAATTCATTACTTGACATTTATTATTTTGAGAGTTGCGAACTGGAAAAGTGCCTTTTTTTCCTAGATCCAAATTCTAGTCATTCGTTTTAGGCTTTATTTACTTAAACGGAAAAAAAAGAGTTTCCTTTGTGAATAAGTATAAAATTTAAAAATTTCACATTTTTAGGTAACAAAATCTATTTATGAATTAACCAGAAACTAGCTAGTCAGCATTTAAGTATAACTGAACGATATATTTTTGTATACAATCATTTTTAACCCTTATACCGGAACATCGGTCTCTGAGAACGCTAAAGGTTAGGCTTAGTGCAGGGAATTGCGGATGGCGATTCCTAGAATAAGGTACCGGCACGTTTGGCGATAAGCGTCGAAGACGCCAAGTCTATCTAACTGCAGTACTAGTGCGACGTAAAATACACTCAACCTGTAGAGGATGGCATATCTCAGAACAACCCTATAAGTCCCGGACCGTTGCCAATTGTCCACAGCGTGGCACTACTACAACGTAAAATCTGTTCAAACAAGGAAACTACCCTTTGGGGTTGGAAGAGTGAGCAGGGCCCGGAGCGGCTTAGTGTTAACGGTTGTTTGGTTGGTTTGATGAGTTTTACGTCGCACTAGTGCTGCGCAATGGGCAATCCCCTTAATGTTGAAAAAAAAAAAAAAACATGTAAAATGTTATGAGGATATTAGGAACCTCAATTTTTGAGCGCTAACAGCACATTACGTAGATATGCCAATAATTGCAACTTCTTCCTAAAAGTTTTGTTTTTTAAGTTTGATTGCTTTTCTTAGTACAGTCGGTAACAAAAGTCTCCGAACACTAGCAAAAATTCCTATGTAAAAAATGTACACTTAATACAGTTTTGTTAAATAAATCGTTGTCGAATCCTGTTCTTAGTCAGTCTAAATAATGGATTCATTTAACAAAACTGTTTTAAGTGTACTTTTTTTTTATATAGAAATTTTTGCTAGTGTTCGGAGACTTTTGTTGCCGACTGTATAATACCAAACTTCACCGACAGGTGATGTTATTCAGTGGGGAAATATGCTTCCACAATTGATGATTATTTAAATTCCATTTTCACATTTAGAAAATTTCATAACTGTTAAATTTGCACTCATTTTCTAAAAAAGTTTAATTATTTTTATTTTTTACATTTTATTTTTTAATAAAAAATAATAATACAAATAATAAATAAAAAAATAAACTGCTTTTTTTTTCGGGGGGGGGGGGAAGAAGGCTAAAAAATAAAATGCAAAAAACCAATTTTCGGAAAAAGAATATTAGGTAATGGGTATTGTGGAAACAGATATCCTCACAGAATAACATTGCTTTTGACTACTGGCAAGAGTACAGTCGGTAACAAAAGTGTCCGAACACTAGCAAAAATTCCTATACAAAAAAAGTACACTTAATACTGTTTTGCTAAATAAATCCTTGTCGAATCGTGTTCTTAGCCAGTCTAAGAACAGGGTTCGACAAGGATTTATTTAGCAAAACTGTATTAAGCGTACTTTTTTTACATAGGAAATTTTGCTAGTGTTCGGATACTTTTGTTACCGACTGTACATTCGGCAGCAAAAGTATTCGAGCAGTAGCAAAAATTCCTATGTAAAAAAAGTACGCTTAATACAGTTTTGTTACAAAAATCCTTGTCGAATCCTGTTCATAGTGACAAACTGCCAAAAGTGGTGACTGTCCCCAATAAATTGAGACATTCAGTCACTTTAGTTAACCCGCTAATTTCAGGACATTTGATCACCCTAGTTTAAATATCACATGATAGCTACGTAATGAGCAATTTGAGGAAGTCTAGACTCCACCCCAACAAGTGGTCCAGGACGAGGCATGTCATTACCATTGTGTGTACCAGCAAAAGTATCCGAGCACTAGCAATAATCCCTATCAAAAAAAAGTACACTTAATACTGCTTTGTTAAATAAACCCTGTCGAGTCATGTTCTTAGTCTAACAACATAATTCAGCAAGGATTTATTTAACAAAACAGTGTTAAGTGTAATTGTTTGGCATCAGAATTATTTTCTAGTGCTCAGATACTTTTGCTGCCGGTTGTACAAGAAAGCTCAGCAATCACTTAGACACACGAATGTACTCTTTGCACACATGAAAAAAAAAATGACTGTGTAACCCTCATTGAGCAGATATACTAGTAGAGCACGGATTCCCTATATTGTCTATGGAGAAAAATTCCCGGAACATCACTACGGTTTTTGCGCCTTCTTTTGGTAATAATCGCTGTCTTGGCAACTGGTTCTTGGGATTTTGCATGTTTTAAATGGTTTGTTCCTCTTACCACCAAAACTCTAAACAAAAGTCCCTCTGGGAGTCACCGAAACTGGAGAGGATCACTTCCGTGGAGGATCAAAATTGTGATGGCATGTCTCCGGACCACCTCTAGAGGTGTGTCCCAGACCGTCGCCAATTGCCCATCTGAGCAGCACTAGTGCGACGTAAAACCCAACCATTCATTCATCCAAACAAAATTCAAACGGAACAGCAACGGAATAACAAGGATTAGGTTACTTGCTTTCCATTTCAGTTAGTGTAGGTTTTGGTATATGTTTAATTTACACCCAATCGAAATATAAAACAGCGATAACAAAGGTGGAGGAAACTTCCCTTGGTGGAATTTTCATGTCAGTTTGGTGGATGATTTGACTAAATGGTGGAGATCTGATGTTGGATAGCAAAAAGGTTACTAGTCCGGGGTGTACTCTACACTGTAAAAAAAAACCTATTACCAGCTGCAATCAGTGATTTATTTTATCCAATCACAGAGAATTTCTTGCAAGAAATTCTCTGTGATTGGATAAAATCAATCACAGATTGCAGCTGGTAATAGGTTTTTTTTTACAGTGTAATATCTTGTCGATGGTACCGCTTGTGAATGCATCGCAAAGTGCACGAAATTCGGTGACTCAATAGTCGAAACAGGGTGACAAAATTTCTTCGAATCCGAGCGCAGACTCATTTCCTGTAGTTTGAAAAACAATAAGAAATTGTTTATTTATAACTTTTTATTAGTGTGGTTATTTGGAATTCAAAAATCAACGCCGTAATTACATTCTTTTAATAATTTTAATGCTTCGTATTTATAAAAGTACTCTAAACTGGTCACTATAAACATATTAAAAAAGAATAATTTCAGAAACCAGATGATTCAATCATATAATATACCAAATTATAGCTCTGGGGGTCACCTAATCGGGCAGGATCAAAATTATGATGGCACGTCTCCGGACCATCCTTAGGGGTGCGTCCCGGACCGTCGCCAATTACCTGTTGCGCAGTACTAATATGGCATTAAATTCAATCAACCATATGATATCCTATCGTCCCTATAATACGTCATGATTGAGAAAGTAAAGTTATGGCTGCAAGAATTCATAATTTATCGCCACGAAATTTCGGCTAAATACATTCAGTACCTTTTTCTAAAAATAGCGGTCTGTGAGACCGGTGTTCCCGGTAAGCATGATGAAAACATCTTCCGGGCAAAGGGTTAAACTTGTGATTGCTGATTTAAAAAAAAAAAAAAAAGAAGAAGAAGAAGAAGCAAAAAAGAAAAGAGAAATTAATAATAATAATCACAAAATATATAAAATCCTAGTATTTATTTACTTGTCATTTCTTAAGAAACATAAATAACAGAAGTAATATAGCGCCATTTGAAAATAAAGTGAATTTCAGTCAAACGCCTGCCATCGCTTAACTGAAACAAAGCTTTTCCATTTATCTCTGCCCGAAAAATAAAAATAGTTTCCACTCTACACTGCTCTCTTTCCAACATTTTCTTTCATTTCTTTTTCTTTTCTTCTTCTTGATTTTTTTTTTTTTTTTAAATTATAAATATCATTATTATATTAACATTATGATTTCTATTAAAAAAATTAAAATCTCATAAATAGTAAATAAAGTTATAAATGAAAGTTTAATTTTTTTTTTTTTTTAACTTAATAGGATTCTGTGAAAGATTTTTTATAGTTAGCCCCTCTTAAAAGAATAAATTTTTAACTGACGGTGAAATAAGTAATCAGTAACAAAGATGAAATGTCTTCGAAACATAATTTAACTCTATGGCATAATTTGGGGCAATTTCAGTATATGATTTGCTAGTAGCAATTCGCAAATTATCCATTCTTCCGTTACACTTTTTTCCGCTTACCCATTTTTTCATTACCCTTTTTTCCGCTTACCTATTTTTCCGTTACCCATTTTTCCGCCTCCCTGTACATGCATATCAGAAACACTTAGTACGGATTTCACACAAGTACGGTTTTTCCACTATGTGAGTTAGGAAATGTTTATTCAGAGTCTCCCTACCTTACAGAAAACTTTTTACGACATATTTCACATTCATATTGTATTTTTTTTATATGAATGCATAAATGTGCATTACCCTTCTAGTACAAATTTCACACACATATGGCTTTTCATCTCTATGGATGCGTGAATGCCAATTTCATTTACCCATTTAGGAGAATCTTTAAGAACATATTATGTAGATATAGTTTTTCGCCTGCGTGAGTTCGTGAATGCACATGTAATGCTTTTATCTTTTGAAATCCTTTAGAACATATTTCACACACATAAGAGTTTTTCTTTTGTGTGAATGTGTAGATGTCCCTTTCTAGAAAAACCTCTGATTTATTCTTTTGAGTGAATGCGTAAAAGGCATTCAAAGCGCCTTACTGAAAACTTTTTAGAACACATTTCACAAACATATGGCTTTTCTTCTAGTGTGAAAGCGTAAATGTTTAAGAGCACTCTTGTCAGAGAACATTTTGAAACAAATTTCACGCATGTATAGCATTTCGATTGTATGAGTGCGTGAACGTCTATTTAGATTACTTTTCTGAGAGAATTCTTTAGAACATTTTTGACACACATATGACTTTTTTTCCATGTAAATGCACAAATAGATTACGTTTATCAGAGAATCCTTTAGAACATATTTCACACACGTATGACTTTTCTTCTCTGTGAATGCGCAAATGCCTATTTACATGACCTTTCTCAGAGAATCCTGCAGAACACACTTCACACACATGGAATTTCGCGTGTATGAGTGCGTGAATGCCTTTTTAGATTACTTTTATCAGAGAATTCTTTAGAACATAATTCACACATATATGGCTTTTCTTTGGTGTGAATGAGCAAATGCCTATTTAGATGACCTTTCTCAGAGAATCCTTTAGAACATATTTCACACAGATATGGCATTTCGCCTGTATGCATGCGAAAATGTACATTTAGATTACTTTTACGAGAGAATTTTTTAGAACATATTTCACAAAAATATGGCTTTTCGCCTGTATGCGTGCGTAAATGTATATCTAGACTACTTTTACGAGTGAATTTTTTTGAACATATTTGACACACATATGGCTTTTCGCCTGCATGAGTGCGTGAATGTATATTCAGAGTACTTTTGTCAGAGAATTCTTTAGAACATGTTTCACACACATATGGCTTTTCTTCGGTGCGAATGCTTAAATGGTTTTTTAGATGATGTTTCTGAGAGAATCCTTTAGAACATATTTCACACACGTAGGGCTTTTCTTCTGTGTGAATGCGCAAATGCCTATTTAAATTACCTTTCTCAGAGAATCCTTTAGAACATATTTCACACACATATGGCATTTCGCCTGTATGCGTGCGTGAATGTCTATTTAGACTACTTTTACGAGAGAATTTTTTAGAACATATTTCACACACATACGGCTTTTCACCTGTGTGAGTGCGTGAATGTTTATTTAAAACACTCTTTTGAGAGAAATTTTTAGAACATATTTCACACACATATGGCTTTTCGCCTGTATGAGCACGTGAATGTCTATTTAGACTACTTTTCTCAGAGAATCCTTTAGCACATATTTCACAGATATATCGCATTTCGCCTGTATGGGTGCGTAAATGTTTATTTAGAATGAGAATTTACTTTTACTTGAGAATTCTTTCGAACTTATTTCACACACATACGGCTTTTTTTCTTGCGTGAATGCATAAATGTGTATCAAGAGCACTCATGTCAAAGAATTCTTCAGAACATATTTCACACAGATATGACATTTTGCCTGTATGAGTGCGCCAATAAGTATTTAGATTACTTACCTGAGAGAATTTTTTAGAACATATTGCGTACTCGTACGGCTCTTCTTCAGTGTGAATGCGTAAATCTGTAGAAACTTTCTGAGAGAATTCATACTTCTAACCGAAACAGGTTTATGTAATAATGGAAATTGTTTGGAGAAATTAAGGGAGGCATACTATTGTAACAGTCACAGCTATCGTAATCGTAGATCACAAACCCTGGAATTTGCGATCGGCACACAAATTATGATACTATAGAGCATTTCCTCGTGACGTCAATAATTAAAGGGCACCCTGGTTAAGGCTCCTATATATACGAGCTGGCGCATCAGGCATTTTGTTGCCAAAGGGTTGCCACATGTACCCAGCGCAATTCTCTGATAAACAAACGACAAACATTTTTTTTTCGTCTTACGTTACTTTAGAGTAACGTATTTCGTAATTTTAGCTAAGTAAACTATGATATGGAAGTTTGTTTAGCGATAAACAGCTATAATCATTCCAGAAGTGAATATAAAGTGTTCACAGACCTTCTTTTACTGTATATTTGAAATTTGGCGACATTTTGTAAAAGAAGCAGAAACCGCTCTAACAACACATCTTACCCTAGTATATCCATAAGATATCCTCAGAATTAAATGACATCCTGAGAATGTACTGAGAAAAAAATGTGTTTTTAGGAATATTATTGTTGCTTATTGCTCTTATCTTGACCGGATTAGCTTCAGATCAAGATTTCTTAAAATCCTTAGGAAAGCGATAAGGACGCCAAGCGAGAATGCTGTCCTCTTCGGAGGCAAAAAAATGGCGGTGATGCGCCGGCCTATTATTTTATTTAGGGGCTCTACCCTGGTGGATGGCAAAAGAGCTCGACTTTCCCGCGCCCACCATTGTTTTCAATTGACGATCCTAGTTTTATCATATGCTATTATTTTCGCTATATTTGTGGTTTTTTAAATCATTCGCCTCATTTAAAAAAAAATTAATAATATTTCTTCGTTATTTTTTCCTATCAATTCATTTTTTTATAGTAAATATGGTGACAAACTAATACACAATCGAGTGTACTTACTATCATGTTACACACAGATGTTGAAATAATTTCAAAGCATGCAACGATAAAAAATATATGGATCAACGCCATTAGAGAGAGAAATTACACTGTTGCACCTTAAAAGTGTGGATAACATCTTTAGATAGATAAGAATTTTTTACTTATGTACTACGTTTTTGCATCTATTTTTAATTTCTTGTGTGACTCGTTTACTGTATCACGCAAGGCTTAATAATCATTTGTTGTGTTGTGTTTATTTCATAAGAAGTTTTATTTAAGTTGATTTCGTTATTTAAAATAAAAGTTGAGTAATATAGTATTTAGAAACAGAGCAGTGTTAAAAATTTCAGTAGTTCTTACAGTTTACATAATTATTAATTTTTATTTTTAATAGTGTACGTACATATGTTTAACAAAAACTTGGTTTGGTTTCTCTCTCTGCATAATTTTTATACTGTTCTGGGTTAAAAAAAAAAAAAAAAAAACAACCATGCTTATATGTTAATTTATTGTTGCTTCATGTACTCGAAATTTTGAACCTTATTTAAGTTATAATTAAAGAAAAACATATTCATGTCTTTTTATTAAAAATGAAAAAGGGGTAAATATCCAAATTTAGCAGATAACTCTTAATGAGCGTTATTTGAAAACAGCGAAATGGAAATAAAAATATCAAATGAAAGTAATAAACAGATTAAATCATGAAATATAAAATCGATGACGCTGCTGAAATTTGTGACACTTTTTAAAAATTGATTGCTTATAAACTAATGCAGATGAGAGTAAAAAGTTACATTAAAATGTAAGTAAATATATTAGCATCATCTAGTGTATGTTACCATAGAAAAGCAAAATTAATCAATTTAATTTTCTTTCACTAAAATAAGTACTGATTAATTTGCTTTTGTAAAACTTATGAAAAGCATTTTGATATTGTGTTTCATGTGAGAAAAATATGTTGCATAAATATTTAAGTAAAAATAATCACTGTTTGGTTCAATTGTAATTTTTATCTTTTTATTTCCACTCTGCCATAGATAAACTAAAACATTAACTAAAGTTTCCTTTGTTAAAATATTTATATAGATTCATTAAAAATAAATCTTGTAAAAATATTTATAAATTATCTTTCATGTCGTTATACTAAATTACTTAAAAAAATAAATAAATAAACAAATAAGTTATTTTAGTGCAGTTAGATTTTTTTTTTTTTTTTTTTTTTTTTTTTTTTAAACTATCATTTACCATAGATAAACTAAACATTACGGTGATTTGCTATTGCTAAAATAATTAATTTTTCAAAATAGTTCTTGTAAATGAAATAACACATCTTTTGTATAAAATAATAAATCATTATTATAATTTAGAGAAACTATAATTTTTCTTTACTGTTATCATAAACAAAACTACGGAAGAATTTCCCATTGCTAAAATAGTCATTTAAAGTGTCTTATGATTATTTAAAAACACTTTATTTTTTATGTTTAATTATTATACGTGATAAATTTTGTTGTATAACTGATAGTTGAAAGAAAATACTGTATAATAAATATCTTTAATATATGTTTATCTCATTTTTTTATATGTGTGTGGAGGGGGAGGATAAGATAAAGCTATTTAATATTTTTTTGTAGTTCAATCCAAAATATTACTTAAAAGGTGAAGCAATCCTTAGAGTGGCTAGCTTTATAGCTCTATAAGTCACTTTTCTCTCTCTCTCTCTCTCTCTATATATATATATATATTAATTTCCTCCTGCTTTTTTATTTATTTTTATTCATATTTCAAGTACTTAATTCTTTAACATTCATTGGTTTCTCTCTCCTCACTTTCAAATAAGTCACTTTCAAAAGAGCGAAAGAAAAGATGAAGTTTCTCTCTCCTCAATTCAACCATGAACTCTGAAAGTCCACACTGAGGCAGCTCTCCTACAGAAATCTGAATGACCACCCTCTATGGCACCCCTTCTGAAGAGGACAATGTAACTTAACCCATTAGGTGCCAATGTTCCCATTTTGGGAACATTCGCTATTATTATTTTTTAAAACTAAATATTAAAATTATTGTTACAAGGTTAATTACATTTCATTTTAGAATAAATGCGACAAGTTGTGTAATTTTTTTTATAAAGTTTCTCTCATAATTTGTATTTTTTATGGAATTGTAAAAAATGGGAAATTTTATCTTTCCATCATACTCAGTATGTGTGCTTATATTTTTTAAATGTATAAATAAAAAATTATTTTATCTGTTGCAATTTTCTTATAAATGTCTATTGTATCAAATAGCATTGATTATAAATGAAAAATTGCAACAACCTGTTCTCAGTGGAAGATTAAATAGCTTGTTCCCATTTTGGGAACATTGGCGCCTTCTTTAGTTTTTTAAACCAATATTATACTGGTCGCTATTCTGCAAAGATGTACATGAGATCAAAACCCATAAAATTTGGATATAAAATGTGGGTTCTTGCATCCTCAGAAGGATACCCTTTTAATGTGCAAGTATATGTTGGAAAAGAGCAGACGCCAAACAATTCATTGCATTTGGGAACAAGAGTGGTATTAGATTTGACTGCATGCATTTCATATCCTCCAAGACATGAACTTTATATTGACAAATTTTTTACTTCGGTGGAATTATTGGTAGAAATGAGAGCTAGAAATTTCCGAACAACTGGAACTATCAGAGAAAACAGATTAAAAAGTTGTCCTGTAATAAGTTCTAAAGAGCTGAAAAAGAAAGAGAGAGGGATATTCAATTCCATTATCACCGACTCTATCAGTATTGTGAAATGGAAAGACAATCAAGTTTTTTGTTTAGCTTCAAATTTTGAACCACTAGAACCAATTGGTTTGGCTAAACGATGGAATTCTGTAGAAAAGAAAAAAAAAAAAAACTGATATACCACAGCCACACGTTGTTGCCTCCTACAACAAATACATGGGAGGCGTCGATCTTCTTGATCAATTTTTGAGTCAATATCGGCCAAAAATTAAAGGCAAGAAATGGTGGTGTCCATTTTTTACAAATACTCTAAATATGGCAGTTGTAGCTTCTTGGCGGATACATAGAGAATGCAAAGGAAAACTCCCCCAGCTAGAATTTCTTCGGGAAATTACAACGTCATTGATGAAAAGAGAGGAACCGAGAACTGCGGAACATCTTCGTCCTGGCCCTTCTGGAACCATACTGAAAGATGTACGTTTCGACGGTATCAATCATTTTCTTGAAAATGCAGAAAGACAATCTAGGTGCAGAGTAGGTATGAAAAACACTAGACTTTATTGCAAAAAATGTAATGTTATGCTGCATAAGAACTGTTTAGCTTATTTTCATTCAAAGTAATGTAAAAAAGTGAGGTGTGATTTATAAAAATAAAGAAGTGTGCATAAAGAAAATACAGGTAAATTATTTTTCATTCATTTTCTATTAATAAGTAATAATTAATAATCTGTAAAATACAGAAATTCTAATTTCTAATGAAAAAATTTGCATGATTATCTCTACCCCCATTAGGCGCCAATGTTCCCATTTTGGGAACATCGTCTAAATTTGAAATTTTTAAATTTTTTTGGTATTTTTTTGCGGAAACTTATTAAACCCTTAGTCTACTCGGGAAAAAAACAATTCCTTTATAAAAAATTACGTTGGAACATATAGCGGCGCTTAATGGGTTAAGTCAAAAGCCTGGTGAGTGTCTAAATTGTGCGGTGTGTATTAAAAAGCTGCACGATTGAGGCACTTCTCCCTGGCAATAAATGAGTGGACATCGATCACATCTAAGAAACGCTATATACAGGTAATTTTATATTTTCTTTTTCACTTAAGTTTAAATTGATTTTTTTTTTCGTTTTAACTGAAATTAATTTTTACTTGATTTTATGTTGTTTTAAATTACTTCTATTAAATATTAATTGTCATAAACATGTTATTTCATTAACTTTTTGTCTTTTGTGTGTGAATTTGTTCAATCAGCTAAAACTTAATTGAATACTAAATCATAAAATCATTTCTTTTTTACAAATCGAAGATTATAAAATATATTCCTTACTCTAATACAATACATTTTGTTATGTATTTAATTTCAATGTCTTGTCTTGGCATACAGTAATACAGTTTAATCTTCGTCTTTTTGATAATCACATCCCTGATCAAAAGATAGTTTTGTTATGACTCGCCAAGCTCAATTGTGATGACTCCTACAGAACTCTGAATGACCACCCTCTAAGGCACTCCTTCTGAAGAGGACAATGTAACTAAAGTCAAAAGCCTGGTGAGTGTGTTTGTGTATTAAAAAGCTGCACGATTGAGGCACTTCTCCCTGGCAATAAATGAGTGGACATCGATCACATCTAAGAAACGCTATATACAGGTAATTTTATATTTTCTTTTTCACTTAAGTTTAAATTGATTTTTTTTTTCGTTTTAACTGAAATTAATTTTTACTTGATTTTATGTTGTTTTAAATTACTTCTATTAAATATTAATTGTCATAAACATGTTATTTCATTAACTTTTTGTCTTTTGTGTGTGAATTTGTTCAATCAGCTAAAACTTAATTGAATACTAAATCATAAAATCATTTCTTTTTTACAAATCGAAGATTATAAAATATATTCCTTACTCTAATACAATACATTTTGTTATGTATTTAATTTCAATGTCTTGTCTTGGCATACAGTAATACAGTTTAATCTTCGTCTTTTTGATAATCACATCCCTGATCAAAAGATAGTTTTGTTATGACTCGCCAAGCTCAATTGTGATGACTCCTACAGAACTCTGAATGACCACCCTCTAAGGCACTCCTTCTGAAGAGGACAATGTAACTAAAGTCAAAAGCCTGGTGAGTGTGTTTGTGTATTAAAAAGCTGCACGATTGAGGCACTTCTCCCTGGCAATAAATGAGTGGACATCGATCACATCTAAGAAACGCTATATACAGGTAATTTTATATTTTCTTTTTCACTTAAGTTTAAATTGATTTTTTTTTTCGTTTTAACTGAAATTAATTTTTACTTGATTTTATGTTGTTTTAAATTACTTCTATTAAATATTAATTGTCATAAACATGTTATTTCATTAACTTTTTGTCTTTTGTGTGTGAATTTGTTCAATCAGCTAAAACTTAATTGAATACTAAATCATAAAATCATTTCTTTTTTACAAATCGAAGATAAAATATATTCCTTACTCTAATACAATACATTTTGTTATGTATTTAATTTCAATGTCTTGTCTTGGCATACAGTAATACAGTTTAATCTTCGTCTTTTTGATAATCACATCCCTGATCAAAAGATAGTTTTGTTATGACTCTCAAAGCTCAATTGTGATGACTATATTACAGAGACACACCAAAGTAAAAGGGAACTTTTTGTTTTCTCTACTACTATTTGAATATAACTGTACTTGTAATTAGATGGTAATAAACTGTATCCAAACAGTAGTGAAAAAAAGAAAAAAAAAAAAAAAAAAGGACTTTGTGTCAGTTTCTAAATTTATGTTAATTTTAAATATAAATTTAAATAACAGTTCAATGTGTAAATATTTACACATTAAAAATGCCAATGTAAAAAATATTAAGAGCAGACTGCAGTTTTCGTACCATATAGCATACTGCACTAAATACGTTGGCATTTTCAATGTTATATTTCTGTTTAATATCAAGTCTTATTACATATTCTAACAGTTCAATGTGCTAAAAATCTGTTGTTCAAATTTAATAAATAAACTTTGTCAGCAGATACGATAAATAAAGAAAAAAAAAATTGATCTTACAAGGAAACATTCAAAAGGTGTCGTCTTCAAAAAATATTGAAAAAAATGTATGTGATTCTACTTTTCCAAGGGAAAACATAATCGGCTGAAATGAATTACAGTGATCACAAAAAAATATCAAAATTAAGCATATTTGGCGATTGATTTTGAGTACTCAGTGAAGAAACAAAACACAGTTCTGTTCGTACATGGCAATCTTGGTGCTAGCAAACTGAACGCCTAACAGCGCTAAATCGCCAAATAGGCTTAATTTTGATAATTTTTTGTGGTCGCTGTAATTTATTTCAGCCGATATTTTTTTCACTTCCTGGTGTTTTATGAAAAGTAGAATCACATATTTTTTTCAATATTTTTTGAAGACGACACCTTTTGAATGTTTCCTTGTTAGGTAAACATAATAGCCTTAACCCTTCATCAGGCAAAAATAAAGTTACGCAAGAGTGCATGAAAATGCCACTTATATGTACTTTTTTGCCTGATGAAATATTGTAGTATTATAATCTAAAACAGTTGGAGTATTTTTTTATTTCATAATTTGTGTTTTATTGCAAAGATTTTCATGTACGAAAAAATTAACACACTTCAAAAGACAATCCTTTGAAATTTTATACTTTACAAGTGCTGCACCAAGAACTCGGTATGTGCTCGGTGTCGGTGAATACTGAGTAGGTATAAGAATTTCATTTTTAAGCTTTCTGGAAGACAGATCTTTATTAATAAATCAAACTATTATGCAAAAAGCTTCTAGAACGGTGTTAGGTAAAACCACTCCAAAAAAAATGTCTAGACGGTGATTTTATTTTGATAAATTGCAGGATGTGTTATATTAGATTCTATTTCTTTATACAAAGTAAACAGTTCACTGATCTCAACAAAAATTGGTATATTTATTAACCAGACAAAAATCTATCTAGCGCTGTAACTTTTAAATCAATAGGATAATTAGTTTGCAAGATATTAAATAAAAACCCCATTTTCACTTCAAAATTAGAAAAGAAAAAAAAAAAAAACTTCCTTACACATGAACATTAAATTTATACCTGTTTAAACAAAAATATCTGATAAAACTAATGTCATAATAGCTTTAAAATTTTATTTAATTTATTTATTTTTAAAATATTCATTTAAATTAATCGAATTGTCCTACAGGTTTTCCCCTTGATTTTACATCCACAAACTAAAGTAGGCATAATTTTATTAAAGAATCCCCTTATCGACTTTTATTATCTTTTGCCAGTTTGGTGATGAATTAAAATGGCTATTGCAATTGAATAAAAAAAAACACTTTGCAAAAATCGCCCGAGCAACTTAGAAACCAGTTTTCAAATTTCGTTAAGTGGTCCTATACTAAAGCTGTACCTTAATGTCAATGCATTTTTAGTCTATTCAATTCCTATTATTAGTTCACACTTTCCCTGTATCTTGTACAAATCTTGCAATCGATTTTTAACTAACTTCCCGACTAGCTAGAAATTGGAAACTTTCAGGATTGTTCAGAACACGGTGACAACACAATACTTCGAAGTTCGATTAGTTTTCTTACAATTAATTAAAATATGAAAATAATAACATCCTAACAGCGTTTCAATAACCATTAAAATATTAGCTATAATTTAATTGTTGCCAAAAAAAAAAAAAAAATTACGAGTTAATTTTTTTTCGACATAAAAATGAATACATTTAATTAAACGTGAACATTAAAATATTATAAAAAGTCAAATTATGCATATCACAAAAATTGACGTCATTATCACTTTAAAAATTTTATGCATATTGATAAGACCTCTATGATTCATCAGAAAATTTAAAACATGGTATATAAAAAGTTTTTTTTTTTTTTTTTTTAATCTTATAATTATTTTTATTTCATTTTTCACATACACTTTTTATTTCCTAATTCAAAATTGTTTTTTAAAAAAAAAAAAAAACTTTTTCGATAGTGTTTGTATGTAGGAATTGACTTAAAAAATTTTCTTTTTATATTCCTTGTTTTAAAATAACAGTGTTTCTAATCAACATAATGAACCTCAAATAGTTGAATGTCATTTATATTTTCTTAACAGCTGTATATGACGGTATTTAACCATGACTTTCATTTGCTGAAAAATAGGGCACAACTTTAGTATGAGACTCTCTTGGCGAAATTTGTGATTTTTTTTCTTTCGCATTTTTTATTCAATCTTCCAAATAAAGAATAAATTTTTATTTCTTTATTTCAATAAAGTGTTTTAGCAATGATAACAGTTTACAGTGTTACTTTTCGGGCACTTGTTTTATTAGGCTTATTAATGAAGAAAATAAGCTTTTAAAAGATTAGCTTATTATTAAGAAGCTGTTTTTAAGATTAAAAAAAAAAAAAGAATAAATAAACAATCATGCTTATGTTGTTGCAAGTTGTGAATTTTTCAATGATTTTTACTCTAACTTACATTTTACAGAGAGCCAAAAATTAATCTTATAGAGAGGAATACAGCTTTCAGATTGTTTTTTTTTTTTTTTTTTTTTTTTTTTTTTTTTCGTTCATGATCAATTATAACTTGAGAGTGATTCATAATTTGATCTATTGTAGTTAATAATTTTGAATCCATTAAATGTGAAGTTCGAACTCAGGACTAGCTTGTCAGCCTGGCAGTTCAGAGATTTTTCTGAAATTTACATGAATGTGAGGTAGGACTCCTTATAAAGAGACCCACGGAAAGGCCACCACCCAGGCTTAGGGTCCTCTCGCTCTCATAGTCAATTTATGTTAAACAACACAACACCCTCCATTATATGTGTGTATGTGAGGGGAGGAGTGATCTTTTAAGGATTTTCTTTAATGAAATCTTGTGTACAAATGCGAGTAATTCAGAAAATTGTGAAGTTTAAATTGACATGAACAACCAGTATAATATCCAATAATGGTAAAGGGCAAAACTGAATCGTGTTGTGTAGGTTGGGACTGATTGACTGTGCAAGGGTTTATGCAAGTTTCAGGGAAAACCCTGTAAAACTCCAAACAGCTAAGATGAATGTGACTTAGGATCAAACCCAGCATCTTCTCCCTTATGGTCATATCACATGAGGGATTTCGCTCAGCTTTTTTACTAAACACAGCATGATAAATTTTTCTGAAAGACAGTCTAAATGTTGATGACACACTGACCTAGAATCTTTTGAAAACCATTAATACACATTTCACTAACAGCCTTAAAAAAAAAAAAAAAAAAAAAAAAAAAAAAAACTAATGACTGCTTTCTTTTTTAGTTAAAAATACATGAACATTTAATTTTTTCTTCCGACAGTGCTAATGCTTAATATTTAATAGTCTAAATTAATGTTTTAAACAACAAATTAGAGGTGAAATTGATAGTAAATTGAGGTAGAAGAGTGTATGTATGGGAGGGGGATTTATTTTTTTTCTCCTCACAGGTGCAGAATCTAACACACACAGTCAGTTTCTGAATGGTCAAATCATGTTTAGAACATCTTTAACCCCTTGAACTGCAATTTATTTTCAGTCAGCACTGCTCATGCAGACAATTTAATTTTCTTAGTTTTAATAGGTGGGATTCATATAGAAACTTACGGTTTTGTTGTTCAAATAATTTGTTATTATTAAAAATAATATTTGTTTCACACATTTATATGAATGTTTATTGTTATATATACATATAAGAACATATTTAGTGTTACGAAATTCATGACGAGCTGGACTCATCATTTAAGTTCAAGGGGTTAAATATGTAATCCCTTGAAGACTAGAAGTTGAAAGATTTTACGAATCCAATACTTTCTTTTATGAATATTGCAGAAAGTAAAAATATGTTTTAAAAGAATATTTTTTATGGACTTTCATATATTTTGATAGATTCTTGTAAAAAAGGCTAGAATATATTTTTAATTTAGGATGCATAAGGTTTAACTTTCGACTGGAAAAATTACAATTAAAAATAAAAAAAATTTTCAGCTCAATTTTCTATGAATAATTAAGACATTAAAAAAATTCTTTCAAATACAAGTTTCATGACAAATTAACTAAAACTTCTGATGAAGAAATTACTTGAATGTGAAATTATATATATATATATATATAAAGCTAATCGTTATATTAATAATTTAACCAGTCACCATATTTAAAAAGGTATAAATTTCAAAACATTCAATTGACTAACTAATTCAGTCCTAAATAATAATAATAATAAAAAAAAGATTTAATTCTAGAATTGTAAAAATGTCCTGTTAAATTTTAACATTTTGAGGTAAATAATTGACAAAATTCCTAAATTAAATACATAATAAAAAGGGAAAACTTATTAATAAAAGAATAATTCGACAACAGAAAGGTATTATTAAGTATGACAAATCTCGTAACATGACAGGTGCAAAATATAATATTCATGTTTTAGTTATAAAGTAATAGAATCCATAAGTATTATGGATACATTATTAAATAAATCACGTCGTGAATAAATCTTATGAAAATTTGATTACATTAATCATCCCATTTTTCCCCAACGAAACGAATTGCCTTCGATGGAACACTGATTGGCCTAACGGCCGATCGCTTTTTCCTAAGAAATATGAATCTGTATGATATTATATCCTTTTATATTGGCTTCGTCGAGCTTAATTTTTAAATGTATTTTTTATTTCAAACACATTCTGAAACATCTGCATAAGTAGAACGAAAAATAAGCGATTTAAATATCTCTATGACCAAAAACATCCATAGTCGTCAATGGTGGGAACGAGTGCTTTCTGCCAACCACTCCCGAGAGTTGAGATGTTTGTTTACAAACAAGGAACTGCCCTATTGTAACATTTGTGACTATCACAAATGGCAACCCTTCGATCGCAAATTTGTGATTTCCGGTACCTGGCAATTCGATTATTTTAACGATTGGCTTCACTGATTGGCTTGATATGTATGTGTTTCCGGTGTACCGTGTGCAATGCTTGTTTATATTTACAAACATTAAAAAAAAAATGACATATTTACCAATTTTTAAATACGAATGAAGTGAATGATTAATTTCATTTTTCAGTAAAAAGTGTCTTTTGTGTGATGTATAAGTAGAGAAAAAAATATAAAATAAAACTATATAATGACATCCTAGTTAAACTTACAGATATAGTAAAAGCAGCTTTTGAAAAATTGGATCTAATTGATGTCTTTATACATCTGTTATCTAATATATATAATTATATAATCTCTACAACTATTATTCTACTGATTAGTGTTCAAGAAGTTATTTTTTAGTTTGAAGTTGGTTTTTAAAAAGTATATAGAACATTATTATTAAAGAAAGAACCCAGTGAACACAAATTCATGTAGATTAGGTCAAAGTACATAATATGATATGTCCATATTACAGCTAGATTTAGTCTATATTTCACCAGATCTTGTAGATATTATATTGAAATGTATTTTTATGTAATAAGTGTTTTTGAGCCAAAATAAATAAACATGTGAACATAATATAGACATATCCATTTTAGTGCATATTACATCCAAAAATTATCTATGTTATTTAAAGATTTATGTAAACATACAGATGATGGCAGAATGAAATCAACAGCGAGTGCTGTTTTTCTCTTTCTTTTCTTTTACTTTACACTGTGACATTACATATTAGCCTAGCAGAGCTACGCAGTGGGCAATTGATAAAATCTACCGAAAGAGCGTAAAAGAAAATTTAAAAGCTTTAAACTTTATTTATATTAAATATTATCCTGAATTAGGCTAAGGGAAAAAAAAAACCTTTTTTTTTTTTTTTTTTTTTTTTTTTTCAAAACTTTAAATAAATAATATTAAATATATTTAGATTTCCTTCTCTGCCAGCACCCATGTACGTAAATCAATTGTAGGTTGATTTCTTTAAAAATCAACCTACTACAATCACTTTTTTTGTTTTTGGTTTTTTAATCTATATATAAAATATAATAGAAATTTTGTCATCACAGTAACTTCCAAAATAATACTCTATATCGAACCAAAATTGGACAGCGAACTTATCTTACAAATATCTAGGAAGAGTTCATTAATGATGGTTGCTCTGCTATTTTATTTTCAAGAGGAGGTTACATGAAAATTACAAATCCACATTGTGAAAAGTGTATTTAAGATTGCATTTGCTTGAATTTTGATATATACAACATAGGCCATATAAGTGTCTCAACCAAGTTTATTAATGAAATTTATCTGCTCTTTTCTTACAAAAAAAAAAAAAAAAAAAAAAAAAAAACGGATACCTTAAATTAATTAGGGCTACTTGAATATTTATTATTAGAATAACTTTTGAAATGCTGAATCAATCAATTAATTCAAGCCAAAGTTGGGTAGTGAACTTACATAAATATTTTGATAATAAGTTCACTGGACAACTTGTTCTGCCATTTTGTTTTCAAGTTGCAGTCACTTGAAATCTGATTGCCACTTGAAAATATGCCATCATGATAACTTTTGAAATACTAAGCTGATTATCACCAACGTTGGAAAGTGAACTTACAGTTCAAATATTTTGGGTAATTTTGCTGTGCAACTTGCTCCGCAAAGAGATCTTGTCATTCAATATCTGAGTTTACAATAGCATACAAATGAAATAGATTTTTCTTTTCTTTATATGAATACAAACGATTTTTCTTTTAACCATATTACATTTACATATTACATTACTGGCTAAAAAATTGTAATTTATCATTTTAAAACTTTTTTTTTTTTTTTTTTTGTCAGTGACGAAAATAACGCATCTCCCCTCGCTTTTTTTCCCCCTTCCTTACCACAAAATTATTAAATAAAAAAATATTTAACAATTTTTAATTTCTTTCTCGCTCATCACACATTTATTTAAATCAGTTATTTTATTGATTGATTCTAAATCAGAATTATTCAACGATTCTAATCCCCTATACCAACTAAGTTACCTGGTAAACATCTAAAATATTATTAACTCTTTAGAAATATGAAACCTTTTGATCTGTTCGATAAATATAGACACAGTATTTAGTACTTTTTCTTAGGTTTTATTTAATGTTTGCTGGATAAGAATGAATAGTTTCATTATAACTTAATTCTGTGTTTTATTTGTCGGATTATATTTTTATAGTCAAGTGCAAGTCAGATATTGATTTGGTAGTAATTTTTAGAACGCTGACAAATTGTGCCACAGGACAAACCTTTTTTAAAAGGCCTCCTCTCTGAAGGGTCAGTTTTCTATAAATCAAGATAAATGTGTGAAAATAATTCGTAGAAAGTTTTCTGAATTTGCTGTATAATTAGAAACTTCATTAAGAAAGATTGGAGTGTAAAGTTGATTTTTCACGTAGTTGGTATAAAAATAAATAAATAAATCAGTCTTCCACTACAAAATTTCTAAATGAAATTTCATGTTTGATGTATTATTGAATATCTATATATTAATTTGAAACGTGTTTTGTCTCTTATCCACTAAATCGAGAGAACGGCTTGGTGTAAAAATTTGGCTGAGGTATCTAAAAAAAGATCTTGGTCTGTAGATGTGTCATTAAAAGAGAAAAATAAAAAAAAGTCGAGTGGTTCTCCACCCTGGGGGGCAGGAGTTAAAAAAATGTTTACGAGCTTAACTCAGCTCCAAATTACTTCACGGTGAAGAAGTTGTACATGGGGGGACTAGACTCGAATACTATAAAATCAATTTCTGCGATTTTGGAATTTTTGTTTTAAAGAGGAAAAGTAGATTTGGGGGGGGGGGAGGGGTTAAGAAGGAAATCCATTCTAGACACTCTGTTCTAGGTCTTGGAAATTTAAGGCAACTGGTGATGTTCGTATACAACATACTACGCCCCCTGGTGGAAGAAAGTGAATTTTGCGTAGCATGCTGCAGCCACTGGTTAATTTTTGGGAATTTTTTCATGTTAGTAGCAGCCCGTGTGTGCACTGCCGCAGGCACCTGGGTCACAAGGCAGAGTATTGTTAGCTTCGAGGTAATTTTTTTGTTACAGCTAATTATTTTTTCGTGATGCTTTCGTTTAAAAACAGAAATTCGAACAAAATCGAGTTAAAGATATGAAATCATACAAATTTAAGGTTCATTTCTATTTATAAGCATTTTTCCGAATTTATTTTTGTAAGTGAAATGTCGTAACTTATATTAGATGTTTTAACTTGAAATACATTTAAATAATGATGCAACAATGTTTGAAACATTACAGTCAATAAAATGACTTTCGAATTCGAGGGGTTTCAGCTAGTAATTTCTAATTGGAAAATTTGTGGTCTAATGGAGTTGTGCTACGAAAAATATTCTCACTTGTTATATCTGTGTTTGCAGACTCAGTGACCTTGCCAACGGATATTATGTGAGAAATGCTGAGCTGGTTATCAGCCTGGGTAGCTCAATGGAAGCAGATAACCCGGGTTTTATTCCCGGCTCTCGTATTTTTCACATAGTTTGTATAAAAAACAGCCTTACACTCCAATCTTTCTAAATGAAATTTCAATTATCTATATATTAATTTGAAATGTGTTTTATCTGTATCCACTAAATTGAGAGAACGGCTCGGTGTAAAAATTTGGTTGAGGAGTCTAAAAAAAGGTCTTGGTCTGTAGATGTGTGATCAAAAGAGAAAAATATAAAAAGTCGAATGGTTCCCCCCCCCTGGGGGCAGAGGTTAAAAGCATGTTTGTGAGTTAACTCAGTTCCAAATTACTTCACGGTGAAGAAATTGTACATAGGGGGTCTAGACTCGAATACTAAAATATCAATTTCCCGGGGGGGGGATTAGTTTGAGAGGGAAATCCCTTTTAGACACACATGTAGCACCCCATTTTAAAGCTCTTGAAATTTCATGTTGATTGGATATGTTTGAATACAATATAGTGTGCCTCCTGGTGGTGAAAAATAGAACTAGGTGATTTTTCAGTAGGCCCTATCATGTTAAAACTTATTTTAAAGGTCTTGGTATTTCCTGACTGTTGGTGATGTTCATACAGAACACACTGTGCCCTCTGGCGGTGGAAAGTGCAACTAAAAGATTTTGTACTTGACACCACCCTGTGACACCTTATTTGAAAGGTCTTGGAAATTGAAGGAGATTGGTGATAAAGGTCTTGAAATTTCATGTTGATTGGGGATGTTTACATACTTAATATAGAGGGCCCCCTTGTGGTGAACAATGGAACTAAGTGATTTCGTAGTAGACCCTATCATGTTACACCTTATTTTAAAGGTCTTGATATTTTCTGACCATTGGTGATGTTCATACAGAACAGATTGCGCCCCCTGGTGGTGGTAAGTGCAACTAAAGGATTTTGCAGTTGACAACATCATGTGACACCTTATTTGAAAAGTCTTGGAAATTCAAGGCGATTGGTGATATTTGTACACATATACTGTTCCCCTTGGTGGAGAAAAGTGGATTTTGCAGCATGTGTAGCATGCCTGCTATGCAGTGCCACAGCCACAGGCAGCGGAAACACGAGTCAGAGGCTCATTCGGTTCAAGGTTAATTTTTGAGAATTTTTCATGTTATTAGCAACCCGCGTATAAGCTGCCGCAGGCATCGGGGTCACAAGCCCTTGTTCCGTTTGGTTTGAGACAATTTTTTTGTTACAGAATTATTTTTTTCGTGATGCTTTTATTTAAAAATAGAAATTTAAACAAAATAGAGTTAGAGATATCATACAAATTTAAGGTTATTATCATGGTCCCTGGCAATGCCGGGCGGTTTAGATAACATGTAGTCTTAGTATTAAACGAAATAGAAATTAAAGATAGTTTGTTTTTTTGGAGTCAGTTTGACTTCACACTGACAGTACTTTGTAGAAAGTGACGTCAGAGCCCAGTTTACCCATTTAAGGGCCCGGGGCTGTGATAATAGCGGAGCCCCCCCCCCCCCACACACACACACATTTTTCTTTTTCTTTATTATGAATGTTGATCATTAGATAAAATTTTACAATGGTCATATTAGAATAAGATTCTTATTACCATTTAAATGAACTCTGAAACTGTTCGCAAAAAATTAATTCAAAAAAATATATATATTAACAACAAAAGAATCCAACTCACCGACCAAAGGAAAAGTTGCTGCATCAAAAACTTTAATGAATATATTTTATAGAATAAAAAAATTAAATTGGCTTCTTTCTAGCCTTTGCCACACTGAAAGTTTCAATTACATCTTTAAAATCCAGGTTGCTTGTTAAATCGTGCTCTGAACACAGCAAAGCCAAACATTGCAGCTTATTCTTCTGCATTTTTGTTCTTTGAAGAGATAGAACTCTCTCTAATTTGGAGTTTGCTATTGTTAATAATTTTACGAGGCAAAAGGAAACAGATTATATTATTCTCTCCCCCCCCCTCATCTCTTGAATGACTTTTGAAATTTTCAAATTTTAATGCATTTTTAAATAATATTTAAAAAAAAATTTAGTTTAAGTACTAAAAGAAATTTTCAAAAATTTGTCTTTTTAAAATATTTTTACATAACAGTATCAAGGATTTTAATTTCTGACTGTAAAAACCGAATAAGAAAAAAAATTTTTTTTTTTCTATTTACTTGGTTTTCTTGGCCTCCAGGGATACTGGGCTATCTAGGGCCCCCTTGTTCACTGGGCCCAGAGCTGCAGCCCCTCAGCCCCCACTTAAACTGGGCTCTGAGTGACGTCATATATAATATTTCTATTTGTAAGCATTTTTCCAAAAAAAAAATTTAAGTGAAATATCGTAAATTTTATAAGATGTTTTAACTTGAAATACATTTAAATAATGAGTTTATTAATAACAGTAATATAACTATTTAAGTTATACAAATAACAGTTTTAATAATTTCACTAAATTAATACACTATCATTATCAACGATTCAGCTCCTGGTTGCAAAGCACATGCAAACGAGGGGCTGTCTAGACGGGGCCGATGGAGAAGTCACCATTCTCTACTGGGCCTAATACTTGCATCTGTGACGTCACAAAAGGGATCCATCAATTTCGCTCTCGCAATGAAGCGTTAGCGGTGCTGTGCGTTTCTTTCTTATATTTTTTTAGAATATATTTTTAAAATAATGGATTAAAAAAAGAAAATAATTGAAATGTGGATAATTGGCCCTTTTAAAACTAAAATAGAATTTTCGTTATCCTTAAGTAAAATAAATTTACATGATTGTGTTCGCATTATATTTACATTAACGCATATTGCACTGTCATTTACATTTTGAAATATCTCATGTTTTTTGTTTTTTGTTTTTTCTTTCTTTTCTTTCTTTCTTTTTTTTTTTTTTTTTTTTTTAAGTATATACAGTCGGTAACAAAAGTGTCCGAACACTAGCAAAAATTCCTATGTAAAAAAAGTACACTTCATACGGTTTTGTTAAATAAATCCTTGTCGAATCATGTTCTTAGACTGACTAAGAACAGGATTCGTCAAGGATTTATTTAACAAAACTGTATTAAGTGTACCTTTTTTATATAGGAATTTTTGCCAGTGTTCGGACACTTTTGTTACCGACTGTACATACATTAGTATATAATACAAAAAAGTAAAAAAAAAAAAAAAAAAAAAAAAAAAAATGATGCACGTAAAATAAATAAATAAAATAAGATAATAAAATAAAATAATATTTTTAGGAAAATTTTATAAAATATAAGTTATTAGTTATTAAAATTCTAATTAGAATGAAACACATTTAAAATGGAATTTATATTATGTAGAGAAAGTCTAAAATTGGGAACAATTAATGTGTAGATTCCTTTTAAAAAGTAATGCACAAAAATTATGTTTAGATGTAATTTTAAAATATAAATTTATCCTGGAATTTTATATATAATTTTAATTATTTTAAGCCTCTAAAGTTTCAGTAATTTTTAAATGCTTAAGAAAAAGAGTGCCCGAGTTTTAATTTAGAAGACGAACTTTCAATGTATGATATTTGTTTTTAACACGCTTATATTAGCTTCACCTGTATGTATGTATGTTTGTAACTTCTCTGGGAGCAAAACGTGATTGCACAAAATCCTTCATATCTCAAACAAAAAACCATTGTGTATGGTTTCCAGAGCTTTTTAAGAAAACGGCTGATGGCTGAGCTACAAAAATTTGCATGGTGGTTCGTAATGACCTCTCCTGATGCACCTCGAAGCCCGATTTTCGAATTTTGTTTTAGTTTTCTTTTAATTAATTAAAATGTTAAAATAAAAACCTTCTAATTACTGATAAATTGGCCATTTAATTTTAATCCTTAATTTAATTGTTGCCAAAAAAAATTATCATTATTTTTTGGACAGAAAAAAAAAAAAAAAAAAAATGTGAACAATAAAAATTACATTTATTTAAAATATTTAATATTATTCCTTAATTTAATTGTTGCCAAAAAAATTATCATTATTTTTTCGACAGAAAAAAAAAAAAAAAAAAAAAACGTGAACAATAAAAATTACATTTATTTAAAATAAGGAAAGTAAATTAAAGCGTGTTCTTTAATTTTTTAAAACTATAATATTATACTAAGGTAGTTTTAAAAATTATTTATTACAAATTCCGAAAATATTTTTTAGTTTTTATATGGTTTGAATTGTTTCATTTTAAATTATCCATTAATTTTAAAATTAAAATTATTGTTTCATGATTTTTTTTTCCCCATAACTAAAAATTATCTATATATATTGCACTCTATTTTAAAAGTAAAATTTCAGACAAAATTATTTAAATTATGATTAAATTTGCGATTAATTATAAAGTTTTTATTATTCTATTTCTTTTTATAATTTTAATATGCAATAATTGCATTTAAAATGTTAAATGTGTATCAGTATAATATTTTTAATTAATAAGTCATAATATTTTTTTATCAACTCAAAAAGAAAAAAAAAGATTGTTTGTAAAGAGCACTTTTAAATAGTACATTTTTAAATTGCCAATGTAATTTAATTTCGTAGACATTGTAAAGTATATATATATATATATATAAATTTTTATTATTTACTTTTTGTTGTAAAATTCCCACAAGTTTCACTTTTTTTTCTATACAATAAAAAGCGCAGATAAAAAATTGCTTTTGGGCAGCTTTGTATATTATATAAAAATATCAGGGGTAGAGTTACAGAGAAACCATGTATTTAACTATGGAATAAGATATATCACTTTACAGAACCAGTATGTAATAAGCATTCATTTCAATAATATAGATCATTTACTCGCTAAGAAAATATTTATATTATATTGAAACTGTATTTATATGCAGTGTGTATCCACATACAAAATAATAATAAATTATTTATAAATTTCGAAAATTTTTAGGTGATGAGTAGTGATACTGAATAAATTCACATAAGCTTCATTCTAATTTATTTTCTTTTTTTAAGTATAGCAAAAAGTATTCTGAAAAATATACTATTGTAAATAGTTTGAAATATTTTTCGCTATTTTTCCTCGCATGGCAACTTATTTTAATTTATTTTAATTCAATTAACTGGAATAGCTTTTTAATATAGCAATTATGATTTAAGGAGTTTTTGCGCTTAATTTCTAAATCTAATACTACTAGTCAATTAAAACAAGCATAAACAATAATAGTTTCTTGGATCTTAACATGAATATTAAAAAAAAAAAAAAAAAAAGGTATAAATGCCAAAACAAATGCTTTATAACTAAAAACATTTAATCAAAGAGTAAGATACGCGTTATTCTTCTTATTCTATAAAAAAATTAATGAAAGATTAATTTCTGCAGAAAAAAATTTGATGTATGAATGTCTCAACCAATTAAAAGAAGTCAAATTTGAAAATTCAACTTATTTTCAACCTTATTTATTTTTAAAGCTATAAACAATGATTTATAATATTATTTTTCATTTCCCGTATGATAAACAATAAAATATATCATCGTTTTTTGTTTTTTCAGTCTATTTTTGAAAGACTAGATAAAATCAAATGTGTATATATATATTTTCATGTTAAAATTTATTTTCCAACAAATAAATTTTGTTAATAAATCTGACAAAAATTAACTTTGTTTTACTTGTATTAAAGAAGAATTGACGTAGAAATAATATCTCTAACAAAAAAAAAAAAAAAAAAAAAAAAAAAAATCATGATTCAAAATTTAAGTTATTTTTAGCCATATTTAATTTTATAACAGTGTTTTTATTTTTCAAAAATCTACTTCTGAGTGACTAGATGAAATTAATGGTGGAAAATACTTTTTTGAAGGAGTAGTAGATGTAAAAGTCTGAGAAAATGGTACTTTTAAGCTTTTAATTAAGAATATTTGAGATATAACAGGCGCGATAGTGCATTAGAGAGAGAACTGGATGGATCCCTTTTGTGACGTCACAGGTGATTCGACTGTCCTTGTATCAGGCCCGGTGAGAACGAAGACTTCCCCGTCGGCCCCGGTCTAGACCAATTCCCTAAAATGGTGCAGCAATTTAACACCAAGTTGTGAAATATATATGGAGAAAAGTGGTGTAACTTCCCTAATAGTGTATTGATTTAACACGGTGTCTTAAAACGTGGTAAGAGAAGCGAGAATGAAAACGCTGAGAGTATGCTTATATCGTGAATGGAATCGGAGCCCGAATCTAGAACCAATTTTTTCACCAAAAAAAAATTTTTTTTTAATTAAGTTTCAAAGTTGAAAACCATGTTGCGAGTTAAAATATAGTGGTTGGCTTGTTGGCTATGGTAACCAGGTGACCGTATTTCACGAGCCAAGTTAATACTAAAGTATAAATTGCCAGCATGCAATTAATATGAAAGTACCAAATGGCAATTATAACACTTAAAGGATTATGTGTCATTCTTGAAGCCACTTGGATTCTAAAATATGCAAATATTATGGTGCAAAAGATGTGATTGTGATGCAGAAAAAGACTCTTTTAAAATTGGATGCATTTTTAAACAAAAACAGCTAGTTCCATTACACTGATCGGCATGAAAATTGCCTCTGACACCGTTTCAGTATGTTCTTATGTAAAATGACCTCCTGAATCCGAATATGACGCCCATTTTGACCTATCACCCACCGTTTTTTAGGAATGGCCCCCTATTTTTTATCATTTTTCAGTGATTTTATGGCTATGAATTTGATTTCTAGGAGGGGAGAAGATTATTTTAACCGTTAAATGTCTTCCGAGGGGTTACAGAGTTGGAAAATTCTAAAACATTGACATTTGCGACAAGGGAAAAATTTTGGGGAGGAAACTGAAATTATGCATTACATATCTTATACTTTTTTAATCTGTTATTAATGTTATTTTTTTGCTTTTAGGTGTTAAATTATTTTTAATTCTTCAAATCAAATTTATGGTCATAAAATTATCAAACAGGGAAAAAAATAATTCAGAGAGGGGGTGGTGTATCTAGAAAACGGTGGGTGACTAGGCAAAATGGGAGTCATATTCGGATTCAGGTGGTCATTTCACATAAGTTAAGCAGGAATGGTATCAGATCTCGAATTTTTTTTTCTTTTTGCAGAGCAGTGTTCCCCCTCAAAAAAATCCTTTTATACACAAAGTTCAAAATCTTAATTTCTTCACCAGTAAGTAAATCATAATTATTTATCTATAAAAGAATAACCCAGAAATATTAACAAAAATGACTCAAAATTTAAACACATAAGCAGGGGTGATTGTGACTCAAAGGTAAAAACCCTGAAATTTAAAGCCTCAAATTAAAAAAAAAAAAAAAAAAAAAAAAATATCACATAAAACTCAAACTGTTTAGGCCAGAAGCCCTCAATCCTTTTACATTTCATTTACGCATCATCTGGATAACAAATGAACAACCAATGAAAGCAAAAAATAACTTTATAGGAAATATGAAAATACAGATGGGTTGAGTAAAAAACCCTGAACACAAACACCCCTGTTAAGATATTATTAAATCCCCTACTGAGCAAAGCATTCATTTGACTCTGCATTACATGAAGATTTAATTAGAAAAAAAAAAAAAAAAAGTAACATTTTCTTACTCAATGTAGCACCTTTCATAATAAAGTGTTTTAAAATTTAAGTGGGATAGCAGTATCAGAGCCCAAAATTTCAACTTATATTATACTCGCTGAAAAAAAAAGCTACTCACCACAAAATATGATTATCTTACTGTATTTTTTACGTATAAGGTGACCAGAATTTTTATTGGTAAAAGAGGAGAAAATATGCAATGTCTTTTATTTTATAAGAAAATAGAAAATATTTAATTTTGAAAAAGAGGTCATTTTAGAGGACACAAAATTGAATGAAAATGATTATAAAAATCAATTCAAAAGCTACTTTGCACAAGTGGTGGAAACATTTTTATCTCAAATGATGAATTTGAATCAGTATACCTTAATTTAAATTAATAATATATGGATATGTTTACTTTGCTATCTTTAGAAAACAAAACTTTTGTCAATATCAGTATCGCAAGCATATTTTCAGCATATACAACCTTAGGTAACGATGATGCAGGTGTATAAAATGATTATTTTTCATTCCCTAATTAATAAAATGCAATGTATACCCAAATTATTCCATGCTTTTAAATCATTACTTATATTAAAACTATTAAACATAAATGTTTCAATTCAATAAAAAAATTAAAGTAAACATAATGTATAGTATATACCTAAATTTGGAAAGTTGAAACTTTAAATAATATTTCTGAATTTTAATGCTTAAAATATTGTAGGAATTAAAATATCTCAGAATGTAGGAGTTACAATAATCTTATAAATAAGAGACTGTATATAAATTTTGTGAATAAAAAAAAATTACATTAATGAATTTTAGCATTTCATCAACAGCTTAAAAATTCTAGAAAGTAACTCTATCATAATCTACTTTTAGATACAAAATTAATTCCCCACATATAGAGTTTTTCTTTTTCATAATAAGAATTTTAACTCTACAATTTAAATAATTTTGATGAAAATCAATTTAGAATTTAGGTTTGTAGTTGTATCAAGCTGCTTTATATTATTTAATGACTTCTGTGATAAATTAGGGGTCAAACTACTTAACATGCAAAATCACTAAAAATTCCTACTTGTCTGCAGAAAGAATGGCGAGGAAAGACTTATTAATGATAAGTATATCATACATCTATTATTAAAAGAATTCATTTATACCTGTGAATGATATTTAAGGAGTACGTAACACATCCAGTACCATTAGTGTAAAAATATAGTTTGATTTTTTTAACAAGGAACAAACGATACAAAATAATATACATACAGCTAATAATAATAATAATAATAATAATAATAATTATTATTATTTTAAAAAATCAGAAATATGCTGTTCATCTCGCATTATTATACAATTTATTGCGATTTTTTAAATAATGAATCATAAATGAACAATATTGGACATTTTCGTGTTTGTGCGATATCACGTTTAATGAAGTAAATCTTGTCATTTTAAATTAAACAAAGGTTTTAATTTTTTTTTTGTATCAATAATAACACTCCACACACTAAAATAAATAAATATTTTATTTCTCATTGATCAACCCTAATATCCTATCTGCCATTAATATTACTCCGTGCCTCCATTTTACTTGTGAGAAGCTTGTGAGAGCTTACGGGAGAGCGCAGGCAGTCGCAAATTTTTATGTCAATAATCACAACTTTACGATCCAATATGGCCGATGTCGTTACATTTGTATCAAAATTACGACTATGATCCGACTTGTGATCTACGATAGCTGCGATTGTTACAATAGTATGCCTCCCTAACTTGCACCTTTCACAAAACTGAAATTATATCTGTCATTCTTCATATGCCTGAAACTGGAAAGTTTTCCTGTGTAAAAGATTTTCTTTAAAATTTACATTACTTTATTGATTTTTTAATATTTCTCTTGAACTAACTGTAGTTAAATACACATTTTAATAAAAATATTGATAATGCTATGAATGGATAAATTTAAAGCGATTTCTTCCAAGACCCATAGGCTTCTATGGGGTCGAATGCGATAAAATGGGCGATACGTTCGTTAGTGACGTCATTTTGACGTCATCCGCCTATCCCATAAGCCCATAGCAATTCTGGGACCAATTTTATCGCATCCGATTATTCCGCCAGTTACGATATATTCGCAAGTGAATATCACCGTTCAAAAAAGCGTGATAAACCTGATATCGCATCCTAAAATTTAGCCATCGTTCATTACATTACATGCGTTTGCTCATTTTTTATTTTCTGAAGTTTCTTATATTTTGAATGTTGGCTTTTTACTGCGTAGAATCAAAATTTTAAGGATTTCCTATTAAAACTGCAGGTAAGTAATTAATTTATTTTTGTTAAGTATGAATGTATATATATAAATCTTTGAATGCAGTGTACAGTAGGGTGACCAGATTTTTTTGATGCAAAATGAGGACAAATAATGCAATGTCCTCATTTCCACGAGAAAAATGAGGACAGCCTTCTTTAAAAATGAGGACATGAAATTTCATAAAATATAGCGCAAAAATACCTTATATTAACCCCACTTGCAGCCATTAATCGTCACTATGATAAATTTATGCTACTTATGAACTTATACGATAAACATCATAAAAAAATATTTATATAAGCATTATTAAATTTATAATAAACATTATCATAAACTCTTCCACATTATACTTCTCTTTCGATAATATAATGGCATGCTAAGCTATTAATTTTAATTTCTGATATTTGGTTGACAGTTGACACGAAAGTACTAAACTATTTTAGTCTGATTCTATTAATACTTTTATAAACTGTTTTAATACAATTGTTACTGTTTTATAGACCAAGTTTTTAGTATAAACGAAATCATAACTACTTCAGATGGAAATGATCCAATAAATAACATTTTAAAAGGAAAATGCAATATGAAGAATGTCAAAAACTGGCTAGGCTAGGAATAAGAATTGACTTACAAACTGAGTTATTATGATGACCTTCGAGTAGCACTATTTACTCACTTGGAAAGCAAAAATCATGAGAAGTTAGCAAGGTAATCTGTGTTCAGCTCCTATCCCTGATTAGCAGTCAGTTTTCAATCTTACTATAAAATGCTTTTCCACTTAAAATGTTATTTAAATTTAGTTAGTTATAAAATCTAATTAGTAAAAAATGACTTTCAGCTTCATGATAAAATTAATTTTTTTTTTTTTTAAAGCAAATTCAGATTTTTTTTTTTTTCAAATTTTCATATTTTAAAGTATATTGTTGCAAAGACTAATATCTCTCAATATAAAAATATATTCTGTGTAATAGGGTTGGATTAGATGGGATTTTACATCACACAAGTGCTGCGCAATGGACAATTGGCGACGGTCTGGGACTCAACCTAAGAGGTGATCCAGGGACATGCCATCACAATTTTGATCCTCCACGAGGAATGTAATACTGTTGGAGATAATTTAAAAATAAATGTAATGAATCAAGAAATAGTTTTTTTTTTTTACTTTGTGTTGAGTTGTAGAATCAGTATTGCAAATTAACAAGGTCAGCAGCATCTCTAATGTTGAAATTTTAAGTAAAGGAGGAAATTACTGAAAAATGAGGACAAATGAGAACAAACATCCGAAAATGAGGACAAATGAGGATATGAGAACTTCTGAAAGCAACTAAGGACAGCACTTGAAAAATGAGGACTGCCCTCAGAAAATGAGGACAACTGGTCACCCTAGTGTACAGTGTTTGTTTATTACTTGCTTTTTCAATTTTTGGAAGTTCTATGACAAATTTTGTTTTCTGATGATTGCAACGAAGATATTTTTTTTGTGGCTTCTCTGTCCAGAACACTTTGTTTCTCTATATGATGAAAAAAATTTTTAAATGTCGTTTTTGCCTTTCAAGAATTTGTGTATTGGATATATTTTCAGAGATTGAGTATCGTCTTTCACACGAGACTGATAGGTGAGTTTATTTTTACACTTCTCTTCTATTATTTTGCAAAAAATGAATTCTTAATTAGATACTCTGGATCTGAAGTATGTTTGAATGCCTTATCAAATGTAAACAAATGATGCATATACGCTAAAAGCCTGGTAAAAGTACTTATATTCCGTTGTTCTCACATACAAATAATATTTATGTATACGTATATATATTCTCCGTACATATAATGCATATTGTTAGTGTTTTTACCTGAACATATTTCCTATTCCAATACCTCTTCATAACATATGTTTATGCTGAGATATCTGTAAAGATTTTTTTCGAACAATGAAAATATTTTAACAAAATACCTAAAAAATTTAAAATTCAATTACAAAAAAGTGGTAGAATTCTGTATCAGCTATTGAATTACTGAAATACTTATAATGTATGTGCATTTAGCACAAAATTGCAATAAAAAATTATCTAAAGAGCACAAAGATAATCACATTGAGCACAAAGAAAATGCTTTTATCTTTGTGCATCTACCCGGCAGAAAAAGAGCAACGGAAAATGCGATTGATGCAGTAATGCCCATATATCATATTTCTGCTTTAAGTAACCATGATTATTTAGAAGAAAATAGCAGAATTTTGAGGGGGGAAATTATACAATACTAAGGACTCGCAATTAATGGGCCTAACAGATTATTATAGCAAGCATGTATTAAATCGTACTTTTTTATATGTTTGAGAAATATATTCTAGAAACTTTTACTGTCAGTTAACTAAGGAAGAGGTACATAAGATTAGTCAGTAATTATAAATGTGGAAAAAATGATGATTATATCACAATTTATTACCTGTATACCCTGCCATGTGAAAGATTGTGTTTTACGAGAAAGGATGCTGGGTGGTTGAGACACGACGCTGTCTGCACACTGTAAGTAATTTTATTATATATTATTATTATTATTTTTTTTTTAATGCAATGTCTGACAAAAATGCTTACTAGATAGGACAGAAGGACACAATTTTACTGTAAACAATTTTATTTTACTTAGACATTTTTACTTTTAGTTGGATATTTACTTTTGTTTTCTTTATTTAGATGGACGTTCAATATATGGATAGCCAAGGTTAATCTGAATTGGCTTTTTTGTGAGACACCACCAACAGAAGTCGATTGAAAAAAAAATGGACCAGAAAGAAGAGGAAAGTGTTTACTTAGAAAATATGGAAGATCTCAAGAAGTAGGAGTACAACCCGGATAAACCTCTATACTCAGTTGTCACGTTCTCACTTATGATTGTTCAAATTTGTGAATAAGAAAGGCCTGGTGAGTGTTTCATATTGGGTGGTGTTTATTAAAAAGCCACCTGATTGAGGCACCTCTCCCTGGCAGTCAGTGCTTTGGAGATGAAGAGTGCACATCCCTAATATAGACTTGGCTTGCTGTACAGGTAATAATAATAATATTTTTTCTTTTTAACTTAAATAAAGTTCAAATTGAATTATATTTTAATTAAAAATAATTTTAACTTATTTTCTATATAAATGAAATAAATCGAAGTATCTGTGTGTATTTATATGCCTGTACTCTGGTGCTTACACTTCTGATCGCAGCGCTACAAAACTTCTCAGATGAATGTCTGTGAACTTATAGGTGCACACCTCATTGAGAATTTTTTGAATTTGAATTTTTAAAATTTTAAGTATTGGCTTCTCTTTTAATAAAGAAGCATCAATAAACTGGCGTTGTAAAATTATTACTTACAAACTTTTAATAAACACCATAAAATGCAATAAACTCGCAACAATTGTTTCGGGTCGAAAAAACACACGACCCTTCATCAGGCGAATAAAGTAAGCACGAGTGCTGCAGTCAAAGCGGCAACTCACCAAGCGTTGCCGTTGTGCAGTCAAGCGTTGCCGCTTTGACTGCAGCACCCGTGCTTACTTTATTCGCCTGATGAAGGGTCGTGTGTTTTTTCGACCCGAAACAATTGTTGCGAGTTTATTACATTTTATGGTGTTTATTCAAATATTGGCTTCTCTGTTTCTCTGTTTCTCTAAAATTTGTTCTTTTATTTTAGTTGAACCTCATTAAAGAGAACACTGTTAACATGAATTACTTGTAATATGAACTGTTTCCGCAATGGCACAATCCCCATCAAAATGAAGATTAGTTACTGTAACTGATAGCATGAACTACTGTTAATATAAACAAAATTTTTATCCCCTTGATATTCACGTTAATGAGGTTCGACTGTATATATGAATATTCATAATATTGAAGTAATTTTGTTGTAAATAAGTAATTTATGGATACTTACTTTTAAAAAACAGTTCACAAGAATATAAGCATGTAAGTTTTAATACAATTCCATTACAAGTAGAATTTATTTCATTTCATGGATTTAATTTTTTATTTTCAAAAGATGATAATTTATTTGAAAAATATTGCATTTATATAATGAATATGACACTTATCACCAGCACTGAGTACTATGTTTACATAATTTTATATATATGATCATTGAATAAGGCTTATAATAATTCTGATAAAGCTTATATTACTTTTAAATTTGCATTTTTGGCTGCAATTAAGTTAGAGGTGTACTGTACTTGATTCATTTGCGTATTTCACATTTGTGTGAGTGCGCTAGTTTGCCAGCTTCAATATAGGGCTCCTATTGCTGATTCAATGTGCTGACAAGCTTGGGCAATTTCATTTAAAAATGAAAAGTGAAGATTCTTGATGCAATGACGCGTATTGACACTTTTTTGCATATTGGAATTTACTTTTTGCAATGGCCATTCGTGTGTGTTTTATGGTAATAGAGAGAGAGATTTTTTTTTTAAATTCTTTTAAAGAATATATATTTGTAATCATTTTCCAAATTTCATAGTTCATACATAATAGAGGTAAATGCATCGAGTTTTTTTATTTTGTTTTAGTAATACCGATTTTCAAGGCTTTACCTCTATTTTTTAAATTTTGCCCTCCTTTTCTTCCTCCAAATAACTTTACATATACGAGAATATCTGCAATTGATTCCTCACACTCAAAAACATAATAATACTATGGTGCTACTATTCTGCATATTTGACCATTTAAATGGAGGCTGTACCTCATCTTCTGTTGAACATTACAGTATTAACAAAATGTATCACTTGCTCTGTTTTTGCTATTTAGTGTTTAAATTTTTGTGGATGCTGTCTGAAAGGTGGAGCTGTTAGGTTGTAATTTTCCTTATTTATAAATAAAGCTGTATCTCAAAATTTAATGTACTCAACTTTACCATTTTTAATTTGTATGTTTAGTGAGTGAACATTTGTTTAATTTACACTTTCGAAAGTATCCACAATTGTTTTCTTACATCCCAAAACATAATAATATTATGACGATACTATTCTGCATATACTATCTTATAATATTTAGGTAGAGCCTATATCTCAACTTCTATTGAACATTACAGTATTAATAAAATGTATCTCTTGCTTTATTTTTGTTACTCAATGTTTAAATTCATGTGGATGTTGTCTGAAAAGTGGTGTTGCCATGCTGTAATTTTCCTTGTTTCTGAAAAAGCTTTATCTCAAAGTCTAATGTTACTAATTACACTATATTTTTTGTAAGTCATGCTTAAATTTGTCAGCATATCCCTATCGCCTGAAAGGTGACACAGCTTTTATGAAAAAGCTATAGCATAGAACCTAATGTGCATAAATACACATTTTTTTTAATTTGTGTATATAGTGAGTGTAAGGTATCTATATTAATAAAATCGGACTTTTGTCTGTAAATTTGTCAGAATCGAAAAATTTTGCGATATCTTCACGTTTCACACACCATGAAAGCCGAAAATGACTTCAGAAAATTTTGCCTGTGTGTGTGTGTGTAATCATGTCTGTATGTCGTTTTTTTTGTCGGCATCACTTGAGAACGGCTGGACGGAATTCAACTGCGCTTGGCAGAAACATGGATTTTTACCTAACTTAAAAGTATATCTATGAATTTTTCAGAAATTCCTCCATGTTCACTCTGGGAGGCAAAAGACAAAAACACGTTTGTCCGGGTATCACTTAAGAACGGCTGGACAGAATTCAACGGCGCTTCGCAGGAATTTTCTTTACTCAACTTAAAATTATATCTATCAACTTTTCAGAAATCCCCCCCCCCCGGGGGCAAAAGACAAAAACACATTTGTCCGGGTATCACTTGAGAATGGCTGGACGCAATTTAACGGCGCTTCGCAGGAATTTAGGTTTTTACTCAACTTAAAATTATATCTATCAACTTTTCAGAAATTACTCCCCTTTCCCCCCTGGGGGAGGCAAAGGACAAAAACATGTTTATAAGCATAACTCGGCTCCTAATTACTTCACAGTAAAGAAATTGCACATAGGGAGTCTAGATATGAGTACAAATAATACATTATCTGCATTTAGGAATTTTCGATTTTTAAGGGAGGGGGGAAATATTGAAAATTCCTGATTTTTGAGTAGACCTCTGTCAAAAATGGAAGAAATATATTGAAAAAAGGCTATGCGACTTCCTTAGGATATTTCCAAAAACATATTTTTGTTTTTTTGGGGTTTGCGTATTTTTTTTTTTTTTTTTTTTTTTGAGTGGGGAGTTACGAGGGGGCAAACTCGAGACACACCTTTCAGGGATAAATTTGTCCTGAGAAATCTATGGGATCTGCGGTCACGAAATTTGGTACGTAAATTGTTTATATGTATCCGACCCTTATTGTAACGGGATTTTACAAAATCCCCCCTTATCACCTTAGTGTCGAGAGGGCTATAAATATGAGTAAAAACACGTTTTCCATTTGAATTCACCTTAAATTATCTTAGATTGGTGAACTTTGGTGCGTTGATTAGGTGTACGCATTATGTACTTTGTATAGATTTCACAAAACTTCGAACTTACCCAATGGGGAAGGGGGGAGTAAGAATCGGCTAAGTTGCTGCCAAAGGCAGTGAGAACACGGACTCTTCATGTTGCGAGCGAGAAAAATCTCTACCGAGCACAGCGGGAACTTTAACACAGGTTAATGAATAATGATATGGGATATTGGCAACTCATTTCAGTACTGTGTCCAGCGAAGCGGGCAAAGCCTGCTAGTTTTATTATTAAAAAAAAAAAAAAATGACTATCATAGGCAAAAAAGAAAAACAAAAAATTAAATCATCACCAGCGACAGAGGGTGCATGTAATAATGAATAACTTCGATAAAATTTAAACTCAAAATAGCTAAACCATCGTGGAAAATTACCAATTTCTGTCAATGCATCTAAAATTGGCAAAATCCTAAATTGCTTTTTCTTAAACTTATGGTCAGAACGAACTTTTTAATTTTTGTTACTAAAAAGTTTAGGTGACGGCCAAATACTTTTAAATTTGTTGAGGCCTGCTTCTGGTATTTGGAAATATTATTAGAAAATTATTTTAACATTTATGCATTTTTTACAGATATTCAATTACTATTCATATTCATAACATAGAATAACTTTTTCAATTCTGGGAGGTAATTATGAATCACCCTGTACTACATATGTATTCATCATAAAATTATAAGTATGCATGAAATTGTTGGTTTATGATAACATGTACTGGAAAAGTTCAATTTATACATTAAACACAGAATTTATTTATGTTATGTCAGGGGTTATTTTATTAAGGCCATTTAGTTGTGTCTTTATAAAGTTGAAATTCTTAAGAAGGGCACTTTCACAAAATTTCACTTTATAAAAAGGATCACACTATAAATTTCTTCCTCCTCCCAAAACTGTTTTCAGCACTTATACTAAATGTCTATATAATTGGGATTTGAATGAAATGTTATTTTGGTAAAAAATAAACATTTTGATTGTTAAGTATAAAATATGAAAGGTAAATATTAGAAAAATACTAAAGGCAAGAACCCTACACAACTTTTTTTTTTCTTTTTTAAGAAAAGGTTTTAAATAATTCATCATTCGAAAATATTAGTAAATCATTTTCCTTAAGCACTTTGGTTTATTTTCTGATTTCCCTCCCCTGACCACACCACCACGTATTTGGATTGTAAGTCATGCTTATGAGTAAAGCCACTTGACTTTCTGCACAAGTTACAAGAAGTTTAAAAGAAATTTCAATCAGTAAATAAACATAAGTAAAAATTACAATATGATTTTAAGTATTTTTTTCCAAGTTCATATTTTATGTGATGAACCGTTAATGCATTCGAATGACTATGTACAATTCTGGGAAAGAACTATAACATACAATTTCCAGCAATGTTTACGGTATAGCAACATATATGCATGATGCCATAGTATATTATCAGGATATAGTAAAACGTATATCATTTTCATTACACTATTTTTTAAGGAAGTAAAAATGGTGAATTCACTTATTACACAATATAATAAACATATTCAAAACGTTTTGTAGATTTATATTAAAAATGTTAATACTGGTAAGAGGAATATAAGTGTAAGCTAATATTTAACTATTAAAATGAGGTATATATTAGACATGCAATCATAATTTTACTAATGATAATTGATTAAAAGCAAAAATAAATAAAATTTAAACTTACAAAATTAAACTTTCGCTTGTTTTTCGTAAGCAATATTTGCATAGAAGGACAATCTAATGCATTGCCTAATATAAAAAAAGCACTGTACACAAGACTGTCCCACTAGGTTTTTGCCTTTCCTTAAAGATTAATATTTATCACAGTGCTTGGTATAAAGCATTTCTTCCAAAACAATTAATTCAGAAACTATCTATTCAATTATTTTTCTAGAAAATTTTGTAGAGATGACACTAGCTCTTCTGCATCAAAAATAGTTCGTTGAAAAAAAACTTACATGCAGTCCTTATAAATAATCAATGGAACAATTCGAATAAGAAACATCGCAGGATACAAAATATGGTAATACAAATACTTTCAGTATAATTCGAAATATAAGAAAAATGACGAAGATTCTCTAAAATATAATTGGTGCGTGATATCTTTGCATTGATGTCATTTCGACATACATTGCTTCGTTGTCAGCCATTATTGTCAAACTGCTACTGTTTACTAAACAACATCATTTTGATGAAACTTTTCCATTGGTTATATCGGAATATCTGCTATCGTAATCGCTGAAAATAATTAACAGTTGGGAGGAGCAGTAACAACAATATCGCATGCTAAATATCGCACACTGGCTTGTCGAACTTGCGAAAATGGTGGTCCAAGAATAGCTCTTTTGGTCGCATGCGACTATAGCATACGATGTGATAACAGATTTCAGTGATGTCACAAATCACAGACTTATCGCAACGTAAGTACCCAGAATTGACCCCCACAAGTCGGATCGTACACTCCGCAGCAAAAGTTACCGAGTACTAATGCCCATCTTAAAAAAGTACACTTAATACTGCTTTGTTAAATAAATACTTATTGAGTCATGTTTTTAGTCTGTCTAAGAACATGATACGGCAAGGATTTATTTAACAAAGCAGTATTAAGTGTATTTTTTTAAGACGGGTATTATTGCTAGTGCTCGGATACTTTTGCTGCGGAGTGTACGATTCGACTTGTGATCGACGATAGCTGCGATTGTTACAATAGTATGCCTCCCTATTCTAAAATAAAACGAATATACAACATAACAGAATATCAAAAATTAATGAAAGGATGAAAACTAAAAAATAAAACTTAGAAACTTGCTAATTAAGTGATAAGAGTAGTTCAAAATGATCATTAAATTGCAAAACACTGAATGAGAATTGTAATACACTGAATGAGAATTGAAATAGTGTTATAAATAATAATAATAATAATAATAATAATAATACATAAATGCGCAGATAGCAGCTATAAAATGATGTATTTCGAAAATTTTTGAAAATTAAAAAACTGCTTAAGTAATACCAAACATTGTGCATACACATAATGCAATAAAAAATAATAAAAATATTAATAAAAGTGGGCGTTTTTTGGCCCTCCTGATTCTGGGATCGTACCTTCTTTTGGCATTTAACACAGGATTCTGAACTTTTGGGATAGACCTGTAAAACTTCAACGCAAGTTTCTTAATTTCCGAATAGATTGGCCTAATTTTCAGGTCTTTGTGAATGACAACATTGCGAACGTAACGATGAGCTTAAACAAACCTACGCAATTGCTTGTTTTGGAATACTTAAATTTTTTCTAGCACAGTCTTTGAGGCAGACCCGTACACCACGACTCGTAAGTCAAGATGGGTCGGATCATGGACTTGTACAGTAACAATTTATTTTTAACAGACAGGCGGCTATTCCAAGCCAAAAGAGGAAGGAGGAGGGCGGTGGTAATTTGTGCTTTATTCAGTCTCTGAGATGTGCTTATGCCACAATAATTTTGAATCAAGTTGAATTCCTAGGTATTTATAAGAAGTTTCCCAGGGAATAGGATCATTATTGAGAGTAAAGTTAACGTCGGGCGAATACGATTTATTAGTGAAGAAAATGGCGGCACTTTTTTAGCTATTAACTTTAATTTTCCATTTCCTAAGCCAAATAGCATACGAATTAAGGTAATCCTGGAGTTTTTCAAACACTGTGTGTGGTTGTTTGTGTTTGTACATAATAGCAGTATCATCAGCAAATAAGGCTAAGTTGGTGTCGGGCTTGCGCGGAATGTCGTTAATGTAAATATTAAAAAGGCGGGGCCCGGCGAGAGAACCTTGAGGAACAGAACTGAGAGCAGGCTTCGGGATAGAGAGGGAATTTCCCACTTTCACCACGAAGGACCTGTTAGAGAGGTAATCAGAAAAGATTTTAATTAGCTGGTCAGGAACAACTAACACAGCCATCTTAAAGAGAAGGCCGGCATGCCAGACCTTGTCAAAGGCCTTCTGCACTTCGAGGAATATAATTCCCGCCACACCGCTGGTTTGGTATCCATCGTGAATGAATTCAGTCATTCTCCACAACTGCAGTTTCGTTGAATGACGAGTCCTGAACCCGAATTGCTCGGGTATAATCTTGTCATGAGAGTCAAGGAATTCATTCAGTCGGCGGACGAGAACATACTCATAAACCTTCGAGAGACTGGAGAGCAAAGAGATAGGTCGATAGCTAGAAGGAGAGTGGATATCTTGGCCCCCAACCTTCGGTAAGGGGACAACGATAGGTCTCTTCCAGCAATTGGGAAAAATATTAAGCTTTAACATACAATTAATGATTAACGTGATATAAAAAATAAAATGAAGAGGTAGATTAATTTTCATATTGTTTGAGATAAGGTCCTCACCGGGTGCCTTGTGTTGTTTCAAGCCCGAAATGTAATCCTGAACCTCAGAGGGTAAAGCAGGTTGAAGAGTGTTTTGTGTGTCAGATTGTAATAAATTTTGAACCCTGTGGTCGACTATGTTCTCGACAATTGGGTTAACAACGTCCGAATGAGGTGAAAACTGACTTCTAAGGCTTTCGGCAATAGCCTCAGCCTTTTCGGTGTTACTATAAGCCATGCCATTACGGCTAACAATGGCAGGAATGTGTGTTAGTGTCCTACGAATGCGGGTGGTGGCCCTCCAAATTGTGTTGTCCTCAGTCGAGAGAGACTCGACAAAATTATTGAAACGTGTTTTACTAAACTCCTTAATTGCAGCTCTAGTACTACGAATAAGCCTGTTTAACTTATTCCTGAAGTAAGGGGTCCTATGAACCTGCCATTGCCTGCGAGCATGATTTCGATCCCTCACCATTTCCCTGATGTTATCCGGCAGTCTGTAGTAGTCAAACGATCTTTTGCGAGGTTCAGAGCTCTGCGTGTAGGCCTCTCGGAGTGAGTCCCAGAGCATGGCTACCGCTTGCTCTACTTCCTGTTTGGATTCTGGGATAAGAGATGGAACGTCACGTTCCGAAAGGATATCCGCGAACAGACTCCACCTTGTGGATAGGGCCGTTCTCAGATCCAGATCGTAAGACCCCACATCAAACCTCAAGACAACAGGTAGGTGATCAGAGTCTAGATCGTTCAGCGTGTGAATGCTGTAGGCAAACGGAAAATTGCGGGTGATGGCAAAATCTAAAATATTTTGAGATCTCACGAAGGTGGGTTCGGGGGGCGCTAAAATTTCCGCGAAATTTTGATCCACCCACCTTCTTAACTTACGGCCAGAAGTATTGTAGCTTGGGCAGATCCAAGACGTATGAGTAGAATTAAAATCACCCGCTAGGATAAAATTTGGAAAAGAATTAGTGATACGGGCAAGATCTTGCTCTAGCAGGTTACTCCTTTGCCTAATACTTTGAACATACACTGCTGCAATTAACAAATTTGGAATAAGGGGGAAGTCCAGAACAATAGGCGTGGCTTCGGTACAATTTAGATTGGGAATTTTAATGAGAGAAGCATTAAAACCATTTTTAACATAAATAGCAGTGCCGCCGGAAGCTTGCAGACTATGAGTCCTGTCGACATTGTAAATCTCATAGTTAACAATACGAACAATGCGTCCCTTGGAAAAGTGGGCCTCAGTGACCAAAATTAAGTCTAAATTATTACGAGTAACAAAGTCCCTAAAGTCATGTGCTTTATCCAGAAGTCCATTGGCATTCCAGATACCAATGGTGAAAGAATTCAAGCTCCGAGAAGACGGGAACATGGGTAGCCGAAAAAGAAATTACATGAGGGAGGGTAAAAACAATTAAGACATACTGCGGATTTGACCCCACAGAATGTGAATCCGGTCAACGTCCGTGGATGCAGTGCGGAGTGCCGGAAGAGCATTCGTGAATGCTGAAAAGACCAAATCAGGGTCGAATTGATTTTGAAATGCTAAAAGCATATGAATGAAGTCGGTGGCCGAATTTGCATCCTTGCGAGGGACCGATGAATTAAGAGAATAAATTTTGACAGGGGAGGGGTATCAGCTTCGCTACATCCTTGAGCAACGCCCGAAAATGATTGGGCTGGATCAACCTTCCTGGAATTGAAAGTTCGATTCTCCACTCTATCGGTCGGAGATTTATTAACAATGTTCTTTTTCTTTTTACTTTTAGGGGGGGGCGGGCTTAGGGAACTTGGGACAGCTACGAAAGTTCGCTGGGTGCTCCCCTCCACAGCGCACACAACAGCAGGGCGTGTCAAATTCCTTCGTGCAGTCCTTTGACATGTGATCCCCGGCGCATTGTAACAAGACAATCTTTACCATTCCTAGTTTTCGTAATTTCCACGTTTTTCATATTGTACACAGTACGTGCAACATACAGGAACACAAGTGCAAGAATGATCCCACACACTTGCGAAAAGGGGAAGGTGAACAGGCGATAAAATGGCGACCGAATCTCATTGGCTATTGTGACTCCTACTGTGAATTTGAGATACGAGTTACTTCGGCCACGGTCTAATCTAATCCAACCTGTAGAGTTGGTACGTCGGGGCAAATGGGTGAATGTATTTGTGAGCTTGGGACACGAGATACTAATCTATGTGAGCTTCAGCTACGATTCCCCTACTGTGCGCTTGAAGCATGTGCGCTTCGGCCACGGCACCAAAATTTGAAATTTAAAGATTATTTAATTTCAGTATTAAAACAATTATTCGGATCATAAGCGAAGACTACCCAAATCAAACCAAAAAAAAAAAAAATAAAGTAAAATAAAATGAATATACAACATAACAGAATATCAATAATTAATGAAAGGATGAAAATTAAAAATCAAAACCTAGAAACATGCTAATTAAGTGATTAAAAGTAGTTCAAAATGATCATTAAATTGCAAATGAGAATTGTAATACACTGAATGAGAATTGAATTAGTGCATAAATAATTAATACAATGAATGAGAATTGAAATAGTGTGATAAATAATAATAATAATAATACAACATAAAATGCGCAGAGAGCAGCTATAAAATGATGTATTTCGAAATTTTTTGAAAATTAAAAAACTGCTTAAGTAATAGCAAACATTGTGCATACACATAATGAAATAAAAAATAATATAAATATTAATAAAAAGCTCCATTTCCAAATAAAGCGCTATATGCAGCATTACCTTAGAAATATATATTTATATATATAGGTAGGTAAGTAGATAGATACATAAATACATCGATATTTGGTGCAAATTAGATTTTTCTGCGATTTAGAAAAGTTCCTGCTCACTGTTATCCTTTTATCAAACGGTTAAGAAATACGGCCGAAATTGGGTTAACTCGGAAAAGGATGTAATGATTTTGAAGAAAGTCTTTGATTAAGTGTTTCTAGAGCTATATAAAATCAATTAGGCATATCCTCATCCCCAGGACAATTCGCGTCTACTGTTTACCCTTTAATTACCGTTTGGGAAATATGGCAGAAATCGGGTTTTCTTGAAAATGGGTTTAACGATTTTGTTGGAAGTTTGGAGTTAAGTGTTGTTTGGAGTAAAAAAATGATTAGTCCGATCCCCATCTTCATAAAAATCATGGTTTGCTGTTAGAGCTTTATTTGTTGGCTACTTGGAATAATACGACAAAAATTGCACATTAATCAGGAAAAGTATGGCAAAAATCGGGTTTACTTGGAAATGAATATAATAATTTTGATGAATGTTTTGAGTTAAGAAGTGTTTGGGATGAAAAATTAACTAACTTATCCTCATTTTCAGGAAATCTTGCGTTAGCTGTTAATCCTTTATTTTCCTGTTGCAAAATATTGCAGATATTGGGATTACTCGGAAACACACATAATGAATTTCAAGAAAGGTAAGAGTTAAATGATTTAGGGATGAAGAATTGGTTTAACTTATCCTCTTCTTCAGGAAAATTTGCATGCGCTGTTAACGCATCATCCGCCGGTTGAAAATCATGACAGAATTTGGGTTTACTAAGAAATGGATATGACGATTTTAGTAGAAACTATCTGATTTATTTTAATCCTCTGAAACATTAGCTTTCGCAGCTAACCCTTATTTCTCTTTTTGAAAAATATGACAAAAACCGGATTATCAGGGAAATGTCTCGTACGATTTAGATAAAAACTTAGGTGCTTTTGGAGCTGACAAATCTATCTGACATAATCTCATCTTCTCATAAATTTCTCTTCATTGTTAACTCTTTTCCCTCCATTGCAAAATGTGCCAGAAACCTGGTTTTCTCAAAAATAAATCCAACAATTTTAATGAAAAACAAAGAAACTTTTTTTTTTTTTTTTTTTTTTTTTCAAATGATGAGAAACTTATCTGACTTAACCTCTCTTAAAGTTAGATTTCACAGCTGAGTTAACGCTCACACCAACGGAGCACAATATTGCTGGAGTTCGTTTTTCTTGGAAACTGCTCGAACGATTTTTATAAATATTCAAGGTTTCGGCTTCTTTTAAAGAACAATTAAAACTGAATTTCCTTCATCTTCAGGAAAATTAACACTCGCAATTTGCCTTTACTTTGCCCATTTCAAAATTTCGGCAAGAAATTAAAATAAACATATTTAATAGTTTACCTTTAAAATAAAGAATAAGGTACAAAAATAATTTTTGCTATTTTTCTCTATTTATAAATAAAAACAACTTTTTTTAAAGTGTCATGAGAAATGCAAATACATCGAAATATATGCGATGCAATGCGTATGTGTAATTGTAAAAGGCTTATGATCTGAATTAGATTGGATTGGATATGAAAATATGGCCGATTGACTGCTGTAGGTCCTGGACCTGAGGGAGAGTGCTCTCGGCGGGGGTCTTTCTAAGGAGCCCTAGCCCGTATTTACGCAAGTTTCGGAGAAAACCACGGAAAATTTCGAACGGTTAGACCGACGAGCGCGACATGGGATCGAACCCGGCACCTCACGTTTGCAGGCTTTGAGCGCAGAACCGCTCAGCCACTGGTGGGCCGTGTTTATAATCTGTGTGCACCGCATTTTTTTTCTTTTTTCATTCTTTTTTCTAGCTTATGAAGAAGCAAATCGATGTTCCAATGTTCCATATGTGTAGTGTATTTCAAACGTTATCTTGAATTTAACGTGATATAGTAATCTAGTTTTCAATCACACAGCTGTGATGCAATGTCATTTCAAATTTAGGTTTATTGGATTAAATGGAATTTTTCTTTTTTAAAAAAAAAAAAAAAAAAGTACAAATTAGCCTCAGAAAACATTTACTTATGATATAAATACAGCAAAATGCAAATTTTACGAAAAATTATTTCTATAAAATTATTTTTATTGCACTAAGTATATTACCCTTAAAACAAATATATTAACCATTTTTACATTTTTTGTTCTTTAGTAAGAAAAATTAGAGGATTTGTAAAAATTTTCGACTTTCAATTTTCAACGGATTTACACGATTTGAGATGTAAATTCTATGTGTTTATGACAAAAATTGTAATAGCTCTAAATCAAGAAGAAACATAGATTTGTCCGAGACTTAATATTTAGTTGCAGTCTGACATGAATTAATGTCGCCTAACTTTTGATGCATATTGCTTGAGAAAAGCCGGTGCTACGTTTAAATTTTTCCCATTTACAGAAAAGCTATCTCTCTCCTTCTGCAGCATATGTGCACAAAACTAGATACGTGAGATGGCCATGATATATATATATATATATTTAAAAATATGCTGACTTAATTTGAATGCATACCTATCGAAATAGATTTAATATCAGAGGCATGAATATAACTAGAAAATACATAAAAAAATATAAATAAACTGTTGTTATTAAGATTTTGCAATTTAAAACTGAAATATCATATTTAGTCTTTTCTTAATGTTATAAATTTATTGGAAATAGTAATAAGCAATATTATATGAAGGATAGGAAATTGTACATTGTTAAATTTAAAACCAATTTTCTACTTAATTTGAATGAATTTGAATCTTTCATTATTTGATGTAAAAAATTAATATATAAAAAATCACAAAACTCTAATAAACATGATTCTGGAATTATTATATCTCATACATTTCTTTTATTTTAAAAATGCATCTTGAAATAACAATAAAAATATCTGTAGAGAAATTTATTCGAAATAAATAAAAGTACAAATTAAACTTTTTAAAAATATTGTTGAAGTAAAATTCGTATAAAAAAAAAAAAAAAAACTTTTGATAATCCACAAATATTTTTATTAATGAAGACCTCTTACACTTTTAAATGTTTATTTGAATCTGTTTCTAAACCTTTCATTTCTTTCTTTTTTTTTTTTTTTTTTTTAAATGATTCGCTGAATTTAAAATAAAATAAAATAACTCCGATTCAGAGATTCTTATAATTTTAGAAAAGGCTTTAAAAGGAAAATATATATATGTATATATATATCTGAAAATGTTTGTTTAAATTAACCGTTAATAGAAGGAAACACTGCACATCAGTTTCTGAGACATTGCATATAGCACTTGAGACGCGATCTAACGTATTGTGTTATCTCTACCGCCAAACATTTAGATGCCAAATGCGCCAATCTGCTGATCTTATGGGCCTTTGTAAACACGCTAACCGGAATAATTCTGTTTTCAGCTGCCGGCTGTCGAGAAGAAAGCTCTGTTAATGTCAACATGCCGCTGCTTTGCGAGAATAAGAGTTATTTTCGAATTTACATAATTTTTGGATCATTTGTATATAATCCTATAGGTCGTAAATATTAATAGCTATGTGCAGTACTATCTCTTGATCATAATATCTGCTTTTGTGAAAGATGTGCAGTTAGATTAAAAAACATTGTAATTATTCTTTCGTTCTTCAGGTTCGTTTTTAAGACACTAGCCTACTCTATTTATTGAAAATGGATAGAAAATCAATAATTAGTTTCCTAATATATCTGAATTGTTTTGTTTGGCCCTGTAGACGAACGGTAAATAATTTTCAAATCACTTCCTATAATAAACACGCTTTTATGCATATAGAAAATACATTCTCATTTCACTTTGTTTAAAGCAGTCTAAAAATCTTAAACTGTACCTATCAGAAATTTCACCCACAGATCTAATGTATTTCAATTTTCTTTCATGTCCCTGTAGATGAACCATTTACTTGATTACAACAAAACGTTTAGTGTAGAATCCTTATACGATGCAGATTTAAAATATCGAAATTGGATATTCTGTAGTTATTTGACGTTGAGATATACTTATAAAAGACACACTTACACATATGCACACATACAAACTCAGAACAACTGTTAAAAATCTTATTATTTTATTCAGGGAACCTTAAAATGTATAAATACAGCAAAAATCCGATTACGAAAATTCGACTGAAAAAACAATAATTTTACCATTATATGGGTAAGAGAAAGTAGTAATCACACGTCACTAAAAATAATTCCAAATGAAAAAAAAAAAAATGCTGTATAAAATGGATTTACGAAACCCAATATATTCACAAGTTTAAAAAATAATTAATACGTAATAAGTACCTAAGCTCTAGAAATAATTCCCAGAAATTTATGTAATATTCCAACTATAGGATTTCAAATTTAATATTTACACTACTATTAGCGACTTCATCAAACCATATTTATGTGGGCCAACAATGAAAAAAGGTTAAGTTTTTTGGTTGGCCAACGGTTATAAATGGCCGTTGGCTGGATTGATAGCCCAATTGTTGGAAAGCCTTTGGCCAATATGCAATATTTTACTTAAGCTATACAAATACATTTTGGCATTTATTATTTGCTATTTTTATATTTTCTTGAAACACACCAGTCTTGATATCAATCAGAAATCCTTGTTTTCCAGTCAAACCACCTCCCTCTGTCAAAATAAATTTGTACTTGCTAGAGCCGTGCACGAAAAAGGAACCTAAAGACATAATTAAAAGGAAAGGCACGGATACAATACTTAGCCTTATGATGCCTGGTCTAGTAACTGCCTACACCGGCGGCTCTTCAGACTGAGAGTGCCAAAGGGGTGGTTCTGGTGTCTTTCTTAAGTACCCAGATAATACAACTTCAAAGCACAGGGTTTCTGCTGGGCAAATTGCATCCATCTTTACAAATTATTTTTCAAATTTCTATAAATTAATTAATTTTAAATGCATGTCTGATAACTAATTTTCAAACAATTGTATTTTTACTGTATGAGGTAAAAATATTTATTTCAACCCCTCAATATGTATGGTGATTTTTTTTTTTCTTTTAAATTAGGTTTTGATTTTATCAGTGACTAAATAATTGTTATTTGGTACCTGTGTGTTTTGATTGCTCCACATTACCAGATGACAGCCATATAATTTTTCTTCTGCGGCAACATATGAACTGAATCGACAGAATGAATACAGTGCCTAGGAAGCACCTTTTTTTTAGACTTAGCCCCAGCCATACAAGAACAGTTCCAAGAACAATTGTTATGGTAAACTCGTTCACCATATTCAGTAATGAAGGAGCTACTGAAATTTTCTAAAAAATAATTTTTATTTTCCTATTATTGGCATGTTTATTTTTTTTCCATAATATATGACTTATATTCTGACCCTCAATCTACCCCTCTGATTCTTCTTTCTATCTCTCAGCTTCCTATATTCTAGCATTCTTTTATGCAAGTTGTGTTTGTAAAAATGCTTGTGAATGCTCTGCCTTTCTTCCTATATCTGTAATTTGTCTTTAAAGTAATTTCCTGTGGGTGTATTGTTATTTATTTGTTATAATTTTATTTTTCTGTTACATTAATTCTGGTGTTATACACTTCTCCTTTTGCATGCAAAGAAAGTGTGAATGTTTTACTTAGAGGATGATCCAGTGGGTGTTCACATTAATTTTTTTTTTTTTTTTTTTTTTTTACACTTTTTGGATTTTCTGAAGAAAAATATTGAACAAAACAGCGCATGACTTCAGACATGCAAAGAACATTTAAAAATTCACATTTTCCACTATCGATTTAATTCAGAGTGCAAATATGGGACCAACCACAATTTGAAGAGTGCACATACTTTAGATCACCATGTATTATAAAAAGTTACAAATAACTTGTAACTTTAACACATTGTTGTGCATACTATGTACAATATTTGTTTGTTTTCATTTAGAGAAACATTATTTTGAAACAATTTCCCCATGTCTAATATTCACTGAGGTATGAGCATTTATATTTTGTATTACTAAATATTGATTTACTGTGCATGTGTGTGAGATAGAAAATTTTTATTGCATAGGTTGAACTCTAGATATATTGAGCAACTTTTGTCAAAAGCTCATTTGCATAGAGTAAAAATTAAGCAAACTGGCACAAAAAGAATGAGCTAGATTTAAAATATTTTCCAGAGTTGAAATTCTTTAAGGACTTTTACCCATGCATCGTTTTTAATTTCAAAATCCAATTATTTCAACCACATTGCAAAAGATCTTTTTTGTGAAAAAACTCTTATATGCTTGTAACTGTAACATCTTTTTATTTGTAAGTTCATAAGGGAATTTTTCTTGTATGTGTGTGTGTATATGTATACTATATATTTATTTTTCATTGAAAAATAAATATTTGTTTACATCTAAAAAATAGCTTTTGCTTTATGGTAAAGATTTATTGTTTTATTTATGATTATTAAATGTCATATTCTCATAAATGTGTCAGATTGATACCATTTCAAGATTCTAGAAATGAATGTATCTATGATCAAAAGGTAAAAGTATTGCTTTATAAAAGAAAAAAAAAAAAACTTATTGTTCTCAAGTATTTATAAATATAAATATGTATGCATATAACAAAACTGAAATATGTGTAAATTAATATATTATGTAAGAGTGCCATACGGGTCGTTCTGGTGTCTTTCTTAAGTACCCAGATAATACAACTTCAAAGTCAAAGCATAGGGTTTCTGCTGGGCAAATTGCATCCAACTTTACAAATTATTTTTCAAATTTCTATAAATTAATTAATTTTAAATGCATGTCTGATAACTAATTTTCAAACAATTGTATTTTTACTGTATGAGGTAAAAATATTTATTTCAACTCCTCAATATGTATGGTGATTTTTTTTTTCTTTTAAATTAGGTTTTGATTTTATCAGTGACTAAATAATTGTTATTTCGTACCTGTGTGTTTTGATTGCTCCACATTACCAGATGACAGTCATATAATTTTTCTTCTGCGGCAACATATGAACTGAATCGACAGAATGAATACAGTGCCTAGAAAGCACCTTTTTTTTAGACTTAGCCCCAGCCATACAAGAACAGTTCCAAGAACAATTGTTATGGTAAACTCGGTCACCACATTCAGTAATGAAGGAGCTATTGGAATTTTCTAAAAAATAATTTTTATTTTCCTATTATTGGCATGTTTCTTTTTTTTTTCCATAATATATGACTTATATTCAGACCCTCAATCTACCCCTCTGATTCTTCTTTCTATCTCTCAGATAGAAAGCTGTGGATAGAAATGCTAGAATATGTTTCCTATATTCTAGCATTATTTTTATGCAAGTTGTATTTGTAAAAATGCTTGTGAATGCTCTGCCTTTCTTCCTATATCTGTAATTTGTCTTTAAAGTAATTTCCTGTGGGTGTATTGTTATTTATTTGTTATAATTTTATTTTTCTGTTACATTAATTCTGGTGTTATACACTCTGGTGTTATATTCCTTTTGCATGCAAAGAAAATGTGAATGTTTTACTTAGAGGATGATCCAGTGGGTGTTCAAACTAAATTTTTTTTTTTTTTTTTTTTTTTTTTTTTTTTTTTTACACTTTTTGGATTTTCTGAAAAAAAATATTGATCAAAACAGCACATGACTTCAGACATGCAAAGAACATTTAAAAATTCACATTTTCCACTATCGATTTAATTCAGAGTGAAAATAGGGGACCAACCACAATTTGAAGAGTGCACATACTTTAGATCACCATGTATTATAAAAAGTTACAAATAACTTGTAACTTTAACACATTGTTGTGCATACTATGTACAATATTTGTTTGTTTTGATTTAGAGAAACATTATTTTGAAACAATTTCCCCGTGTGTAATATTCACTGAGGTATGAGCATTTATATTTTATATTACTAAATATTGATTTACTGTGCATGTGTGTGAGATAGAAAATTTTTATTGCATAGGTTGAACTCTAGATATATTGAGCAACTTTTGTCAAAAGCTCATTTGCATAGAGTAAAAATTAAGCAAACTGGCAGCAAAAGAATGAGCTAGATTTAAAGTATTTTCCAGAGTTGAAATTCTTTAAGGACTTTTACCCATGCATCGTTTTTAATTTCAAAATTCAATTATTTCAATCACATTGCAAAAGATCTTTTTTGTGAAAAAACCCTTATATGCTTGTAACTTTAACATCTTTTTATTTGTAAGTTCATAAGGGAATTTTTCTTGTATGTGTGTGTATATGTATATATATTTATTTTTCATTGAAAAATAAATATTTGTTTACATCTAAAAAATAGCTTTTGCTTTATGGTAAAGATTTATTGTTTTATTTATGATTATTAAATGTCATATTCGCATAAATGTGTCAGATTGATACCATTTCAAGATTCTAGAAATGAATGTATCTATGATCAAAAGGTAAAAGTATTGCTTTATAAAAGAAAAAAAAAAAAAAAAAAACATATTGTTCTCAAGTATTTATAAATATAAATATGTATGCATATAACAAAACTGAAATATGTGTAAATTAATATAGTATGTAAGAGTGCCATAGGGGTGGTTCTGGTGTCTTTCTTAAGTACCCAGATAATACAACTTCAAAGTCAAAGCACAGGGTTTCTGCTGGACAAATTGCATCCAACTTTACGTGTGAATTGATAGCAATCAGGAGGGCCCTCCTTGGCCGAGTGGATATGTCACCACACTGCTAATCGCCTTCGAGCGTAGGAGAGCGGGTTCGATTCCCGCGCTGGCCCTGGGTGTTTTCTCTAATTCTTCGTATTGTAATTCTGTCATGTGCTATATGTCGTTATCTGACGAATATTTACAAGCGGACTATAAGTCAAGCATACAAATCTGATGTATATGTTATCAATAAAACAAAACAAACAAACAATAGCAATCAGGACAGCCTTAGAAATTTACTTTGCATGGACAAACATCGTTAACTCCGATGGCATCATTGTGTTCTCGGATAGCAGATCTGCTCTTGAAGCCATCAAAGAAGGAAAAATAAGGCTCACCCAAGAAATCAACTCTCTTCTGCTCTCCATTGGAGCTATGGCAAATCATGTACCCTTCAGTGAATTCCTGCCCATGTTGATATCGAAGGGAATAAGGTGGCCGATTTTCTTGCCAATGAAGCCAGAAAACTCGAGACTGTAACTCTATCTACTACGGTTTTTGATGCAAACGCAGTCGCAAAACGGAAGCTCTGCTCAAAACCAAAGAAAAAATTCTCGCTGCCAGAATTAAATTACGGCCGAGAAATAACAACAACCATAACAAGACTAAGGACAAGCACTTTAAGTTTTATTGTTTTGTTTTATTGATAACATATACATCAGATTTGTATGCTTGACTTATAGTCCGCTTGTAAATCTTCGTCAGATAAAGACAGATAGCACATGACAGAATTACAATACTAAGAATCGGAGAAAACACCCAGGGCCAGCGCGGGAATCGAACCCGCTCTCCTACGCTCGTAGGCGATTAGCAGTGTGGTGACATATCCACTCGGCCACGGAGGGCCCACACTTTAAGGGCATGAAGATTCTGCCCGATGGTTCCAGGACATATGTGGAATGCAGGCACTGCCCAGGTTCATAACTGGATACCAAACACCTTTTCAGCTGCCCTTCCATTGCTGGTGCCCTCATCAAGATACACAATGACTGCAACAAGGACGTTTTATACACAGAAAGAGACACAGACATTGCCAAGGCTGTGTTCCACTCTTTTGGCAATATTTAATTTTTATCTCCCTTTTTTGTTATTATTTTATTTCTATTTTTATCACTTCTGCACTTAGTCATACACAACAACAACAACATATTTTCTTGCGAATAATCAATACTCTCGACGACATGCGTATAACACAATTATATATATATATATATATATATATATATATATATATATATATATATATATATATATATATATAAGGTGGTTGTTTTAAGTGCAATGGTTAGAAATAAGCTATTTTATACAAACTTCGGTAGAGCGGTAGCGTCGGTAGAGCGCCGAGCTCGTAATTAGAAGACTACGGGTTCGATACTCGAGCCGGCCAAAGATTGCCGTGTTCACTAATGGTGACTGGTGCACGTAAAATCTCTGGTGGCCGCAATGTCCTCCATGTTCCCATCAAAATTATACTTCTAGGGGTTACCGAAGCGGGAGACCCATCCCTTCCGCGGAGGATCAAAATTGTTATGGCATGCCTCCGGACCACCTCTAGGGGTGAGCCCTAGACCGCCGCAAATTGGCAATTGCGCAGAACTAGTGCGACGTAAAACCCAACCAACCAACCAACAAATTAATTACTGTTCGATTCATAACGCTGTTCCTTATGGTGGAAGATCCGTAAATACCCTAACAAATAAAATGCCGACAGAGGGGACAAAGAAAAAAAAAAAAGAAACTATCCCAGCTAACCAAGTGCCAAAGTGTGAACCATTAACAGCTGATGGGCTAACTACTCATGTCAGTAGGGACGGTTACCGAATATTGAAGAAAGGATAACCCAAATATTGAGTACTACACTCTAATACAATATAACAAAAAAGTCTGAGAGAGGTCAGAATAGTTATTTTATGTGTTATGAAGTTAAGAAATGCAAAGAGGAATTACTGAGTATTTGCTGCCCAAACTCATCTAGTGATGAATTAGCAATGATGACAAAAGCTCTAATATAATCCGACAAGAATTATTGCTGATTTTATGTGGTCTTATGTGAACAATTGAACCACTTACTTATCTCTCCTAAAATATTATTGATAAATTTAACTACTTTAAAGAAATACTTATAAGTAATATAATTAAAAAAATACAACACAAAGGCCATTTTTTTAAATAATTTTATTTTATTTTATTTATTTACGCGTTTTTTTTTTTTTTTAACAAATTAGGGGGCGTGAGGCCTTTAAAAGCACGAAGCCCTGTGCGACCCCAACGGCGCACACCTCTAACGACGGCTCTGGACTCGGCAAATATTTACTTAACAAAAGAGTATATAATTTTGCTGCCGGCTTTAAGGAGGTGATGAAAGGTATTAAAGAAATTGTTTAGTTTTTGTCAGCTATAGTCGACAGCAAAATTATTCGAGCGCTAGCAAAAATTCCTATATAAAAATAAGTACACTTGATACTGTTCTGTTGAATAAACTCTTGTCGAATCATGTTTTTAGACTGACTAAGACCATGAATCGACAAGGATTTATTGAGAAAAACAGTATTAAGTGAATATTTTTTACACAGGAATTTTTGCTAGCGCTCGAATAATTTTGCTGCCGACTGTACGTTTTTTGAGGGTCAGAGTATCCTCAGAAGTCATAAATGTTCGGAGCAGAATCGTAAGTAGGCAGTAACATTCGCTCACATAAAAGAAATGAAAAGAAAGCAAATGATTTCGCTTTTAAATAAATGTATATGTATGAAAAATATAGTTTAGAATAAATGATTATTTAGGCGACTTTTATGAGAAGACCCTTCAGATTATACAAAAATATTACTTTATGCTTGAGTGCACATATGATTATTAAAATTATTATAAAATTAATTTGTAAACATTCCCTTTACACATACATGATTTTTCTTAATTAGAAGGGCAATTCCACAATAAGGTCAACCAGATGATCAAATTTTCAAAATATTTTTTTAAAAACCAACATGGGGTCATTTTAAAGTTAAAGAGTTGAATATTTTGGAATACTTATTTATTATATGATAAATTTAATTTTAACCATGCTACAGGGTGTTAAACAAAGGTTATTCCCCTATCCCATAGAACCAAAAGGATCCATTGGATGTCCTACAAAGATCATACAGATCCTAAAACTGTCATATTCGGTAAGTGTCATAAAAAAGCAACCAGAGAATGCCTAATGCAAGATACTCGTAGGATCGCGGGAGTTTCAAGTGCATAGATAATACAGAGGACATCCACGGGCTGAATTATCACAGCACATGCGCAGAAATCTAAATTCTAATAAATCGTTTTTTAGCAAACGATCTCGATTGAGTTTTGTTATTGCTGTTTAGTTCAGATCAGATAGTGTTGATATGTTGTAGCTATTTATTAATTTTTCTTTTTGGATTATATTGAATATTATAAGTATGTAAACATCTTTATTATTTGATATGAAATTAATTATTCTGAAGTTCACAACTTGCTTTATTGCACTTCATGTGTTCTGTTCATGCCAGATGTTAGACATTAGACAGTGTGCACAAAAATAAGTTATTACTAAAGGTTTTTCAAAAATAACATACTTTTCTATTCAGTTTGTTAAATAACTTTTTATGAAAGATTTAATGGTACGTACATAAGTTTAAAATACTTAGTGTGAATGATGTTGCCGTATCAGAAAACCATGAAATGATTGATAATGTACAAAGTAGAATTCGATGTAAGTATAATACATTAAAATGAGTGTGTGTGTATTTTTATTAAAATATGTATAATGTTTGTTTGCGTGCATAATTATTAAGTGTATGTAATGTGTGCGCGTATCTGTTTTACTTAAATATAAAGGTATTTATGAGAGAGTAAATGACAATGTAGATGACAGTTGTGGGGGGAAAAGGGGAGGAATTAAACTGAAACTATAAAATATCACTCTTGCATCCAATCCACATTTAGAGAAATACAGATTATTTATTAATTAAAAATTATTCATTCTGCACGTCTATTTAATTCATGTTCATTTTTAAATATTTAAATTGATTATCAGGGTTACTATGTAAATCAAAAAGAAAAGAAAAAAAAAAAACCTGAGTTTTCCTTGTTTGTTGTTTCTTTTAAAAGTAAAATAAATGGCACACAATTGGGCACCATTAGAATCTAACGTGTTTACAAGTCGATTGACTATAGATAAGGTACCTGTATTGATTTTTACTTTCTTCTATATGTAATACTAGCAGGCAACGCCCGCTTCGCTGGTCCCTATTTTTAAATAAATCATTATATTGAATTCTCAAAATTGCATTAATTTTTATCACATGAAAAAAGAGAGAAACAAAATCTGATTAGGAAAAATGTCGCAACGGGTTCTCACTGCCTTCGGAAAAAATTCCCAACATGCTCTAACCCTTATTTCTATTATTTTCCCACTTCGCCCCCCCCCTCCTGTCTATCCTAATAATTTTACAAATTTGAAAATATCCGCAATCGATTTGTAAGTATCAAAAACCTCTATGCACCAGTTTTGAACGATATATCTCTATTTTTATTTTTTTGCCGCTCTACTCCCCCGCCTTCCCAATAATTTAAAAAATTTGAAAATATCCGCAATCGATTTGTAGGTATTGGAAACCTCTATGTACCAATTTTGAATGATCTAACTATATTTTCTTTTTTTTTTTGCCCCTCTGCCCCCCCTTCCCGGCCCTCCCAATAACTTTACACTTTCGAAAATATCCCCATTCGACTTGCAAGCCTCTAAAACCTATCTGTACCAATTTTGAACGGCCAAACTGTATTTCTATTTGTTTTTGACCATATCCCCCCCCCTTACCGCCCCACCTAATAATTTTAAAAATTCGAAAATATCCGCAATCGATTTGTAAGTATCGAAAACATCTATATACCAAATTTGAACGATCTAACTCTATTTTTATTTTCTGCCCCCCCCTCTCCCCTCCCCCTTCCTGCCCCTCCTAATAACTTTACACAATTGAAAATATCCTCATTCAACTTGCAGGCCTCTAAAACCTATCTGTATCAATTTTGAACGCCCTAACTGTATTTCTATTTGTTTTTGCCCCTTAGCCCCTCCCCCTCCTTGCTGCCCCACCTGGGGGCTGAATTTCTAAAATTCCAGAAATTAGTTTTTAGATATTTGCATTAGCTATATTTTAGAGCAAAAATTTCACGCATATCTATTTTTTGTTTGAGATATATAGGATTATGCGAAATCACGTTTTACGCATGTGAAATCACGTTTTGCCCCCCCACCCCCCTTGGGGACCGAATTTTGAAAATTCCAGAAATTAGTTTTTTGACATTTGTATTTGCTATATTTTAAAGCAAAAATTTTACGGATATCTGTTTTTTTTTGTTTGAGATATGAAGGATTTTGTGAAATCACGTTTTGCCCCCCCTCCCCCCTTGGGGGGCGAATTTTGTAAAATCGCTTCTTAGTGGATGCCTACGTCATAGAAAGAACATTGTCACGAAATTTCATGCTTCTAGGTCCAGGGGTTTGGTCTGGGCGTTGATAGATCACCCCCTCACTCACTCACTCACTCACTCAGGAAGTGTTTATTTATATATAGAGATAGAGAAAGTATTGGATTCGTGAAAATTTTCGACCTTCGTTTTTTGATGGATTTACATGTTTTGGGATGTCCAGAACACGAATTAATAGTTTATAGAAAATGTCTCTCTGTCTGTATCACTTTTTTGTGGACGCTGTATCTCACGAACCAATGAATGAAATTTAACCAAACTTGGTATTTAGTTGCACCCTGACACAAACTGGTGCTGATTAGATTTGGGGATCAATAGCTCAACAGGTGGCGCTGTGATCGCATTTTATGCAAACTTTTAACATGGCAGTATAGGTCAAAATTCCGTATAAATGGGCATAATGAGAGTTATTTTAAACTTGTGTTTGTAAAATTATGATATGAATTATTGATAATAGTAGTAGTTAACTAGGAAAAAAATTTTGTGCATGTGGGGGCATCGGTTCCACCCCCCCCCACCCCCCGGGAAAGTAAATTTTCAAGAAGGGTATCTTTCGAAAGGTCTCGTTGATAATAGTAATATTTAACTAGGAAAAAAATTTTGTGCATGTGGGGGCATCGGTCATCCCCCCCCCGGGGTGCAAAATTTCAAGCTTTCGAAAGGTCTCCTCAATACCTTTAAAACGAATGGCAAAGTTATCTATTTTTTTTACTTTTAACGAAAAAAAACTTAGAAAAAAAATCGTATTTTTATTTTTTTAACGAAATTCAACCAAACTTAGTATTTAGTTGGTCACTGACATAAACTGGTGCTGATTACATTTGGGGATCAATCGCTCAACAGGTGGCGCTATGATCTGATGTTTTCTAAATTTTTAACATGGCAGTATAAGACAAAATTTCGTATAAATGTACATAATGAGAGTTATTTTTAACTTGTGATTGTAAAATTAATATGAGTTATTGATAATAGTAATAGTTAACTAGTAAAAAATTTCTGTGCATGTGGGGGCATCGCTTCCCCCCCTGGGGGGAAATACCCCACGGGGATGGTAAATTTTGAAGATGGTATCTTTCGAAAGATCTCGTCAATACCTTTAAAACGAATGGTTGAACTATAAATCTGTGAAAATTTAAAACAAAGTTATCGATTTTTTTTACTTTTAATAAAAAAAAAACTTAGAAAAAAAATTGTAATTTTTTTTTTTTTAATATTGTTACTGAGTGAATTTGTAAAGGAAAATATAGAAGAAAGTCTTGTGGTGGCCACAACATACTAGTTTTAACTTACTGTAGTTGGAGGGGGGGGGGGGGGACTATTGATGATCTATCAACATATTACATGAAAAATCTGTTAAAAATTAAATTTTCACTAAATTTGTATGTTTCATTTTTTCTTTATTTGCATATATAATATCATAAACCATTCAACATGTGTTTGAGCTTGAGTATAACTAGTTATGAACTGAACTAGTTATTAACTGAAATAATTTTCAGTTTTAAAATACTTTTGTGTTTATAAGTTTATCAAATATATCTTTAATAATGAAAAAAACTCTTGGGCAACAACCCAAGCTCGCATATTTAAAAAATAAAATTGTTTTCCTGTACGAAAAGAGGATTTTTCAATAATCTTTTGAAAGTGATATGTGCTGTATCTTTCTTGTGTATAGTGATTATATATATATATATATTTAATGCAATATATCCAATTTCCAAACAGCTTTATTTTTCTCCAATTTGTGGTAAAAGTAATTATTTTAATCACTCATTATTTATGGTGATTTTTTTTTCTTTTATCTTGGATTTTGATTTTATCAGTGACTGAATGATTGTTGTTTGGTACTTATTTGTTTTGTTTGCTTCACATTACCAGATGGCAGTCATTTAGTTTTTCAGCTGCGGCAGCACATGAACTGAATCGGCAATGAGTACAGTGCCTAAGAATCATCTTTTAGACTTAACCCCAGCCATACTTCTATTCCAAGAACATTTGTTATGTAAACTCATTCACCACGTTTAGTAGTGAAGGAGTTACTGAAATTTTCTAAAAAATAATTTTTATTTTCCTATTATTAAAATCCCCTCCCCCCCCCCCCCCTAATATATGTCCTTATAATATTTTGACCCTCAATCTACACCTCTGATTCTTTTTTCTATCTCTCAGTTTCTTATATTCTAGCACTCTTTTATGCAAATTGTGTTTGTAAAAATGCTTGTGAATGCCCTGCCTTTCTTCCTATATCTGTAATTTTTCTTTAAAGTAATTTCCTGTGGGTGTATTATTATTTATTTGTTATAATTCTATTTTTCTGTTACACTAATTTATTATAATTCTATTTTTCTGTTACACTAATTCTGCTGTTATACACTTCTCCTTTTGCATGCAAAGAAAATATGAATGTTTTACTTAGGAGATTATACAGTGGGTGTTCAAACATAATTTTTTTTTTCTTATTACACTTTTTGGATTTTCTAAAAAAATATTGAACAAAATAGTGCATGACTTCAGACATGCAAAAAACATTAAAAATTCGCATTTTCCACTATCGATTTAATTCAGAGTGCAATTAGGGGACCAACCACAAGTTGAAAAAGAGTGCACATACTTTAGATCACCCTGTATCATAAAAAGCTACAAATAACTTGTAACTTTAACACATTGTTGTGCATAATATGTACAATATTTGTTTGTTTTGATGGGGAAATTATGCAATTATTTAGGCAGTTATAATTTCTTTTCAAAAGTTTTTAGTTTTTTGAAACCTTTTTTTGCTTATAACTAGAACAGATTTCTATCAAAATTTATAGAAAATTTGATAAAACATTAGAGAAACATTATTTTGAAACAATTTCCCCATGTGTAATTTTCACTGAGGTATGAGCATTTATATTTTATATTAGTAAATATTGATTTACTGTGCATGTGAGCGAGATAGAAAATTTTTATTGCATAGGTTGAACTCTAGATATATTGAGCAACTTTTTTCAAAAGCTCATTTGCATAGAGTAAAAATTAAGCAAACTGGCAGCAAAAGAATGAGCTAGATTTGAAGTATTTTCCAGAGTTGAAATTCTTTAAGGACTTTTACCCATGCCTCGTATTTAATTTCAAAATCCAATTATTTCAACCACATTGCAAAAGATCTTTTTTGTGAAAAAACCCTTATAGGCTTGTAACTTTAACATCCTTTTATTTCTAAGTTCATAAGGAGATTTTTCTTGTATGTGTGTGTGTATATGTATATATATTTATTTTTCATTGAGAAATAAATATTTGTTTACATCTAAAAAATAGCGTTTGCTTTTTGGTAAAGATTTATTGTTTTATTTATGATTATTAAATGTGATATTCTCATAAATGTGTCAGATTGATACCATTTCAAGATTCTAGAAATGAATGTATCTATGATCAAAAGGTAAAAGTAGAAAAAATTTTCTTTATAAAAGAAAAAAAAAACCATATTGTTCTCAAGTATTTATAAATATAAATATGTATGCATATAACAAAACTGAAATATGTGTAAATTAATATATTATGTAAGTTTGCATAATGTCTGTGTAATAAATGTGCGTTTGTAATTGTAATATATATTTTTAATTTCAGTATCTTTGTCTAGATTTAATAGTATTGAAATATGTTTGATATAATGAAAAATGAGTTATGTACTATATAAATATAAAAAAAATGTGTAATATATGTACAGTGACATATTAAGAAATGTGGAATTCAAGAAAGATAACTTGTACCTTACGGAAATATAAATAGTCAGGGCTGCTAACCATTTAAACATGGTTTGCAAGAATCATTGGTTATATGTTGTGGGGACATTAAACAAGTAAGTAAAATTACATAAGTACAATTAATTATTTGATTTTTTTTTTTTTTTTTTTTTTTTTTTTTAATATTGTACAGTGTTCCTATCAGGGATAAAACGTGCAAATTTCTCATACTTGCTGAGGAACAAAGTAAGATTTCTCAAAAAAAAAAAAAATAAATAAATAAAATATATATATATATATATATATATATATATATATATATATATATATATATATTTATATTTATATTTATATATATATATATATATATATATATATATTTATTTATTTATTTATATAAATATATATATATATATATATATTTATATATAATTTTTCATTATATTTTATATTTAATTGCTTAAATCTGTCCTTTTTCTTTTTTTTTTTTTTCTTTCTTTTTTTTTTTTTTTTTTTTTGGAAACTGCTGTTCAATGGAATAGGCAATTATTGCACTAAAAGTTGATGAAACTTTTTTTTTTTTTTTACTTAGCTAGTATTTTGCCTAAAAGTAATTTTGTTTTTTGTTTTTCTCTGGCGTTTCGTTGAAGAAATGTAATGTATTTTATTTTTGCAGCTGACTAGCAAAATGTGTAATTTTCAATACTAAAGTTTTTTTTAAACTTCTAAAATTTGTGAAGTGTATTTAAATTTGTTGAATTTTGTGAAAGTTCTTTAATTTCAAGGTCGTTCAATTTTCTGAATAACCTGTTTTAACCCCCCCCCCTCCCTAAGTAATAATAATTGGTCTCAGAAGAGTGCACAAATTTCACTCAATGACTCAATGTTAAAAATGAGAAATAAAATAAATAAATGAAAGCAAGATTCTCCCACCCTAATTGGAACCCTTCTGTATGCCTTGTTTTATTAAAAGACATTTGTTTACATCTTGAAAATAATTTTCTATGTTGATAGTTTTATCTTTTTGAATATGTTAAATTCATAGTGCAAAAAATTTACATCGAATTATTTAAAAAATAAATAAAAGTAACATGATTTTTAAGTTAAATTTTTATATCATTTCTAATATCTTTTCTGAAGTCTTTATTAAAATCTGCATAGGCTAATCTCAGTAATTTTTTTTTTTTTTTTTTTTGTAATAAATTTAAATTGATTTTTGTAATGCAGTTGTAGATAGTTTTTGAGTCTTAGAAGAAAGAATGAAATTAATCTTGATGCATCTGGGGAAAGCGGTGAAAGTTCTCACAATGAACTTTTAAAAAGGGAAATGAATTTTGATTTTTCATTTTGAGCATCTATTTGTTTAAATTCCACCAAAATACATATCTAAAATGTTTCTTGTGGTAAGCAATATTAATATTTCTTTTTGAATTTTAACTGGTTGGTAGCAATGTTCAAAAACTTACGCAAAAGTACATAAATTTTAGAAAGCATGAAAAAAGTGGATTCTTATGAAAACCTAAACATTTCTGCTGTTACTATCTCCCTTATATATAAATTTTTTAGGCTATTTCATATATTTAAATATTGCAGAAAAAAGTTTTTTGATTGACATTACACACTATGTGCTAGTTTCTTTTGTTAATTTACTTAAGTAAACAATTTACTCCCCCCCCCCTTCCCTTCACTTTCCTATCCATATCTGAATCAAAGGATTCCAGACAAATTGAATTAACTAGAAAATTTCCCCTAACAATAAATAAAGAGGTGGAAGATTTTGAAATGGACTTGGATGATAATAATATGCAGAACTACTTGGTATGTATAGTAATCTGACTATGTGTTGCATTTAATTTCAGATGTAAGCGAATATTTAAAATAAAAATTTATTACTTATTACTGCAGTTAATCATACTTAAAAGAAAATCATGAGAATGTTAACAGATAGAACATTGTTAGTTAAACTTCAGTATAATAATTCCCAATGCACAATGTCTGACGGCCATTCTCATGAATGATAATGGCAGTCACACTCAACACTTAGAATCCTAGGTGCATTGTTTAATGCACTGTGCCACTGTAAAAAAAAAAAAAAAAAAAAAAAAATATATATATATATATATATATATTATTAAAGCAGTACCTGGTGGAATTTTTTTTAACTAAAATTGCATGTTATGTAATGTACATAAAAAATATCGCAAATTAATCAAAAGGCTAACATAAATATAATTTATTTCTACCTTAAAAAAAAAAAAAAAAAAAAAAAAAAAAAAAAAAAACTTGTGAATTAATCATATTTAATATATCTTTCATTGTTTAATTAATGCACAGTTTTCAATTTGTTGCAATTGTTTAACAGGTGCATATTTTTCTTATTTAGATGACAAAATTAAGAAGATTAGGTGGAACTATGTTCCAAGACCATGCGCGATGCATTATGACATATCTATTTACCGAAGATGTACCTGTGTGCTATAACTGGATTGGGACCAATGAAAAACTAAAGCTTTCTAATCTAAAGATCTGTTGTATCATAGTAAGTTAGTTAAATGTTGAAATGCTTAAAATTCTCAATTGTGCTTTATCTCACGGTTAGCAAGGTTTCGGACTCTACGGTGGTATAAACCGTGGTTTTTACTATACTGTCCAAAACCCGAGTGTTTTAAACTGTCTAAAACTATACTTTTGAGTAGAATTATATTTTATCAAAATTACTCATAGTATTTGAAAAAATTATAAAATATTATAATAGTAATAATTATTATTATTATGATTTGTGATATGTTTCAAGGAAGTACTGATGCCATTGAAAATTCAGGGGCTGAAATAATGTAAATAGTAGAAAAAAAAATTTTAAATCATTAAAATGAATTAAGTTAGTCCTTCTTGGGTAATTAAAGTAAAATTAGCAACATAGGTAAAGTTAATTTGTGAATTGTTCTTTATAAGTTACTATTTAAGAATACTAAATTAAAACTAGTAGATAGTTCCTATTTTGCCAGTAATTATTGAGATATGCCAAAATAATTAAATTTTTCATTGATATTTATTTGTTACCTAATTTAACTCAGCAAATTTTTGTTAAAATACTATTGTTACATTTTTTACATTTACTATTATTATTGTTAAATTTTATAGGCTAAAAGATTTTTAATAAAAGTTGATTTGTTCAAAACTTTTAGTCTTTTACTGCCTAAGACATATATAACATTCAAACAAATGACTGCTTCTAACTGTAGATTCTGTGCTCAATGCTAATAGTTTAATTAAGCTATATGATAACAATTATAGTCAAACAGCCAGTGAAGCGACATCAAAAACAAAGTTCCAATACGAAAAGATTATGAGTAAAAAGTGTCAGTATACCAAATCACATCGCCGTGTAGCGAATCACCAATGAATGCTTTATACCAAAGCTTAGTGCAATTATGAAATTCGCAAAAGGGTCACAAAATCATTCTTTAAAACAATTTAATAATAATAAAAATAAAAACATTTATCTCCACTACAATAAACACACATTAACAGCTGATATTAATTCAAAAACAAAGCTCTGATATGCAAAAATGAAGTTCCATTACAAAAAAGGCAAAGAGAAAGGGTTGATAAATCATTACTGCATAACAAATCGCCAATGGATGCACTATACAAAGCTTAGCCATGATCTTTTATGCTGCGTTCTAAGTTCATTGAAAGAAATGAAACAGACGAACGAACATGAGTACAAGAACATGGCATTATGATTTTGAAAGACTAGCTAAATCACTATTACATGTACAAATGTGCTGAACATTTGATATTTCAGGCATATTACTGAATATTCAATTTTATTAACCTTCTAGCGGGCGCGCTGCTTATACGAACATGAAAGGTTTTCACATACACTACTGTAAAATATGTATTTTTAAGTATCTGAATATTTTAATTATACTATAACCATTTGAAGATTAATAAGAACATTCAGTTGGAACTTTTATTCATTAAAACAAAACTGAAAGAATGAAACTGACAGCGCAAAATCAATATAAAAAAATCCAAGAAACATCGGAATTATAAGTTAATTAATTTTAAATATATTTAAAATAATAATGTTTAAAATAAAAACAACAAACAATCGTTTTTAGCAGTGGAAAAAATAATCAAATATAACAAAACGTTACATGAAAGGTCGCGCGTATTTTTCAAATAGCAAATATTCAGCTTCATATCATTGTCTCGAGGTTCAAAAGATAACTAAAAATAGATCAATATATACTGAGTGAATAGCCAAAGATAAGTGTTTCAAATGCTCTCTGACTTTAAGATATACAACGAGATTTACCACAATACTCAGATACGCGCGCACGTTGGAAGGTTAAATCTGAAATTATTTCTTTTGGTCAAATATTAAAATACAGTTAACTGAATCTATCAAAATTCAAATTTTTAAATTTTAAATTATTTGAGGAATGTCTTACGTAATTGTTATTTTTAATTATCATTAAATTGAGAAATATTCAGAATAATTAAGAAATAGTAATTTATATTTAAATGAAAGCAATTGTTTTATTTGTCTTCTAAAGTAACATTAAAGAAAATTAGTTATTGATTACTTTATTCATAGCAGTTGATATGTAAGAGCTATGGAAAGAGCAATCTAAGAAAATAAGGCTTATTTTAAAGTCTCATCCCAAAAATCTAGATCAATTTCTGGCTATGTATCCATCTGGCTATGTATCCATCTAAACATTAAATATGTATCCATAATTTTTTTTCTTATTTATTTATTTATTTTATACATAAGTTTTAAACTTTACAAACTGTTTGTTTCAGATGCAGTTGAAAAGGAGTATAAAAGTGTGACAAGGGCACAGATTGAAGACATTATGGTTGTGCAATGCTAAAGAGAGAAAACTTTGTGTCAGAAAAACAAGAAAGTGTTAAATATAAAATAAAAGTGCATTAAATTTTTTTATGTGTTTTGGAGTTGGTATTATTAAAATATTTCTTACTTCTAAATTTCACAAATTAAGATTTTCAATATCAAAATGTAAATAAAACAAGTAATTAACAAATAAGATAATAATAATTCAGCAGTGAGGTGACTACTAAAACAGAAAAATCTATATATACTTAAAAAAAAAAAAATAAAAAAAAATGTTGCTGGCATCAGTTTTTTTTTTTCTGCGACTAATCTTCTAGCGGAAGAGAGTGTCTTTCACGTCATTACAGGTATGAATGTTTGCCAAATTCTCCAAGATGTGAATAAAGAAGCAGGTACTAACAATAATACAGAGTATTAACTTTTTACACGCCAAATTCAGATCCGGGTGTAATTTAAATTTGTTTTTTTACATATTTTGCCTTCTAATGTTTTATTTTAAAGAACTCTATCATTAAAATGTGTAAAAATATTTTGTTTAATGTAATTTAATATTATATTCAATATTATGAATCCAATATTATTATATTTAATATTATTATATTTGAATTTGAATATCTTAGTTATTTTAAACATACTAGTCTATGTTTAAAAGCATTTGCTTATTTTTCCAAATTATGTGATATTTTAAACTGTGGGGTAAAACGAAAAATGGTAAAATAGGTCATTTTTAAAATTTTCTGTACATTTCCCCTTTTATGATTTAACTGTAATTTCTATTTCAAAAAATCAAGTAACCTTTCTATTATATCTGATAATTTTTTCAAGTCAGTGTTCATGATTTTTAATTTTTAAATGAATTTTCAATTCCATGTTCCATTTATGGAACATTGGCGTGTAAAAGGTTAATTAGAATGTTCGCAGATGTGTGTGTGTGTGTATTGTGATTTTTATTCGATATTTTGAACTTTTCTATTAGAATAAATTTTTATGTTAAGGTGTAATATAAAAATTATGAACTGAATCTCATATTACAATAAATATACAAAAATATGGTAACAAATATGGCTACTTCAAGTTTATTGTTTTAACAAATGTTAAACATCTAATATCAATATTGTGTTTATACTTAAAATAATAATAATAAACTCATACATCTTCTTTTTAAGAACAGACATCATCTATCACTACCCAGAGCTAAACGTGTGATACTATAAGGAAATTTTTAATAAAATATGCTCAAGAAAACTTGCAACTGTAAAATTCCTGCATACAGTTTAAAAGTACAGTTAGTTTTTTGATGCTTTATAATTTCAAAACAAAATATTAAATATCAGTTTTGTTAAACATGGAAAAATGTAACAGTGAAAAATTTTTTAAATATGAAAGGTTAATTTAAAATTTAAATATATATATATCAGGTATTTGACAAATCTAATTTCGAATTTCTTTATAGAAGAATACTACCGTGTTTGGCTTGCTTCATTATCCTGCAGATTTAGGAAAAAAAAGCATTTATGAAACCCTTTTTCTTTTTTAACTGTCAATTAAAATGCTGGCAAGAACATTAATGATTTTCAGCTATCTAATTTTAAGTTATTCAGATTTTTTTTTTCCTTAACAAGGGTAAAAAAGGGCAAGATTTCACACAAATATGCATTGTAAGGATTGTTTTCATTGTACAGATGTCCGACCAGTTTAAAAATAGCATGTATGATTCTAGCATAACCATCATTCAAAATGTATATTCTGTTTTAAAAAAATGTAAGTTATTAAAAATTTGATTTCGTTAACATGGATGAATGTCAGAATTTTACCCAAATGTGCATTTATCCCAAAATGGAATTTTTAAAAATGCTTGCCAAACCATTAAAGAATAGACATTCTGTTTAACAAGCTTTTTAAGTTAATAAAAAAGTAATTCAGGCCAGATTGTAACCCTACTTTAAAAATCTTAAAAGTACATAAAAAAGAAGTGGGCAGTTGTAATGAACATTTTTTTTATAATTCTAACCAATAAACTGCATGTAAAGTTTTTGTAAATCTAAACAAGTGCTAGTATTTTACAAAATGTACTCTTAAATTTCTACTATATACGTTTTCTCTTGACAGTCACTAAAAATTGAAAAAAAAAAAAAAAAAACCTAAATCAGGAAATACATTAAGCTAAAATTCTATGAAAAATTCCGTCACACAAATTCCTGATAATTATTTACATAACTTGGCAGAATATAACAATATCTCTTATAAACTTATACTATGAGGATTATTGAGTTGAAATTATTATGAAATTGCATAAAAACAAAAATACACAATTGACCATAATTAAATATAATAAAGTGCAATAAGGTAAATGTATTGAAGTGATGGATCCTAAAGGGAGGGGCATTTCAGTTTGTGACTGTGTGAGATAATTGTCCTTAACATGAATACTCTATGCCCTGTAGTAGAAAATAATAATGTGCAATGTAGAGCTGAAAGAGGAAAAAGTAAGAATATATTGATATAAAATGTTTGTTTTAGAAAGCCACTTTATAATTTTTTAATAGTCCTATAAAGGATATTACTCTTTTTTTATATATATATATATATAATACTAATTAATGTTCATTAAATAAATTTATTAAATATTTTATAAAAGAAATAATGTGTATGTTTTATAAATTTTTAGTTTATTAATCTTCTAATGAATTAAAAAATATAAATCAGTAATTTAAAATAATAAAAGGGGAAATTTATGAAAACATACATTACAAAATAAGGCTTCATACTTTTTAAGCCTTTAAATATTTTTAATTAGTTTAATAAATAAATAAATACTTTATTTTTTTCTGTAAAATGTTAGTAATCTTAATCTAAGCAATTGGTTATGTAAGTAATCTTTTTATAAAATAATAGCATGTTAAGTCTATTAGTGTGTCACTGTTTTTAAATGAATTACTGTAATTAATGAATTCTTAAAATTGCACTAATTTTTGTCAGGTGAAAAAAAAACAGAAAAAAATAATTTCTGATCGAGAAAAATGTCGCACCAGTTCTCCACTGCCTTCGGCAGTGCAGACTATTGTGCGCTGCTCGAGTACATTTATATTCGACATTCTTAAGGAATTCCTAACTATTTTACATTTTCAAAAATATCCGCAATAGTTTTCGCGGGCTGTTAAAGGTAATAATAATAATTTCTTACGTTCTAACTGAAATCCTTTATTTTTGCCCCGATGCCTTTCCCTTCCCACCCCTCGTAATAATTCTACACTTTCAAAAATATCCGCAATAGATTTATCAGGCATTAAAAACTAATAATAACAATCTCCAACACTTCTAACTCATACTTTTATATTTTGGTCTCTTTGCCCTCCCTTTTTTCTGTTCTTTTTAATAATTTTGCCTTTTTGAAAATATTTGCATTTGATTTGTAGGCCCCAACAAACTATATATACCAATTCTGAACGGTCTAATTCTATTTTTATTTTTTTTGCCCCCTTGCCCTACCCCCCTTTCTGCATCTCCTAATAATTTAACATTTTGAAAAATATTTAATTTGTAGGACCCCAAAAACTACTATATACTAATTTTGAGCAGTCTAACTCTATTTCTATTTTTTTGCCCCTTCACGTCCTTACCCATGCTCTTAATAATCAAGTTAGAAAATATCTTCATTCGATTTTTAGGCCTCAAAAACTTCTACGTACCAATTTTGAACGTTCTAACTGTATTTCTGTTTTTTTACCCCTAAGCTCACCCCCCTCATCTCTCCTGGAATGAATTTATAAAAATTCCAGAAATGTGTATTAACTATATTTTAAATAAAAAAAAAATTATGGATATCTGTTATAAAAGTTTTTGTGGAATCACGTTTTGGCCTCCCGCCCTTGAAGGGCGGGGGGGGGGGGGGGATAATTTGCAAAATCGCTTCTCAGTGGATGCCTATGTCACAGAAGGAATGTTTCTGCACAATTTCATGCTTCTAGGTCCAGGGATTTGGGCTGGGCGATGATGAATTACTCACTCATTCAGGACAAACGACTTTATATGTATATAGATTTAACAAATTAAAATTTATAGATATTTTAATAATGTTCTTCATTCACTCAAATAAATACTATTTTCAAGATATGCTCTTGTCAGATATATATCTATAAAATAATTACAAGAAAAAGAGAACTTTTTAAATACATGTTTTTAAATTTTTTGTTAAATCAGATAATTGCTACCGAAGGCAGCGGGAACGAGAAATAATTGGCTAAAAGTATTTAAAAAAATGCATTGTCACCGTGTTCTGAGCTATTCTGAATGTTTAAAATGTCTAGCTAGTCAGGAAATTATATGATTGCTGAATCATATAAACGCTAACGAAGGCAGCAGGGACCCGAAACAGTTGGCTAAAAGTATTTAAAAAATGCATTTTTATTGTGTTTTGAGATTTTCTAAAAGTTTCAAATTCTAGCTAATCTGGAAGTTAATTAAGTAAATTTTTGTGAATCACATAAACGCTACCGAAGGGAGCAGGCACCCGAAACAGTTGACTAAAAGTATTTAAAAAAAAAAAAAATGCATTGTCAACGTGTTCTGAACTGTTCTGAAAGCTTCAAATGTCTAGCTAGTCGGGAAGTTATTTAAATAAATTTTGTGTTGAATCATATAAACGCTGCTGAAGGCAGCAGGGACCCGAAATAGTTGGCTAAAAGTATTAATAAAATGCATTGTCACCGTGTTTTGAACTCTTCTGAAAGTTTCAAACGTCTAGCTAGTCTGGAAGTTATTTAAATAAATTTTGTGATGAATAATACAAACGCTGTCGAAGGCAGCAGGGACCCAAAACAGTTGGCTAAAAGTATTTAAAAAATGCATTGTTATCATGTTTTCAGCTTTTCTAAAACTTTCAAAGGTCTAGCTAGTTGGGAAGTTATTTAAATAAATTTTCTGTTGAATAATATAAATGCATAAATGCTGCTGGAGGCAGCAGGAACTCAAAACAGTTAGCTAAACGAATTTAAAAAATGCATTGTTATCGTGTTTTGAGCTTTTCTAAAAGTTTGAAATGTTTAGCTAGTCTGGAAGTTATTTAAATACATTTTGTGATGAATAATACAAACGCTGCCGAAAGCAGCAGGGACCCGAAACAGTTGGCTAAAAGTATAAAAAAAATGCATTGTCACTGTGTTCTGAACTCTTCTGAAAGTTTCAAATCTCTAGCTAGTCGGGAAGTTAGTTAAATAAATTTCCTGTTGAATTATATTAATGCTGCTGAAAGCAGCAGGGACTCAAAACAGTTAGCTAAACGTATTTAAAAAATGCATTGTTATCGTGTTTTGAGCTTTTCTAAAAGTTTGAAATGTCTAGCTAGTCGGGAAATTATTTAAATAATTTTGTGTTGAATAATATAAACGCTGCCGAAGGCAGCAGGGACCCGAAACAGTTGGCTAAAAGTATTAGAAAAATGTATTTTTATTGTGTTTTGACCTTTTCTAAAAGTTTCAAATGTCTAGCTAGTCGGGAAGTTATTTAAATAAATTTTGTGTTGAATCATATAAAAGCTGCCGAAGGCAGCAGGGACCCGAAACAGTTGACTAAAAGTATTAAGAAAATGCATTGACACTGTGTTCTGAACTCTTCTGAAAGTTTCAAATGTCTAGCTAGTCGAGAAGTTAGTTAAATAAATTTTCTATTGAATCATATAAACGCTGCTGAAAGCAGCAGAGCACCGAAACAGTTGGCTAAAAATATTTTTAAAATGCCTTGTCACTGTATTCTGAGCTATTCTGAAAGTTTCAAATGCCTAGCTAGTTGGGAAGTTAGTTAAAAATCGATTGCAAAGTTTGTACTGGACACACAAACAAACAAGAATCGATGTTAATAAAAACATAATAATAAGTACTAATAATTACACAGGTCTACAAAAATGATGTTAAAAAAAACTGATTTGATCACTTTAGCGGATGTTTTTTGATGTGCTGAAACTGAAAATGCAGCCAGTTTTTTTCGATTACATATAGATTTTTGTCAATACAAGGTGTTTAGTGACATAATTTCTTACATATACCATCATAACAATAGGTTGGTTGATAGGGTTTTGTGTCGCACTAGTGCTGCACAATATCAACAATAGGTACTCATGACTAATTAACCGTGGAAACATAAAACTTATCATATAATTACAGTGGTAGAGGAGTAATGAAAGAAATTATATAGGTAGGCACCCTGTATTAACAAAAATCTATGTGATAGAGAAAAACTGGCTTCATTTTTAGTTTCAAATAGCCGAAAAATATAAAGATCAGCTAAAATTATTAAATTAAAATTTTTAATGTAGACCTGTGTCATATTATCCTGAGAACATCCTTTAACTATCTCAAAAAGACGTCCGGAGGGTGCGCAACAGCGTCTTTTTCAACTCGTCACAGGATCTCCTCTGAATAACAACTCCATCCTAAAATTATCGGATAAAAGACATCCGAAGGACATGCAATGGTGTCTTCTTTTGGAAACCACTGAACATCAACCGGTTGGTGACAGAATATTTCAGAACATCTAGCGGATAAGGTATTATGTTGCATGTGATATTCTCCGGATGATCGCTGCATGTAATTTGGCTGTATGGGTTCCCTAACAGCACAGTTAGGCTTAACCTATCCACAATACATCTTAAGGACGTTCCTGGGATGTCTTTTCATCCAGAAGACATCTTGTAGATATCTTGGGAAAGCGATGTGCTGTCTGGGTTGAAACCGCCCTAACAACACATCTTACCCCAGTACATCCATAGGATATCCTCAGAATGAAATGACATTCTGAGAAGGTACTGTGAAAAACATGTGTTTTTAGGATTGTTATTGCTGCTTATTGCTCTTATCTTGACCAAATTAGCTTCAGATCAAGATTTCTTAAAATCATTAGGGAAGCGATAAGAACGCCAAGTCTGAATGCTGTCCTCTTCGGAGACAAAAAAATGGCGGTGATGCGCCGGCCTATTATTTTATTTAGGGGCTCTAGAGCAATGGGTAGCGTACTGATCGATGACAAAGCCATCTCGTGTTGGAGATTCTTGAACTACTCAGGCTGAAACTGCGCATGCTCGAATAGAATTTGTTTACTCGCGCGATGCTCCATATTTAAAATTAAAATAGAACTGTGTTTAAACTAATGCACATCTAAACGAAAAAATTCATGTATTTTTAGAATATTCATATTTCGCATGTTTTCCCGTATTTTAAGATAAGTAATATATTTTAAATCAATTCTTAAAAATTATTTTTTGAATGCTTCTTACAATTTAAAAAATTGTTGAAATCTTACTCTTGAATTTTCATGCATTATGGATCAAGAGATAATATATGGAATTTTGAATTCGGTTGTTTGATTTGTTATGAGGTTAGAAAAAGTTAGTTTTTATTATATTTGTTCATTCCTGAATGTTATTTTGTCATTCCTAAATGTTATTTTAGTTATAGATTTGGTTATAAAGCGATTACAAATATATTTTGTTTAGAAGATAAAAATTTTGCGAATGGTTTCGTCTGCGTCTGATTGATTTTATGGAACATGACATAATTTATAAAAGAGATAACGATAAAGTCATCTTTTATAAGCGATTTCTTTTCCAAAATATTTTTTTTTACCAAAATTTTAATTTTGAAAATTACACACGTTAACATTTTCTTCTTAAATTACTAACACATGAATTTTTTCGTATTTACAATACAATTTACAACATTAGAAGATCGATTTAAAAATTATATTTTACACTAATTAATTCTAGCTCTAATTATGATGTGATTGTTTATTAGCTAACATCTAACATATTTTGTACATAAAGTCAAATGTACGCTAATAACTTCAAGTAAATAATCACATCAATAATGTTCATTTAGGGCTAGAATTAATTCTTGTTTGTAATAAAACCATAAGAGATAATATTTTTAAAGAAAGCACAATAGGGGCGGGTATTTCACAGCATTCATTTGGGTACCGCAGCCACTGCACGAGAAAAAGCGCTAACGTCGAGTTTACTTTGTGACATTTTTTAACATTATGGGCGAGTCCAGCCTGTGGAACACTTCGACCGATCCAACTGGGCTCTGAGACATTTGATCCACGACCGGTCGAAAGAAGAGGCTGGACGATTCCGATCCCTCTATTGGATCAAAATCAGTGCTGCCATCTGTAGGCTTAGTTTGAAATTAGCTCTAAAATATTAGAATTAAATTAGTTAAAGAAAAATTTAATTTGTTAATTAAAAATGTAATTTAACTATGAATAAAAAAAGATAGATGCATATCTATTTTTTTCTATTTTGCATAGTTGGGTACATATGCAATGAGATACAATAATATTAATTATATAATTCTTTTAAAAAAATAATAACAATAAAATTTTAATTTTAGAAAATTTTCCAGCAATTTTTTTTTAATTATTTCCCTCAATTATGCATTTTTGTATTTTAACGATATATTGTAAACAATTTTAAGTAATATTTTATGGATTTATTATCAAGCTAATTTTTGTTAAATATTTTTAAGTTGGAATGTTGAAATTTAAAGTAAATATTTAGCATTCAAATATTTGATGTAAATAAGAAGTAGGTTCAAGTTTTATTATTATGATCTAAGGTAAGAAATATGAAACTATTACACATTGCTAAAAAAATATAAAATTTTAATTTTAACTTAAATCAATGATTACAAAAAAAAAAAAAAAAAAAAAAAAAAAAAAGTTTTTTAAATTATCATTTCATTGATTGGTTTGTAAATTCAATTAATTATCATTTCAATCAATAATATTTTAAATTTTTAATATATTTATGATTTTTTTAAAAATTTAAATACAAATTAAATATTGATTTTTAAATATTGTTAATTACTTTTATGTTTGAATGCTAAAATTTAATGCAAATATATTAACAAAGCAGTACAAAACATATTTAAAATATTTTGTTAAATTGAAAATTTAAAAATTGTTAGCAGGGAGCATTTTAAAATTTTATTTTATTAAATTTAAATAATATTCGATAATTTTCTTTTTGCATTATTGTATTACATTTCAATCCATTGCATGAATATATTTATAATTCTAAAACAATTATACAGTTCTTTACAAAAAAAAAAAAAAAATGCTTGTATGCATATTCGCGTTTGTAAGGACCGATAGATGGCGGAACCAGAGCAATAACCAACGGCCAATCAGAGCAATTTGTAAATGGATCAAATGACTCGGAAAAAGTTCTTGGGCGATTTGATCCACGACCGGTCCATGGAACACATTACACTGGACGACTTTGATCCAGACCGGTCGATGAGACTGGACGCATTGTTCCACGACCAATTGGATCGATCCTGGATCGGTCGAGAGCCTGAACCCGCCCTATGTGACGAGCTTAATTTGTAAAGCTTTGGGCGGGTTCAGGCTCTCGACCGATCCAATTGGTCGTGGAACGATGCGTCCAGTCTCATCGACCGGTCTGGATCAAAGTCGTCCAGTGTAATGTGTTTCATGGACCGGTCGTGGATCAAATCGCCCAAGAACTTTTTCTGAGTCATTTGATCCATTTACAAATCCATTGCTCTGATTGGCCGTTGGTTATTGCTCTGGTTCCGCCATCTATCGGTCCTTACAAACGCGAATATGCATACAAGCATTTTTTTTTTTTTTTTTGGTAAAGAACTGTATAATTGTTTTAGAATTATAAATATATTCATGCAATGGATTGAAATATAATACAATAATGCAAAAAGAAAATTATCGAATATTATTTAAATTTAATAAAATAAAATTTTAAAATGCTCCCTGCTAACAATTTTTAAATTTTCAATTTAACAAAATATTTTAAATATGTTTTGTACTGCTTTGTTAATATATTTGCATTAAATTTTAGCATTCAAACATAAAAGTAATTAACAATATTTAAAAATCAATATTTAATTTGTATTTAAATTTTTAAAAAAATCATAAATATATTAAACATTTAAAATATTATTGATTGAAATCATAATTAATTGAATTTACAAACCAATCAATGAAATGATAATTTAAAAAACTGTTTTTTTTTTTTTTTTTTTTTTTTTGTAATCATTGATTTAAATTAAAATTAAAATTTTATATTTTTTAGCAATGTGTAATAGTTTCATATTTCTTACCTTATATCATAATAATAAAACTTGAACCTACTTCTTATTTACATCAAATATTTGAATTCTAAATATCTACTTTAAATTTCAACATTCCAACTTAAAAATATTTAACAAAATTAGCTTGATAATAAATCCATAAAACATTACTTAAAATTGTTTACAATATATCGTTAAAATACAAAAATGCATAATTGAGGGAAATAATTAAAAAACATTTGCTGGAAAATTTTCTAAAATTAAAATTTTATTGTTATTATTTTTTTAACAGAATTTTGGAAAAAAATTATATAATTAATATTATTGTATCTCATTGCATATGTACCCAACTATGAAGAATAGAAAAAAATAGATATGCATCTATCTTTTTTTATTCATAGTTAAATTACATTTTTAATTAACGAATTAAATTTTTCTTTAACTAATTCAATTCTAATATTTTAGAGCTAATTTCAAACTAAGCCTACAGATGGCAGCACTGATTTTGATCCAATAGAGGGATCGGAATCGTCCAGCCTCTGATAAACAAACCACAAACATTTTTTTTTTTTTTTTTTTTTATCGTCTTACGTTACTTGAGTAACTTATTTTATTATATTTCATAATTTTAGCTATGTAAACTATGATATGGAAGTTTCTTTAGCGATAAACTGCTATAATCATTCAAGAAGTGAATATAAAGTGTTCACAGACCTTCCATTACTGTGTATTTGAGTTTTGGCGACATTTTGTAAAAGACACAGAAACCGCTATAACAACACATCATACATCCGAATCCCGGAAAAAATCGCACGGAAAAAATCGCACCGGAAGAAATCGCACTGGAAAAAATCGCACCCGGAAAAAATCGCACCCGGAAAAAATCGCACCCGGAAAAAATCGCACCGGAAAAAATCGCACGCGGAAAAAATCGCACCGGAAAAAATCGCACAGAAAAACATTCATGTTTGCGTACACACATGCCTCTCTTCCCAGAAAGCAAAACTCATCTTAAGATTCATATGGGCCTTAGGCAATAAATTTTAAATTCTATTTAATCTTATAAACGAGGTTACAGAAAAAAAAGAAAAAAGGCGGGGGTATTATTAAATTGCATTCTCTGTCCCTATAGATCAGGAACAGTGGATATATATGATAATTTAACAACTTTCAAGAAATAAAATTTAAGAAAATAGTAAATGTTTGAATACCAATCTGAGATATGGGGATTCCGAAAAAAAAAAAAAGGACACCGGAAAAAGGGCATTCTTCCAATTCACGAATCGAAAAATAAAAAATATCAAATAAGGAATTTAAAGAATGACTTTCAATTGATTTGGTGCAACATTCATTGGAAAAGGGGGATGGGGGGGACTAAGTGCAGGTTGAAAGAAAACAATTGTTTTTTATATCATCTTCTTACCGATTTTAATGAAACATTTTATAATCACGAACAATTTGTGAAAAAATTACAGTAAGTGTCAGGCATACTTGGGGGTGGGGGATTAAAGAGGGGGGAGCAGAGGAAAATAAGATGATGTTTTATATCACTATTTTACCGAATTTAATGATGTATTCTATAACAATCACTTACTTTTTATAAAGATCACAATGAGTGTACTATACACCTGGGGGGGGGGAGTAGATGGAAATAAAATATATTCTTCTTTAAACTACCCCATTATCGATTTAAGGAAAAAAAAAAAACTTTGTATAATCATGTACAATTTGTAAAAAAAAAAAAAAAAAAATTTGTTAGACATACATATATATATATATATTATTTTTTGAAGTGAAAACTTTTAGGCGCGTTGAGCACTTTTGGGTGAACAAAAATCATGAAACTCGCATCATCGTCAGCGAGGGCTTTCCATGGGAATCGAAAGTGGAATTCGAGATTTCAGCTGATTTACACGTATTGAGGTGTCCTGAATGGGTTTTCTTTTGTATCTCAGCTACTAATTAAAATAATTTCATAAGTAATACATAATTTGAAAGCTTTGTTGAGTTGGAATCGAACAGTAGCTTACAGAAATTTCTACCGCCAGATGGCGCTGTAATATTTTCAAATTTCAATATTTCAAATTCTAATTCTGATTAAATTATTTTTAATACATCATTCGAAAGATATTTTAAAGTTCTTTAACATTATCGAAAGTGGAATTCGAGATTTCACCTCATTTACACGTTTTGAGGTGTCCTGAATCGGTTTTCTTTTGTATCTCAGCTACTAATTACAATAATTTCGTAAGTAATACATCATTAGAAAGCTTTGTTGATTTGGAATCGAACAGTAGATTACAGAATTGATTATAAAAGATATTTTGTAATTAATGCCCATCTTCAATATAAACATCACTTATTACTTTCTCTTACCCATACGCTCGAGAAAGAATTGTTTTAGGGTCAAATTTTTGAACGTGAGGTTTTGTTATTTCTACATGTTTTAAGGTCCCCTGAATACGAAAATTATGTTTTTAGCGAATGGTTTGTGTGGATGTCTCTGTGTCTGTTATCAGCATATCTCAAGAACATATAGTAGCAGGAATTCCAAACTCGGTATTCTAAATGTGTATCATATAGGGATGCTACGGTAAGCTTTTTGTTGAGATGAAGCAAATGGTTCGTGTACAGGGACAATCAAGAGAATTCTAATACATTACGTCTATGAGAGAAATTGCAGGTAATTAGAGTTTAACATCTATAGACTGCACTAAACCAAATGAAACGAATATATATTTTTTTGTAATAGAGATAGTCAACTGGGAAATAAATTTTGTGAATGTGGAAGCCGCACCTCCCCCTGGGGGAGGGAAGTCCCCCTTCGAGGGGAGTAAATTTTCATGATGGGTATCTTTCAAAAGAGCTCGCCAATACCTTTGAAACGAATGGTTGAACCATCGATGTGCGATAATTTAAAATAAAGTTATCGATTTTTTTTTTTTTTTTCATTTAAAGAAAAAAAAAATTATGTAATATTCAGAATGGATTCAACTTTTCTTTTTTTTTTTTTTTTTTTTTTTTATTTAAAGAAAAAAAAATTATGTAATATTGAGAATGAATTCAACTTTTCTTTTCTTTTTTTTTTTCTTAATTTAGTGTTATTCTACTTCTCTAATATGGAAATCGCCTGGATTATAAAAGATAATTTTTTTAAATAATAATTTTAATAAATAATTTTTTAAAAACAGAATTATTTTTTAATAACCGAATTCAATTCTATATAAATGTAGGTGCATTAACGAAACGGGTGGTTGAGGGGTGCGGTAGCCCCCCCCTCACTCTGAACTAATTATCATATAAAACTCTTCCGAAGCCTAATTTGAATTGTTTAACACAGGTTTACATAACAGTACTAGCTATCTTACCTTTTAATCTGCAACCTGTATTTATAGTATTAAATTTCAGGGTAAGAGAAAGTCGTGTGAGTGACACACCAGATTCTTATTATTATTATTGTACTTAACTTAAGCAATCATAATATGTATTAAAATTTTTTATTATATTATAAAAATATAAATTCATAACAGTTCATTAAGCACTACTATTAAATAACAAACTGAATTTACCTTTGAAAAAGTTAAAAATTTTAAAATATTTTTCTTAATTATTATTTTATGTAATAATATCAATACAAAAACCCTTAACGGGTTAAAAGTTTGTGACGCAGCTACTTTATGGTTATAAGAATTTTTTAAATATTGGTCTTAAAAATAATGATATCGAATTTTATGTGACACTTTGCTATTAATTAAAATGTACATAATATTCTTTTATTTGATCATTTGCTGTTTTCTTCTATTTATAACTACAATGCAAACATACTTTTAACTTCAACATAGACGGATAATAAAATATACTTACTGATGCTTTTTCATTTGCATTTCAAATTCAAAATAAAGGTTTTAAAAGGAATGATATCAAAATTCCAGTGACGCCTCGATTTCACTTTAAAAGATTTGCTTTTAGATTGCATTAAAATTACATTTGTTTTGTCTAATAAATTATATTTACACATTGAAACAGTGCTTTTAATTTTCAAATATACTGTCAAATAATCACACTTTCACAGAGTTTGCATTTTAAATTAAAAAATTTTTTTCAATAAATTGAATTGTCTTTTGCGTCACGCTATCCAAAACTACAAGTAAAATTTGTGCAAATGTTTTCTTTGCATCACACTATCTCTGCACATATTTTCAGACAGTTGGATACTGATACAAAGTAACATTTGCACAAATCTGACTTACAGTTTTGGATAGCGTGACGCAAAAGACAATTCAATTTATTGAAAAAAAATTTTTAATTTAAAATGCAAACTCTGTGAAAGTGTGATTATTTGACAGTATATTTGAAAATTAAAAGCACTGTTTCAATGTGTAAATATAATTTATTAGACAAAACAAATGTAATTTTAATGCAATCTAAAAGCAAATCTTTTAAAGTGAAATCGAGGCGTCACTGGAATTTTGATATCATTCCTTTTAAAACCTTTATTTTGAATTTGAAATGCAAATGAAAAAGCATCAGTAAGTATATTTTATTATCCGTCTATGTTGAAGTTAAAAGTATGTTTGCATTGTAGTTATAAATAGAAGAAAACAGTAAATGATCAAATAAAAGAATATTATGTACATTTTAATTAATAGCAAAGTGTCACATAAAATTCGATATCATTATTTTTAAGACCAATATTTAAAAAATTCTTATAACCATAAAGTAGCTGCGTCACAAACTTTTAACCCGTTAAGGGTTTTTGTATTGATATCATTACTTTTTAAGGGTTATTGATTAAAAGATCGCACAAATGAGTTTATAGCACTATATAAAAAGTATTTTTGTATTAAATTTAACTTGAAAGTAAATTTTAAAATTATACAGCAAGTGATAAAACTTTAAAGAAAAACAGAACAATACAAAAACATACTACTTTGGGGTGGGAGAAGCTATTACATACAAAGAAATTGCATAACATGTAACTATTAGAAATAAACTTTGTAAAGTTTTGAAAGCATTTTCACAAGAAATTTTTTTTTTTTTTTTTACTCATACTGAAAAAGTATTATTGAAATAAAAAAAGATTTTAACAGCATAATTTTTTTTTTTTTTTCCCATTGGCAACTCCATATTACTACAGAAATATATGAAACTTGTAACATTTATTTTTTTATATAATGAACATCTGAACATTCAATTGGTAATGTGGGTCCCCGGGAGAAGAAAAATATTTAAAAACAATTACTCCCTATTATCCACAGAACAAGGTGGGGGTATCACCGTTACCAATGGAACGGCTCATTGTTGCCCACTTTTGTTCAGGCATTATGAATATAAATATTTAAAAAAAAAGAAAGCTTTATAAAAATTAAACAACAGATGGCAAATTTTTACTCAAAACTCCTGTGTAGTAATTCTTAATGGTTACCTGATGTATAAAAATAGGTTTTTTAAACTAAAAAGGTTATTCTGTTTTTTCAAAAAATAAAATGTAAATATTTTTGCTATTCCTAGGCCATGAACACTTAGAAATTTCAGTGTCATCGGCTTTGTACCAATGTTTGTTTTTTCGAACTATAGCTGTATAATGGCCGCTTGATGAACTTTTACCATGATGAAATATTGCACCTTTTAATATGTAATTTTTATCACAAAATTTTATTTTACTCTGTGTAACTCCTGACAGTAACAAGTTTGTATTTTTCTGCATGTTTGAATTTATTAATTGCAATGAAAAAATTAAAACATTTTGTGTATTTTCAATGTTAGTTTTAGTAATTAAAACATTAGCGTTATTACAATTAGGGCATTTTGCTTCTTTACATAAATTTGAATTCCAGGCATTAAAATTATAGTCAAGTAACTCCTGAAATTGAAATTTGTTTTTTGTTATTGGTATTATTAATTTTCCTATTTGAGTTTCAATCGTTTCTTGGTTATCATATTCACAATTTTGACATTTATAATAATTTTTAGTATCAAATGACATAAGAAATTTTAAATATCTATATTTATCAAGAAGTAATTGTAAAAATTCTGTGCTATCCTGCTGCTGTTTAATATCAAACATATCATCATCATGAAACTCTAATTGTAATTTATGTGAATCTAAAGCACTACTGGATATGGAACTTGAAAAATCTAAACATAGTTTTTTTAATTCTGAATGTGTGGATAACATTATTGCAGAGTTTATACACTTTATATTAAAAAGACATTGTAAGACAGAGTTAACGTAACAGGAAACACCATATGGATTATTAAAACCATGAAAATTACTTAATGATTCTATTATGTCTTCTCCATGTTTCTTAATTTGTGCATTTTCTATATCAATTAATGGAGGTGTATGCAAGTGTGTTAAGTAATTGTTTTTATCAGGCACATTCTTATTAACAGTTTTGTCTAATGAGAACAGTTTTATGTCTGGTTTAAACGTAGATTTCAATCTATTATACTCTAAAATTGCACTAGTCTGAGCTTGAATTTTATTTGGATTTAAATTAATTATGTGTAGACCATCTAAACATTTAACTCTGGATAAAGCAACATACACCTGACCAGATGAAAATATCGAGCTACCTATATCTACTACACAAGTGTCTAAAGTTAAGCCTTGGCTTTTATGAATAGTTATTCCATACGCTAAACATATCGGAAACTGCTTTCGGAAAACAAATATGTTTGTAAATAATTGAAATTTTGCAGTTACAGGTTCTATGTCAAATTCTCCAGTCTCAAATTTTATTCTAAGTTTACTAATATTTTCAGTTGAAAAGTTATCTTTAAAAATTTTAACTATAAAACCTATTGCACCATTTACTAAACCGTTAGTTACATCTATATTTCTCAATAACATAATTTTTGCTCCTAATTTGACTTCTATTTCATCTTCTAGCCCTGCAGTTCGTGTATTATCTTCCCTAATCTTATTTAAGGATTTCCGCGCTTTATCTTTTTGTGCATTAGTTTTTGCTTCAATTATATCAATAGCTTTGAGAATAACTTTTGGTTTACTTGAATAATCTAACATACAGGTGTTAAAGAGATTACACTGTTTTTTTGTTGGGAATAAACAAATAGTTTTACATTCTAATTTTTGTACGTATTCAACTAATTCTTTTATACAATCTGATGGATTATTGGATTTTAGAATAATTTCTCTTTTACGTAAAATTAACTCATCAGAATCTGTCAATACACCGATACGGATTGAATCTAATATAGATGCATATACTTTATCTGTTTGCTGCCTCATGTTAATAGACAATTCGTCATAGGTAAGTAATTCTTGCCAAATATTTATAAAATGTAATCCAGCAAAATGAGTAACGCTAGTTTCTTTAGAAATACTTACAAAAGGGGAATGTCCCATTACAGGCGGAAGTTGTAATAAATCACCAAAAAATAAAATATTTATTCGCCCGAACCAGCCGTCATCTTCATCCATGGTGTCAAAAATTTCCGATAACCTCATGTGGATATGCATTAACATTATATTAGAGACCATGGAGACTTCATCTAAAATAAGCAAAACTAAATTATTTAACTCAACACGGATAGAATTTAATTTGTCATCTGATAATTTACTGTACTTAGGTATATTGCCATGTTCTACTGGTAACTGCAGTAAACGATGAATAGTCAAACCATTTATATTAAAAGCAGCGATTCCAGTTGGTGCTGTTACAGCGACTTTGCTAAATTTCTCTGAAATATAACACCGAATAACTTTAATCAAATATGATTTTCCTGTTCCTCCGATTCCAGACACAAATTTTCTCAAAATTAAGTTTGGAATTAAACGCTTATTAACATTATTGGATGTGCAAGTATTAATTTCCTTAATATATTGTTCCAAACAATTTACAACTTCATCAAAAACACGTTTTTGATCTACATTTAAATGTTTAATCATGCTATCAATATCTTCCTTTGGCAATAATTTTTCAAAATCTTCTATTTCATTTCCTATTGGCTCTACAAAATTAATAATATTAAAGTCATTTTTATCATCCTTACTATTTGAAAGCATTTGATTTTCTATAGTTTCAATTTCTGAATTCAAATCATTTTTAGCCTGCTGTATTTCTTCTAAACGTTCATGATACTTCATTGCCTCCAGCAAATTTTCCTTGCAATCAATAAAAGATTCACTATACGTTTCGAAACTACCTTTTAATTCCGAAATAGTTCTCCATGGTTTAAACAAAATTAATAAACAGAAATAATAGTTTTCTGGCTCTTGTTTACAGTTATAATTGTAATGGTTAATTAAATACGGAAATATTCTTTTACGTAAATATTTTTCCCCATACTCATAAGAAATTACGGTTTTAGAAGAAGGTTTTTTATTTACAATATCATACCATCTTGAAAAATCAAATAAAGAAAGATTTTCAAGTTGTTTTGGCCTATGTGGATAATGTGTATCAATCCAACTTGCACAATAGATATCAGTTGCATTGTTACTTAATTTACTCAGTTCCTTTTGGGTTTTTAATTTACGCGATCTGTTAATTTTAACATCTAACCATCTGATAACAGTACCAGAATCAGTTCCAAATAATGAATGTGATAGTAAAGTGTCAGCAGCTTCTAAAGCTCCACATTCCCGATTCGATAATGCTCGTAAACCGAAGTTCCATAAACGATTATATAATGGTTTTGCAGAACAAAAATCATTAAAATCATCAGACGCAAATGATTTTTCAGCTTTGGTTTGATATTTTGTTACGTATGTAGTTAAAGATGCTGACTTTTCACCGATAAACTGAATATCTACATTTCCACACCAGGCTAGCATTATAACTGCATTATAATCATTAATGTAAACTTCGTCTTCATTTCGTGGCAAATTATACAAACGAGTTTTCGTTAGCTTTCTTCGACCTATTACTGCATTAGCAACTTCATTAACATGTAAATACTCTGAAATGTCACGTGGAAAACTAAACCTACAAACTCTAATAGTTTTATTTTTAACTTTTTTAGCACGCATACAATATGAATTATGTTTATGAATTTGGTATTTTGTAACACGATCATGAAGTAGAGGAAAATTAGTTTTATTGGGAATTTTACATGTTATATATTTATTAATGAATCCAGCAATAGAATCTAAACTTGCTTTTCCTAAGACTGGGGCATTCTTAATCCATAGCAATAAATGAAAATGTTGTAATCCACGGGACTGATACTCACGGCGCCAAGCATAATGCTCAACTATACCTAATGGACCATTACTAGAAGTAATAAAATCTAACATAGCTTGAAATTTGTTTTCGATAAAACGGGAAGTATTTACTGGATCTAAAGCTATTAAATGTGATAAAGGTTTATCTTTATATTTTGAATTTGTTTGCCCTAGATACATATGTAAGTCTTCCCAATGATATTCACTTGGACTCAAAGTTAAAAAGAAAGTAGCGGGGCCATAGTTTTTCACCATACAATTTAAATCATTACGTGGTTTTGACCAAAACTGCTCTGTATTTCGTAATCTACTAAAAATTGTGGACAAATTACCCTCCAATTCCTTGCTTGCAATCATATCTAAGCACTCCTTTGCAGTAATATTTGATGTAGAATTTGTAATATTTAATTTGTGAAAAATTCCCGCTTTTAATTGTCTGATATTAGCATTATTTAATAAATAAAACAAATATTGTAAGTTTAGTCGAAATTGTGAATGAGAAGATTTTAATAAACATTTAATAAACTCTGCTGTAGGTAAATCAATTGATCGTATTTGAGAATTACCATTTTCACCATAACAAAATAAGTCTGGAAAGCATTTTAAATCTAATTGCATATCTCGATCATCTAAACTTTTTTCCATAATTTGTAAAAATTGATATATTGTGCTAGAATCCATGTTAATTCTTTTTTCAAATAATGGATGTATTGTCATGTTGTTATAATAACCATCTGTTACATCTTTTTGCGTCAACATTGCACCCCCTATATCTGGATTTCTATTATCACAATCTAACTCAATATCACAATCTTTTATATTTTCTAACAATTTATCAGCTGAAGTTGGTATAATAATGTGGTGATACAAGGGATTATTTTTTTTTAACCAATGTAATGCTTCAAAAATTTTATTTATGTTAATTAATGTTTGCCAAATATGATTGTGTTTAGATGGTGCACTACGAGCTAATACATAAAGCTCCTGATCTGTCATTAGTGCATCAGACGGATTTGGTAATTTTTTAAGTGTCTGTTCTAATGGTAATGGTAAATGAAAAACTCTACCTATTATTTTCTTAACAAGACCTACTGGTGTTTTTTGTTTAAGACCTCCCTGAACTGTACCCATTCTAGTGATAACTTGAAAAGCTTTTGCACGTTGAATTAAAATTTTTTCAAATTCATTTAAAGTGGAAATGCACTCTGGAACTGGTTTGAATGCCAAATTATTCAATATACATCTGGAAGGCATTTGATTAGTTTTAAATTTATTCATACAATACACACAAATATATTTGAAATCACTAAATGTTCCTTCATAATAATCTACTAATTTTTTCCACTCTGTGTTTGATTTGAAAGACACACTGATAATTGGACGGATGTTCCGTTGATGACAAAGTTGTAAGCAAGAAACACAAGTATGAACAGGCCAATCAGTATCTTTTACCTTGAAGCTGCGAAAAGCTTTGTTAAAATAATCGAAAATTTCTCCTTCTTCCTCAAATGGAAATGAATCAACAATGAAAGAACAACTTTTAATGCTAATTTGGTCACAAATATCTGTTAAATGTTCTAAATCAAAATTTAATAAAGAAAATTCATAGTAATTTATACTTTTTACAGAACGTAAAATTTTATAGATTAATCTTATAATTTGACGAATATCTGGAAAATGTGGGGCAATTGAACGAAAAAATAGTAAAACAGAGTCACAGTTATCATCAACATAACAAAAGGATGGATGGCCTAGCTTACTTTTGCTATAATCAATATGTGATTCACATTCATTGTATTCATTAGAAATGTTTTCAGTGACGAATGTTTTTTTTGTGTCAGAATTACGACAATTATCAATAGTTTGAAAGAATTGTAAGATTTGTGAACATTGTAAGCTTAGAATAACATTTATAACAGTCAGAAGACGATCAAACATTTTTTGTTTGTTAAGCAAACATATATTAGTGTTGCAAACCCAAGTGTTCTTTTTTTCACCACATTGGAATAAATTCACAATTTGGCCCTCACTGTTGCATTCTAAATTTGTTTTATAATTAGAAATGTTAGTGTAAGTGGAATCAGTAAAAAAATTTTCTGACGTTAAAGTATGAAGAGAATATCCAACTAATGCATTAAAATTTTGCTCTAAATCAGAATCTGGATTAACTTTTAATTTGCTATATCTTAATTTTTCTTTTAAAAATATATATGTTTTACAAAATGTATTTATTAAACTCTCTCGATAATTAGATATTTTATTCACAACCTTTTCTGCCTGTAATCGCCTGTCAATATTTTTATTACTTCCCCAGATTCTCAGAATTAAACTTTCTTTATTTTCAGGTAATTTAAACAAATTTTTAATTGCAGTAAATTCGTTGCTTATATTGTGACTCTGACTGGTCTGTGGTAAAGAATTTTTTTTGCGAATTTTCATTTCTGTCACTCTGTTTTGTCGTTGGACCGGTGTCTCTAAACTAATCAGTTGCTTTTTTTTAATTTTACTTTTATTTATTTGACAGTGGGCCTGTGTCTGCGAACTTTTCAATTTCCTGTGTGTGCTAATTTTTCTTAACCTTTCTTCATGTTTATCTTGTGTTTCTAAACTAATGTGTTGCTTTTTTTGAATTTTTCTTTTATTTAAGTACATTTGATGTTGGACTTGTGTCTGTCGATTTCTATATAATTTCATGTATTCTCTTAATTTTCTTAACCTTTCTTCACGTTTTATTTGCGTTTCTGAATTCATGTGCTGCTTTCTTTTCATTTTATTTGTGTACATTTGACGCTGTGCTTGTGTCTGTCGATTCCTATACAATTTTATATATGATGCAGATTTTCTTAATCTTTCTTTCCGTTTAACATGTGTTTCTAAATTAATGCGTCGTTTCCTTTGGAATTTCTGTTTCTTTAAGTTTATTGCATGTTGGATTGGTGTTTGTGAATTTTCATATAATTTTATATATGATCTAGTTTTTCTCAACCTTTTTTTATGTTTATTTTGTGATTCTAAATAGAGTTTTTTTCTCTGTATTTTAGTTTTGGGTACTTCTCCTGTTTTTGTTAAGTTGGATGTGTATTTAGATAAATTTACTTTAGTGCATTCATTTTTAACATTTTGGTTATGTGTTACACGAACAGACATTAAACTAAATAGAGATTCTTTTTTTACAGTATAATTATGATCACTAGTATCAATTAAACAACAACTGTTCAGTAATTGGCTAGCTAAACATTCAATTGTTGCCATACAACATAAAATAGCAGCACCTTTTCCCTCCAAAGCTGGACATCCTTGAGAGTTTCGTTTGTGTGAATCAAAACAATAATACTTAGATTTAAATTTCATAAGAGCAAATGTATAGCTATTGCATGTAAAAATTCCTGTTGTGTATTTATTTATTTCAAAAAAAGAAGTTAATGATGGAATTAAATTATTTAATGTACAAACACCCTCCTGTATATGTTTTATACTTCTATTACCACTATGCATTTCAATGTTTTCATAAAAGCTAAATGTATCGCCATGAAAATTAATTATGTTAAAAACTTCATCAAATGAAAGGTAATCTGAATTAGCATTAATTTCTTGATTAATTGTGCTTTTAGAAGTTCGGTATAACTGATCCCCAATATGTAATATGTAGTCAATATCGCTTGAATCCCATGTGTCAATATTTTTTTTAAAGGAATATGCGAGAGCAACACAAGACATAGGTGTACATTGTTTACCACGAGTCTCTAAAAATATTTTATCGCCTTGATCAATATTACCCATTATTATTGTGAACTCATTTTCACCTGGTCGATTTCTTAAATTTTTGCTAATACGTTTACGAGGCCGACCTCCACCACATAATTTTAAGTTTTTAATGTTAGATAGCATGAATTGTGGTGTTTTATCTGATACAGTATCACTAACCGAATTTATTCCTGCCCCAAGTACACAATGATTCACTTGTTGAAAGTTTACTTTACATAATGAAATGTTATCTGATAATTTATCACCTAAACATAATACAACTCCCCAAAAAATACAAGTGATTCTTAATAGAAAAAACCAAACAAAATTTATAATTTGATAAACGCGATTATAAAAGAGAAAAAAGTTACATGGCAATGGATCAGAGGAAGGCGAATTGCAAAACATTGAGTTAGAGAAAGGGGCGATGCTAGACGGTATGTTCAAACAAGAGGAAGCCTGGGACGGCTGGTTAAAGCAAGGAGAAGCACGGCGCAATGGGGAACGTGAACGACGCAGCGAGGAACGAGCAAGACACAAGGGAGGAGGAGCACGAAGCAGCGGAGAACGAGCACGGGGCAAGGGGGGAGGAGCCCGACGCAGCAGGGGACGAACAGAACGCAAAGGGCGAGAAACACGAAGCAGCGGAGAACGAGCACGGGGCAAGGGGGGAGGAGCCCGATGCAGCAGGGGACGAACAGAACGCAAAGGGCGAGAAACACGAAGCAGTGGAGAACGAGCACGGGGCAAGGGGGGAGGAGCCCGACGCAGCAGGGGACGAACAGAACGCAAAGGGCGAGAAACACGAAGCAGCGGAGAACGAGCACGGGGCAAGGGGGGAGGAGCCCGACGCAGCAGGGGACGAACAGAACGCAAAGGGCGAGAAACACGAAGCAGCGGAGAACGAGCACGGGGCAAGGGGGGAGGAGCCCGACGCAGCAGGGGACGAACAGAACACAAAGGGCGAGAAACACGAAGCAGCGGAGAACGAGAATGGGGCAAGGGGGGAGGAGCCCGACGCAGCAGGGGACGAACAGAACGCAAAGGGCGAGAAACACGAAGCAGCGGAGAACGAGCACGGGGCAAGGGGGGAGGAGCCCAACGCAGCAGGAGACGAACAGAACGCAAAGGGCGAGAAACACGAAGCAACGGAGAACGAGCCGAACGCAAGGCGGGAGGAGCACCAAGCAGCGGAGAACGAGCCCGACGCAGCAGGGGGCGAGCAGGAGCACAAAGCAGCGGAGAACGAGCCGGACGGAAAGGGGAACGAGCCCGACGCAGCAGGGGGCGAGCAGGACGCAAGGCGGGAGCAGCACCAAGCAGTGGAGAACGAGCCGGACGCAAAGGGGAACGAGCCCGAAGCAAGGTGGGAGGAGCACCAAGCAATGGAGAACGAGCCCGACGCAAGGTGACAGGAGCACCAAGCAATGGAGAACGAGACCGACGCAAGGTGACAGGAACACCAAGCAACGGAGAACGAGCCCGACGCAGCAGGGGGCGAGCAGGACGCACGGGGGCAGGAACACAAAACAGCGGAGAACGAGCCCGACGCAAGGTGGGAGGAGCACCAAGCAATGGAGAACAAGCCGGACTCAAGGGGGCAGGAGCACAAAGCAGCGGAGAACGAGCCGGACGCAGCAGGGGGCGAGCAGCACGCAAGGGGGCAGGAGCACCAACCAACGGAGAACGAGCCCGACGCAGCAGGGGACGAGCAGGACGCAAGGGGGCAGGAGCACCAACCAACGGAGAACGAGCCCGACGCAGCAGGGGACGAGCAGGACGCAAGGGGGCAGGAGCACAAAGCAGCGGAGAACGAGCCCGACGCAAAGGGGAACAAGCCCGACGTAGCAGGGGAGGAGCACCAAGCAACGGAGAACGAGGCCGACGCAGCAGGGGGCGAGCAGGACGCAAGGGGGGAGGAGCACAAAGCAACGGAGAACGAGCCCGACGCAGCAGGGGACGAGCAGGACGCAAGGGGGAAGGTACACGACACAGCGGAGAACGGGCAGGACGCAAGGGGGGGACAGCACAGGGCAGTAGGGAAGAAGAGAGAAAGTTTGAGTGAGGAGCGGAAAAGAGAACCTCAAGCCTAACCGGAGAGCCAAATGTAACTCCCGCAGAGACTGGTACCAGTGATTTAGGTGCTGGAACCGACTTAACAGTATGTGTTGCTGGCTTAAACACACGAAAGGTGAAAGCCCACCGTCCACTGTTAGACGATTCTACACCATCAATTCCATGGTAAAACATTCTCTGGTCCCTAAACACATAAAAATCCCCACCTCCCAGCCATTCCCGTGCAACCTCCTGCCTTCTATTGTTCTCCAACACAAGAGTGGCTCCAGCACCATAACACAAGGTAACAACCTGTTCAGAATCATGAGCAGGTTTATCATCCTTATGAGTGCTAAGTCCTGAAGTCCCACTTGGATAGTAGACCACTAGACAAGCATTTGGTTTACCTAGCCGCAAATCCCTAACAACCCCTGCACACAGATGCTCTACTTCTGAGAAGGCCCCAAATGGCTTAATTTTTCTACATAAATTTTTCCCATACTCATACTGCCTATCAGCAAAAAGCCACTCAAAACGATTCCCTTTACGACCCCTTGCAATTAAGCCATCATCAAGATTAGAGTTAAGCTTCCTAACAAATTTCTGCATTGCTGCCTTCTCAGAAACGCTAAGCCTGCCACGCTCCACACTCGGAAAAACAGTGCGCACAGGACGAGAACAAGAAGAAAATTCCAAGGAAGGAAAAGAGACAGAAGAGAGAGAAGGCAAAACACATGAAGACATAATAGGCAAATCCTTACCTTTAGTTTTACTTACTGTTAAGGCTTGTGGCACAACTTCATCTTGCATAGACAAGTTCCAGAAAATTCTTGAATGAATTCTGTTAGATGTAACTTCCGCATAACTCAGTCCACCTACATAATCTTCATACCTGAAATGAGAAAAGAAGTACCCAGAAAAACATTGCGACAGTGCAAGACCAGGTAAAGGCATTCTCAAAACCTAGAAAGAATCAAAAAGAAAAAAATTATATTAGAAAGTAAATATAAATAATTATAAGATTTAACTTTTTGTTTTCCATGTTTTTAAATTTTCTATTAAATGGTTGAACCATAGCTATACGCAAGCAAAGTGTGACGTCACTAACAGTTAGTGGGGCCCTAAAAAAAATTTCTATGTTAATTATCCTTGGATTTTTTGTAAAAAGTTATTAAAAATTAATAAAAAATATTTTCTAATTTGAATCCCCATATTCAGATATAGTCAGGGCCTGAAATTTCAACTTAGATTACACTCGGTGGAAAAAAAAGTTACTCGCCACAAAATATGACTCACTCTATTTTTTACGTATAAGGTGACCAGAATTTTTAATGGAAAAAGAGGAGAAATTACACATTTCCACTCGCCACTGGCAAGCGGAAATTTAGCATCCTGGATATAGTCAGGGGTCTGTCCAGACTTTTCGGACAGGGTCCTGTTTTTGTGAAATTATGAAAAAAACTGATTTCCAAACTGATTCACAAAAAATGTTTGTGAATTTAAATTTTGTGTGAAAATAAAGTTCTTCTGAACTTTTCGGCTAAGAAAATTGTGAAAAATGTAATTTTTTAAAATAATTTTAGACAATGACAGTTCACTTTTATAGAAATAAACTATAGATCTATATATACAGGGATTAATCCAGCTTTATAAAAATGGTACCCCATTTGTGAATTTATAAAATAATTTGTGAAAACATCAAGTAAGTTTGTGAAAATTAATGATACTTCAGAACAATTAACTAAAATACGTAAAGCATTTTTTTTTTTTTTAAATACATTTATAAAATAAAATGAGACAGTTGTAAAAATAAATATCTATATGGGTGAGTTAAGTTGTTTCTTATATGTAAGATAAGTAGGTGTTTACTTAGATATTTATCATTGTCTCCAGTAAATATTCAAATTGAGGGTATTTTTCTGTGTTCGATACAGTGAAGCTTATAAAATATTTTAGTGTGCAGTTATATTGCTGAGAATTGACTTTGTGAAGGTACCTCTTTGCTGAAAGTTGAATTTGTGAAGGTACCTCATTGCTGAAAATTGACTTTGTGAAAGTGCCTCAGTGCGGCACTAAATTTGTTCTGGATTAACCTCTGATTATATATATATATATATATATATATATATTTTTTTTTTTTTTGGGGGGGGGGGTTTAGCACCATACACTGTAAGATTCTATATACATTTAGACCGAAGTTTTACTCGCCACAGTAAAATTTCCACTCGCCACTGGCAAGCAGAAATTTACAGGGGTCGATCCAGCAGTGGCAGATTTAAGGGGGGGGGGGGCTAGGGGGCTGAAGCCCCCCCCAAAACAGTGACATTCACAATTGAATATTGCAATTGTACATTTTTTTTTTGGTCTAGAATAACGTTTTGAAAAGTCTTAGTCCCCCCCCCCCCAACGTTAAGTTCTGGATCCGCCACTGCGATCCAGGTTATAAATTTTGGGTCCCCTTTTTGTGAAAAACATAATACTTTTGTGAAATTTTTATTTATTTTTGTGAAAAAATAAAAAATCGTGTCTAAAACCTTCCATTTTAACTGCCAGGGTTGGCCAATTTTTGCCGAAGTGGAAAAAACCATGGTAAAAACCGCGGAAAAAACCACCCCGGCAAAAATAGTTTTTGCCACAATTTTTGCCAGTGGCAAAAATTACCAGTATTTCAAACAGGGTTTTAAGGATTTTGATTACACGATTTTAATGTTTAAATCATAATTTTAACAAATTAAAACCAGAGATTTAAATACACTCTTGATCAACTGATTCTTATGTAAATCATTAAAATAATGCATTCTAAAATTTCTTTAAAATAAAATTTTTAACATCAACAATTAACATAATTTTTTTCATTTTCAAAAATATTTAAATTACCTATCTAAAAAATATTCTTCAATAATTAATTGCTTGAATATTTGTTTTTCAATGTATTCCATATTTTTGTTTACAGTGGGGAAAAGTCAAATATTGAGTCAATTATTGACTCAGCTGTTGCCAGTCAGTATAATTTGCCAGTCAGTCACTGATCATGCATTTTTTGGAATTGTAAATTGCAAGTAAACTCTCTCTCTCTCTGAATATGTCTTACTTAAGATTTTTTTACTTCAATAAAATAAAAATATAATTTTGTAGTTTTATTTTTATGGTTATGTTCAGGGACTGACAAAGTTTCTATATCTTAGTAGCCAGAAATAGCGAATTATTTCTATGACAATACTCACAGCAAAACTTAATAATATTTCATAATTGTATAATTAATGCAGGCCATTCACATATTATTTTACATTGAATAAATGAACTATTCAGTTAAAAATGTGAACTAAGGAAATTTTTAAGAAAATAGCTATTTTTTATTTATAAAGATAAAAACAAACTATTGGCGGAAAAAAATCCTCAGAAATAAATATTATTTTTACCTTTAATATAATCATCAAATAAATTGAGAATGTTTAAGTTTTGGCTTTAAAATACTATTTGTCTATTAATTTTTCAGGTCAGAATTCCTTTAAAGAGAATCCATTTGATAAATATCATACTATTTAAACTTTCTCGTTGTAAATTCGAACATAGTTTGCTTTAGATAGTGTTTATGATATTGAATCTTGTTTAACACAAAGGTGTTGGCATGGAAAGTACCAGTATAGTAGTAAGACGATTTATCAAATATGGGAATTTATCTTTCATGAAAAAACATCATTCAAAAACAGAAATAATTGTTAAATTTTTGAGAAAACATTAAACTCATACTATTCATTCAATACATCAGCAATGTCATCTTTTATACCAAGACAAGAAGGTAGGAGGAAAAACAAAAATATACATAAAAAATATTGTAAATGTAAATGCATAAAAAATTTTTTGTCGGTCTGCCCTAACTGGTCACCAATGGATATTTATATTCACCCTGGCACCCGAAATTTGTCGGATACTGGTTATATATATTATATTAATTAATTAATTATAATTACTTTTTAAATTAAAAAAACTTCACACATTTTTTTTCATTGAGGTGCCAAAGTGTAAAGGGTGAAAATTGAAAGGGATTGTGTTGTTCTAATTTTATTTTTCCACTTTTCCTAATTTTTTCCATTTTTGCCGCTTTTTGCCTGGTTTTTTCCACTTTTTGCCACTGTCCTGGCAAAAATGCATTTTTGCCGGCAAAAACCCAACCCTGTTAACTGCCATTCTAAATAATGTTTAATATCAAATTAACATAGTTTCATTGAACCAATTAATTAAAAATAATACAGAAAACATGGAAACATTTTTGAAAAAATCACTTTTCTAAAACAAATCTTATGAAGGACTCATTTCATAAATCTGAATTTTGTGAAGGGTCCTCTTTTATGGATTTGAATTTTGTGAAGGGTCCTCTTTTATGGGGTGGAATTTTGTGAAGGGGCAGCAAAGAGGACCCAATTTTTGCCTGGATCGACCTCTGATTTAGCATCCTGGATATAGTCAGGGGTCTGTCCAGACTTTTCGGACAGGGTCCTGTTTTTGTGAAAAAAACTGATTTCCAAACTTATTCACAAAAAGTTTTTGTGAATTTAAATTTTGTGTGAAAATAAAGTTCTTCTGAACTTTTCGGCTAAGGAAATTGTGAAAAAGGTAATTTTTCAAAATAAAATTATAATTAAAGTTTCATTTTAGACAATGACAGTTCATTTTTATAGAACTAAACTAGTGCTGCACCGAGTAGCACTTTGGCCGAGTAGCCGTAAGAAAGAATAATTGAAATTGACATATATATGAAGAATTTTGCACATCTTGAAATTTAAAAAAGGCTTTTTAACACAAAATTAAGTTAAATGACAAAAAGTATGTTTACATGAAACATTTCAGAACTTTTGTAGTGTATATACACAATTAGGTTCATTGTTATATTTGATACTTCCAGCTTAGTGGATTATTAAAACCATAATAACTGATAACTTCATTCTTTATTATATAGTCTTTCTCAGATGCATATCATTTTCAAATAATTCTTAGAGATTATAAAAGTTCTTCATACACTCAGGCTTAATTTAAGATGCATGAAATTTACATATGAAATGAGAACATTAAAATAAATATTTTTTCATCATTTCAAACATGATAGACTTCATTAATCTTCAAATTCTAGAAGAGTAAAAAGTAGGTAGTTTCGGGCCATAATTTACAGAACAACAAATTTGATAATATATTTTTTATAACATTTTAGTGTATTTACCTTTTTCATAATTATTATTTTTTAAATTAAAAATCAATCTTTTTTTTACAGTTTTAAAAGTCTTACTTTTATTTGCACAAATATGTAACTAAAGTTTTATCAACTACGTATAGTAGTATTATATAAGGGGTTCTTCTTTCTAAAATATTTTATTTTTGTCTGTTTTACAGATACAATCTTATGTACAAAGTTTTTGTAATTAAAAAAAAAAAAATGCATATTACACACATACAAGATGGATATACTTAAATTCTTGTAACTAAAATAGATAAGCTCAGATCATGGATCGTCTCTATATCGAGTTTAATGGCAATCTACTTGACCGTTTTAACTGCAGAAAGCTGTTTGCAGCAAAAGTTTAATGACTATGTTTATATTTTCATATTTTTTTAGTTTAGTTATTAAAAAACAACTCTTATGAATACATTTCTTTCAATAATACATAAAAATAATGAAATTCTTACAACTACTCGGTAGTGACCAAATATTTAGTCCATATTTGGCCGAGTACCGAGTATATAGCGAGTACTCGGTACACCTCTAAAGTAAACTTAAATATATGCATAGAAGCCCTTATTAAATTAGAAATTGAAAATTAGTTTTTCGGGGAAACACAGCAAAATTTCTGATTTTTCATAAGCAGCCTGTTCGTTCCATGGAAGTTCCTGTATGCATTTCTTATGCATAGCGTTTGATGCATGAACAGATTTTTTTTTTTTTTTTTTCAAATTGTTTTTAGTAATATGCTTTAGCAAAAAAGCGAAAACATGTTATTTCATTTTCGCAACAATCTTATGGCTTTTAGAGCTTAGCTTAACACACATATAGTGTTCATATTCAAATATGGGGAAAAAATTCTTTAAGTTTTCCAATTTTTAAGAAAATATTAGCAACATATACACGAAATACTCCTCTAGAAAGAAGAAAATTTGTCAATCAACATAGAAATTCATATAGAAAGCATTGTTTACATGCATATTTTTACAATACTTAATCATTTGAAACTTGGTATAAAGCTAAATAAGAAAAATGTATTACAAGAGAAAGAAAGTGTTCTTTTTCTCAGATTTCATAATCAACTTTTCAAAAAAAAAAAAAAAAAAAAAAAAAATCCCATTTCCCTCTTCCTGCCCTCACACACAATTATTTAAATTTCCTAAGTATTTCATGTTTTCAATAATAAGTATCAACCCTGATTATTTTAAGGAACTGGTGTCCATAATTTAAATATAAAATTACTTTTAAAACATATTTTAATCAATTTTTGGGTATTACTTTGTAAGTTAATTAGTATTACAGGGTTTGAAATTAGCAGTCGTTAGGCACATTTATAGATATTTAAATTTGGCAACCATAAAATAACACGCAGTCATAATTTTTTACCAAATTCATAAAAAAATTCAAATATTTTTTCACTACACTTAGATTGTAAACAGAAATTTTCCATCATGATAATTTACAAACAACTGAATTTAACCAATTTTTATTTATGAAATCTGAAAGTATAAATAATTTATAAATAGTTTAAATGAATATTTTCTGGTAGATCTCACTTTGCAGGAAGATATTGAAGTAATACATGGGATTTTGCTGGTACCAGGGGTTGATCCAGGCAAAAATTGGGACCCTTTTGCTGCCCCTTCACAATAAATACGATTGAGTAACATAATGCAGTTCATATAATTCAATTTTAAGTTTATCAAAATCAAATAAAATTCAGTAGTAAATATGAGGATGCAATAATAATATAAATATTTCTAGAAACATCAAATCTTCGATAAGTATCAAAATTTCGTAGCACTTTTTTTTTCTTCAAATATAGATCAGCAAATAACCCTCAATTTTTTTATTTATGTGAAATCGTAAAATTATTATCAGATGGAAAAGGAACCATTTTTATTAACACTTGTGTTTAACTAGGAAAAATATATTTTTAGCATTTAAGGCTAAATTTAAAATAGAAAATTAAGTCTTAATCTGAAATCCAAAATTTAGATTCACCACAACGGTTAAAAAAAAATAATAATAAAGCAGGAGTGCTTTTTCCCCCGTTTAAGTTTTAACTTATTCGTAGATTTCGTTCGGATTCCTGTTCCGTCCCGATGTAGGCTTAACGTACCACGGTCGTTTCGTTAAATTTCATACGTACTTCGTGTAGGCTTAACGTGGCGCTGTTGATTTAGTTATCAATAAATAAAAAAATTCCGCAGATTTATCGCTGGGTTCATTGAAACAGGAAGCAAAATATAATTAAATCTGCTCACACATTAAAAAAAAATATTGAGTAGGAAAGTTAGTTAAAAATCGATTGCAAAATTTGTATTAGACTAAGAAAGAAGAAAGCGAGTTAATAAAAACATGATAAAATACAGTAAAATGTAATGAAACATAAAACCATCTTACCTGAAATATAATCCAATAAAGTTAATCCAATAAAAAAAAATAAATAATCACAAATATAAATTTATAATATAAATTTATTATCGCCAAAATCTAGAGCTTGATGCAACAAGCAATAGCAAGTAGCAAGCACTATTGAAATGCGTAAGATTTCGATTCGATTCGATACGATTCGATTTGTGTTTCTAGCATGAAATACCTGGGCGCATGAATACAGAAGAGTTCAGCATCAGCATTATAACAAAATATTTTCGTCTTAAAAAATTATAAAATCATCTCGAATAACGATTAAATAAAGTAATTTAAATTTTAAACCAATTTCTTAATTTAAAACTGAATAAAAGTATTTTTTTAATAAATCCATAAATCTAAAATAATGAATTCTCTTCATAAACAAATAGGAAAAATACATAAATAAATATTTGATCAAATATATGTATAATAGAAATTTTAAACATGTAATAAAGTATTTTTGCGTTAAAAATATATATATAAATAATTCATTGCCTGCATTCACTTCGGTCAACCAACCAACCCACATGCCTCACAGTTAGAACCGAGTAACAGCGTTTCCATCGAAGAAACACATGCAATTGGCGGAGTAATATAGTTCCATATTTCAAACGATTTATATGAAAAACAAGAGTTTTCCTGAAAAAAACAAAAACGTTACTCGATTCAGAAAGATCCCATTAACAACATATATTAATTAAATTAAAATCGTTCGTGCGGTTTTAGAGATATTTTTTCATGAATTTAGTTCATTACATCCTTACACCTCACGTTTTTCCTTTTTGGCTTTAAATTGAGATTCAGATCTCAAAACATACTGCATGTAGAAACGTAAAATTTTCAGGATAGATTAAGACCAAAGAAAAAAGACTATTTTGAAAAGATCAGAACAAAATATAGCATATTTTCTGAGATATTAAGTGTCGGCTTTTACGAATCTCTTTGATGTCAGACTAGGCGTATATATGAGTTCGCAGCGTTCAGTTCGTCCTTCCGCTTGCGTCACTCGAAAAACTACCGTTTTTCATGATTACATAAAAAATCACTTGTCTAGACTAAATTTGCGCGAATCAAAATTGTGTATTATAATTTCGATCGTATGTCTTTTTAATATTTTATGTCAAACCTTGGTAAAGGGGGTTTTCTGTATCTGAAAAGAAGGAAATATCACAAATTCTGGCCTTTAAAATTTCCCTTATTTATTCAATGTTCAAAGGATAGGGCTATAAAGAGAAGGACCACCTGTGAGGTGAGAATACAAAAGCAGAGGCTGGAATAGGAGAGGTTAACTCAATGACATTACCTGATGAAAGAAAAAACTGGAGAACGCTTCTAGGAAAAACATTTCCTTGCTAATTTCCTCATTGTCTACACAAAAAACGCTTTTCTGTTTATCCATGCTCAAAAGTAAAATTAGCCTCCAATCTCCACCCATCCTCAGCTCTTTATTTTTTTTATTTAACCATTAATTTTTAAAAATTTTATTTACTTATTTTATTTTCTTCTTCTTTTTTTTTTTTTTTTCTTTCTTTTTTTTTTTTTTTTTAATAACTAACATTGATATAAAATCGCACAAATATTGAATACGTGAATAAATATATTAATAAAGGCTAAAATTTCTTCTTAAAGACCGAAAAATGTTGGAAAATGAATGATTCTAATATACAGAGCCCCTTAGGAAAATACATATGTATATCTATACACATTTATATCTGACGGCGAAAAATGTTATCAGTACCAATGATGAAATATATTTTACTCTTGATATATTTTAGCATATAATTCGCTAGTAAGAATTCTCAAATTATCCTTTTTCGTTTTACTTTATTTTGTTACACTTTTTTATATATTTATTGTTGCCATTTTTTCCTGTTACCATTTTTTTCCGTTGCTATATTTACCTAAATTTCATTTTTATAATAGCCATTTTTTCTGGCACAATTTCTCCTCCCCCCCCCCCCCCCGTCCATCCCCACGATTACTATTCTAACCCCAGCCATTTTTACATGCGCACTGTCAAAATGAGAGTTTGCAAGATTTACCTCAAATAAAAGAAAACAAAATTACTGTTTCATAAAATACTCTCCCTCTCTTTATATGTATATACATATGTTACATAGCTGTTCAGAAATACGTTCTGTGATATAGTTTTATTATTCTGTGCGATTTTTTCCAGTGCGATTTTTTCCGGTGCGATTATTTCCGAGTGCGATTTTTTCCGTGCGATTTTTTCCGCCTCCCCATACATCCATAGGATATCCTCAGAATAAAATGACATCCTGAGAATGTACTGTAAAAAAATGTAATTTTAGGAATATTATTGTTGCTTATTGCTCTTATCTTGACCAGATTAGCTTCAGATCAAGATTTCTTAAAATCATTAGGGAAGCGATAAGAACGCCAAGCGGGAATGCTGTCCTCTTCCGAGGCAAAAATATGGCGGTGATGCGCCGGCCTGTTATTTTATTTAGGGGCTCTAATCGCAACGAAAGTACTCAGAATTGACCCCTAAAGATTCTTTTTTATGCACTTTTTCTAGATGTTTCGATGCAGCAACACCAGTACGTCATTCACGAGCCGCCACTGGTATCGATGCGTACCTTAGAGATCTTTTCAGAAAATCTGTGAGACACGAATGAGATAAGAAAGAAGGCAAAAAAGCTGAAACTCTACACAAAGGCAAACAATTAAAATGAAATAATATACTTTTCATGACAGAATTTATTACAATTATAGTAATAAATGTTTTATCTATAAAAAATGAAAAAATATATATGCTTTATTTTTCAAATTTTATTAGATTAAGTTCCGTAACAAATGCACACTAGAACCACTACCACACACACACATACAAAAAAAAAAAAAAAAACTGAAAAATCTCATCCCTATTGAGAACATACTTCAAACAAGTGTGGCTTTTGTATGGATGTATGTTTCCTCAGACTCTTTTATAGAAAATCTTTTAGAACATATTTCACACATGTATGGCTTTTTGTCTCTTTCAGTAAAATCCTTCTGAACCCGAACACACATGGCTTTTCTTTTGTATGGATGTGTTGGTGAATATTTAGATCACTCTTTTCGGAAAATCCTTTAGCATATAGTTGTCACATGTATCGCTTTCCTTCTGTGTGAGCATAAATGATTGTTTAGATGAGTTTTCATAGAAAATCTTTCAGAACATAATTTAGAAACATATAACTTTTCTTATGTATGGATGAGTAGATGTTTTTTCAGATTTTCCTTTTAAGAAAATCCTTTAGAACATAAATCCCACACGTATGGCTTTTCTCTTGTATGGATGCGGAGATGTTTTTTCAGATCTCCATTTTGGGAAAATCGTCTAGAACATGTTTCACACACGTATGGCCTTTCCTTCGTATGGGTGAGTTGGTGAATATTGAGATTACCTTTTTCGGAAAATCCTTTAAAACATGTTTCACACACGTATGGCTTTTCATTTGTATGGATGCGTAGATGTTTTTTCAGATCTCCATTTTGGGAAAATCCTTTAGAACATACTTCACACACGTAAGGCTTTTCTTTTGTATGGGTGCGTTGATGTACCTTCAGATTTCCGTTTTGCGAAAATCCTTTAAAACATGTTTCACACACGTACGGCTTTTCCTTCGTATGGACGTGTTGGTGAATATTGAGATTACATTTCTCGGAAAATCCTTTAAAACATATTTCACACACGTATGGCTTTTCTTTTGTATGGATGCGTAGATGTTTTTTGTGATGTCCCTTTTGGGAAAATCCTTTAGAACATACTTCACACACGTATGGCTTTTCTTTTGTATGGGTGCGTAGGTGAATATTTAGAGAACCCTTTAGGAAAAACCTTTTTGAACATACTTCACACACGTATGGCTTTTCTTTTGTATGGGTGAGTTGGTGAACATTTAGAGAACCCTTTATTGAAAACCTCATAGAACATAGTTCACACACGTATGGCTTTTCCTTTGTATGGATGCGTAGATGTTTTTTCATATCTCCCTTTTGGGAAAATCCTTTAGAACATAATTCACACGCATATGGCCTTTCTTTTGTATGGGTGCGCAAATGAGTGATTAGATTACTCTTTACCAAAAATCCTTTAGAACATACTTCACACACGTATGGCTTTTCATTTGTATGGGTAAGTAGATGTTTGTTCAGAGTTCCTTTTTGGGAGAATCCTTTAGAACATATTTCGCACACGTTCGGCTTTTCTTTTGTATGGATCCGTTTGTGAATATTTAAATCCCGCTTTCCGGAAAATCCTTTATTACATACTTCACACACATATGGCTTTTCTTTTGTGTGGGTGCGCAAATGAGTGATCAGATTACTCTTTACCGAAAATCCTTTAGAACATACTTCACACACGAATGACTTTTTCTCTGTAGGTGTTATGAACCCACGTTCTGTATTTTATTATTATACTTAAAATTGTAATATTGGTTTGTGAATCTGGCAACAAGTCAGTTTCTCAAGTTTAAGTTTTGTTCTGGATTAAGTACGTTACGTTTGATTAAGTTCTTTTCCATTTACGTATAAATATTTCATATCATCTGTAAATAAACATAGTTTTAATTAGTACGATATGCGTATTCTTTGAATATTGATAAGTAACATTTGGCGTCCGCGACATTTAACTCGAATATGTTTGTTTTCATATACTGAAATAAGTAACTAGTACTTTATTTGCTTTTGAAATATTCTTTTGTTTGCATTTACGTAATTGAAATTCATAATGAATCAAAAGAATAACGATGGTGCAAATACGAACCAAACAAAGAATGATGGTGTGAATACCAATGTTTTGGATAATTTGAAAAGAGAAAGAACAAATTTACGACGTCAATTTACGACTGCTTGTAACCAGTTCGATGAGTTAATAGCTGATACGATGATAGAAAGTAAGCAAATTTCTGTGATATTTAATAAGATTTTGGATAAGTCAGAACGTTTATTTAAGATTGACTCTGAATTGAGTGAGCTTTTAGAATTAAGTGATGATAAATATGATCAGATTGAATCATATAGAGATCGTTTTATAGAAATCAAAACTACATATGAAAAAAATGAACAATCATCTCACGATGAAGTTTCTAGTACAAATTCGATTTCTGGTCTTAATTTAAAACTTCCTAAGCTAAATTTAAAAGAATATGATTTGGTTCCTAGAACATGGGTTGCTTTTTGGGGACAATTTTCCCGCATCCATGTTGATGATAGCATACGAGAAGAAGATAAATTTCAATATTTACTTTCTTCATTGAAGTCAAAAACCAAAGCCAGAGATATTGTAGAAAGTTATCCACCTTCCAAGGATAATTATATTAAAGTTATTGAGCATCTTAAGTCGAGATTTGGAAGAACGGATCTTCTGATAGAAGTTTATGTACGTGATCTTTTAGGTTTAGTAAGTAATAGATCATCCGTCAAATTATCGGAACTTTATGATAAATTAGGATCATATTTAAGAGGATTAGAAACCCTTGGCGTCACTACTCAAAATTATGCTGTTATGCTTTATCCGGTAGTAGAATCTTGCTTACCTGCTGAAGTTTTGAAAGCCTGGGATAGATATAGGCTTAATAGGGAAACTAATGTTGAGGATTCTTTAACTTTGACTAAAGAAAAATTATTAGAAAATTTAATGTCATTTTTGCAACATGAGGGTGAGGAGCATCGAGTTTTAGCAGAAAGTGCCTTTGGCAATGCCATGAAAAATAAGAAAGAGCATAATTCGCCAATTTCAAGGAACGAGCCAACAGCATCCGCTTTAATAAACTTCTCACCACCTAATAAGAAGCTTAATTGTATTTTCTGTGATTATAATCACTCCAGCCAAAACTGTAACAGAGCTGCGACTTTAAGCAATGAAGAAAGAAAATCAATAGTTATAAAGAAAAAATGTTGCCTAGTTTGCCTAAAACCTAATCATTTGGCGAAAAACTGTCGAAGTAATGTAAAATGCATTGTATGCAGCAGACGGCATTATCCACTGCTTTGTCCAGATTTGAAAACAAAATCAACTGATATGCCAAGCAATCAAAATAGAATAGAGGGGGAAAGTTCTGCTACACTATTTGCTTCATCGTTACATGAAATTTATTTGAAAACATTAATTGTACGCTTACGTCATAAGAACAAGTGCCTGAATGTTAGAGCCCTGCTTGATGATGGATCTCATAGATCATATATAGAAAAGAGTTTGGTGCAAGAACTTAAGTTAACTCCAGTAGGGACAGAAACCTTATGCCAAGGACTATTTGGTGGCAGTACTACACCGTTGAAAGAACATGGGCGTTTTAATGTGGTTATAGAAAGTATTGATGGAAAATATTCAACCAAACTTTCATTTTTAGATCAATCTAAGATTTGTTCAAATTTGCCCAGAATAAAAGATAAAAATTTAATGTCACAACTTTCATCTAAGGGGATTAGGTTATCTGATGTTGGCAATGATATACCTCCAATTAGGTTACTCATCGGCGCAGACATTATTGGTTCACTTCTAACTGGAAGAATTGAAGTGCTGAAAGGAGGATTATCAGTAGTCGAAACTAAACTAGGATGGACTGTACTAGGACTTGGTCGAAAGCGTGAAGTATTGAATACAGTATCTTTATGTTTACAAAGTGTCGAATTAGAAAAATTATGGGATTTAGAAACATTGGGCATAAATGATCCCATTCAAGAAAAAGCTAGGAAAATTTTAGACGAAGAAACACTTCTTCATTTTACTGAGACTGTTAAGATCAATGAGAAAAATAGATATGAGATTTCACTACCCTGGTTGGCAGGACATCCTCAGTTATTCAGTAGCTATGATAAAGCGGCATTAAGACTTATGCAAACAACTAAACGCTTGCTTAAAGAAAATTACTTTGAGGAATACAATGACATTTTTCTTCGTTGGGAGAGTGAAGGCATAATAGAAGAAGTGGAACCAGCTCAAACTACTGAAGCTTTATATTATTTACCGCACAGACCAGTGATTAAATTATCAAGTGTTACTACAAAAATTCGTCCAGTGTTTGACGCTTCATCAGACTTCTGGTGGTGCATCATTAAATGACTGTCTAAGTACTGGACCAAGTCTAATTCAACAAATTCCTCTACTTCTTAACAAGTTCAGAATAGATGCTTTAGGAGTCACAGCAGATATCAAACAAGCATTTCTGCAAATTAGTTTTCGTCCAGAAGACAGAAATGTGTTAAGATTTCTCTGGTGGAAAGATAAAGATCGATCAGCAATCAAAGAATACCGACATACCCGTGTTGTATTTGGAGTTACTTCAAGTCCATTTTTATTAAATGCTACTATTGATTATCATTTGCAATATCAACAATTCCAAACCATAGAATTACAAACAACAATGGAAATACTTAAGAAAGGAATTTATGTCGACAATTTAATCACAAGTGTCCAAAATGAAGACGAATATATGAAATTGCAGGTTCAATCTAAAGAAGTTATGAAAATCGGTGGTTTTGATTTACGCTGCTGGACATGCACAGGAGATGAGAATCAGGAAGATCATTCAGTTCTCGGCTTAAAGTGGAATACAGAGTCTGACGAGTTTAAGTGTCATTTTCCCAAAGCAATAGAAAATTTAGAAGATGTAGGTACTAAAAGAAAATTACTTTCAATAGTTAACAGTGTTTATGACCCAATTGGTTTTACGTTACCTGCCATGCTGTTTCCTAAGTTACTCCTACAAGAGGCTTGGAAGAGAAAAATAAGTTGGGATGAACCGCTTCCCAATGATCTCCAGTCACAATATAAAAACTGGGTGAAACATTTTCATTGTATACAACAATGTTCTATTCCAAGAAGAATGTTTTATGGATCTAAAGAAGATGCCACTCTACACTTGTTTTCAGATGCATCAGGTAATGCTTATGCTTGTTGTGCGTATCTTCGTTGTAAAGAGAATTCAGAAGTATTTGTCAATTTCGTTTCTGCCAAGTCAAGAGTCTCACCAATTAATCGGCCAACTATTCCCCGATTAGAGTTGTTGGGGGCTTTACTGGCTGCTCGTTTAGCCAAAACTATAAAATCTGCAATGAATTTTCCTCTTAAAACTTTCTTTTGGACTGATTCTATGGTAGCATTAGCCTGGATTTTGAAAAAGGAACCCTGGAATAATTTTGTTGGAAACAGAGTAAAGGAAATTAGAGAACTAACAGACACGGAAAGTTGGAGATACGTTCCAGGAGATCAGAACCCTGCTGACCTCCCATCTAGATCATGTACTTGTAAGGAACTTGAGAAAAAAAACTGGTGGGAAGGACCCTCGTGGCTGAAGAATTCTACCGAATTATGGCCAAATGAATGCATAACTTTTCCAGAAGAAGCACTAACTGAAAGAAGGAAAGTTGTAATAAGTGCAGCTAACATTCAAGATGCTGAAAATTTTAGCCAAAGACTTTTGTATTTTTCTGAATATCCTAAGCTGCTACGTATGATGGCCTGGATATTAAGATTTTGCCGACTTTCTAAGAATAAAGAAATGAATATATCAATCAATTTAAGTACCGAAGAAATTAATGAAGCTGAAGTTGTCCTTACAAAAATAATTCAACGTGAATGGTGTACTGAAAATAGAAAAAGATATGAAGGAACAATGAAGTTTTATGAAGAAAATGGTTTATTGAAAGTGAAGACTCGACTCATACTTGGAGAAGACAATGATGATTTTAAGTACCCGATTGTTTTACCAGATCACTTGATAGTCAGGCGTTACATCGAGTACATACACAAAAGCTTAAATCATGCTGGGGTCCAAACCGTTTTATCTCATATAAGAGAAAGATTTTGGATTCCTCGTGGTCGAAGAGTAATTAGAGAAGTTATTTCTCGGTGCATACCTTGTAAGAGACATTCAGTCAAAGCCATAGTCACAGAACCAGCTCCACTTCCAGCGAATAGAATAAACAGAGTAGCAGTCTTTCAAGTAACCGGTACAGATTTGGCTGGTCCTATTTTTCTTCGAGAAGGTATTAAAGCGTGGATAGTTTTATTTACGTGTGCTGTATTTCGTGCTGTACATTTAGAACTAATTAGTTCCTTATCAACTGAAGCATTTATGCAAGCCTTACGTCGATTCTTTGCGCGCAGAGGTAGAATTTCTATTATGTATACCGACAATGGAACTAATTTTGTTGGAACTTCCAGATGTTTTGAGAATTTAGACTGGGAAGCAATTCAAGCTGAATGTGGAATGAGAAAAATCAAATGGAACTTCATCCCACCAAGCGCACCATGGTACGGAGGATGGTGGGAGCGAATGATTCGCTTAATAAAAGATCTTTTAAAAAGAAATCTTGGAAAGGCCTGCTTAAGTTTCGAAGAAATGCAAACAGTTCTATGTGACTGTGAGGACACTATCAATAAACGTCCACTAACATATGTATGTGAAGATCCAAATGAGCCATTGCCATTAACCCCTGCTCATTTCTTACATGATGTACGAAATCCTTTAGAGCTCAATACAATTGATTTGGATATAATTGATGGAAATCATCTAAGGAAAAGATTACGTTATGTTCAAAGGGTAAGAGAGCATTTCAGGAGACGCTTCCAGAGAGAGTATATTTCAGAATTAGTAAGAAATCCTAATGTCAAGAGACTTAAAGATAAAATTCAAATTGGAGATATAGTACTTGTGGGATCAGAAAATCTTAAAAGAATAAACTGGCCCTTAGGAAAGGTCATAGAATTGTTTGTAGGAAAAGATGGAAAACAGCGAGTAGCTCGATTAAAGGTAGCAAAGGGTGAAATTATACGACCACTTCAGAGATTATATCCCTTGGAAATTTCTTCGAAGGATATTATCATGCCCACAAAAAATGAAGAGTCCTTACCTGAAGTTGCTGAACAACCAAAGTGTACTATTGACAGTGACAAAATGGCAGACGAAATTAAATTTTCTAGAAAGGGTAGACCTATTGTCAAACCCAAAAAACTGGATTTGTAAAGTACTTATTTTTCGTTTCCTATGTCAAAATTTAAGTTTGATATAATTTCAAAACTCACTGTTTCTCCTTTAAAGTAAACTTTGTGGTTATGTTAATAAGTTTTGTCTTTCAAATATATATCTTTCAAGACAAAAGGTGGGAGAATGTTATGAACCCACGTTCTGTATTTTATTATTATACTTAAAATTGTAATATTGGTTTGTGAATCTGGCAACAAGTCAGTTTCTCAAGTTTAAGTTTTGTTCTGGATTAAGTACGTTACGTTTGATTAAGTTCTTTTCCATTTACGTATAAATATTTCATATCATCTGTATATAAACATAGTTTTAATTAGTACGATATGCGTATTCTTTGAATATTGATAAGTAACATTTGTTGGGTAACATTTGGTAGGCATGCGTAGATGTGTTTTCAGATTTTCCTTTTGTGGAAATTCTTCAGAATATATTTGACACACGTATGGCTTTTCCATTTTGTATGGTTTCGTAGTCCTTCAGTATTCTCTTTTCAGAAAGTCCTCAAGATCCGTGTCCGTATCACAGGACATTAGATGGCGCCCTACCACGGACGTTTAATATATGGAGTGGGACTTCTACAACTGAACCACGGACGCTACCAGGATGAAGCTGTGCCACACCCTCGGAGAGGCCACACCACACCCATGAACCTATAAAGAAGAGGACGGCGATCGCGATATTTCAAGAATAACCCCAATTTTCGCCCTTCGATTCACCCCAGACATCTCGGATAGAAATCTAGCGACCCTTTACTGAGAGATACGACAAGGTGTTCATACTTTTTGATTGGTGGAAAGCTCCCTTTGACCGCCCGAGGCGATTTCGCGCATCGCTACCATAGACATAAGGCAGGGAGAAATTGTGACTTTCAAAAATGCTTATAATTCATATTAATTAAATGTAATTAAAAATTTTTGAAGCAAATTTTCATGTTCCTAAATGTTTTTCCTATTAATAGAAATTAAAATTTTCATTGATTTTCGTCAATTCTTTTCTAAATAAGTACTTTTCTTAAAACAGTTTCGTATTTGGCGATAACTTCAATAATTACACAGCCAACCTCTTTCGGAAAAAATCGCGCTTTTAACGTGCGGCGTTCGTTTTTTTCCCCCTTCTTTTTAGAACAATTTTGAAAATAAATTATGTAAGTTAACATTAACTAATATACACTTATTATTATTTTATTTATTTATCTATTTATTTTTGTTTTACCTGATCTTATTAAAAATTATTTTGATTAATATAACAAACATTTAGATATAAATACAATTAATAGAGTATATTTTTGGAAATTTTAGTGTTAAAAATACATAACTAATAAATAAAAAAGCCTTTTAATTATTTAGTTTTTTTTTTTTTTTTTTCTTCAGGAGTATATAAATAAAGGCTAGTGCATTCATTTAATGCATAAAGCTTAAACTCAATAGGTGCCTTATATTTTTCTTATATTTATTCAAAAATACGGAATATAAAGGGGAAAAGAATAAGGTTAAAAGTATTAAAATGCTTATTCTCTTATTTATTAATGTAAAAACATAAAATTTTTTTATTTGTTTATCAATTTTATTTTATTTATTCATTTTTTATGGAGAAATCAAGGTATTAATAGAAGTAAATACCTCTATGGTGGCCAAGCGGAACTGCGGTCAAAGTTGGTAGATGGGAAGTGCCGGGTTCGATCAAAAAACGCGTTCATCGATCAAGCCGTTCGGAGTTTTCCATAGTTCTCTCTAAAACTCGCGTAAACTTCACTTAGAACCCCCCCCCCACCCACGGAGGCCATTTCTCCTGTAGGCCTAGGCCCCTAGAGTAGTCAATCAGTCTTAAGCCATACAACCAATCAACCATTCTTTATGAGATCAACATATGTTAGAATTTTATGTTGTAAAATTATAAGTGCTAATTTCTTTATTTTCTTTATTTGTTTATTAATTAATTAATTTATTTATTAATTTATTTTTTAGTGTCATATTTTTTTTTATCACATACGTTATTTTCTCTCTCTCTCTCTCTTTTTTTTTTTTTTTATCATACTTTATTCAACGGTACAAAATACGTACATTTGAAGAAAAATAAACTTTTGACATGAACAATAAGGATGTATAAAACTTTTAAAGTTAATAAATATTTTTACAAATATTAATATTATCAATGATTATGCATTTAACTATAAAATATTGGTATGTTTTTAAGCATTAAACTAATTCAATTTTCCTAAACTGAATTATTTAAAGAAAAACATGTTGGTGTTAATGTGCCAGTTGCCTACAAAAGAAAGGCCGAGGTATGGGTTGAATAACTTAAGTAAGGGGTGGTCTTTTTAAGGTGTTCTAGCCCATATTTACGCTTGTTTCGGAGAAAACTGCAGATAATTTCGAAAAGTTAGCCCGATGAGCGCTACCTGGTATCGAACCTGATATTTCCCGTTTACCAGCTTTGAGAGCAAAGTTAATTTTACAGTCTCAAAAACATTTGACCCCCTGAAAAACCTTTTATAAACCAACTAAAATAATTTTTAAACATTTAATGTGCTGAGAATGTATTTATTTGTAAGTTATTGCAATAAATAAAATTAATCATAAAGCTAAACGGTCATCTCTCAAATGAATATATCAAATCAAGTTAACTGTTAAATCGTCAAATTTTTACAAATTAATCTAAATATCGATGAACTTTCTTACCAGTAACTACAAGGACAAATTTGATAAAATAAATTATTTTTTAAATAAATAAAAATAATTTTATTATTATTTTTTTTTAATTATCAGTTTGTATAAATATATATATTTTAGACTACAGTTGCATAGTATATTATTAAAAACTAAAGAGTATTAAAATTCAGAATTTTTGATATGCAGTATGATAAGATGGTGTAAATTATTTCTATGAATATAGAAATGTAATCTAAATTTAAATAATAATTATAATAATAATAAAACGAATGTAACGTAAAGCATAATGTATCTTAGTTTGATTGCAAAGAAAGTTTTTTTTGCTTTACTTTAGAGAATATATTTAAAAACTTACACCGATAAATCACCAAAATGCGCGATCAGCGCCAAGCATTGTAAAAGGTTACTGTAGCAAGAGGGAATCTGGACAAGCGTTTGTCCACTGAGCATGCGTACTAAGTACCTGTCGTATCTCTGAGATTATCCAGGGTTTCTAATAGAAATCATCATTGCAGCGCCATCAAGCGGCGGTATCGGAAATTCCGTCTTAGTTGAAAGGTAAAAGAAAAGATAAAGAAGGATTGCGAAAAAAATCGCTGAATTTCATTTAGAAAACGTTAATAAACTTTCATTAAGGGGCTTACTTTATTCGCATCGAGATCATCTCGAGATCGAGAGTGACGTCACGATGACGTACCGAAACGAAACCTGAATACCGTTTTCTCAGTTTGCTACTTTATTCCACATTTTTCGAGACGGTCTCGAAAGTAAACATTCGTTATCAAAACGAAGCCTACTGTGTTTGCGAGACGTTGTCGAAAGCGAATTGTAGAAGCATTTTTCAATATGGCGTCTACGTAATTTCTGTCACTGTTAATGGATGTCGTGCAAAATAGAAGAATTCCGAGAAATTATTTAAGAAATTGATCTTCCAGATGTGAGATTCACCAAACTATTCAGTCTGGATAAAGAAATTGTGATATTTCTCTGCGACGAAATAAAACCGTCCCAAATCATAACTACATACTATCATAAATAATTACTTCATCCTCTCAGTTCTTTTCCTTATTACATTGATATTTTATGCTTTTTTTTCTCTCTCTCTGTCTGAATAGTTATGAAAATTCCGATGGTTTCAAATTGTTTTTGAATTGTTATATGCTTTGTAATCGTCATTGTATTTTTATCAGGACAAGTTTGTTTTCGATTTTAACATTTTTCTAATAGACACTAGATAATCTTTATTTACTTTAACATAAATTTCAAATTAATTCAGATGCATTAATAGTAATAATAATAAATACTTGGTATATCTTTAAGTGACAAACTTTTTCATCATCTACCTATTATATCTATTTCATCAATATTAAATACCACATTCTATAAAAATATAAATATGGCATAAAATTGTTACTTATAACAATATATTTCCTTCATTTTAACTTCGGAAAATTTTTAATCACTCATACTCACACAACAGTTGTTAGCAATTAAATTATTTTCGAATGACTAATATAATTTCTCTTTACTGACAACAATTTCATATTACAGTCGTCAGCAAATAAATACTGCACTTAATACTGTTTTGTTAAAAAAGTCATTTTGAATCATGTTCTTAGACAAGGATTTATTTTCAAAATAACTATACCATGAAGCACTTATTATAAACATATTTAAAATATACAACCTTTTATTAACCATCTCTCACAGACATTATTAACTTATAAAATATACAACATTTTATTAACTTCACGTCTCAAAGACATGAAGTTAATAAAAGGTTGTATATTTTAAATATGTTTATAAGGATTTATTTAATAGAACAGTATTAAGCATGAAAAATCATGTATAATAGAATTAGATTTTTTTGTGTTTGTGTGCATGAAGTGTATATACATGTATGATACAGGGTTCCCATGGGTCAGGGAAAACCGGAAAAGTCAGGGAATTTGAAACTACTGAGAAAAGTCAGGGAAAACTGTAAATATTGCTCAAAAAACTGGAAAAATGATGATATAAACCTGGAAAATGCTTTTTGAACATTCAATTTATATCACAAGTCATGTTACTATATCGTCTTTTATGTTGCAAGCTATGTTTTGTTTTATACCGTGAGCTATTTTTTATGTCACAAACCAAATTTTGTGACTGGAATTTTCTAAAAATAGACCTGGAAAAGTAAGGGAATTTTATTTTTGAAATTGAGTGGGAACCCTGATGATAGTGATTGCTATGAAACAGATTTTTGTGCATTTTGAGATTGATACACAGCAAGGTAACAGAACCCAGTGATTTTTTTTTTATGTGTGTGAAGTGAAGTGTGCGTATGTGCACAGTGGTGAATGTTGTAATATGGATTTTCCTGCATATTTTAGATTCATGCACTGCAAGGTAGCGGCAAACAGTGAAGGCTGTTTTTTTTTTTTTTTTTTTTTTTTTTTTTTTTTTTTTTTTCGTGTGCAAAAGAGTACATATGTGCATGACAGTAATTGTTACAGAACCGAGTTTTGTAAGTCATACACAATAAGGTAGCAATCCCAGTGGCAGAAAATTTTGAAGTTGTTTGTGACAGGCTTTTAAAATTTCATAATCTGTCTGCAAAATTTGCGTGTAATCAGGGGTGAAAATGGCTTACACTCAAAAAGACTGAAAGCTGATGGGGGGGGGGGGGGTTAACATCAGTGGTGGTCTTGTGCAACAATACACAAATACAATTTTACTACAAAACAATATAGTATAAACAATTGTATTCATTCAATTCATCTCATTCTATTAAATATTTTATAGCAATGTTTGATACAACACAATATAAATAATACAAGTTTTAGTTTTGATACAGCAATTTTTATAAGTGAATTGTTATCCGAAAGTTACAGACAAATTTTTTTCTCAGTGCAGACAAAAACTGTCCGCAAGCCGTTTTTCTGTGTCCATGACTATGTCGACGTGTTTCTGCCACTGGGGTAGCAATACAAGTGATATATATATATTTTTTAATTTTCTCGTGCATGTAGCTTACAAACATGCTTGAAAGTGATTGCTACAATAAAGATTTTCTCACACTTTTTAGATTTATAGAAAATATGGTAGCAGCACACAATTTTTTTTTTTTTTTAGTACAACAGGACTATTTCTTTCAATCTGGTATTTTTTATCGTTACCAATTTATAGTGTTCCACTTCGAAAATGCCTTCGAACTTCCTCCATAGTTTATCTTTTTTTTTTTTTTTGTTTATTTATTTTTTTTTTTTTTCATACGCGTGAAGCTTACATATATACACTCGTGATAATAATTGCTACGGAATCGAATATTGTAAATTTGAGATTTATACTCAGCCAAATACAATTAAATTTATTAGTACATTTAAGTACTATTGTAACTGGTGTTGTACAGTACCGTAGATACATGTAATAATGTATCAGTACAAAAGAAATAAATTACAAACAGTTATCTATATATATATATATATATATATATAAGAGTAAACTTACTAATCACCGACTCAACACAGTCGTGGCGATTCTATGGAAGATAAGAGTCGACAATTTTGGTAACCATGTTGGTTTTAGGACACTGACGCCCACTAAGACAGGATTTTGTGAAATATCTTTTCATTCCCTCCCCCCTGGGGGGGGCAGAAGGCAAAAACCCCTTTATAAGCATAACTCAACTCCAAATTGCTTCACTGTGAACAAATTGCAGAGGGAGAGACTAGACTTGAGTACAAAAAAAGTATTTTCTGCGATTTTGGATTTTTAAGAGGGGGGGGGGGGGGGAGGGGTAAAAACAATTTTCGGAGGCAAATTTAGAAAAATACGGATTTTCGAGTAAAACTCTACCAATAATAGCACAAAGATATAGAAAACCGCCAAGAACCTTGAGGATATTTCCAAAAATTCATTTTTTTTTTTTTTTTTCGATTTTGGGGGGGGAGTTACGAGGGGACAAATTCGAGCCACATTTTAGCGCTGAATTTGTCCGGGGAAATCTATAGGAGCTGAGGTCACAAGTTTTAGTGTGTGGCCTTATTTTCGTGTTTCCAACACCCATTATAATGAAATTTTGCATAAGGGGCAATACACTCATTTTCAAGTATAACTTTGCTTCAAATTATCTCAGCAAAATTGAATTTTATGCGTGGGTTGTTTATGCCTCCACAACACAAACAGTAAAGGGATTTTACGAAATTTCTCTCCCCCCCCCTTTTAAAGGAGGGGGAAGGCAAAACACGAATATAAGAGTAATTTTGCTCCAAATTATCTGAGGATAACGTTTTATTGATATGTCGATTAATTATGCGTAATCAAGACGCACACTATAAAGGGATTTTGTAAAATTCCACCTTATTCGCCTTGGGGGTGGGTTTAGGGAATCATGTTTCCATGCGAAACTCTGCTTCAAACTATCTTAGGCGATTTTTTATGTGCTGGCTGGTTATATGTTCCCAACATGCACTATACAGGGATTTTGTGAAAATTCCCCTCCCCCCCCCTTTCAGGATGAGGGGTGGGAGAAAAAACATGTTTTAAACGTCAACGTGAGTGCTTCGGAGTACCTGCATTTGGTCGCAAACAATGCTTACCTCCAACGAAACATGAGAAAAACATAAAAATAATTTTCCATAAAATAATTAAAAGCCAAAAGGATGAATTTAGAATTTTGTTCTCTGAATAAATCTCCACGTGAGCAGAGACCAATCAGAGTGAAGCACCAGGAGGTAGCTACCGAAGGTAGCGAGAACTTTAACTTGGATTTCGACTGATTTCAATGATTTTTATTATTAATATGGTATTTTGAGAATTAATTTCAATATAATGACCAGCGAAGCGGGCAAAGCCTGCTAGTTAATTATAAATTTACCATATTATTTATATTTAAAAATTGGCGATTACTTAGTGGCATGAGGATAATATGCAAGCACCTCAAAAAATACATTTGAAAAAAAAATATTCATATTAGGGATGCACCGGATAGCAGTTTTGGCTGAATATTCAGCCAACCGAATATCGAATATTTTTCAAACTGAATAGTAACTATTCGACCGAATACCGAGTATTCGGCTGGCTGATTTACTTATATTCAAGTGTCAATCAGCTAATTTTTTGTGAACTTTTTCAGCAATATCATTTACATTTAGTAATATTTCATTTTTTTAACACGTTAATCGCCACGATAATATCAGAAAAATTTTCACATGGGCCATGGTAACTTTATTAGACAATTTAGTTAAAAATGCGTCAGGCACATATGACTGACATGGCGATTAACGTGTTAATAATTACTCGGCGTATATCATATTCCTTTTAGGGTTATTTCCTAGTTAAAAATGCATCAGACACATATGACTGACATGGCGATTAACGTGTTAATTATGAAAAAAATATTACAAAAAACTACTATTCAGAAACTATGGTTTATATAAATGTAGAAAAATATTAGGAAATATTACCAAACATAAGTAGTGGTGTAATGCTGAATTCACAGTCAAAGAAAATTATTAACTGTCTGGCTTCTTAATAAACTTGCAAACTTTCTTAAGTAACAATATCTTGTTGCACCCACTCCAAAAAGAATAATTTGGTGTGTCACTCACACGACTTTCTCTTACCCTAAAATTTAATACTATAAATACAGGTTGGAGATTAAGAAGTAAGATAACAAGTACTGTTATGTAAACCTATGTTAAAAAATTCAAATTAGGCTTCGGAAGAGTTTTATTATGATAATTAGGCCCCCCTCAACCCCCTGTTTCATTAATGCACCTACATTTATATAGAATTTAATTCAGTTATTAAGAAATAATTCTGTTTTTAAAAAATAATTTATTAAAATTATTATTTAAACAAATTATCTTTTATGATAATGCAGACGATTCTCAATTTTTTTTTTTTTTTTTTTGGTTAAAAATGAAAAGAGTCGATAACTTTATTTTAAATTATCACAGATCGATGGTTCACGTTTTAAAGGTATTGGCGAGCTGTTTTGAAAGATATCCGTCATAAAAATTTACTCCCATCGAGCGGGGGACTTCCCCCCCCCCAGGGTGGGAGGCGAGGCTCCTACATACACAAAATTCTTTTCCCAGTTGACTATCTCTATTACAAAAAATACCTATTTGTTTCATTTTGTTTAGTGCAGTCTATAGATGTTAAACTCTACTTACCTGCAATTCCCCCCATACACGTAATGTATTTGAATACTTTCAAGTGTCCCTGTACACGAACCATTTGCTTCATCTCAACGAAAAGCTTACTGTAGCATCCCTATATGATACCCATTTAGAATACCGACTTTAGAATTTCTGCTATTATTTGTTCTTGAAATATGCTGGTAACAGACAGGCACACAGACCATTCGCTAAAAACATGATTTTCGTATTCAGGGGACCTCAGAACATGTAAATATAACAAAAACTCACATTCAAAAATTTGACCCTAAAACAATACTTTCTCGACCCTATGGGTAAGAGAAAGTAAAAAACAGAAACGCAGCATTTGAGAAAAATCAATTTAAAAGTGACAACGTACTGGATAACCTATATCAAAACTGTTGTAAATGTCTCTCACTCTCATGTGAATAAATTGTGAGATAGAGATGCGATACTCTTCGTGCATGTTGGGGCACTTCATATACATTTTTCAGTAACAAGTTAAAAACTGCTAATATATGACTTGTGTCATTTTTCTTGCCAGATTTGGATCCGACCTTTGTTTGATCTCTTGAAGTTTCCTAGATTGTAACTTGAATTGTAATCATGTGAATTATGTACGTTCTTTCTTAACTCAACTTAGAAAAGTATCGTTATACTGTTATTGATAAAGACAACTTTTGTTAGATATTATTAATTGTTATCATTAATGTAACTAATAATTTTCTTTAATGTTACTTGAAATTAGATGAAATAATTGTTTTCCTTTAAATATAAACTATATCTTAATTATAATAATAAAGCACCACAGAACTGGCGTTTTAAAGTAATCACTACAGAACTTTGGATAAACACCATAAAATTCAAAACTCGCAACAATTGTTTTGGGTCGAAATAACACACAACCCTTCGTCAGGCGAACAAAGTAGGCACGAATGTGGCAGTCAAAGCGGCAACGCACCTTATTACCAACGCGTAGCTGCTTTGTTCGCCTGACGAAGGGTCGTGTGTTATTTCAACCCGAAACAATAGTTGCAAGTTTATTGCATTTTATGGTGTTTATCCATAGTTCTGTAGTTATTATATTTCTTAATTACTCTGAAAATTTTAATTATAATTAAAAATCGCAAATTTTTTTTCAAATAATTAAAAATTTTTTAAAAATTGAATTTTTATACGTTCCAACTAGCTGAATAATTTAATATTCGGCTAGTCGAATAGTTTGATTCGACTAAACTGAATATTCGGTAGTATGGCCGAATATTCGGTGCATCCCTATCATATCTTTTCCTTTTCGATTTCATTACTTTAAGAAAGATGATCCTAATTCATAGCAGGAGTTTCAGAAAGCATGAGGCATTTGCACATCTGCGTGCAGTTCATAATTTTTTTTAAATGGAAATAAATTAAAGAAGTGCAGTTGGTAGTTGGCTCACTGTCAGATATTTATGAAATTTTAAATTTCAACATGGTTGGGTGTTACATAACGAAAATTGCATTGTGTAAATGGGGAGGGCCTGACGCCTGACACAGGGGGAAATTTACTTTTACCCACCTCTTGGCGATTTTTCTGGAATTCGCCTGGATGGCACCGTTCCGAATAGTAACCCTCACTGGCAGCATACAAAAGGGAGCTTTTCAGCGATATAACCAAACAAGAAAACACATGGAAGAAAAGCAATTTGATCAGAAGCAATACATATAAAAAAGAAAATCATCATTAAAAAAAAAAATACTGAATAAGTATGGAATTATAATTGTCACAAATAAAAAAAATTAAAACTCAAAATCACATATGTACGTGCTCAAAATTACCAATCGCAGGAATAAGTAATGTAATAGACATGTCTGTATGCTTCGTGTACAAGAAAAAATATTACTGAATTATTACTATCTCAAACAAAATTTTGAGCTCCAGTAATAGGTACTTGTGTACACTTTGAGTATATGAAATTGTACTCGAATTGTTCATGCTATCAGTAACTAACATTCATTTTGGATGAGGATTGTGGAAACACTTCATGTTAAAAGTAAATCACATTAACAATGTTCATGTTAATGAAGTTTGACTGTATTTACATACATATATAGTAAAGTATTTTTTTAAACGCAGCAATAACCAGAGTAATAGAAGATTTAATGCAGTTGAATACTACATTGATGAAAAATAATTACTTTTTACCAAATAAAATTATCCTTTGATGACTTAAGTTCAATTATAAGAGCAATTAAATTTACTAGCTCTAATAAATGTAATTTTTTAATTAATTCTTAAAACTTATCTCTATTCCTTCTTAATTCTCTTCATTACAATTTATGATACTCTACGACAAATCAAAACCGAACCAAAACAAAAGAAGTAAACGAGCAATATACATATTGCAACAATTTGGTATTCATATCCATACATTTTATATTTTCTTTAATATGGCTAATTTAAAGTATTAATGTTATTTAGCAACTTCTATGCAATAAAAGTGCAATATGTAAATTAAGATAACGATACATTCATAATCAACTAATGATCATTAAAAAAAAGTCTGTTTTCAATTTATTGTTTCTATTGAGACTGACAAACTTTAAATACATTTACTTCTTGCAGTCACTTTAAATACATTCTCTTCTTGCATTCCAATGAAAGAAAATTTGCATGCTTCATGCTTTAAAATAGGCTCAATGGCATTGTTAAAATGCAATAAAGACTGAACACACTCACACACAAAAAATTACATCTTATATTAAAAATATAAATACTTTAATATGTTAAATACAAGGAAAAAGTGTATCTAAAAAGGTTTGTAATTAAAAGTACTAATTTTAAATCTAAGAAAATAGTTTATTTTTAAGTTTGATTGCATCTATTCTTCTATAATTTGTACATCTAGGAACCCCCAAGCCCATTACATGAATAATGTTTTCCCTTTTCTAGAAGGAGAACATTATTGTTATTAAAATAATAAACGCATGCAATTTGTAAACAATTCGACAATAAACAAACAACACGGAGGTGCGATCCGAAGCCGATTACAGTTAATGTTCGCTATGAATCTTGGAAAATAGTTTTCTATTTTTTTATTGGTTAAAAAATGCGAAGAAGAAGTTAAAAGTAACTCCTCCTTCGCTGTTATGTCATTTCGAAGGGAGGGACTTACTGTCGTTTTACTGACGATATCATCTCGATTTCACTTATCGGACGAGAGGAATAAAGTACATATTCTTGCACACTTCGTTTTCTAGGTATCGTTTCCAGACAATAACGAAAGACGTCACTCTCGATCTCGAGATGATCTCGATGCGAATAAAGTAAGCCCCTAAATCCGCATCAACGAATACTGTTGCAGATTCCGAAAGTTCGATAATTTTTAATTCATTTTGCAAAAACTTTTTTGAGAAATCTAAAATAAATAATAATCTTAATAATAATAAAAATAGTCTTCTATAGTGTTTAAATAAATAAATAAACAAATAATAATAATAGAATGGAACAATCAATTTGAAGTGTTCCAAATAATAATAATAATAATAATAATAATAATAATAAGAGGGAAAAAATCCACCAAGGAATTCTATATAAGGAATATTTATCAATTGTTCTTGAAATCATTTTCAATATTTAATATTTAGCGTTTAAAATAATTTGTTTTTAAATATCTACCTTTTGAACTCGCACTAATAATTTTTCATTTAAATAAATTAAAACTTTCTTTTAATTACTTTCTTTCAATTATACAGACACACACACAAACATATATATATATATATATATATTCCATACATGTGCAATGCAATATTATAATAATTACTATATTTATATTTCTTGAAAATTATGAAATAAATACTCCCTGCTAATTAATTTGTATTACAATTTTCTTTCCTACAGCTCCACCAGTGACTGAGAGGTTCTGCCCTTAAAGTTGGATGATGGGAAGTGCTGGGTTCGGTCTCAGGTCACGCTTGTCGACCTAGCCATTCGGAGTTTTCCGTGTTTTTCTCAGAAACTCGCGAATGATATGGGCTAGTACCTCTTAGGCCCATGTCCCTAGTGCAGACAATTTACCTTAAACCGAATACCAACATTTAAAAGAGGTTTGGTTAAGTTATTAGGTCCCACCAGTAGCCGAGAGATTCTGCATTCAAAAATGGTAGCCGACAAGTGCAGGATTAGATCCCAGGAAGCACTTGTCGAACTAGCCGTTGAAAGTTTTACGTGGTTTTCTCCGAAAATCGCGTGAATACAGGTTAGGATCACTTAGAAAGTCTCCCTACACAGGGCATCCCCTTTAGGCTCAAATCCCTAGTACTAAGTCCCCAATAACTTTAAGCCAATATAGGAAAGTTGGATGAAGTATGGTTTAAGTCCATGTCATTTGTCTGCCTAGACGTTTTTTATCTTCTACGAAACTTGCATAAATATGGGCTAGGATCCCTTAGAAAGACCCAAGGAGGCAATCCACCCTGACATCCCACATATACATACATAACGTATGGTTTGTCTTGATTTTATTACAAGCTAATCGTTATTAATTAAAATGGTTAATTAGACATTAAAAGCAAGCTATTTTCACTAAGAGATGAAAAATATTAAAGTTTTTTTTTTTTAATTCTAAAAATCCTTTATTTATTTATTATTCTTTTTCATTTTTCTGAAATTTCTGAACAAACAACTCCCCCCCCCCCTCCCCTTACCTTGTTAAGAATTTCAGATTTTGTGCATGTATTATTGACCAATATATATAATTATAGTTCCCAATAACATGCAAATCTGATTATCTTATATATATATTATTTTGTAGATAGTTATCATTAGATGCCAATTATTTCAATTATTTTCTTTTTTCAATACTTAATACATATAGTATTATCTGTTTATCTATCTAAATAAAGAAACAAAACATGCAAGTCATTTAAAATTCTTTATTCATTAACAAATCAAATTTCATTTCTGAAATTGATAATGTAACATAATATGTCACAAATAATAAAGTTATGCTTGTTGTAAATTTTTTTCATATTCACATTTCTTAAGTCAAATATTCATAAAATGAGAATTTTTAAAGGCCTTCAAATACAAAAAAGAAACGACACAGGTCCAAAAAAATGGAAATATGCATTTTATACTAAATGAATAGCTACTTATAATACTGGAAATGAAAATTATTTGTTAAATATCAGTATTAAAGCTCTAAATTAAGTAGAAATAACTAACCTTAGGAGCAGAAAATAAACTTTGATTTTTCATCCCTAAAGCTTTATTTTTTGCGATAGTTGATCGAAAGCCGCTATTACATACATAAGCAATGCAATTCTTCGCCATTATCACTTTGTGGGCAATTTAAATTAATTAATATGAATTAAAACCTCAAATTTCCCGCATACTTCTCGTGTAAACGACGAGTCTAGTATGTTCGGAGCGCCCCCTACCACCCACTTTCTCTTTAGGTCCGTTTTTGAATGCTTACCGCTATTACCGTTGCCGCTCCTCTAATTATGTAACTTCATGTCCACACCCATAGAATAATAGAGGAAGAAGGAGCACAGCAATACTCAAATGCTTAGAAACTCCTAGTGAAACGCTTAGTAAATTGCCAGCGAAAGCAGCTCCTGCTGCTTATTACCTTAAAGTAGGGCACCCATCCTCGGCGCATTTATCGCTATTTGTTGTGGGTGCTGCCTCGCTGACTGACTGACGAAGGCTAAACTGGATCCGACGCTCCCTCGCGCGTGGATACAAGGCTTTAACAATTCTGAAAATAACAAAAGAATTCAAAAGACACAAATCTTCGTAGGACTTAACACAATTACCCACCAGACTCGCTGCGTACATAGGTCATTTCGCGGCTTATTTACATGGTTTTACTAGATACGAACGGTAAAAGTTTGTGTATTTATTTATTTATTTATTTATTTTCTATAGATTGTAAAATTATCGAATATATGTAATATTAGGATTCTGCGTAACGTAATTTTAAATAGTAACTCAAGCTGTAGCAAGAACTTGATTTCAGTCAAGTCAACGAGCGGTAGATTATCAAATTCATGAATATGGCGTACTGCTGTGTTCCATTTTGCAAATCGAATTCCAGAAAGAATAAGGACATATCGTTCCATGAATTTCCATCGGATAATGATGTAAAATCTGCTTGGTTAAAGGCAATTTCTCGAGAAGATTACAACCCGAATGATAAATCCAATTCGTCACGTGTTTGTAGATACATTTTAAAAATGAAGATTACATACAGAACCAAAAAAGACGACGGCTAAAGCCTAAATCTGTGCCTTCTGTTTTTCCAGGATATCCTTCGTATAAAGTACCTCCCGAGGATAAGCCTCGACGAATTTTGAAGCGGCAATTAGAGGAGCCTAATTCTAATGGATCTTCAAAGCGTAAACATGAAGCCACCCCATTTGTAGAAGTAGAAAGTACTGATGCAGAACTATTGTTAAATTTTGCTCATAAATCTGAACTAATTATGCCACCTGTAAATAATATTTTCAAAGATCAAGGAGCACAAACTAAAGTTGAAATGTCATCAATTTCCAAACTTTATATGGAAAACAGAAGACTGAAAAAACTTCTTTATTTAAAAAATAAAGAAATATCAAGTTTAAAGGAAAAAATGAAAAATATTCAAGATAGGTTAGACTATTATGAAAAAAATACATACTTTTCTATCATTGAAAAAATGCAAGTTTTAGAAGGTTTGGCAAATAATTCAATACTATTTTTGCTAAATCAGATAAAAAATTACAGAAATAAGACACCACGTTGGCCCGATAATATTCTTCGTGAGTGTATTATGTTGCATTCAGTATCTCCTAAAGATTACAGAATGTTGATTGATTGGAATATCATTCAATTACCATCCACAATGACAATAAATAGATATCTGGGCCCTGTAACAGGTGACACAGGTTTCACAGAATTAATTAGCAAAGACTTGAAGAAGAATCGAATAATTTAAAACCTGTTGAAAAATTTTGCTGATTGGTTATTGACGAAATGTCAGTAAAGCCTCAGTGTATATACGATGGTAAATTAGATATGTTTTTTGGTTCTGCCTTAAATGGAAATCCGAGTAATGAATTATATATTCAAGCAAATCGCCTTTTGTGTTTTGTATTGTATGGACTTTCAACAAAATATTGCATTCCATGTGGATACTATTTTACAAAACAACTTACAGGTCAACAGCTCTATGAAAAAACTCTACATATTTTACAACAAGTGGAAGAAAGTGGTTTTTCGGTAATAAGAATTGTGACTGACAATTCAAAAACTAAAGTTGCTATGTTTAAATTATTTGGTAACGGTGCATTGATGCCAAGTGTTCCACATCCATGTGATCAAAAACGAGAACTATTTTTCAGTTTTGATCAGAACCATATTATTAAGAATGTTAGATCATTATTTTTTTTAAATGACATGACAGATGGTCATGAATTAATTAGTGGAAAATTTGTCAAATTGTTGTATATGTTGCAGAAAGATGATAACATAAAAGCTGTTCGAAATTTAACTTTAAAACACATTGAACCATCCAATCTTGAGAAAATGAATGTTGGAAGAGCAGAGAAGTACTTATTTTTTCACCACCTGTAACAGCAGCTCTTGAATTTCTCAAGGAAAACTCAGAAAGACATCCCAAAGCAAAACCATTTAAAAGTGTATCTGCTACAAGCAAGTTCCTGAAATATTTTTATGAATGGTTTTCAATTCATGATGTATGCAACACAACCAAACACGTAAGTTCAAGGGATTCCAATAAAATGCATTTTTTTTCGGTGGATGATGAACGTTTACTATGGTTGTCTGACTTCCTACAATATCTATCGGATTTAAAGAGTGCATGCACAGCTCACAGTCCTCCGTTAAAATTTTTTAAGCAATGAAACTTATGAAGCGATTATTCTGACAACAAACTCTACAATTGCTTGTATTAGATACTTGCTTAATAATAATTTTTTTTATGTTCTTACACGATCTTTTAACAGTGATGCCACAGAATCACTTTTCTGCAATTTACGACAAATGAATGGTGGAAATGATATGTTGGATGTAAGCATCAATATTTTCGTTGGAAAAATTATTAAAGATAGGATTTATAAATTCATCTAAACACTCAAATGTTTGGCAGCATAAATATGAGTCTCTAACTCTGTGTAAAAATAAAGCAAAATCTACATCAGCAAGAAAGGTAATTGATTTACCCCTGGATATTGTTAACATACTTGATGAGCTTCAATGTGTAAATCAAATACCAATAACAAGTTTAAAATCAGGCAGTTTGGCATATGTTGCAGGTTATATAATTAAAACCATGGAGTTTGAAATTATGTGTTCAAGCTGCTTAGATAACCTTTCAACTGCAGAATCATCATCTCCTTTATTATCATTTATTTTATTTCAAGATAGAGGAGGTTTAAGGTATCCATCCTCAAATTTCGTGTACATTTTAAGTGTTATTCAAACTTTCATGGAACATGCAGTAAAGGTTTTACCTTTGACTAATGTTTCTAACAATCTTTATACATATATTATTCCAAATTTATTAAACAGTCCACTCTTTAAATGTGAAATAAAAGGACACCGAGAAAAAATTGTGAAACATATATTATATCTGGGAAGTTTTTGTCATTATTACTGAAAAATATTGCTAAAAGAGTTATAATTAGATCTAATCTTTTAAACAAGCCAAGATCAAGAAAAGTTTTAAAATTAACATAGAAGCATTAGTCAAAGGTAAAACCTATCCTAATTCATAGAGCCAAATTTTGTAAATAAAAATGAATGTTTAGTGTTATATATATATATATATATATATATATAGTAGATGATCTTTATAACTCAATTCTGTATAATGCAGTTCTCTATATAACGCACAGCTTCTCAGGCATAAAAAATGTGTTTTGTGGTTAAGAGTTACAGTTTGATTTATAATTAAATTTAGGTTTGCTTATGATTAATTATCCTGAGACTCTTGTAAATGTGTTTTTTCATTCAATCTCTTATGTATTTTTAATCAAGAATTCTTTTTTAGTGTTATTTACTAATCTATATTTTTCATATTTTAATCCAGTTTATCTAGAATTTATTTTTATTAGTATAATTTTCTATTTTTCTTATTATTTTAATCCAGATTTGCATTTTTTTTTCTTTTGATAATTATGTTAATGTCATTCTAATAATGTTATTTAATGTCATTCTTTAATAACATGTTTCAGTTAAAATATTTTTAAATGTCATTTTATTATTATTTATTTTCTTTTTTTGCTACTACATGTTTACAGTGAAACCTCATTAATGTAAAAACTCTTAATTAATGTGAATTATTTTTAGCATGAACATATATTTTATTCCCTTTGAGATTCATGTTAAAAAAGTTTGACTGTATAGTACATCAAATTGTAAGATTATGTATTTTTTATGACATGAATGTGTCAATTGTAAATTTTTAAAATGCATGCATGCCTTGCTGAACATTTTTTGGTCATCTAAATATTTTCTACGGAACATTCAAAATTATTCTGCTATGGGACACATTGTACGTAATACAGTAGAAGATCTTTATAATGCAATTCTCTATATAACACACAACTTCTCAGACATAAACAATGAATTTTGCAGCCAAGAAACACTTTGTAAAATCTGTAACTCTGTAGAAAAATAAGGTGATACATTTGTTTTTCTGTATCTCCTCAATTCAGAGCTTTTTAATGAAAAAATTCCTATCTTTACATTTATTTTATTATCTTTACAAAATTTTCATTTTTATGTCATTTAATTTTCTTGTATATATTAAGATAAGCTAGTTAATTTTCAATTTTTTCATTCCATTTTGTTATATATCAAACAGCTTTTATATTATCAATTTTCTGCAACATATATAGCAATTTGACAAATTTTCCACTGATTAATTTGTCATCATCTGCCATGCATTTTCCCAGAAATAATGATCTAACATTCTTACTAATATGATTCTGATCAAAACCAAAACTGAAAAACAGCTCGTGTCTGATAACATGGCTTTAAAAAACACTTGGCAACAACAAACCATTTTCAAATATTCTGAAAACAATAACATTAGATTTTGAATTATTAATCTAAATTCTTATTAATGCCAAACCACATTCTTCCACTTATTGTAAAATGTGTACAGTTTTTTCGTAGAGCTCTTCACATGTAAGTTGTTTTTTAAAGTAATATCGGCATGTAGTGCAATATTTTGTTGAAAGTCCATACAATACAAAACATGATTCACATGAATATATTATTCATTATTCGAATTTCCATTTAGTGCAAACCCAAAAAACACATCTAGTTTACCTAATTATATTGTAGATACACTGAGACTTGACTGACATTTCATAAATTATTTGATTCTTCAAGTCTTTGCTTAATTAAAACTTGAAACCTGTGTCACCAGTTATAGGGCCCAGATATCTGTTTAATACCATTATGCATGGTAATTGAATGATATTCTGATCAATCAACATTCTGTATGCTTTAGGGGGAAGTGCAACATAACACACTCACAAAGAATATTTTCTGGCCAACATGATATCTTATTACTATAATTTTTTATCTGATTTAACAAAAATAATACTGAGTTATTTGCCAAACCTTCATCTCCTAAAACTTACATTTTTCAATGTTTGAAAAGTATGCTTTTTTTTTTTTTCATGATATTCTAATCTACCTTGAATATTTCTCATTTTTTCTTTTAAACTTGATATCTCTTTATCTTTTGAATAAAGTAGTTTTTTCACTCTTCTGTTTTCCATAGACAGCTTGGAAATTAATGACATTTAAACTTTAGTTTATTGTGTTCCTTGATTTTTAAAAGTATTTACAGGTAGCATATTTAGTTCAGAGTTATGAGCAAAATTCAACAATAGCTCTGCATCTGTACTTTCTACTTCTACAAATAGTGTTTCTTCATGTTTACCTTTTGCTGATGCATTAGAATAAGGCTCCCGCAATTCGTCTAGGCTTATGCTTAGTAGGTACTTTATACAAATAATATCCTGGAAAAACAGAAGGCATAGATTTAGGCTTTAGCCGTAGTCTATTTTGGCTCTATATGTAATCATCATTTTTAAAATGTTCGCTATAAACACGTGACAAATTCGATTTATCGTTTGAATAATACTCTTTACGAGAAACAATTTTTAACCAAGCAAATTTCACATCACTATCTGAAGGAAATTTATGAAATGATATGTCCTAATTCTTTCTGGAATACGATTTGCAAAATGGAACACAGCAGTGTGTCATATTCACGAAGTTGTAATCTATCTCTTCATTGACTGAAATCAAGTTCTTGCAAGAGCTTGAGTTACTATTTAAAATAACGTTACGCAGAATCCTAATATTACATACATTCGATAATTTCACAATCTAGCGCCCACCAGCGGCCGAGCGGTTCTGCGCTCAAAGCTGGTAGATGGGAGGTGCCGGGTTCGATCCCAGGTCGCGCTCATCGACCTAGCCGTTCGGAGTTTTCCGTGGTTTCCTCCGAAACTTGCGTAAATACGGGCTAGGACCCCTTAGAAAGACCCCCACGGAGGGCATTCCCCCTCTTGGCCTAGGACACATCAGGAGTCAATCGGCCTTAAATCCTACAACCAACCAACCAACCACAATCTATCTTGGGGGGGGGGGAGTGCCTTCTGGTGGTCCCGACCCAGACCCTTAAGTGGGTAAGGAGACCGGGAGCCAGACTCGAGTGATACAGTTGTCGGAGGACTTCCACCTCCATGTGGAACCCCCTGGGATCAGGCTAAATAAGCCAGCTAACGGAGGCCTCAAGGACAACCATGATAATGCAAGATGTCAGATCTGAGGGACTGCAATTGACAGACTGGCCAGGTCGGTGTCCTAGCCGTTGCAGCTATCCTGGTGTCTCACCTTAACTATGTTGCAGGAGTTGAAAGGTTTCCTGGCATGGTGTATGGGGGAACTGTGGTTCAGAGCGACCACAGAAAAGAACCAGTGTTACACCTCAGCCACATTGCAGGAGTTGCAAGTCTCCTGCTTAGCATAAGGGTGAGCTGCGGCAGAAGTCTGTCGCAGTGCTACTTCGACTGTAGAAGTGCTCTCGGGTAGTGACTCGTTCGAGAAGGTTCAGCTGCATTTTTCGACTTGAGCGAGGGTCTCGTTTGGTATCCCGAGCATCCCAGACGAGGGGCATCTGTGCGTCAGCCACATTAGTATACACGATGTTCTTTTGCCAACTTTAGTATCAATCTCGCAATCTTCCAATTAGGATTAAGTATTATGAAAATACGCATTTAAACAATGATTACTATGAGAATTTCTATTATGATCGGCAATAACACAACACCATGCTGCGAAGTAGAAGTATTTTCTTCTTTCTAAAGGAGATTCAGTATTTTCTTGCAGTATGTCACTAATATTATCTTGAAAATCGTCTGGAAAACTCAAGGAATTTATTTTGCATATTGAGTATGAACCATGTTAAGTAATTACTTTTAATTTAAATAATCTCTGTATTTTATTTGTTTTCATCGAAAGATAAGTGATTTGTTTAAAGACTTATTATTTATAGAACATTTTCTGTAAATTCACATTAATTTTCTTTTTTAAAATCATATTTATATACATTTAGAATATTATAAACAATCTCTAAAAAAAGAATTAAACAGACTATTGTTACAAATATAATTTGATAAAAATCTATTTGTTTTTAAAGCCAAAAGATGTATGTGTTATGTTTTGAAAGTGGATTCTGGAAAAACATTTTTAGCAATTATCAAATTTACTTTTTTAGAAAATAGTTGTTAAATTAAATGTTAATAAATGAAATAATTGATACTATTATAAGATATTTATTTTACTTATTATTTAACTCAGATTTGCTGTTAAATAAAAAACTGATATAAAAAAAAAAATAGTTGTGTATCTATTTTTTTCTCTTTCAACTTTGCTGGATTAAAAAACATGTCAGGATTATATCATGAGTAACTGAATTTATTATTTATTCAGGAAATAAAAAAGCTTGTTTCAAAATTATTCTTTGCGAAATTGTATTTGAACGAAAATTTATGTTGTGTTAGACTACTATAATGTTAAATAACAGTGCTGTTTTTTTTCCAATTACACACTGGGGGTACAGTCAGCTGCAAAATTATTCGAGCACTAGCAATAATCCCTGTCTAAAAAAAGTACACTTAATACTGCTTTGTTAAATAAATCCTTATCGAGTCATGTTCTTAGTCAGTCTAAGAACATGATTCGACAAGGATTTATTTAACAAAACAGTCTTAAGTGTACTTTTTTAATATAGGAATTATTGGCTAGTGCTCGAAACATTATGCTGCCGACTGTATGTGTGTGTATATATATATCAGTGGCGTGTTCTCTTGGTATGCTAGGCATGTAAAAATACAATGAAAGGAAATTTCTTTTGTTACATTATTGCTATATAAGTTTGAATGCTTTTTTTCTTACTATCATTGTTGCATCCCTCCCGCTTAGTTTAGGATCTGCGCTTAAATTTTATGAAACTATATCACATTGATGAGTAGTGTTCTTTCAAAACTGGCTTCAAAGCATGCAAAGATTCAAATATCAAGCTACGCCACTTGTATATATATATATGTGTGTGTGTGTGTGTGTGTGTGTGTATAAGTTCGGATTCTATATAGTCCTTAAAAAAACCTTCTACAAACTCTTAAAATGACTCGAAGAAAGGGGCAATCTGACTGATGTGCAGCCTTAACAGCCCTCTTCACTTACCGTCGCCGGAAGCCCGAGCCAATGTTATTCTATGGGGAAATTTTCTTTACAAATAACTTATTAACAAATACATATTTTTAAATTCTGTTTTCACATTCAAAAAATCTCCAACTGTTAAATTAACGCACCTTTTTTAAAAATGTATTTTTTTTTTATGTTTTATTTTGAAATTTCAAAATAAAAACTATTCACATATTAAAAATTCATATTTTGCAGCTTCAAAATAAAATATAAAAAATAATTTTTTTATAAAAAGTCCATCAATTTAACAGCTGGGAATTTTCAGAATTTCAAAATATTATTAGTTAATAAGTTATTTGTAAAGAAAAATTTCCCGTAGAATAACATTAGCTTCTGCTTCCGGCGGCGGTGAGTGAAAATGGTCCTTAAGAGTATACAATATGTAATCCTGCATACATTTTATGGGAGAATTTATTTCCACAATTACTTATTACCTAATGTATTTTTAAAATTTTGTTTTCCTATTCAGAAAATTCATAACTGTTTAATTAGTATCAATTAAAAAAAATATATATTTTTTTTTAGTTCAAAGATGCAAATTTTCACTAAGTGCATTTGTCTCAATTTTTAGCTGCGAAATACAGAAATCAGTTTTTGAAAAATTAGTAGAAATTTAATGATTATGAATTTTCTAAATGCATAAACTTAAAAAGTAAATGTGTGTAGAAACATCATTTGAAAAAATATTTTCAAATAAACATATATCGTACACAATTATTAAGAAAGTTCATCAACCCTTTTATCTAAGAATATATTTTTTTATCAATCTATATATTTTAGTGACAAAGATATTGAGGCGTGGCTAAGGATGTGATTAATTTCAAATGTTTAAGAAAGAAGTTTGCAACATCACAAACTATTGATTTAGTTTTAAATTTTAGACAAAAAAAAGAAACATAAAAAATATCTCATAATGGGTAAGGAGGAAAAACAGTATGTGAGATATTTCTGGGTTCGAGGTTGAGTTTAAAGTCCCACTAGTACTACACAATTGGGGATTAGCAACTGTCCGGGATGCATCCTTCAGGATGGTCATGAGATACTTCTATGAAGTCCAATAAAGGACGATTCCATAAAAATATCTCACAATGTGTTTAATATGTAAATTATTTTAGTCTTTTGTTCTTACTGTATTTCACCTCTTATGTACACATTAGGCAAGAGGCGAAATACAGTATGTTAGATACTTCTGTTTGAATTTAACGTCCCATTACTACTGCATAATGTAGGATTGGTAATGGTCTGGGATGCATCCCTGAGGATGATCATGAAATATTTCTTTGAAGTCCAATAAAACAAAAGACAGTGTTTCACTGTCAATAATGTGTATACTAGCGGGTCAGTATTTTCAAATGAATCACTAACAGTAACTTTTCGTTTTAAGAAAATAAATTAAAAAAAAATAATTTCTGATCGGGTAAAAAGTCACCCCGGGTCCCCACTGCCTTTGGCAGCGCAGTCCCGTGCACACAAGTTAAGGGACACACGCGCTGCGCGCGTGTATTCCTTCCCTGACCTTCATGCCCCCGAAAAAGAAAAAAATCATTTCTGATTGGGTAAAAACTCATACCGGGTCCCCACTGCCTTTGGCATCGCAGAACCATGCACGCTTTGTGCTCACATGTGAAGGTATACGCACGCTGCGCGCACATATTCCTTCTCAAATCAAATTTTTATTCTTAAGAAAATAAAATTAAAAAAATCATTTCTCATCGGTTAAAAAGTCAGACCGGATCCCCACTGCCTTCGACAGCACAGTCCTGTGCGCGCACAAGTTAAGGGATACACGCGCAACGCGCGCATATTCCTTCCCTGACCCTTTGTGCCACCTAAAAAAAATTCTGATTGGGTAAATCTGGTTTGAAACTACCACACGATTTCCATTACCCATTAATACCTGTTTTATATGCATTTTTGGGAGGTAATGCGTAGAAAACATAAAAATGACGTAAAGAAGAAGAAACCTAAAATTTTTCCGGTAAGAGAAACTTTATACACATATAAAACGAAGTTTACATATAGCAAAGTAAAAAATAAGAGAAAAAAAATGGAAGTGATTTTTTGAAACACAAATTTTAGAGATCTGAAGATGACCTACCTAAGTAGGATGTCTGTTAATTTTCCTTTAATAACCACGTAATACACGAGAAAGAAATGGATTTATATAACAATTTTCAAGAAAATCGTTAGAGCCTTTTTTGAGATAACAACTTTTACAAAAAAATCGATTATTGATCAGAAAACAATAATTACATACAAAAGGATAATTAAAAGGGAGTTAATATGGCGAGTTTGAAAAAAATCTGTACAGTCGTTTTAAAGGAACGTGCTTGCGACACCTGAAATTGAGCTATTTATACAAGACGCCTGTCAAATTTCCTGAGCTAACCTTTGCTATCCGGTGACGATAAGTAGAGAGTCCTCTTAAGAGTACAAAATACCTAATCCTGCAGAAATTAAAAGTCAATATTATTTTATGGGAAAACTTATTTCCACAATTACTCATTAAGTAATGTATTTTTGAAATCCCTTTTTCTTATTCAGAAAATTCATAACTATTAATTAGTATCAATTAAAAGAAAATGGATGATTTTAAATTTATATATTTAGTTCAAAGATGTAGATTTTTCACTAAGTGCATTTTTCTCAATCTTTAGCTACAAAATGAAATACAAAAGTCAATTTTTGGAAAATGAGTACTAATTTAATGATTATGAATTTTTTTAAAGTGTAAACTTAATTAAAAAAAATCAATTGTTCATTTAAATCCATTTGCAAAATTAAGTCTCCAGATAATTTACATACTTTTCTCATGGAATTTGCCTACAAGTGTTAATTTATCGCATTTTTCTATCTCATTAACACTTTTACAAATTATCCAATGATTCAAAACTATTAATTAAACCACACTGAACAACTGTGAGCTAAACCGTCAGTAAATCACTGAAATATATATACAAATATTTCAAAAGAAAACCCATTCTAATTCACTTTCTACACCTGTGGTAGGTATAGCCTTTCTCCTGAATGGATGATTTAATGCCTTGTGGGACTCTGTTTCGGATAAAATGCAGGGTTTGAGAGCGCTCTACACTCTAATATGATAGATCTTCAGTAGGTATTTCAAGAGATTTCTCTAAACCTTTTCTTTTTTTCTTTGGGAAAATCTTTCGAAACTTTCTTCACACCTCCTAGCTTCTTTCCTTTTAGTAGCAATACTGTCAGGTTACTAAGCTTGCTTGGAAAATTAATTATTTCTGTAAACATGAAAGCTTCCGACGACATTGATTGCTTATTTCACCATTGTTGCTTACTTCCCTTGTTCAGTACAATTCTTTTGAACATCCATCAGACTTCTGCTTTTACATTTCTCAGGGTCTGTACTCATCCACTTTCCACACTTTTTTTTTTCTGCTACTGCTTTATTCATCTTACAGTACGTATTTTTCGTCAATAATAATATTATTGCCAATTTTTCAGTTGATCTTCCATGGATAAAATTTACAAATCTCTTCCAAAAGGGGCATAACAGCGAGGACTTTTAGCATGGGCTGGCCCCCCTGAATCCCCTCACGTCGCTTTCTTGCTGTCCTCAATCCAAGAGATAGCGTCCCCTCTAATTTTGATCTTCGCCCGTACGTTAATATTGCTGATTAATTACATTTTCGATGTTGTCCACTTAATTAAAGATTCGAAGGAGCCATTACGGGGACAGTGCAGGCCCGTAGCTAGACTTTGTTTCTAGGACGGGCAAACGTTTTTCTAGGGGGGGGGGGGGGGCAAAACATTTTTTTTTTTTTTTAATTTTTCGATATTTTAACATTTCCTAACCCCCTAGAAAGTTTTGGGCTATAAATTTTAGACAAGATTCTTTAGTTACAAAATAAAATCTTATATTCATTTTCTTCTTCTTTTTTTTTTTTTTTTTTTTTTGTTTTGAATGCATCCTCTGATAAAAAATAACAGGAATTAACGAATTTTAATTTTTTTGCCACCAGTGTTTTCTTACAAAAATTTCTATTTCTTATTACAAAAATAATCCTAAAAATGTGATAAAAATTCCTATTAAAAGATACTGGTGGCAGAAAAATCCTCCCTGAATTAATTAATATATTTTGTACGGCATAAACACTCCCGACCTTTTTTATACGCAATATTTATTAATATACGATTTAGAATTATTTTTGCGTTAAAATTTGCATTAATTTTTTTTTTAAATATAAAAAAAACGCATATAATATAAAAACGCATAATAAAAGGAGAATATACACTGCCAGTATAAGAGTTTGAGCACTTTGGATGTCACACAATTACTTGTTTGTGTGGGTTAAGGGCCAATTGACTACACTAGGGTTCTAGCTCGTATCAACGCAATTTCTGGAGAAAATCATGGAAAACTCAAAAGATCTAATCGAATGAGCCCGACATGGAATCGAACACAGAACCTTGAGTCTTTCAGCTCTGAGAGCAAAGATTTAGGCTCTAAATAACAGTGTGTTTAAATAACAGCTGTATTTTTAATTGCTTTTTATAGAGAAAAACACAAATTTCTATCTTTACTTGTAAAGCAGGCTATTGCATTTATAGATTTGAAGATATTTAAATTTGATTAAGAAATTAGTAGGATTTATAAGATTTCATAATAGCAACGAAAGAGAAGAAAGAAGAATATATTTTAAAAAAAGTTAAACCGTAACATATTCTATCATTTTTAATTTTTAAATAATGTGTGAAATTTCATTTAAATAGGTAGAAAAAAAGTACATGTGAAAATAATTTTACATTTTAAATTAATTAATAAAGATTATTATTATTATTACTTCAATTACCCTACTACGTAGGTAAAGGAAGTATTGTATTCGGTCCAAAAATTCGATATCGAGTTTTCACCTGATTTACACGTTTTAAAGTCTCATGAGTCCAAATAAGTAGTTTTGGCAATTGGTCAGTGTGTATGTATGTGTGTGTGTGGGGAATCTTCTGACTATGATATCTCCGAAACTAATAAAGATAGAACTACGAAACTTCAGAATTGAGACAGGTCTGGTGTACAGATGAAGTTTCTAAATTTTATTAAAAATTGGAAAACCGGAAGTGGGTCATCGGAAAAAGGAAATGGGACCGTAAGTCCGTATCTCAAAAACGGCTCAAACGATTTTCTTGAAAGTTGCTATATAAACACTCTGTTAGATGCCCTTTCGAATGATATAGGTTAGTTCAGAAAAACTGATAGGCGTCCTGTATAAATAGCTCAATTTCAGGTTTCGCAAGAAAGAAAGGGCTGTACGGATTTTTTTCAAACTCGCCGTAATAACTCTCTTTTAAATATCCTTTTGTACCTAATTATTGTTTTACGGTCAATAATTGAGAATACCAAGTTTTGGTAAAAGTTGGTATCTCAAAAACGGCTCTAATGATTGTTTTGAAAATTGTTTCATTAATCCATTTTATACACCCTCTCTCATAACTCGCTATGTAAACTTGGTTTTATATGTCTTTATATGTGTATCACGTTTCTCTTACTGGAAAATTCCAAAAAATGCATATAATGCGTGTAATAGTGAGCAGGGGTGATTGTGACTCAAAGGTAAAAACCCTGAAAATTAGAACCTCAAATTAGAAAAGACCCAAAATATCAAATAATACTCAAACTATTTAGGCCAGAAGCCCTCAGTCCTTTTACATTTCATTCACATATCATCTGGATAACAAATGAACAACCAATGAAAGCAAAAAATAACATTATAGGAAATATGAAAATACAGAAGGGTTCAAGTAAAACCCTGAAATCAGGGGTAAACCCTGAACACAAACATCCCTGAGTGAGTAATGAAAGTCGTGTGGTGGTTTCAAACCAGACTTTTTTTTTTTTTTTTTTTTTTTTTTTTTTTTCAGTGGGTTAAAGCCGATTGATTGCATAAAGGTCTTAGTCCGCATTTACATAAGTTTTGGAATTAAAAAAAAAAAAAAAAAAAAAAAAAAAAAACGAAAAACTGCAGATGGATAAGTCGACGAGTCGATCCTGACACCCCCTCTTCCAACTTTAAAAGCAGAACCTTGTGCTCTGAAGAATAACGTATTTTTAGTATCTGTTTATACAGAAAATTACAATTTTTTTGTTTTTATTTGTAAAGCTGGCTAATGTTTTATTGACTTTTAAGATATTTAAATTAGATAAAGAAATTACTAGGATTTTAGTTTCAATAATAATAATATAAAAAGTGGGGAAGAGTGATAAACAGAAAAGAAATATTATTATTTTTTTAAATGAATAAAAGAAAATAACACATTCTATTATTTTTAACTTATTAAAAAAAATGTTAAATATCATTCAAAATATAAAAAAATAAAATGTATATGTAGAAATATTTGTATTTTGCCTAAATTATAAATGCTGTATCTTTACATTATATATATATATATATATATATATATATAACTAAAATATGTAAGAAAATAACACACAACATCATTTTAAATTTATAAACAATGTGAAATTTCATTAAAAATATAAAATAATAATAATAAAAAAAAAATATGTTTTTAATATATTAATTAAGTTAATAAATAACCTACGTTTCTATTTTTAAATATTAAATCCTTTTATCTGAATCACATGCTACGCTAAATGAAATGTTCTTTAAAGATTATATTAAAAAGTAATTTTTTTGGCTCTAATAAAGAGTAAATGTGTAATGTTAGTCCATAGATAAACGTTGCCTCTTCATTGTTTATTTATAAAGCAAGCAGTTTTGTTATTTTAGAGAATTTTCGAGCTATTTAAATAAATGTAATAAATAAATTAGATTGATTTATGATTTAATAATAGAACTAATAGAAAAATAAATTACTTAAAATTCATATACCGTCATTTTAAATTTATAGAAAATATTGTAAGACTCATTTAAAATATAAAAAAATGAAAAATATCACCAATTTTATTTTAACATTTTAATTAAATTTTTAAATAATCTAAAATAAAACATTAAAAAGTGAAAGATAAATGCAGGAAATACTTATAATTTAAATTAATTACTAAGCTAAAAGTTCTATAACAATAAATAATATTAAAAATATCTGGTTAAAAAATCTGTCTTGTAAAAATTTTCACATACATAATCGCTCTTTCTTGGAGAACTCTTGAAAGAAGCTTGCGTAAAAGTAAGTGTAAACAATATGTAAGAAAATAGAAAACTCAATCATTCCGAATACTTTCAACTGACCCCCCCCCCCCTTTCTTTTTTTCCTTGAATGTTGAATGTCGTAAATAACTTTCTTATCAGGAGAACGGGCTGCTGGAGGCGGGTTGTAAAGTCATTATTACAGACCCTTTATTTTATTTAGAATGATAAAGGCATTTCAAAGGCTAATGTGATCACTATCCTATGTGATGTAGCCTAGTGGCATCCGGCTTCCGGATGCATTATTGTTGGAATAACTTCAAAGCAAAGCATGGAAAATTCCCAAAGATATCTGACTCTGACCCCTCAATTATCTCAGCGGGGGAGGAGTTCCAACGCCTTCGAACAGCTTTGAACCTGCCTGACCACATGAAAGAGATTTGAATAATACCGACACTTCCAATCCAACCTCAGATGGGACGGCTCGGCACCCAGTTTTCTGTTACTCAATCAGTAGGACACAGGACTTGAGGAACCGGTCACTGCACGGTAGTTTTGTTTACATTCATGTAAAAGTTTCAAAGTATGGAGACGTATTAGATCAGAAAGAAAACAAATCGAATGAAAAGAATTGTGTACAATTCTTTCATTTTTCAGGGAGTTGTCAATTGGGATCCTCTGCCAGGATAGGATAAGAATATCAACATTTGTTGTAGAGTTAATATGAGAAGATTTTAAAATGTTGAAAAACATTTAACCTTATTTATAACATTCAAAAGTTATTATAAAAAAAAGAAAGAATTTTTATCCATATGTGCAGTTATTCTTTACATCTTATTTATTTTATTTCTTATAACTTAAACTGGGTGAAATTGGCTCTTTTGTTATTTAAAAAACATTTTACATTTTTAATATTTTACTTGAACTGTTTTCAAAATTAGTTAAAACTGTCGCATAAAATAAAAATAACGAAAGATGATTCTGTAATGAAGCATACTAAGGAAGTAAAGAACCTATTTACATATATTATACGCATAAAAGTTAAATAAAGTTTTAATGTCAAAGCTTTGAATATATAAACCCAATAATCAATTCAACAAATTACTCATGGAAAATCGGCATTACTTTCAACAAGAGCAGAAATCATAGCTATAACATTCTTATAATTTTTAGTTATATCGAATAAAACGCTATCGTGTTCACTCACACAGAAAATGGTTGTGGTACGTTACGCTTATTTTTATGTAATTTTTGAAAAGGCAACCAGTGCTTCAATGGCCGTTGTTAGAGAATGTTGGCATGATTTCGCCAAGTATTTTAGTCCCTAGGAAACAACCAGCTGAGCAAATATTTTATCTAACTGATGATGTAAATTAGCGACAAGAAGGCACATGAGTTATATTTTGATGTAAGATTAAAAGCGACGGAATTAATTATTTTCTGGTTTCACAAAACAAAAGGATAAAAATAAGTCAAAACATATCCTTTCCAGCGTGAAAAGAATTTTCATTACGTTAGGATTGCTAAGTGAATACTGGGAACAGATCAAAGGTTTTGTTTCAGTTACACTGAAAAAGATATGAAAGGGAAGACATAAAAATTAGAAAAGTTATATTGTAAATTTATTATTTATAGGTTAAAAAAAGTTATGTCGTTATATTTTAAATAATTGTTTAAGATCAAATAATTTAATTTATAATTTTATTTATTTAGAGAGTTTTCCTATCTTTTAAAGAGAAAAAATAAATTTTATAACATGTGATAATCTACATCACACCCTGGTTATACGTTATTTTGTATAAAGTTAAACAAATTTTCAAACTTATTTTAAGCACAGAAATAATTTTAAACTGTAATTATTTACAGATGAATACGATTTTTCGAACATATTCAAAAATATTAAGTACAGAAAAATTCATTCTCAAAGATAAACCGGCAGTGAAAGTCTCGAACATGAGATATAAGTGAAAAAGAGATTAACTTTTTGTGTTCATGAGTTCATTATGAGTTTTTGTCTTTTATTCATTCATATGTTTTGTTACATTATCACATGCATAATCAGTTTTTTTTTTTTTTTTTTTTTTTTTTTTTTTTTTTAATCTTACAACTATGTTTTAATAAGTGATATTTTATATATATATATATATTTTAATTTCGTGTTCAAATAAAAATAATAATCTTTACTTTAAAAAATATCTGTCCTCTAAAGTATTTTTCTATTTAAAAAATTTAAAATTAATATGTATATGTATCAAGAGGAGTAGAAACGTGCACCGGTACGAGCCAGAGACCCGAGTCCGACTCGGCCTTCGAATCTATTTTTTTCCATTTGGTCTCGGACCAGGACAGGCTCAGACTTTTTTTTTTTTTGTATATACTCGCGCCTGGATTAAATTTTCCCCGGGCCGTGTCACCCGGGAAATGTTTTTCACCTCCATTCGTTAATTAACAAAGATTGTAAATAATAAAGCGTTTCTTTAATCATTTATTTCACACAATTTTATATGCTATTAGGTTACACGAAATCTTGTTTTGCTAAAAAGTGTTCATAACTTCAAAATGATTGTCTCTTTCTTCGCGCTCTGATTTTCGTAAATATTTTTAGCATGTCTCAAAAGGGATGTGTGTTATTGAAGGTCACAATTACAAGTTCCCTATTTAAAGTGGCATAAACATTGTTACTAGTTTGAACACATGAACAAACAAAAGAAATTAAATATATCACGGTTTATGAGACTTTATGTCCTATGTTCCAGAGAATCTAAGGACTATGAGTAATTATTTTTTCTCTGCTGTCTAGAGTAATGAAATCAACATCATTTTCCAGATGCGTAAATGCAGTTTTTCCCCTTTTATTTTATTTATTTATTTATTTATTTTGAAAATAGTTGGATTAGTATTAATATTCCGTTGACAGGGTTACACAAAAAGATTCGAATGCATTACAGGATATAAACGGAAATTGATGAAAACAGACTTCAGTAGTACAAACCATTTTTAATACTTACCTATATTTAACGTACACAAACATCAAACCGTCTAATTATATATATATATTAAAAACAAAAACTATTTTATTTACGAGAAAAAACTTTAGTTAAAATACATTTAAAAACAAAATATACATTTAAAAACATTTAAAATTTAGACGTTTCGAAACTCGTCATGAAGCATGCGCACTGGCTCCTCAATATTCGGTACTTCTATAAATTCCTTGTGTATTCAAGTAATGTTTGCAAATTATGTTGTAGTGATACTGATGAGGAAAGCTGGACGGGTTTCGAAACGTCTAAATTTTAAATGATTTTAAATGCATATTTTGTTTTTAAATGTACTTTAACTAAAGTTTTTTCTCGTAAATAAAATAGTTTTTGTTTTCAATACTTACCTATATTGTTTCATAATTATTTACACTTTCAGTTTCACTCTGTCTCTGTGTGTAGCCTTTTCTCAGTCTGCAATAATATATTTCTGTTTACATGTGATTGTCAGTCTTCTAAGTGAGCCCAAATTTGGTTAACTGATTTTTTCCAGGCCGGGCCGAACCATAGATTAAAAAATAAATAAATAAACGAGACGGATCGATCTCGGTCCGAAATTTTGATTGTTATACCGGACCGGACCGTGTAAGGAAAGCTTTCTGTTCGTGCAAACCTCTTTAAAGAAGTGTGAAAATGACCCTCCCTGTCTATGTCCAGAATTGTATATATGCAAAATATCCACTTTAAGTGCGCAAAATGTCTTTTGGTTGTGTTTCATTTTCCAGAATTCTGGTTTCATCAATTAAACAGACAGCGTCTGGTTCAGTTGTGATGTGGCACTATTGTATGAAGAACACAAATTTCACCGAAATCAATTAATCACTTTCCACTAAAGGCACGGAAAACCTTAACAAAACAAAGAAAGCCAAGCTGCAAACATCAAGATAATTTCCGCCCGGTCTATGCGGATGGAAAGAATTTCAAGGGAAAAAGGGGACTTTTTAAAAATGATGTTTTATTTCTGAAATTTCAGTTGAGATTGAAGATAATGGGGGAGTGGGGGGACATAAGTTTTTATTTACAGACTCAGACTTAAAAACAATTATCCTTCTTCTTTTTTTTTTTTTTTTTTTTTTTTTAATTGACAGTCTGATAAGCCATATGTTAGGGCGGGCAGATTTTTCTCCAGGTCGGGCACTGCCCGTACTGGCCCCCCTCTAGCTACGGGCCTGGGACAGTGCCCCTATTTCCATGGGCCCCGCCCCCTCACGTCAAATTTTTTGTTTCTTATATCATCAGCCAGCCAGCGTCGTCTCCGAACTCCAGTGAAACACGAGCGCCTCGTTAGCGTCATTAAACCGCTGCCACAAATGCAAAGCAAAACCTCTCTTATTCAAAAACACTTCGCAAGTTACAGAAATCTACCTCTCTCGTGCCAAAACCGATTCTCGACCCCATGAAACTGACCTTGAATGACGAAAGGGTCAAAGTACTCCTCCCCTCTTTTCACGTATTGCTGATGGTAGAGTGATAGAAAATAATATCACTTAAAAGTTGTATTTCAAAGGTGTATTTGAGGTTTTATCCTTTTCCTTTTTCGCATGACATAATTTTACTTCACTCTAATCCTAGGAATTATTTTTCCCGAGCCAAAATAATTTAACTATAGTTTTGATAAAAAAAAAAAAAAAAGCTTATTTATTTATTACTATTTTATTTATTTAACTAGCTAAAACTTTAAAAAAAAACTGTTAAGGAAAATCCTTAACAATGACATATAACTGCACGAAACTTGATATGTGACATAACTATTATAAAAACGAAATTTTTCAGTCTGTTATTCATAGACGATAAAACAGTCTTTCTTTGGATATTTAGAGTGTTAGATTTCACTAAGATTAAAATGATTTGCATCCATCCTATTAAATAATTTTAATAAATAATAGTTTTAATAAATTATTCACACTTACTGAATTTGTGCAAGAAAATATAGGAGAAAGTCTTGTAGTGGCCACAACATACTATAATTTTCATAGGAATTTCGGGGCCGCGGTAGCCCAGTCGAGAGAGCTCCGATCTCGTAATTGGAAGATTGCGGGTTCGTTTCTCGAACCGGCCGAAGACCGTCGTGTACACTAATGGCGGCTGGTGCACGTAACATCTTTCGTCGCCGCAGTGTCCTTCATGTTCTCATCAAAAATTATACCTCTGAGGGTCACCGAAGCGGGAGAGCCATCCCTTCCGTGGAGGATCAAAATTGTGATGACATGTCTCAGAACCAAATCTAAGGGTGTGTCCCAGACCGTCGCCAATTGCCCATCTGCGCAGCACTTGTGCGACGTAAAACCCAACCATCCATCATTGGAATGAGGTTTATCCGGGTGACGTAGCAATCACGTGATGGTGGTATTTAACTCTAACCTCGTGGATTGTTTCCTCTTGATCTAAGCAGTGAGCGCCATTATTTTTATTAATTTTTTTTCATTATTTTTTGTTTATATTTCTCCCCTTTTTCTCAGCAGTGAATTTTTAAGATTATGGTTTATTATATCCTTGATCGGCCGTTACCTGCATATGATTTTTCCCATGGAAATATCCAAGAATACATTCTCTTAAAGTTAATTCACAGAATGAAGGAAACGGAAGTTCTGCTGCTTTACAAGAAAGTATTAATGGGTGTAAGCTTTTCAAAGCAGGATCTATATTAATAAAATCAGACTTTTGTCTGTAAATTTGTCAGAATCGAAAAATTTTGCGATATCTTCACGTTTCACACCCCATGAAAGCTGAAAATGACTTCAGAAAATTTTGCCTGTGTGTGTGTGTGTGTGTGTCATCGTGTCCGTATGTCGCTTTTTTTGTCCGGGCATCACTTGAGAACGACTGGGCGGAATTCAACGGCGCTTGGCAGGAATTTAGGTCTTCACCCAACTTAAAATTATATCTATCAACTTTTCAGAAATTCCCCCCTATTCCCGCCTGGGGTGTAAAAGACTAAAACACGTTTGTCCGGGCACCATTCGAGAACGGCTGGACGGAATTCATCGGCGCTTGGCAGAAACTTAGGTCTTCACCCAACTTAAAATTATATCTATAGAAATTTTCAAAATTTTGATTAGTGTTTAAATTGTGGGTAAAAACGCCTACGCATGCGCCATAAATATTTTTTCACTAAAACGCTTTGAATGGAAAAATAAAATATAAAAATAAATTTCCAAGTCAAAGACTTTTTTATTCACGTGATTCGCACTACAAATTATGAAAAGATTGAAATGAAATGTTGCCATCTAAGTTTCATACTTTAGTTAATTTTAAAAAATCTAATTGTCGTATCGAAAAACTGTTTACACCCTAAGATTCAGAAAAACCACTTTCATTTGGTACTAAATTTGTAACGATAGGTCTGATACTTCTAATTTATTTTTCTTTTTTTACGTTTTTCCGTTGCCACTTAAATTTCATACTTTAGTTATTTTTTTAAAAATCTAATTGTCGCATCGAAAAACTGTTTGCACCCCTGGATTCAGAAAAATCGCCCCTTTCATTTCATATCAGATTTATAAATATAGAGCATTTCCTCGTGACGTCATGTGGTTAGCAAAAAAGCGCGCTCGACTTTCCCGCGTCCCGCCCACCACTGATTTTCCGTTGGTAGTAATCAAGTAATCGCCATCGCTATGCTTTTCCCAAGCCTTTTTGCCAACCACTCATAAAAGTTGAGATGTTTGTTTACAAACAAGGAACTGCCCTATAGGTCTGATATTTCTAATTTATTTTACCCTTTTTCACCCAGATTCGGTAAAAGGTTTTATATTTATATATAGGCATTTATATATTTTTTTATTTTCCAGAAATAAAATGAAATATTTTAAATTTCACGTGAATAATAAAAATTAGAGAGAAAAATACCAACAAAAGTTGGTGATTTTTTTTTAAATGAGGTATTTGCACGTGGATAAATATTTTCATGGAGATATTTGGCATTAATTTAATATTTTTATTTAATTAAGCAGTACTTTTCTTTCCTGCAGTAAAACAAAATTTTTTGTTGTTATTATGTACCTTATGAGGGTTTTTTTATGTTCTCCCCTTAATTGTAAATGATTATAATTTGGATTTTATCAAGATTTTTTATTTTTATTTTGTAAATATCAGAAAAGAGTTTTTATTTTATTTTATTATTTTATTTTATTTTATTTATTTATTTATTTTGTGTATGGAACAGCTTTAGTATTGGATCCCTTTGGCACAATTTGAAATTCGGAACCGAAGTAGATTGGACGTTTCTCGCCAAGATCTTTAACTGCACAATTGAGATAGCCTGTGCGTTTTGTATTTATTTATTTATAATATTTTCTATTAGAGACTTCTGTGGTCACAAAATTTGGTGCGTAAATTGTTTGTATGCATCCGGCACTTATTGAAACTGGATTTCACGAAATTCGAAATCCCCCCCCCCCTTCACGGAGTCGGAGGGCAATAAACATGTGTAAAAACATGTTTTTCCGTTTGAATTCGCTTTGAATTACCTTAGAATGGCGAATTTTGGTGTGTGGATATTGATTAGGTGTACGCATTATGTAAATTAGTGGGATTTTGCAAAACTTTGAACTCACCCGCTGACGAAGGTGAAGTAAGAAGTGGGTAAGTTGTGCCGAAGACAGTGAGGACCCAGACTCCTCACATTGCGAGCGAAAAAACCTCTACCAATCACAGCGAGAACTTAGGTTATTAATAAAGATATGAGATTTTGACAACTCATTTATGTTTAATGTCCAGCGAAGCTGGCAAAGCCTGCTAGTTTATAATAAAATTTACATTTCAAGAAGTTGAGAATGAGAGAAATACTGCTACCATTGTATCAGCAGATGTCAAAGCTGAATATAAAATACAGGAATACATCTTAAACATGATCATTGCAAGTGACAATGAGGTATGAATGTTGTCCTATTCCATAGTGTTGAATGTGATTAAAATTAGTTGTAAATATATTTGAAATAGTGTAGTTCATTATTGTATCTCTTCCATTCCTTGTACAAATGATTTTCTTTTTCCATTATGCTGTGTTTGTAGTGTAGCTAGAATGAGAAACTTTTTAGACTATTTGAGCGAAGCATATATGGTGAAATGTATTAAGTAGTTTATTTTTAATTTATGACCCAATTTAATCCCCTTCTCTCGTATTTTTGGAATTGCCTATTAAAATTAATAAGCTTAGTGTAATTACATATTGTACGAAAAAACATATTTAAAACGTCGAATTCTACAAGGATACCCAGCTTGATAAATTATAGAGGTAGTTGCGCAATTCTAATATACATATTTAAGGTATTTATTGTTTATAATTTACGTATTTCAATTAATTTTGATTTCATTTTCAGTGATGAAAGTTCATGCAATAACTTTTATTCTTCAAAAATTGCCACTTTAGGAAGTTATTGTGCTACGGAATATAAAGTTCATATTTTGTTAAACGATTAATGTTAGAGAAACTGTTATTATTCGTCACAGAGAAATCTGTTAGTAAGAAATTTTATAGATATGTGTTTTGAGCCAGAATCATGGACATAATTCCAATGAATGGCAATGGTTACACTTTTTCAACACCTTTATATCATATGGCTGTCTTAAATCACAATATTAATATAAATTACACCCCTCACCCGAATTTAATATTATAGGATATAAAATGGTATGTATATTTATATATTCCCACCCCCTTTTTTTACCTAAATATTTTTTATATAAAATGTTGTGTAAAACGCATAAGAATTCTTATGTGTGCAACTGTGAATAAGCCACAATAACTAAATTAATCCGAAAATCCTATAGCTGCATATAAATCAAATATTTGTAGTACTAAATTTTCAGTCAATTGAAGGTTTACGTAAAGTATCAGAATTTGTTTTAGCGTTATAAATATAATTACTAATTCTGTGTCTACCACTTTTTATGGAACCATGCCTTTAAACATTCTTATAACATGCTTTAACTATGTTGCATGCTGCATGTATAATTTTAAGCGTGAACAAGGAGGCTTTCTACTTATTGCCTGCTGAAGCCTACGACCATCATATATTCTGTGAGGAATTTTATTACAAAAGTTACTCACTACCTAATGCATGTTTTAAAATTTCATATTCACATTCAGAAAAAGCACAATCATTAAATTTGTTCTTGTTTTCTAAAGATTTATTATTGCTACTATTAGGCCGTGTGCCATAGGTTGATATCGTTCAAGTCCGTTTCAATCATCGAGGGGCAATTTCAAATTAATGTTAAAATTAAAAGAATATTTTATTATCTACGAATTCGCAATGTTCTGGTCTGAAGATGTGCACATTATTTTAAAATTAATTAAATTAATTCTACAAATTTGACATTTCTGCGGTCCTGCTATTCTACTTACACTTAGAGATAGTCAAATTCTCTACTCATTCAGTCGCTTATCCTCCAATCAAAACAGTAATTTCATTTTCGCTTTTATTTTTAGACCAATGGCAGCTGCTGTTGCGGCGCGCGCTAGCATTTGATATGTTTTGTTTACGTTTATTTATGTTTACATTATCTTGAGTATTGTTGACATTTTCATTCAATTCTATTATTGCTTTCTTTTCGTGTATTTTTAAGTAATCTTTACATTTCATATAATGTAAGAAAAAAATGACGTATTGTTTATATATCGGGAATGAGGTAAATTAAAAAATGTAGTATTTTTCTCAAATAAGATGTAAAGTTTCTCTCGACATCATTATCTTGCGTATTATTAACATTTTGATCGAATTATTTTATTACTCTTTTTTTTTTTCCTTTACTTTTTAAGTAGAATTATTACAGGTAATATAATATCAGAAGAAATTACTAATTGTTTGTACATCGGAGATGAGATATATTCAAAGGTGACGTGTTTTTCTCAAATAAGCTGGGCTGAAGTGAGATTGTTTGCTGATCAGTGGAAAGTTTTGAATATTCGTGAAAGAAAAATATCTACCGATTTGCTTCTTCTTCAAATTAATGAACTGTCCAAACTGTCTTTAGACAACAACATAGGTTACCATTGAAAGCGTTACACAGTAAGTTTTACTCTGACATGTAGCTAAATTATTACCGAAGCATCAGTGGAGGCCTCCATATCCCTTTCCGACCGAAAGCGTACATTTGTACGGGTTAGACATCCACGACATCCACTCACATTTTTGCATCTGGAACAGTCGTATGTAATAAAATCAGGGGGGAAAAAACGATCGAGCTAATTAGCAGAAAGTGTAAAGTACAATTTTCAATCAACAAATGTTGGTTATAGTCCATAATATTCTTTCAGTTTCCAAAAAAAGAAGAATGTAATGCTTTAAAGTAAATATGTTCCCGGTCTTAGGCGTTATAGTATAGTATGGCGTATTGATAATTAGTTTAGAGAGTTATACAAAATAATTCCGATATGTTATGTAGTCTTTTTACAGGAAATTTGGTACGTTTTTATTATTTACAAGGCATTAATAGAAGGCCGTTTGTAGAAAAATAAATAAATATACATATGTAGAGAGATAGATGTAGACAGAGATATACAGCGGAAAGTTGAAGGGGAGTGGTAACCCCGCCAGAAATGTATCTGTTTATGTAGCGAGTCGTCATATATATGCATACATTACATATGTATAATAAAGAGAGAGAGATGCATCACCCGAAGAGACAGAAAACGAAACATTTGTATTAGATTAGGGAGCAAACCAATTTTACTGACGTTATTTCTAGAATTAAGTTAAAATGGAGCTGGACTGGGCACTTCCAGAAGAAATGGTGATAGATTGACCACCACTCCTACTTGGGATCCCGAGATAAAACAAAAGACCGAGAAAGAGACCCGTGTGTTGTTGAAGAGATAAAATTGTGAAGTTTGAAAGAGAGAATGGAGAAGAATTGCAGAAAACATGGCAGACTGGAATCACCTAGAAGGGGCCTTTATGAAATTGATGATGATAATGATAGATATAAATATGAAATTAATAAAAACTATCAATAATCTAATGAGTGATGAGTGATGAAAATAGGACGTCGAGGCTCCTGATCTGCAGATCCACTAAATATTAATATTTTTTCCTTTTTTAGTACTTTTTCCCAGGAGTATGATTTTAGCACTTGTGTGCTAAATTTTAAAATTTACTTAACGAATCACAGTATTATCAGAAATATATTACACACTGCTTTAAACCAGCATCCTAAATGTAAACTCAATTCCTTCAAATTGAAATTAGTTTTCCAAATTTATGTGCAAAGTTTACTTCCAGAACATTTGATATTTTCATTACCTATCTTAAAAAGAATATATTAGCAACATTTTCAGGTTGCCCCCGAAAAGTTGAAACGAACTTGTTTTTAAATGACATTTTTAGCTTATGGCCCAAGTTCTATATTATTTTATTTATTTATATTAGAAAAATGAATTTATTCATTTTTCTAATTTTATAGGCTATTTCTACCTAAAAATTTTAGTTTGATAACTATAAAATTAGAATTACAGCCAATTATCAGTTTTGACAGTTAAGTTTAAAAGTTTTTTAGTGCTAGAGGCCTATTTCAGTCGGTACAGTTTTCGTATTTTTATAGGTCACTCTTAATTAGTGCTAGAGGCCTATTTCAGTCGGTTTATTGAATGGGGATTTATTGAATGACGTCCCCACAAAGCCCAACTTTGACATGAGTCCGCACCAAGGTGCCTCTATTTCAGTCGGTACAGCGTTGTCGAATTTTTATAATACACCCTTAATAGTGCTAAGGGCCTATTTCAGTCGGTTTATTGAATGGGGATTTATTGAATGAAGTCCCCCCAAGGCCTAACTTTGACATGAGTCCCCCCCAAGGTACAACTTTGACATGAGTCCCTCCCCCAAGGTGCCCCTATTTCAGTCGGTTCAGCGTTGTCGAATTTTTATAATACACTCTTAATTGTGCTAAGGGCCTATTTCAGTCGGTTTATTGAATGAAGTCCCCCCAAGGCAGAACTTTGACATGAGTCCCTGCCCACGCCCAACTTTGACATGAGTCCCCCCCCAAGGTGCCCCTATTTCAGTCGGTACAACGTTGTCGAATTTTTATAATACACTCTTAATAGTGCTAATGGCCTATTTCAGTCGGTTTATTGAATGGGGATTTATTGAATGAAGTCCCCCCAAGGCCCAACTTTGACATGAGTCCCCCCCAGGCCCAACTTTGACATGAGTCCCCCCAAGGCCCAACTTTGATATGAGTCCCCCCCAAGGCCCAACTTTAACATGAGTCCCCGCCAGGTACAGCTTTGACATGAGTCCCCCCAAGGCCCAACTCTGACATGAGTCCCCACCAGGCCCAACTTTGACATGAGTCCCCCCCCCAGGCCCAACTTTGACGTCCCCCCAAGGCCCAACTTTGACATGAGTCCCCCCAAGGTACAACTTTGACATGAGTCCCCCCAAGGCCCAACTTTGACATGAGTCCCCCCAAGGCCCAACTCTGACATGAGTCCCCCCCAAGGCACACCTTTGACATGAGTCCCCACCAAGGCACACCTCCCCCTCATTGGGAAAAAGAGAAAAAACGTTGTTTTGCGGCTATAAGACAGTTTGGACTTCCAACGTTATTTGTTACAATATCTGCAGCTGAAACACATTGGTTTGATTTAATTAAAACTTTATCATGGAATTTAGATCGTCACGAATTAACTAAAGAAGAATTTGTCGATATTAAAAAGTATAGCAGTAGGCCTCTGGCACTAAATTAAAATCTGTCAATTTCAGATTTTCATGTTTTAAATAATGAAATAATGTCGTGTCTGTATAATTTATTTATTTTTTTATTTATTTTTTTTTTCCTTCAATGCAAGGCAGTCGAATTTTAAAGTGACTACACTGTAAAAAATTTTGGTTCAACGTTGAACCAAAATATGGTTCAATGCTGGGTGCATCCATATGATGGTAAAACCTGTCTCCATAACATGGTACTTGCTTTGAGCCATACTTTGGAACTACGTTGAACCATGTTTTGGGGAAAGATTGAACCATATTTTCAGAAAAGGAAGAACCAAGTTTTGGGAAAAAGTGTAACCATAATTTGGAACTACATTGAATCATGTTTAGGGAAAAGGTAAAACCATAATTAGAAATTATTAGAAGCTTTACACTACGGTGGTGGCAATATATGATCACTTTAATCTATTTCTTTCCAAGTCCATATTCTTTTAATTTATTCCCTCGCTATTTCTGTTTCTGAAACCAAACTTTAACCACAAGTATATTTCAGTTATAATAATTAAATAGGAAAATTTCCACAGTTAAAATTGTTGACAACAAAACAAGATTAATGCATAATTTAAGTGGCATAAAATTAGTTTTAAAAACCAGAATAGAACAAATCTTAATTTAAACTTGTGATTAGCAGCAACTCGGTTAAGCTAAACTGTTTTGTGATAAATATAATTACAGTCAAACCTCATTAATACATCACTTTTGGGACTTCTGAAAAACTGTGTTAAGCGGTTTGACTTGTTATGCGGATTTAAAGGAATTTTGGGACTAAGAAAAAGGGGTGTCTTATGTGCAGAGTGATGTATTAACGAGGTTTGACTGTGCAACTATAAATAGAGTTAACTCTTACATATTAGCATGTATTAAAATTTAAACTAGATTCCACCGTGTTAATTTAAATAGAACCATAATTATTTTTTTAAAGATGAATAACCAAATAAAAGTTAAATATCATAAACAGGGATCTTTTTGATATTCCCTGACTTTTGAAGGTCATTTTGGTGGTGAAATTGGTGCTGAAATTTTTATTAAATATGGGTGTATATCGACCGATAGGTGGCACTGCTATAAATGTCTATAATTTTCAACATTGCTGTATCTCAACACCTATTACTTAAAATTACACTAAACAGTAGGTATATTTAAAACATTTGTTGTGAGAAGCTATGTTAATTAATTTTTTTGTGCATTTAATTTATAGGTGGTACGTGGTACTGTACTGTTGTTTAAACTGATATAGGAAAAAAAATTGTAATGAATACAACGTACTAGAATGATAAATTTTACATGAAAGGAGAACATATTTTAAGGATTAAAATAATTTTAAGCACTGCTAAAAAAAAAAAAATAAATAAATAAATAAATAAAATAAAATATTGCACATTCCCCTTTTACAATTCAGAACACATATATTTACAATATTTTCAGGATTATAGTATAAGTGCATATTAATCTAAATTGCCTAAATTGTTTTAACAGACATTGTACATTGACTAATCTGTTTATCCAAAAATTTTGCTTCATCTCTTAAATGTGCCTGATTATCATTACTATTATTTCCAATAAAATTGTTAATGCAGTTACTGATAGAAAATTTAATCAATGTAAACAGAAATTAAAATTTGCAATTAAAAGAAAATCAAATGGCTATAATTTTAACAACAACAACAACAATAACAATAAATAAAATCTAAACTAAAATTGGGAGTGTTAGGTTGCTTGCTCTCTTCACAAAATTTAAATTCATAAACAAGCATTTCAAAAACATTTTGTTTAAGTAAATGATTAATTCAAATTTTTCTATGCCTAAAACCTGTTTTCAATATTGTATGAAATTACCGCATATGCACACACTTAGTTCAATAAAACATTGGTAGCTTAATATTATATATTTTTATATTAAACAGGAAATCGGTTGATTGCTAATGCTAAAGTTTAAAGCTTTACTCGATATCTTTTTTTTTTACAAAAACAGTAGAAATTTACAAGAGTATTTATTAATTTAAAAAAGTGTACCAAAATTTTAAACCTGGATCCACACCAAAAATTAAAGACTCAAATACAAAATTAAAGAAGAAAATAATAATAATAATAATAATAAAACACTCACTTCATTACTAGCTTCTTCAACTTGGAAATACTAGCAGGTACAAAACCCAAAGCCAAAGAATATTAAAACTTTGAGCTTTTAAGGATTGTACCAGCTTGCAAGTGGTAAGTAAAATATCATTTACCTTTCAGGACTACAATGAAACTAAAAGTAGTTTCAGGCTGTGTTTAATCCATTATGATTTCACAGAAAATTTACACATCACTTTTAACAGGATAGATAATAACGACAACGGTCAACGACAAATGACAACTTCATTCAATTTCAAAATGGTGCGCGCCGTGACGCTTTTGAGGTTTGCCACAATATACTTGGCGATTTCGCAGATGGAGCGGGGGAAAACGTATCAATTGTGCAAAGCTTTCGTTAGTTACGGTTTCCGTAGCCCTCCCTTCTTATCTATTAGAAGTTCTTTGCCTGAAATATCTTTCTGAAACTACCTGAAACTTTCACAAAAGCCGTAAGCACCAACAAGAACAAGTCGTCTCGTTATAAGTCACGTGAGCAGCGGAGCAGGCTTCTGAGCGAGCATGCGCAAAGCGGTGTTCAGGACTAAAGGTATTCCCATGGGTTGGTTCAACTTTGAACCATGTTGAAAGTTGAACCATGATCACATTTTTCAAGAAAGCAAGTGTTCCATTGTTTGGAATTTTCTCTTAGCTAGACCCATTCGCTGGTTCAACGTTGAACGGAAATTTTTAAGAGTGTACATTGTCTTTTTAAATACATAATACATGAATTTAATCAAAGCTAACAAATTACACAAATAAAGAAATACTGCACACTAGAAGCATCTTCAAATTTACAGAAAATATCAAATGAATAAAATTTTATTTTTTCTTTCTAAACCTGAAAGTATAACAAAATAATTAGTAAAGAAAAAAAAATCTGTTATTTTATTTGAAGATGTTAATTCATTATTTGGATTGTGAGAAAACAAGATTGTGAGAAAAGTTTGTCTACTGTTAAATTGTTATTTAATTTAACCAGGCATGAAAGTTTTCAGATTTTAGTCTGAAATTCTTCTTTTTGAAGGCCATGTTGGCTAATCCTGAGATCAGTGTAAATCCAAAGAAAAAACCGTAACCAAAATTTATGGGGGAGGGGGGTGTAGAGAATAATTTTAACTTCCCAAAGTATGTGACTATTTTGTGAAAAATCAAGAAAATTGCTGCTTTAATGTTTTTAATTTTTATTTGCTGCATTTTTTTTAAATAACATGATTATTTTGCTGTTAAATGTGACAAATTTTTGTACTATTTTCGAAGTTAATTCCAGAAATAAAAGATTATTTTAGTGTAATATTATATATTTGATTTTTTGGTAGCAAATTTCTGAAATGTGCAATATTTTCGCAGTTGATTAGGGAATTATGGGTTTATTTCACTACTGTTAAAAAGAAAAAAAAAATTACATTTATTTACATGTAAATTAAATACTGAAGTTAGGGGTAATTTTTGCTGCCAATTTCCAAAATAATGAATATTTTGGCACTACCAGGAATAAAACTTCTTTTTTTCAATATGTGTGTGTCTGAAATATGTAATTATTTCATTAAAAATTCTGCTTTTTTGTTTAAATGTATGATTAACAAATATGCAAAATTTGCTGATTCTTTTTTTTTTCTTTTTTCTGCCAACTTCAATGAATTTACTAATTGATTTGTTTACTATAAGTTAACAATTGTACACTTTTGTGTCTTAATTCTAAAAATACATATTTTTGCATTTTATTGTGATAAATTTGTATTGTGTGCAAGTTCAGACTTTCATTATTTTTATGAAATAATTTTATTAGTTAGTTATTTTTGTTAGTTATTCTTTTTTAACAAAGAGAGATGGATAACCAAGGTGACCCTGAACCTCCGACTACTTCTGAAACATGAGATATAGACAAGACCATAAAGCGAAAAAAGGAGAGGCGACTTCGACTAGCGACTGCAAAAAAAACGTGCCATCTTAAAGAAGTTCCATCAGATGAAGATTATTCAATATCTAAAGCCAGCAAGTCTACAACCTGAGGCACCCCACCATCCCACTGGAGAAAGTCATCAACCTGAGGCACCGCACGACAGCCGACACAGAGAGCTTGTAAATATTTGTAGAAAGCAGTAAATTTGTAAATAAAGGAAAGAGCCTGGTGAATGTCTAAGTTGTGTGGTGTTTATTAAAATCACTGCACGACTAAGATAACTTTCCCTGGCTATGCAAAGAGGAAATGGACATCGCTTCATCAAAGGATATGAAGGTAATAATTTAATTTTTTTTTTTTTTTTTTTTTTTTTTTTTTAGTTAAATTATTAATTTAATTTTTAAAATTAATTTCATGTAAATAAAAAAACAGAATTTTATGACAATATTTATTTATTTAAACACATATATAAAATAATGATTGTTATTATATGAAACATCAGGACCCTGTGCATTTTTCGGAACGTGTGTATATGCAAGCAAAGTGTGACATCACTGACCATCCAGTTGTTTTTGCTGTAAAATTGATAAAATTTGAATTTAAAATTTCAAAACACTAGAAAATGGCAAACTTCCATATTCGATTGAAAACGTAAACATTTCATTCCAAAGGATGATAGTTACATAAAAAAATATCCAACTAATATACTTATTAAAAGGAAAATGATAAATATTCTATCATAATTTGACGTCAAAATTATTTTCAAATGTCTAAATAAAGTATCTGATATATAAGATACTAATATTTTGCAACGGAATAGATTTCATATCTGTCATCCTTGACGGAAAAAAAAATATCGCCAAATTATTTGGCGAACATATTTAATTCCTTTCAAAAATCATGTTTATTTTAACAACGTATATTAAGAAAATAATCAGTAATGTGAAACAATATTTCGTACAATACACATTACGAAAATATACATCTGGCAAGTATATTTTTGACGACAGCGTCTTGAAACTAAAAATTAAAATTTTGTCAATTTGACAGAAAAATAACTCAATCTAACACATGCACATGATAACTAATACATATCTATACTCAAATATGGGATTAAAATCGGGAAATAATTTTCCTTGATTTTTAATAGTTTTTTGCAAAAAATCCAATGGGCGATTAACATAGGACATCTTTTTCTTGCATCCACGGATGGTCATTGACATCATCATTTCGCTTGCGTATTGTCCTGATTGCCTTCATGTTTGTATTTTTTGTTGCAATGAGGGTCGCAATCCAATTTTATTTTATTTAAATCGTCATCTCTCAATAAAGAATTATCTGAAATATTAGGAAGCGCTTCGTCCTCAAGATTTATTGAATAACCGGTATCCCCATAGTGCGGTTTGTCTGGTTCAACTGGTTGACTCATTGTTTTGTCTAGTATCTTTTTAAGTATTTGCTCTGTGTTTGCACTCATTTTCCTTAATAATAATAAAAAAAAAAAGTCGAAAGCGAAAATTTTCAAAATTATTGCCTGTAACTTTAGAGTAAAAATGTGTACCTACGTACAACGTTCGTTTCGGACACAATATGCCGATGCCGTCATCATCAGTACATAATCTGAAATTGCTAGATGACCACTTAACTGGTAGTAAAGCCACATTTTCACTTTTGCAATAAGTTTATTCTACCTATTGATTTTGAACATAAGGGTGAAAAGCCTTAGACCAGTGATGATCTTTATTTTCAAATAATATATGATGTTTAGTAATCATAGGAGCATTTCCAGTTCTAGTAAAATTAGCCACAGTGACTCCATCATGATGAAAGCAATATGAAAAAAAAATAATTATAAGATAAAAAACTTTTTATAAGCTATGTTTTTAAATTTTCTGTACAATCATAGCTATAGAACTAACTACATTAGCACTTTATCAATGCGTATTGTTACAAAATTGTAAATAATTGTATTTATTTTTGTATAAATTCTTTCAAAGAGGCTTAGTAAGTTCATAAAATGTCAATTTTCTGTATTTTCAGCTCTTTTATGCGTTAAAATAGCTTAATTTTCCCTTTAAAACACTATAAAAAAAGCTCCAATAGGCAGGTAAGGGATTTGGCGACTTTTGGCGAGAATATCCTTATTATCGATATTCCAAAGATGGATGTTCTAATGTGATTGGTTAAAGAGTTACGGGAAATTTGAATTAAAAAAAAAAGGTGATTTTAAAAATAAAATAGTAATCCTTTTAGAACAACATATATTTGCATCATGAACTACATTAGTACTTTATCAATGTGTAGAAAATCTCGAAAGTGATATTGATGTCAATTTTTGCCAGATGCATAATTTAACTTTTTACAATTTTTTAACGCTCACGTTTAATTAAATGTATTTATTTTATGTTGAAAGAAAATGAACTGGTAAATTTTTTTTGGTAACAATTAAATTATAGCTAATGTTTTAATGACTATTTTTGTTGCTATTAGGAGCTTATTATTTTCATATTTTAATTAATTAAAAGAAAACTATTCGAAAATCTGACTTCGAAGTATTGTGTTGTCACCGGGTTCTGAGCTACTGTGAAAGTTTCAAATGTCTAGTTCGTAGGGAGTTAGTTAAAAATAGATTGCAAGACCGGACAAACAAACAAGAATAGCAGTTAATAAAAACATGGTAAAATGTAAGGTGATTTTGCCTGATTAGATGACAGTCGGTGATATATGTCATTCGCAAATAATTCCTCTTTAGTTACGCAGCTTTTTTTTTTTTTTTTCCGTGGTGCTTTTCTCCTGACAATGTTTCTGGATCAGGTAGAATTACTCTCTTTACAAGGACGTTGCTGTCTATTCCTCCGTACCAAACGTTTCGTTTTAATACTTTTTGTGGGTCGTCCAAGTAATGTAGTACAACTCAACCTAACCTTCGTGTTTCCCCAGTTTTGCATGAACTTTTCGGCATGTTTAAGTAAAGTTGTTGGATTATTTTTTATTTTTCCTAAAATATTAAGATTTTGGAGAGTTTCTTGTGTTTTCAATTTATTTTTCGTTTCTTCTGCGTTTGTGGAATTTAGCAGTAAACCAACGGTCGTTCCCCCAATTACCGTTCCACCAGCAGTAATTAAACCAGCTTGTCCTAAAGAAGTTAATGCATAAACAGAACTAACTTCACCAGCTTCTATAGAAAAACCAGAAAACGATATAACGATATAAAAATAAAACATCAGCAATAACTTCAGGTAATAAAGCCAAAACAGTTCCCATAAAATCACATGAAAAAAATACGAATATCCTATGCACAAAGGGACTATTCTAATTAAACTATTTAATTAGCATTAATTAGTAATTATTAGCAATTAAACCAATTAATTACAAATAATTAAAAAAGTAAGTAATTATTCAAATAAATAGTTAATTATTATATTTATTTAATAATAAAAAAAAAATAAATTAATTTAATAATTCTTAAACATAATTATTTATTACTGATTTTAAATAAATAAATCAATAAAATTTATATTCACAAAGGAAACAGCTTTCTAACGTCTGCCTTTAATTAGGTAACGATTATTCAATAACTTTAATCTGCCCCCCAACGTACTTCTAAAACAGACTTTAATACATCTCGAAAATAACAGAATACACAATCCCCTCCAATATACTTATTTAATGATATTAATACCACAACGTACTTAACTGTACCGTAAGTAATTTCATTATTTTTCTTAAAAAAAAAAAAAAAAAAAAAAAAAAAAAAGCATGACCCAGGAATTAATTTTCTTGAGTCTAGTTTATTGTAATTTACTGCCCGTTGAGACGCATGTGAGTTCAGACTTTATTTCATATGCATTTTTCAATGACTAATTCAAAATTGCTATTATATTACTTGTGTCATTTTTCTAGCCAGATTTGAGTATGATTTTTGTTTGATCTCTTTAAGTTTCCTAGATGGCAACATTGTGTGAATTATATGCACTATTTCTTAGCTCAACTTTATAATCATATATCGTTATACTGTTATTGATAAAGAAAACTTTTTTTTTTAGATATTAATGGGTTCTTTTCCTTTATCCAGGCGCATGGAAATCGCCAAATACTATTAACCAAATGCGAGCCAAGTCGCCAAGCAAAACTAATGTAAAAATAGTTAAAGAATAAAAGTCGAAACTTTACATTAGGGTTATAAGAAACCAAGCTATGGCCATATATAGAGCCCCTAAATAAAATAATAGGCCGGCGCATCACCGCCATTTTTTTGCCTCAGAAGAGGACAGAATTCCCGCTTGGCGTCGTTATCGCTTCCCTAATGATTTTTAAGAAATCTTGATCTGAAGCTAATCCGGTCAAGATAAGAGCAATAAACAATAATATTCCTAAAAACACATTTTTTTCACAATACATTCTCAGGATGTCATTTTATTCTAAGGATAACCTATGGATGTACGATGTGTTGCTAGGGCGGTTTCTGTTTCTTTAACAAAATATCGCCAAAACTCAAATACACAGTAATAGAAGGTCTGTGAATACTTCATGTTCACTTCCTGAATGATTATCGCTAAACAAACTTCCATATCATTGTTTACTTAGCTGAAATTATGAAATATAATAAAATAAGTTACTATAAAGTAACGTAAGACGATAAAAAAAATGTTTGTCGTTTGTTTATCAGAGAAACGCGCTGGGTACGCGTGGCAACCTTAAGGCAACAAAATGCCTGATGCGCCAGCTCATATATATTAGCCCCATACAAACAATAGCATTACGGTTGTAAGAAATTTTGGTGAAATTCTACATTATTTGGCAATTTTTCAAAGTGAGCCAAAACATGGCCCCATACAAACATTCACTAGTTCACAAGAGCCAAGCCCAAGTCATTTTTCGCTAAATCAAGCCATGACCCCATACAAACATTCACATTAGGGTTGCAAGAAATTTTGGTGGAATTCTACATTATTTGGCGATTTTTCACATGCGACCGGATAAAAGTAAAGTAACGATTAATGTAACTAATAATTAATTTTCTTTAATGTTACTTGAAACTAGATAACACAATTGTTTTGATTTAAATAAAATCTACTTCTTAATTACTCTGAAAAATCTTAATTTAATGATAATTAAAAAATAACAGAATTTTTTTCAAATGATTAAATATTTTTTTTAAAAATGAGTCTTTACATGTTGAACTAGCTGAATAATTTGATAATCGGCCAAACTGAATATTCGGAGCATCCCTAGTTTGTAGACTCTAATTGCACCAAATTCTTTGGTGTACCTACAAGCACTATACACAAGACATACCACTCAAACACTATACACACACACACACACACACACACACAAAAAAAAAAACCTTTTACATAATCCCTAATAATACTGAATCCCCTGCTCCTTAAATCGTTTAGAAGGGCACTATAATAACACTATGGTACAGAATCTTGTTTGAGTACTACAGTATAACAGTACAATACTTATATGGACAAATAAATCAAGTAAAGAGACATGCAAGCAGAAGTGGGTAAATTTTCATGAATTTCCTTCAAATACAACTGTTTTATTAAAAGAATGACGTATAAAACAGGAAAGAGACAATTTTATATCAACAAAATACAGCATATTATATTCAGATTATTTCACAGAATGTTACTTTGCTCACCATAATTTTACCAAATAAATAAAGGTTTCTGAAAAGTGATGATTAACACACCAAGTAATTTTTCTGTGTCTGATAATTACACTGCTATCAGTTTAGAAAATAATATATGCACAAGTAAAAGTTATTTGAGTATAAATAATATAGGAATATGAGCAAATGTAAACGAAAAAATGAAACCATAATGCATAGTTAAACAAGATGAAATGATTTCGTTGTCTTTGTTCTACAAAAATGTGAACATATATGAAAATTTAAAAAAATTAGTCAACATAAATTACATGAGTATGCGTAATATATAAAATGCGAAGAAACTGGAATGAAGAAAAAAAATTAAAAACAAATGTTTAAAACAAAGTGTACACATGTGTACAAAAAAAAAAAAAAAAAACTAGTTTTAGCAAAGAACAATGGTTTGAATTGATTAATGATTTTTCTATGCATTCCGTATGGTACTACATATACTGGGTGATAGAAAATAAATGTAAAATTGTGTCTATATTAAACGTGAACAATTGGGATAATTGAACAGTCAGGAACAACATAAATTATTTCAGTTTATCTCCATGACTTGGACCTCAATTAAAAGTACCTTTCCTTATCTCATTAAATTAAGTTTTTAAAAAATCACCATAAAAAGTAAGTCCTACCCTGTTTTTTTCCTGTTAAACTTTACTATAAACTTCATTGTTTAGATCGGTTGTGTTACTCAGATTTCTAGGAGTCCACAATAAATTAGAATAAAACTGAAAGAATTAAAAAAAAAAAAAAAATGTACAACAACAAATCTGTAGGATAAGCAAAATTAAAAAAAATTAGCTTTAAGTATAAGGTGGAAGAATAACCTTACTGTATCTGGTATGCACAAAATGAAAAAAAGAAAAAGAAAGAAAGAAAAGTATAACATTAATTTTGCAGTAACATTGCACTGTATAGAAAATTTATTGTAAGAAATGAAGTAGAAAATTCCCTATTTTCTTTTTTTTTCCTTAAAATTTAAATTATACAATACGGGTTTCAAAATTAACTAAAAATGCTAATATATAAATAATTGACTTATGGAGGGTAACATAGTACATGATATGGTGCAGTCTAAAAGTTTAAGTAATTTAATGCGCCCAATAGCTCTTTCGACATGAATTCTAGGTCGTGAAACTTTATTTTCTTTTCTTTCATCTAATGAAAATTGAATTTTGTTTTTTAAAAAGTGTGGTGTAACTAACTTAAAACTAAATATAGACGGTGCAGCATCACTTTTCAGAAATCTTCTCTCTGTAAAATTTTGGTAAGTGAAGTCATTTTCGGTAAAATGCTCTGAACATAGTACGCTATGTTTAGATGATGTAAAATTTTTTCTCTTTTACGTTTGATAAGCCATTCTTTTAATAAACCAGACGAATTTAAAGGAAATACATGAAAACTTACACGTTTCTGCTTGCATGTTTCTTTGCTTGAATTATTCGTGCATCTAAAAGATGCAGTTTTTGGCACGTTGCTTTCTTTTACTTCACATTCGCAGCGTAAACAAATCATGGAATACCACTATCACGTGACTTCCACACAAATGTTGCCAACGGTGAATAACCCTCATTTCGCGATATTTCGTCGCACGAACGATATGCAACATCAGGAATGCTTTCAAATTTTTCATAACTTACACATTCTTATTTTTTTAATATTATATCAATGTGGTTTTGTGATTTAAATTTTTTTTCTGTAACATTTTTGACAGCCATATTTCCTCCCCCCCATGTAGTGTTTATACAGTATCCAATCAACAATGCACAAAAGGTAATTTCCAAAGACATCGGGCGTGTTCAATAGAGCGCCCGATCCACGACCGGTCCATAAATTCCGAGCCAAAGCGTTCAGTGGTGTCGACCGATCCAGAGCAGGGGTGAAACTACGTAGCTTGCAAAAACCCTGAAAACTGTTTCTTGCATGCAGATAGGGGAGATTTATTAATGATATATAATATGGCTACCTATATTAAGTGATATATGCAGACTTCATAATGCATTATAAAGCAAATTAAACACTCAAAATGAGAAAATTCTGTAAAAGCAAAGTATTTTAACATGAAATAGAAAGACAGTAAAAATTTCAAAAACCCTGAATTTAGGGGTAGCCCCTGAAAAGTTTCACCCCTGCCAGAGTCACATCGTTCAGTGGAGTGGACCGATCTCGACCGGTCGTGGATCAGAAAGCCCAGAAAAATTTCTTGACCCATTGGGTCACGTGATTGATCCAATGCGCAATACTATGAAAATCAAGCTCTAAGTGACACTACGCAGTAAGAACCTGAACAATGAACAACTGTTTTTGACAATGATTGTTTATTTGTTTAATTAGCTGAGGATTAATACAGATGTACCTATTTATATGCATTGTATGTGCTGTAGAAAATAAGGTAAGTAATTTCATGAAATGCTAAACTATATTATGTTTATTTATTTATTTTGTAAAAAAGATTTTTTACGTAATAACGATTTTCGATACGTAATTTCTTTTATTGATGAACGTAACATTTAAACAAAAATTTACACAATTTTAATTGAAACAAAAATACTTTTTTTTTTTTTTTTTTTTGAATTCGGACGCTATCATATTTTGTTAATTTAATAAAAAAAAAAAAATATGCTGGGGAAAATTAATTGTTTCATTTTTTTTTTTTTTTTTTTTTTTAGACGAAGCTTTTCATTCATGCGATTGTTTTTTGTTTACAAATAGAAAAGTTTGTAAACGATTGCATTTTTTACCTATAAACAATAAGTTGACTATAAGTAAATAAAATAAAATTCTTCCACATATTTTTAATTTTGGTAAAAATAAGTTTAAGATGTCAATTATTAAATTTAATAAACAAAACAGACTGTAAAAATACTAGCTATAAAATTAAGCAGTGTTTACATTGCTAGTTTATTTTAATATTCAGTCGGTAGTGAAGAGAAAAAGCTCTTTATATTGATTCATAAATCGAAGAAGAAAGTAAGATTATTTTTATATAAATCCATTGTATTAAGTAAACAGCATATTTTATATATATATATATATATATATTTATTTATTTATTTATTTTTTTCAAAAACGTTTCTGTTGTACATTTCTGTTCATAATAAAAATCGAAGAGAAAGAAAAGTGTTTTCTTATATCAAGAAGTGCACATTTAAGATAAATCCACTCTGCTCCTTTAAAAATAAATGTAACGTAACATTAACATTTTTATGATTAAAATTTATACGTGAATTTGGAAAAATCATAACCAAAGTAATGTATATCAGTAATTTATCAGTACAATGAATTAATAGCTTCTTATTTTTTGTTAGCAGAATACAAAAGTCTTCATTAATAAGAAAGAAGGAAAATTGTTATTACACAAAAGATCTTTCTCTTTTTTTTTTTTTTTTTTTTTTTTTTTTTTAAAGAAAAAACGTAAAATAGATTAGTATTTTATGGAATTACGTATTAAAAGTCCAGACAAAATAAACAACAGAAATACAATAAATAACTTGCTAATACAGGTCAATTTAGATAGATGGCGCTGCTCCAATCACGTTAGAATTGTTCCAAATCGTTCAGTAGATTCCTGGCCCGATCCAGGATCAGTGACGTAATCGCCCGGTCGTACTGATCCATCTCGGGCGCTCTACTGAACACGCTCATCGGCTTTCATAAAAAAAAAAAATAAAATAAAAAAATCAAATCGAAAAATTCGTTTTAAATCTTAACTAAAAATAAAAATAATTATTTGCAATTACAAAGTACAGAAAAATTTTCAATTACCAATTTATAAAACTAAAAATATGTTTAACATAAACATTTATTTCACTGTAATTTAAATATTTGTAACTCGCAAGATTTAAAAAAAAAAGAAAACTTTTTCAAAGATAAAATGAAATATTTTTAATAAAAGGCAACATGCATATACTGTACAAGCTTATATGAGAAACAAGCAACTCTTTCATCGATTAATTTCAAACTCTATATACTATAATGCAATTCAGAAAGATTTGCTTTGCAAGAAATTCTTAAACGCATTAAAATTACTTGCATTCGACGAGGAAGGATGTTGCTGGCCGAGTTGCGTGCACATTTTGCGCCAAATATTCAATTTTTTTTTTTTTTTTTTTTTTTTTGTTGCTTTTTTAGAGGGATTGTGTCGATAAATTAGACTGATATTGAAATTAGCTATGCAAGTACTACTTCTGTAAATTTTTTCACAATACTCTGAGAATGCGCTTTAAGGTGACTTTCCTCGTCAGAAGTCACAAATCTCCAGGGCAGAATCATAAGTGGGTGGTAGCATTCATTCCCATAAAATAAAAATACAAGCTAATGTCTTTGCTTTTATTAAATATATAAAACAAATGTACACTGTAGAAAGAATCATCTTTGCAAAGGAGACTTTATTATTATTTTTTTTTTTTTACAGTGTAGTTTTGAACAAATGTTTATTTAGGTGACTTTTATGAGAAAACCCTTCATATTATTCAAAAATATTACTATAAGCGCGTGTTAATTATTCAAAAATATTACTATAAGCGTTCTATTAAAACTATTATAAAATCTATTTGTAGAAATTCCCTTTACACATACATGCTTTTTCTCAAGTAGAAATATATATAATATATATATATATAGGTATCATTTACAAATTATTTTAATTTGTTTAGTGAATAAATATTTCTAATTTTGAAGAAACTTGTACATTTGCATATCCGATTGCATGAATTCCTTAAAAATATTTACAACCCTCACCAGGCACATATTCTGCATGACTACATATACAGAAGTTTATTTATAAAGAATATTTCTAGAATATCTCTTAGATCATAATCAATATCTTTGAGCCACTTACAAGTACAAGTATTTCGATTCTTCTGAATATCTCCTATTTTTAATATACTAAGAAAACAATTCGTACACATATGGATTTTCTTCTGAATGGATGTGCTGAAGTTTCGGAGTTCACTTTTCAGAAAATCTATTAAAACAAATTTCAATTTTTTTCTCTTGTATAAATTAGAAACTTCCTGTTTCTCAAAATAATCTTTAGCACATAATGCATACATAATAGGATTTTCTTTTGTATCTGATTTGAATATATTTGATCACGCTTCCCTTTTGAAATGTTATTTGCGCTGATTGTCGAAATAAATAAATCAGCCGGGAACGAGAATAAAGATTCTTTACTTTGCACTTTTTCTAGATGTTTTGATGCAGCATCCCCAGTACGTCATTCACGAGCCGCCACTGGTATCGATGCCTACCTTACAGAGATCTTTTCAGAAAATCTTTAGACACGGATGAGATTAGAAAGGCAAAAAAGCTGAAACTCTACACAAAGGCAAACCATTAAAATGAAATAATATACTTTTCATGAGAGAATGTATTACATTATAGTAATAAAGGTTTTAACTATAAAAGAAAAAAAAAATAATAAAATAAAATATGCTTTATTGTTCAATGAAAATTTACTAGATTAAGTTCCGTAACAAATGCATACTAGAAGCACTACCATACACACACACACAAAAAAAAAAAAAAAAAAAAAAAAAAAAAGAAAGAAAAACTGAAAAATCTCATTCCTGTTAGGAACACACTTCGAACAAGTATGGCTTTTATGGGTGTATGGTTCCTCAAACACATTTATAGAAAATCTTTCAGAACATATTTCACACATGTATGCCTTTTTTCCCTTTCGCTAAAATCCTTCTGAAAACTAACACACATGGCTTTTCTTTTGTTTGGATGTGTTGGTGAATATTTAGATAACCATTTTCGGAAAATCCTTTAGCACATACCTCTCACACGTATCGCTTTTCTTTTGTATGAGTGCATTAATGATTGCTTAGATGAGTTTTCATAGAAAATCTTTCAGAACATACTTTACAAACATAAAGCTTATTTTTTGCATGGGTGCGTTTATGTGTCGTCAGATTTCCGTTTTGGGAAAATCCTTTAGAAAATATTTCACACACGTATGGCTCTTCCTTTATATGGATGCGTAGATGTATTTTCAGATATACCTTTTGGAAACATACTTCACACAACTATGGCTATTCATTTGTTTGGGTAAGTAGATGTCTGTTCAGAGTTCCTTTTTGGGAATATATTTTAGAACATATTTCGCACACATGTGGCTTTCTTTTGTATGGATCTGTTTATGAATATTTAAATCACGCTTTTCGGAAAATCCTTTATCACACACATATGGATTTTCTTTTGTGTGGGTGCGCAAATGAGTGATCAGATTACTCATTACCAAAAATCCTTTAGAACATATTTCACACGTATGGTTTTTCCTTTGTATGGATGCGTAGATGTATTTTCAGAGTTCTTTTTTGGGAGAATCCTTTAGAACATACTTCGCACATGTATGGCTTTTCTTTTGTATGGGTGCGTTGATGAACATTTAAATCACGCTTTGCGGAAAATCCTTTATAACATACATCACACACATATGGCTTTTCTTTTGTGTGGGTGCGTTTATGTGTCGTCAGTTGTCCGCTTTGGGAAAATCGTTTAAAACATACTTCACACACGTATGGCTTTTCTTTGGTATGGGTGCGTTTATGTGTCGTCAGTTGTCCGTTTTGGGAAAACCTTTTAGAACATATTTCACACACGTACGGCTTTTCTTTTGTATGGGTGAGTTGGTGAACATTTAGAGAACTCTTTACGGAAAACCTCTTAGAACATACTTCACACACGTATGGCTTTTCCTTTGTATGGATGCGTAGATGTATTTTTAGAGTTCTATTTTGGAAAAATCCTTTAAAACATGTTTCACACACGTATGGCTTTTCCTTTGTATGGATAGGTAGATGTCTTGTCAGATCGCCCTGTAGGGAAAATCCTTTAGAACATACTTCACACACGTATGGCTTTTCTTTTGTATGGGTGCGTTGATGTGCCCTCAGATTTCCGTTTCGGGAAAATCCTTTAAAACATGTTTCACACACGTATGGCTTTTCCTTTGTATGGATTTTTAGATGTCTTTTCAGATCTCCCTTTTGGGAAAATCCTTTAGAACATACTTCACACACGTATGGCTTTTCATTTGTATGGGTAAGTAGATGCTTGTTCAGAGTTCCTTTTTGAGAGAATCCTTTAGAACATACTTCGCACACGTGTGGCTTTTCTTTTGTATGGGTCAGTTTGTGAATATTTAAATCATGCTTTTCGGAAAATCCTTTATCACATACTTCACACACATATCGCTTTTCTTTTGTATGGGTGCGCAAATGAGTGATCAGATTACTCTTTATCAAAAATCCTTTAGAACATACTTCACACACGAATGACTTTTTCTCAGTAGGCATGTGTAGATGTGTTTTCAGATTTTCCTTTTGGGGAAATTCTTCAGAATATATTTGACACACGTATGGCTTTTGCATTTTGTAGGTTTCGTAGTCCTTCAGTATTCTCTTTTCAGAAAGTTCTCTGGTTTGGTTTGGTTTGATGAGTACTGAGATTTATTGCTTGCCTCGAGGGCCGCTTATATCTCGAAAATCCACACCACAAGGGTTTACAAGTTTTTATTAGACACGGATTAAAAGACTCTTCTTCCGTGTTATTAGAACAAGAACAGAAACAGATACATGAAATACATCATATCATAAGACATCACAAACATCCATGCCGGCGCCAGGATTCGAACCTGGGACCATAAGATTCGGAAGGCAGATAGAAAGTTCTCAAGTCCGTATCCTTACGTATCACAAGACATTAGGGGGTACATACAAATGAAACACTTCCGGTTGCAAAGCCGCTTGCAACGGAAGTTTCAATACAAACGGAATATATCGCTTGCAAATTGACAGCAAAACCACTTGCAAATTTACAAGAGCTCTTCACCTCTCTTAAGTCAACTTGCAGTAGCAAATGTAAACGATGGCGAAATTATTATTTTGAAGAAAATCAGTTCTTCATGATATTAATCAGTTTTTTAAGAGACAAATAAGATCTATTTAGTTTGGGATAATGGAAGTTTATTTACAGACATCGGATGGATTCATAATCGAACTACAAATAAGTTTTCAATTATTTATTTTCGTTTTGTTTATATTATGATATATACTTATATCATAATATAAACATTATTTATGTTTTTGTTTTCTGAAGTATTATTGCAGTTCATTCTAACTGGTCAAGTGACTTCAAATATTCTTTTTAGTTCCAAGTGAATTATCTGTTTGAAAAATTTTATATAATTAAATTTAATCGGAAATTGTTTTTTCTATGAACATGAAAATTTTTTACAATTGCATCATCATCCAAATGTTTACTTTTATAATTGACTCTATTTTGTTTTATACTTTGTATTGAGATCATAGAACACTTAAAATAAGTAGAATAGCATTGAAGCTAGATTCGAGATTTCTAAAAAAATTCAATTATTTATTAAAGTATAATTTCAATATTTTGGAGGCTATACATTGTATGAAAGTCAAGTTTGTGTTGTAAACATATTTGCTCAATCTTCATTGAAATCTAAACATTAAATTATTTATTACCTTATAATTACATAGTTTGGAGTGAGTAGATAAGTAAAACTTCAGAAGATAGAAAGAAGGGAAGAGTTAATGTTGCTTTAACAAGATGTGTGGTAAGCTCGATATCCAAATATCAACTTTCATTATTAAAAATCAAAATCATTAAAAGTTCATAATCATAAGAATTGCGCTTATATTTTAATTACAATCACATAAAGCTGATTTAGTACTGATGGTATTAGATATACTTATTTTCATTTTCTCTCCCAGTTATTTGTCCACTTTTAACCAATATATGTGAATATAAAATTATTTAAAATCTTCTTAAATTTGCATTGAGAGAATCAACTACAATATAGTTACTTTATATTGTCTTGCTTATTATAATTACAATCTCTCATTTCCTATTTATTTTTAAATATTGGCAGTAAAAGATGTATAGAGTATTGATTTTAGTTTTAAGATTAGATGATTATGTATTTTATTTTAAAAATATGTGGTTAACTCTTTCCGACCAGAACATATTTACCATAAAACATTGCATTCTTCATTCTTCTGTTCTTGCCGTCCGAAAGAAAAATATGGAAAACAACCACCATTTGTTGATTGAAAATGGTAATTTACACTTTCTAGGAATTAGTATGAGCACTCATTTCCTGTGTTTATGACATATGACTGCTGTAGATGCAAAAATGTATGTGGATATGTAGATGTCAAGCCTACACAATTTTGTAGGTTAGGTCAGAAAAGAATAAGAAGATCTGAACAGATGAACATTGAAACAAATTTGTAGTTTATTGAACTAACATCTGAATGAGAATTTATGTGTTATGTTAGTTTTATTATATCGGCATAGCACATTAAGTTCTTTTTCGGACAATGATGATACTATGTTATAAATGCTGAAGTTCAAATACAGTTCTATTAAAGGTAAGATTTAAATTAAAAGTTTTATTATCAAATGATAAATAATTTTACTCCACTGAGAAATATTGCATCTTTTTTCGCATGATATCAACACCAATTCTAAAGTACCATTGTAATGTTTCACAAAATCTTGAAAAATGCTTCTTCTTCTGAAGTGAAGCAGTTGTCTACTTAAAAAATATACTAGGGCATATAAAGGATTATGCTGGTTGTAAATATAATGTACTTTTGAAATTTTTATAGTTCTTATTATTGAGAATTTGAGTGAGAATATAAATAAATTTACTTCAGTCTTGAATCAGAATCTGGCAGGTGAATCTCGATCTGACCAATGAAGAGTGCATTTTTTCTTAGTTTTACGAACAAACATCTGAATTAGAATTTGTCTGTTATATCAGTTTTAATATATTGACACAGCGGCGTAGCATAGGTTTCTGCCGCCCGGGGCAAATGTCACATTTGCCGCCCCCTTCCTACACCCAAAAAATACGACTATTATAATTATAAAATTTTCCAAAGCGGATAAAATGTTAGATTAGATTGGTTGATTGATTAACGTCGCACTAGACTGAACATTGAGCTATTAGTGACGGTCCGTAGACATGGCATCACGATTTTGATTCGCTACGGAGGGATGGCACTCGCGTTTTAATAGCTCGACGACCTACGCAGGAAGTCCAGCACTTGACGGTGCAGCTTAGTTTAACAAGGACCAGACGTCGTCTCACCCTCGGCCTCTTTCGTAGACCAGTACAGAGGCAACCCCTCTCCGAAGTACTAACCGCGATCAGTGCTGCTTCGCTTTCGGTGTTCTAAACTGAACCGAGCTTTACCAACTGGTTCATTACCGGGGTTATTAAATTAGAAATTTACGAATTTGTAATATTTTTTTTTCTAAAATTTAAAATATTTAAAAACTGGGGAAAAAAAATAATAAAATAAATATTAAAATATATTTTCACTCATTGTTCGAAACTCGACCGCTTTTTTTCAAAGCAAAGTAATTGCCTTCTCATAAACAGAATTAAATTGCAACACAGCAGTGCATTTGTCGGCCGATATGCACCTAAATTAAAATAGAATAGTTTTACATAATGTCCATATCATATACCATGTTTGGTACGTTTATACACTACAGAAGTTGAAATATAGCCTTAACTTAAATGGAATGAATCACAACATAGCACACCACCTTTTGGGTGATATATTCCAACAGTTAACCAGCAACAATTTAAACCAAAGTCTAACCAATTGTTAATCGTGTTTAAATTCCGCCTATTGATTCACGAGATACTGTAAAATTTACACACAGAGACAAATAATTATTTTCTAAAAATGAGCGAGTCACGTTTGGGGCATCTTAAAACGTGCAAATTCATCGAAAACCGGAAATAAAAAAAATTCACAAATCCAATACTTTCTTCTATACCATTTTAGATGCCAGCGCCACCTACCGATTCACATGAAAAAAAAATGAATATATTTACTCATAAAATTCAGTGCAATTTTCATCAACAGATGCTGAGATATAGCAAGGAGAAACCGCATTAAAATATTAACAATAAAAATAATTTTTGATAATATGTACTCACACATCCAGTTTGGTACATTTATATAAGATAGAAGTTGAGATATAACTTTCCCGTAAACAGAAAATATTGCTGAATAGCAGCGCCACCTATCGTCTGCTATGCATCCAAAATGAATCACCATAGTTTTACCTAATAACCATATCTTACAGCAAGTTTCGTACATTTATACACTAATACACTATCGAAGCTTATTGTCGTCCCTAAAATGGGATTAAATTGCAATTTAACAGCGCCACTTATCGGCCGATAATTGGCGCTCAAACTGAATCAGCAGAGATTTATTTAATATATATCTATAAGTTTGGTACACTGTAGATGCTGAGCCTTTTCTGAAATGAGAGGAAATCGCAACGTGGAAGCGCTCCCTGTTGGATGATATAGCCCAAAAGCTAATCGGAAACAATTCAAACCAAGGTCCAACCAAATATCAAGTTCGGTTAAATTAAGTCCATTGGTTGATGAAGTACAGTATTCGAACTCAAAAAGACAGACATTTTCTAAAAATGGTAAAATTTAGTTCAGGAAAGCTCAAAACGTGTAACTTCATTGGAAATCAAAAATCTTTTTTTTTTTTTTTTTAATCTTATACTTTCTTCTTATATAGACAGAAAATAAAATTATAATAAATCCATTTTTTTTTTTTTTTTTTTTTTTTTTTTTTTTAATAAGTAGTCAATTTCAGTTAATTCAAATGCAAGGAAATCTCAAAATGTGTAAATTAATCGAAAACCGGAAATAATTTTTTTTTAATCTTATACTTTCTTCTTATATATGCAGAAGATAGAATAATAAATCCATTTTTTTTTTTTTTTTTTTTTTTTTTTTTTTTAAATAAGTAGCCAATTTCAGTTAATTGAAATGGAAGGAAATCTCAAAATGTGTAAATTCAGCAAAAACCGGAAATTGAATTTTTTACGTTATCTTCTACATTTTTCTTATATATGCAGAATCTAGTAATAAATCCCCTTTTATAAAAATAAGTAGTCAATTTCAGTTAATTGAAATGTAAGGAAATCTCAAAACGTGTAAATTTTTCGAAAACCGGAAATCCCTTTTTTTTTTTTTTTTTTTTTTTTTTTTAATCTTATACTTTCTTCTTATACAGGTAAAAGACAGAATAATAAATCCATTTTTTTCTTTCTTTTTTTTTTAATAAGTAGTCAATTTCAGTTAATTGAAATGCAAGGAAATCTCAAAACGTGTAAATTCAGCGAAAACCGGAAACTGATTTTTTTCCGAATCTTCTACTTTTTTCTTATATATGCAGAATCTAGTAATAAATCCACTTTTATAAAAAAATAAGTAGTCAATTTCAGTTAATTGGAAATGCAAGGAAATCTCAAAACGTGTAAATTCGTCGAAAACCGGAAATATTTTTTTTTTTCTGAATCTTATACTTTCTTCTTATATATGCAGTAATAAATCCATTTTTATCGAAGATATAGTAATAAATCCATTTTTTAAATAATAAGTAGTCAATTTGTCTATGTGTATCAGTAAAGAACTTTTTTTTTTTTATTATGTCTTTAAATTTTTGAAGAATTATCATCTGTTTTAACCAAGGCTGAACTGGATCCGACGCTCCACCGCAGCGCGGATACAAGGCTATAACAATTCTGAAAATAACAAAAGAATTCAAAAGACACAAATCTATGTAAGATTTCTCACCAGATGGCGCTGCGTACGTAGGTCTTTACGCGGTTTATTTACATGGAATTATTAGGACGATCTTGAGTATTTATTTTGTTTTCTTTTCTATAGATTGTGAAATTATCGAATATATGTTATATTAGGATTCTGATTAAATGTTGTTTTAAATAGTAACTTAAGTTGTGGCAAGAACTTGATTTCAGTCAATGAAGAGATAGATTATAAACTTCGTGAATATGTCATACTACTATGTTCTATTTTGCAAATCGAATTCCAGAAAAAATAAAGACTATGGTAATAACAGGAAGAAAATGGTAATAACAGGATGACTGTGAGCTGACAATTTTTTTTTTTTTTTTTTTGTGTGAATGTTAAACCTAACATGCCTTTCCTATAATTTAATGATAACAAATTAACTTAATAACAATAAAATTCTTAATTTAATGAATTAGGTAAAAATTAAAAAAAAACTTGAATACAATAAAAAAAGAGTTATAGGAAGAAATTTAAGAAAAAAATATGCTTTTGGATTATGTAATGGAATATTGCAATCCATTTGAAATTTACATATTGAATAGAATTTGCATTTAATATTTTAAATAAAATTAGAAGTTTTATAGCTTTTATTGAAACTAAATTTTCTATTTCAAGAAAACACTCTTCATCGGATGTAGAACCTTTTGCGATTAGAATTATTTCAACATTTTTCAATACTTGGATATTAAAATTTTTAATATCATTTTCTTTATTCTAGAGCTGTTACATTTTAATAAAATAATTCTCAAAATGTCCTTGAATGGAGAACTTTTTGCATGAAATTTTAAAATCAAAGGTTTTTTTTTAAAAAACTGGCTGGACAAATTCTAATGCAGCTTCTTTTTTATTTGATAATTTAAAAGCAGTATATCTTGTTTTTGGATTTAGTATATAGATAAGAAAATTGGTTGCTATTAATTACCATATTATAACAAATACCACATACATATTTTTTTTTTTAAAGACTGCTTTGTTCAGTTTTGCATAAAACAAAGATGAGAGAAATATTTTTAATTATACAATTTTTACTTTATATCTTGTACAAAATAAATGTACATCCATTAATATTTATTTTATTTTACTTTACTGTGTTTAGCGTTAGACCCTTTAATTTATAATTTTTTAAGATAATTAATATAGACATTTTTTCTTCTACAATTTCTAGATTCCCCCTCCCCCCTCCCATACATAATATCTTTTAATAAAGCCTGCTAATCACATATAAAACACATAACCAGAGGTTAATCCAGAACAAATTTAGTGCCGCATTGAGGCACTTTCACAAAGTCAATTTTTAGCAGTGGGGTACCTTCACAAATTCAACTTTCAGCAAAGAGGTACCTTCACAAAGTCAATTCTCAGCAATATAACTGCACACTAAAACATTTTATAATCTTCACTGCATCGAACACAGAAAAATACCCTCAGTTTGAATATTTACTGGAGACAATGATAAATATCTAAGTAAACACCTACTTATCTTACATATGAGAAACAACTTAACTCGCCCATATATGTATATATTTATTTTTACAACTGTTTCATTTTATTTTTTATATGTATTTTAAAATTTAAAAAAAAAAAAAAAAAAACTGCTTTACGTATTTTAGTTAATTGTTCTGAAGTATCATTAATTTTCACAAACTTACTTGATGTTTTCACAAATTATTTTATAAATTCACAAATGGGGTACCATTTATAAAAAGCTGGATTAATCTTTGATAACTGAAACCTTCTCTAAAGCAAAAGTACAAATGAATATTCTCGATTCTCTTCAAGGAGGTTATTCTCGAGAATTTTACAACTCTAATTATGTATAATAATGTGAAGTAAGCAGGGTTTAACATGGCAAAAAAATTACTTTAGCATTTTAGCGAAAATAGACAAGCACTATTTTAGCTTTTTCGAAAGTTAATTCTTTGGATACCATTGATTTCCTTTACTTAGCTTTGTTATCCTCAGTTTTATTTTCTATTTTTTTTGTTCATTGATGATTTTAACCAAGCATCCATATTTGTGACTTTAAAAATATGAATCAGGGAAACTATGTTTTGATTTTAACAACAGAAAAAGAGGTACTCATATCATATGTGTAAAATGAAAAAGCAATTGAAAAATTAAGTGAAGTGTAGTGGTAGATAATCGTGAAATACTAGTGCTAAGAATGCTTCTATGAATGAAATTCTGAATTCTGACATACTTTTAAATATTTTTTCATTTAAATTTAATCATTAAAAATTAAAAATAAATCCAAATTACTATATAAATAATCATTCCCAAAAATTTCAGTCTTTTTTAGTTTTTGCCTGCAAATATTACAAAAAAAAAAAAAAAAAAAATCTGAGTTATTATATAGAGATATTTTATACAGTTATCCAGTTTTAGCTTTTTAGCGAAATTCTGACCAACATGTTTTAGCAAAATATGATACCTTTTAGCAAAATGCTAAAAAAAACTAATGGCAGTTTAAACCCTGGAAGTAAGAAAATATATATGTAAAAAAATAATAAATTATTTTTAAAAAGTGAAAATTTTTATTAGATTAAAAAAAAAAAAAAAAAAAAAAAAGTTTTTTTTTTTTTTTTTTTTTTTTTTTTTTTTTAAGTGTGTAACCCCCCCCCCCCAAAAAAAGGCCATTTTTTTTTAAGAGGGGGAGGGGAGTTTGTGGGCGGGTCCGAAACCCTGTGCTACTGTGTGTATATATACATGTGTGTGGAAATAAGGATTCTACATAGTCCTTAAAAAAATCTTCTGCAAGCCCTTAAAAAGTCCAAAAAAGGAAGAAAGGGACAATTTGACTGATGTGCAGCCTTAAATAATAGTATCCTGCAGACACCGAAGGCCTATATTATTTTATGGGAAAATTCATTTCCACAATTACTCATTACCTGATGTATTTTTTTAAATTCCGTTTTCATATTTAAAAAATTCGTAACTATTAAATTAGTATCAATTAAAAACAGAAAAAAAAAGTTTATTTTAAATTTATATTTTTAGTTCAAAAATGCAAATTTTTACTAAGTGCATTTTTCTCAATTTTTAGATGCAAATTGAAATAAAAAATCAATTTTTGAAAAATAAGTGCTAATTTAATGATTATGAATTTTCTAAATGTGTAAACCTAATTAAATATATATATTTGATAATGAATAACTATGGAAACAAATTTCCCCATAGAATAACATGGGCTGTTGGTGAGGTTAGATATTATCTGCTCTTAAGATGAGATATTATCTGCTCTTAAGCTATTTCACTTCAAACTAGTGAGAGCTAATACGTAAATACCGAATTGGTATGTATTTTGCATTATATTTGGGATAGGTTTATGAGTTTTTTATATTAATACAATAAAATACAGACCTTAGTAATACAAAAAAAAAAACACAATTCCAATGTTAAATTTTTTTTTATCAACATAAAGTTTCAGTAAAATAATTTGGTGGTTAAAAATTGCCAAATAAAACATGAAAAGTAATCATTCTGCAGTTTTGGAAGTATCTGTAATATTTCTGCACTAATAAGGGTATGCTTAACACTACCGAAACAGAAGTATGCTTAACTTTTATGTTTAATTTTTGTTCTTAACTTCGTAGGAAATTTGCCTTGATATTACTTCAAAGACAAAATGTAAGATTAAGGGGCAAGGCAAAAGTCAAATTATACCAATGAAAAGGGGGTTTAAAAAAAAGGGGGGGGGGTTAAAGATAAGAGTTTCTACCTACTACATTATAATTAGAAGTGCACACAAAGTTGCATTTATTTAAGATAATAAGAGAGGAAGGAATATATATATTTATTTATTTAATAGAAACCATTTAAATACATTTCTGTACTAGAAACCATTTAGACAAAATAAGCTGCATGAATTCAAAGTAGAAGAGAAATTACTTTGAACTTCGTTTTGAATAGGAGACTTGAGAATATTGTTTATTTTAGAAAATGAAATAAAAATAAATTGACAAAATATACTAAATCTTTAGCTTTAAGCTGTAACAGTACTATTTTTTATTTATCTATTTATTGTTAAATAAAATATTGTCAAATATTAAAATAACTATTTATATTAGTAAGCAATACACACACACGCATGTATATATACATTCGTAAATAAAAAAAGCTGCAATATATTATATGTTGATGGTCAAAACATATTTTTATGAGAAATTTCAAATGTGTCAAAGTATATTTCTATGAGAAATTTCAACAAATAACATTTTGTAGACGAAGAAAAAACAGAAATTTTAATGATCCAGCGCAGCGCCGATAAAAGATCGCGTCTTATGTTTACGTTTGTAATTCAGCTTTTGCCGCTTGGTGCGCTTTTACGTTGCAGGTTAAATCCGAAACTTGTCTGGTGAAAATGGGGGAAATGTTAAAGCCTTGAATCGGCGCGAAGGAGCGTCGGATCCAGTTTAGCCTTGGTTTTAACAATAATGCATCTGTCTGGCAAATCAACGTCTTTTAATTGAACACGCCCATCTTCTATGCATAGACAAGCATAGACAAGTAGTCTTGTCTATGCTTCTATGCTTTGGGGTCAACTGTGTTGCCATTCGCGAGATACCATGGCGCGATTTTATCCCTGCCAAAAGAAAAGATCCCCAAGGTGGTTCCGAAACAATGTATGTTCTGTAAATACGCGACTAGGAAGACGAAGATGCATTAAAAATTAATATATATATATATTGCTTTCTATGATTGCGTCACGTGTATTCTTTAACCACATTTCTTGCGACCATGGAAGCCTCTGCGCAAGTGCGGATTGAACGAGTCCAGTGTTAAAATAGGGGTGACTGAGAGAAAACAAGCGATAAGGGAACACCATCGATGTTTCTTTACAATTTTTTTGTCTCAGTGAATTGTTTTAGTCCCCCCCCCCCACACACACATACGCTTTTTTTGTTTTCTGGTTAACACAAGAGCAAGCGGGGAAACTTGGCAAATTTTAGAGAAAAAAAAAAGATTAAAAATTTTTTTAATTAAAAATTTGAGCCGATAAAAACTCGACTGATATCAAAATTTGCCGCCCCCAGCAAAGTGCCGCCCGGGGCAGGCGCACCCTTTGCCCCCCCCCCTACGCTACGCCACTGTATTGACATAACGAGTTCTTTTTCAGATTAATTAATGATGCATAAATACTGAAGTTTAATACAGTGCTGTTAAAAGTATCATTTATTTTATGGATTTTACTTTTTTATTATCAAGAATGATAAACAATTTATTATAAATATTTACACAATATTAAAAATGCCAATGTAGAAAATGTTAAAACCAAACTGCAGTTTCTGTGGCTTTAAGCGTACTTACCATAATCAGTGTCAAACCTGATTGAGAATTTGTAAACTAATGGATGGTATACTTGATGCAATTCTGCACTGATAACGATATACTTTATGCTTGCTACCGAAACTGCTGTTTGCTTTTGGAAAATTTTACATTGGCGTTTTCAACATTGTGTAAATCTTTCTGTTCAATGTCAAGTCTGGTTATATAAGTAATTTATTATTTTAATCAAAGAATACTGCCTATTGTTATATTATGCATGGCACTTATTATCACCGCTAACTATTTGGCCAAATACTGAATATTCTTAAAACCAAATAGTAACTATTTAGCTGCCTGATTACTCTTGTATTTAGGTGTCATTATCTTAATCTTTTACTACTATTACCCAGCGTAAGTAATGGAAGTATCATGTTCAGTCCAAAAATTCAGTATCGAGTTTTCAACTGATTTACATGTTTTAAGGTCTCCTGAATAAAAAAAAAAAAAGTTTTTAGCAATTGGTCAATATGTGTGTGTGTGTGGAATCTTCTATCATTTCTCTGAAACTAATAGTTTGCTTTCATATGAATTAGTTGGTTAGTTCAGGAAAATTGATAGGTGCCCTGTATAAATGTCTCAATTTCAGGTCTTGCAAGCGCATTACTTTAAAAACAGCTGTACGGAATTTTTTCAAACTTGCTACTTTTAAGTATCCTTTTCTATGTAATTGTTACTTTTGGCTTGGGTCTTGGGTCAACCATTGAGTATGCCAAGTTTTGGTAAAATTAGGTATCTGAAAAGGGATTCTAATGACTTTCTTGAAAATTTTTGCATAAACCCATTAGATATTTTTTTCATGTATTACATAATTATTACAGGAAAATTAACAGTTATACTGATTAGGTATAGGTAGGTCAGTTTTAGATCTTAAAATTAGTGTTTCAAAAATAAAAATAAAGTTTAAACTGATTTTTTTTTTCTCTTTTTTTTTTTTTTTTTAAACTCGCTATGCAAATTCTGTTTTATATGCATATACATGAGTATCAGCTTTCTCGTACTGGAAAATTTTCAGATGTCTATTTTATTAGGTGAGTTTTATGTCTTTTGATTATATTATTTTCCAGAAGTACATGTAATAGTGGGTAAAGGAAGTCGTGTGGTTGTTTCAAACTAGATTTTTTTTATTTTTTTTTTTACTTTTTGAATAGTACCATTTATATTTAGTATTTATTTTAAATTATGAAAATTATAAAAAATTACTATTCAGAAATATTTTACTTCAATGTAGAAGATTCTTAGAAAATATTACTATACCTAAATAGTAGTGTTATGCTGAATTGACAACGAAGAAAATTATTAACTGTTAGTCTTCTTAATAAACATATAAGTTTTTTAAATAACAGTATGTTGTGCCGGATTTGAAAAATGACACAAAAATGCGGCATTTGAGAAAAATCAACATACAAGTAACAAAGTTTACATTAAAAAATTGACACAAATGCCTCTCACGTGGATAAATTGTAAGACAGATGTTATGCTTTGCATGCATGTTGGGGTATTTCACACACATAAAAAAAAACACTAAAAAGACATGGTTAAACAATAAAAAAAAAAATTTAATGAAAATTTAAAATGAAAGACACAAAAAATGAGAAGAAAAAAAAGAGGGGGGTGGATTTAACAAATAAAACAATAAAAAGAAAACAAACTTTCACAAAATTACTCACTTGGTGCAAGGAGAAACAAAGATTATAAAAGAAAGCACCATATAAGTGACGTAAAAAATAAAAATGTATGAAACTTTCAATTAACACCATAAAATGCAAGAACTCTCAAACATTCTTTTGAGTCAAAAGAAAACACGACCCTTTCTCAGGCGAAGGTTGTGCTTACTTTCAGCCTGAAGCATTTGTTGCGAGTTCTTGCATTTTATGGTGTTTATTCATTTTTTATACTTATTACTTTTAAATGTCAGCTCTGTAGTGTTATTTTTTATATTTAATATAAAAATGTGTATTAAATTAACCAAAAATTCTAAATTTATAAAATTTTATTGAAATATTCAATTAAAATTTAATCATAAAATTAGACCTTCATTTGACTAAGCTTTACTATAAGGCACTCATTCGTAATTCGTGACACAGTTATGTGTGATAAAAGTGTATTGACATTTTTTACTAGTAACCCTTTTGTATTGGAACGTCGTTTACATGTCTCGGAACTTTCTTATTCTTTTTTTACTTGGCCGCCCAGCTGAATGACGCTTTTTTTTTTTTTTTTTTTTTTTTAAATGCATTTTTCAGATTTAAAAATTATTTTTTGTGTAATTTTACTTATTTTTTAAATAATTGAAATTATTTAGAAAAGTAAATTGCGTATGACAGTAATTGATGCAGTACAGATATTCATACACAACAAATTAGTGATATTCAGTGATTTTTTTTTCTTTTTTTTTTTTTTTTACCAAGCTTTTATTGACTCTTATTCTTGTTTGCTTGTTTTTTTTTTTTTTTTTGTCCAGTACAAATCTTGCAATCGATTTTTAACTAACTTCCCGATTATCTAGACATTTGAAACTTTTAGGATAGCTCAGAACACGATGATAATGCATTTTTTTAATACTTTTAGCCAATTGTTTTGGCTCCCCACTGCCTTCATTAGTGTTTATATGATTCAACAGAATATTTATTTAACTAACTTCCCGACTATCTAGACATTTGATACTGTTAGAATAGCTCAGAACACAAAGACAATGCATTTTTTTAATACTTTGAGCCAATTGTTTTGGGTCCCTGCTGGCTTCGGAGCATTAAAATAATTCAACAATCACAGAATTTCTCGATTAGCTAGATATTTGAATATTTTAGAATGACTCATAAAACGATGACATTTTTTAACACGTTCACACCGGCCGCGTGTCACAGCTACAGCCGGCAGAAAAGTATCTGAGAACTAGCAATAATGCCTGCCAAAAAAAAGTACACTTATTACTGCTTTGTTAAATAAATCCTTGTCGAGTCATGTTCTTAGTCAGTCTAGCAACATAATTCAACAAGTATTTATTGAACAAAACAGTTTTACGTGTACTTTTTTAATATAGGAATTATTGGCTAGTGCTCGGATACTTTTGAGTAGTCTATGTAAACAAAATACGCCAGCATGAACGTGTTAAATACTTTTAGCCAATTGTTTCGTGTCCCCACTGCCTTCGGTAGCATTTATATGATTTAACAATCATATAACTTCCCGACTAGCTAGACATTTGAAACTTTTAGAATAGCTCAGAACACGATGATGATGCATTTTTTAAATAGTTTTAGCCAATTGTTTCGGGTCCCCGCTGCTTTCGGTGGAGTTTATATGATTCAACAGAAAATTTAAAAACATGCTATATAAAAAGTTCTTTTTATTTTGTTACTATTTATTTTTTATTATAATGCTCGTGAAGTGAGCATACATCTGAATGTTAACCACTGCAACGGTGGCGTACCCAGGAAGGGGGGGGGGGAGGAGTGGTGGACTGCAGCCCCTCCTGAAATTTTATGTATGTATAAAATAAAGGCAATAAGCTGATAGGATATCCTTATAGCGCTTTTTACATAATACTCAAATATTGAAGTTGCATTCATAATGAATATGATTTTTATAATTTTCATTATAAGTATTGAAAAATACATATTGAATGTTACAAACAAATAAATAAAAATTTTAATCAAACTTACCTGATGGACTGTAAGATGAGATTCAAACTTACCTGATGTATTGTAAGATGAACTCTTACTAGAGTAAGTAACTCTCTGAACAGCCATAGCCCATGTGTTTACTTAACAATGAAATTTAGAAAATTCAGGACTAAGTAATATTTAATCACAGAATTAGACTATTTCCTTTAGTAATATTTACATAGAAGGATAAGCTAATACATGGCCTTATGACAAAAAATGACAGTGCACAAGATTATCCCACCAGTATTAAAAAATAGTTTTTAGAAAAAATATTTATATCCAATTCTTTTGAATAATCAGAGGAAAAATATGAAAATGTTTAATACAAAGTTGGATCATGGTCTGTTAATAGTATATCAGAATATTTCTAAAATTTAAATAAATTATTCTGGTTATTTATACACTTTCATCCACATATAAAATGGTTATAAGTTATACACTGATATATAAAATCGTAATGTCTAAAAAATTATAGCGATCCTCAAAAGTCACAAATAAACAAAAACCCACTGAATTTTTCGAATTTTCTGTCGAATATTGTTCGATTCGTGTATTCTTGTTTCCTAGTGGTTTATCATTCATCGCAATCGATAATTCTTGCAAGTTGACGTCACCGCCTGCAAGCGTTCCAAATGTATGACTATTTGCAAACCACTTGCAAAATTTACATCATCGAAGTTGCAAGCGGTTCATTTCCAAGCGTTCCGTTTGTATGTACCCCTAGATGGCGCCCTACTAAGAACAAGGAGGTTAACGGCCGTATTCACCGTTTACCTCAACCCGCGATTTACTGCGAAAAGCCGACTTGAACGCTCAAATGATATTCACCACTAACCGTAGTCAACATTACCGCGGCTGAAAAGCGACTCCAGGTGGAGGATCAAAATTGTGATGGCATATCTCCGGACCACCTCTAGGGGTGTGTCCCAGACCGTCGCTAATTGCCCATCTGCGCAGCACTAGTGCGACGTAAAACCCAACCAACCAACCAACCTCAGAAACTCTACAGTCGGCTGCAAAATTATTCCAGCACTAGCCAATAATTCCTATATTTAAAAAGTACACTTAAGCCTGTTTTGCTAAGTAAATCCTTGTCGAATCATGTTCTTAGACTGATTAAGAACATGACTCGACAAGGATTTATTTAACAAAGCTGTATTAAGTGTACTTTTTTTGGCAAGGATTATTGCTAGTGCTCGAATAATTTTGCAGCCGACCGTACCTTGCAGTTACATTGAAACGTAACGCTTGCAATCCAACCTCTTTCTAGTTGCATGACGTCAAAATAGCAATGGCCTTGCAAAATCTCATTCATTCGGAACTAAAGCGGGCTTCACACTGGCCGTTCCGCTCCGCTCCGCGAAACTAGCGCATGCGCAATGATGAATTTTCTCAACGCAACGGACGAACGCAAAGCACTCTTGCGGAAAACGTTGACTTCTGTCTGTGCTAGAAATGAACGTTTTCGCCGCCGTCGACCGCAAGCAGCGAACTAATCAGATTGTTGAATGTGAAACTCGCTTCCTTTCCTTCATTCTTGCCTCGCGTGTAACTTTGGACTGTTTATATGTTTCTTTTAGCATTTTATGTGATGTTTTGAATAAGAAAATAGATGATTTCTATCAATATTTCAAGAAAACTAACATGTGTTTGATTTGATTAAGCTAAAAGATTACATACAGATGAAAAAAAAAAGAAAGGAAAAATAGTACATGAAAGGTTATTAAGGTATATAAAATAAATTCTGATCTTAATAACGTATCAGGTTAATTGTATATTTATTTTTCATTTAAAGTTTGCTTTTGATAAATACTAATAATTCGTTCATATTTAAAGACTTTTTAAACTTATGTGAGTTGCTTATGCTTTATTAATTAATCGTTTCACTTTGGAAAGTGCCTACGATAAGTATATAATTACTATTATTATGTACTCGTTTACTTTGTTTGAAACAGGAAAAGTATCCTTTTATTTAAAATTATCAGTTTTTCTTCACAATTTTTTTTTTTTTTTTTTTTTTTTTTTTTTTTTTTTCTTCACTAATAATTGATCCTAATTTTTCAGATATTATTGATGAATACCGCTATCATTTTTCACTTGAAATTTTGAGAATTAACCTGATTTAGTAACAAAAAACTGTAAGTTAATCAACAAAAAACAAACAAAATGGTTTTAAAACGACGATTTTTCTTTCTTTATATTTTCGAATGTATTTTGAAACTTTAATGTTATTTTATGAAAAATAATGAAACTTGTTGATGATTTTTTTTTTTTTTTTTTTTTAGTTTTCATTGCTCAGTTTTTCTGAGTATTTCAAAAAAGTAATTTTGTAGATTTTATTTATTATTTTTATTATTGAATTGCAGTTTGAAGCATGCTTTTAATATGTATTTAATTTTTAAAAATAATGTTGATGCTTTTGAATTAATTATTTTTTCTGCAAAATTTACGTAATTTCTTTTCTTTTTTTTTTATTCTGCTGAAATATGATGAATAGATTCTAGTGAATAATTTTCTCTTTGAATTTTTATATGTATTTTTTCTAGTTAAACTAATTCCATGCAATTGTTGTAAAGTATAGAAATTTTACTGTGATTGTTGATAACAGTAGATGTTCCTTTAGATAAAAGCAAGATTGTGATATATAACAGAAAATCTGTTTATTTATTTTTTTTATTAAAGAGGGTCTAAATATGGGTTCGGACCCCTTAAAAAGACCCCTATGGAGGGCACTATCCCTCTGGCTCTAGTGCAGTCAATTGGCCTTGATTCCTATAACTAATCGTAAAAAAGGGGCACCAACCTTGTAGCTTATTATAAGCACAAGGTTGGTAAAACATTGTTGAATTTTAATTTCCTCTTACGCAAATGATTGTCACTTATGAATTTCCTTTAGACAAGTTTTGAAGCACTATCTTGCTACTTTCTTACTTTTTAAGACTGTTAAGTGTAATGTTCAGGATAAAATAAAACTAAATCGTCATTTTTTTTTTTTTTTTTTTTTTTTTTTTGTCCATGCACATCATTTACAAGACTGTAAAAATTAATTTTATCGTAGAAATAATTCAAATTTCTAAGTTAAAATTTTTCAGGTTGTTTTTACTTCACATTGTTTTGATAATGTTACAAGATTTTTTTTTTCTTTCTTTTAACTACCGAGTTCCCATCAGTGGCCGAGAGGTTCTGCTCACAAAGCTGACAAACAGACAGTATCAGGTTCAATCCCAGGTCTCCAGTTATGCTTTTCGTCTTAGCCACTTAGAATTTTCTTTGATTTTCTCCAAAAACTTGCACAAGAATAGGCTAAGACAATTTAGTAGAACCCCTCGAAGGGTAATTCACCCAAACCATGTGGTCATTAAACCTTAACATGTATACCACTACACCGAAACTGATAGACAGGATGCACAAGGTTTGAACCCAGGAATATTAATGTATGTTTAGAAGTAAAGCCGACGGACTGCATTAGGGTCTTAGGCTCTGAAGGGAGGGTGTCCTCTGTGGAGGTCTTTCTAAGGTGATCTAGTTCTTATTTATGCAAGTTTAGGAGAAAATCATGGAAAACTACTAGCGGCAAGAATGGCAAGTGTGATTTGGACTAAATCCAACACCTCATGTCTACCCCCTTTGAGCGCAGAACCACTCGGCTACTGGTGGACCGGGCTAGTAATGTAAAATACCTGAGCATTTATTTTTCAAAGAACTCTATTCGAATAAAATATTTGCATTTATGTATAATATGATATTGCTAAGTACAAAGAGAGATAGAGAGAGGGAATATATGTAAAATTAAAAACATTTGAGCCTTTTTAAAAAATTTTTAATTTTATAAAACCAAAAGATTTAATCATAATAAATGAATGTTTAACAACATCTTGTATGCAATTATCACACTATTAAAAAAAAAAAAAATCCTGTAGATTATTGCATATTTGTTTGTAAACCTGTTAAAATAATCCTAAAATAAAACAAAAATTGGGTCTATACTTTTAATGTTTATAGTCATTTCTTTTAATGTAACAAAGTATACTACAAGTTTTGTGATAAATAACTTCAAAAATAAAATATTACAAGTATATTGTGGACTTTGGTAAAGCAATGTTTTGTGTTTTAGAGGTTTTTTTTTTTTTTTTTTTTTTTTTTTGTAAGAAAGAAAGAAAATAACCTGTTTAATATTTATGAATTTTCTGAATATAAAAATGGAATTTAAAATTATGCTGATTAAATTTTTTAAAATAAACTTAATCAAAACTTTTAATTAAAAAAATATTGTAAATTATGCCATACATATGAAAACCTGTTCAAATACAGTGGCAGATCCAGGACTTAACTTTTTTTTTTTTTTTTTTTTTTTTTTTTTTGGGGGGGGGGGGGGGGGCTAAGATTTTACAAGATGTAATTCCAGATCAATGAAAAGTTTGCAATTGTACTATTCAGTTGGGAATGTCAGTACTTTTGGGGGGGGGGGGGGGCTTCAGCCCCCTAGCCCCCCCCCCTTAAATCCACCACTGTTCAAATATATTGCAAGAATCAAAAATCAATCCAATATTTCTATATTACTGTTTAAAAAGTCTTTTTATGAATTAAAATAAAAAAAAAAAAATGAAAAAAAAAAATTGAATGCAATACAATAATTAACATCCTTCAGTGTCATTAGTTGAATTATTGTATACAAAAAATTCTATATATGTGTATTGTGTTTCATTTCGAGATGAGAAAATTATGACCCATTCACAAATACTTTTTTTTCAAAATACCCAGTTTTTGGGTTCCCAGGTCTTGGCTATATACCCAAAAATATTTACCTACTCACCCACTGCGTATTTAAACATCCCACATTACTACCCAGGACAGGACATATCTGTCTGCCTAGCTGTTCAGTTTTCCGTAGTTTTCTTCAAAGCTGTCATACATACCAGCTTGGATTGCTTATAAAGATTTCCATGAATGGCACTTTACCCAGTCCTAGGACTAGGAACCTCGTGTAATCAATCGGCTTTAACACCTACACCATTCCACCAAAGCTGGTAGATAGGAACTGCCGGGTTCGAACCGAGGTTCAACTTGTCAGACTCAGTGGCGGATCCAGAACTTAACTTTTTTGGGGTGCTAAGAGTTTTCAAGATGTTATTCCAGACCAATGAAAAATTTACAGTTGTAACATCCAATTGGGAATGTTAGTGCTTATAGGGGGGCTTCAGGCCCCTAGCCCCCCCCTTAAATCCACCACTGGTCAGACTAGTTGTTTGGAGTTTTCTTTGGATCGTGCATAAGTGCTAGCTAGGATCACTTAGAAAGACCCGCATGGAATTCACTCTGCATAGCATTTAAATGTTGTGTAAGAAATAGCTTCATTTTATCCAAATAATTTTAAAAATTAAAGAAGTCATTCTTATATCAAATACAATAAATACATCCATTTCATCATTTAATTTTTTTCTTCCAAATAAAGCTTGTCTCAATAGTGGTCAAGTAATTCTGCTCTCAAAACTGGTAGATTGGTAGTGCCAGGTTTGATCCGTCTAGCCATTTGGGGTTTTCCATGGTTTTCTTCACAACTCACGTAAGTTTGGGCTAAAGTACCTTAAAAAAATCATGATGGAGGCAATTAACTCTACAATTCCATTTAAAAATAAAACATAATTAGCATGGGGGACAAAAATAAATGCTTTTATTATTTGGTAAAGAGAATATTTTCTTTATCTCGATTAGTGTATCGTATTTAATAAATTTTACAAATTTCTCCAGCTTTCAGTTCGTGGATTTAAATAACTTACAATCTAAAATTAATAATAATAAAAGAAGAAGGAACATTTAGAAATATGGAAATGTTGTACAAGAAATAGGTGTAATTAATCCAAATAATCTGAAATTACACATATTTAAAAGATGAAAATTAGAAAAAATTAAAAAAACAGTATAGTTATTTTAGAAAACACAGAGAATTTTTAAAATTTTTATTATTTATTCATTTTCCATTCTAAAAACTATTATAAATCTTTTCAATATACGAATTAAAAAATATTAGAAAGTTATTTAAGTATTGACTTTCAGTCTTTTGATTAAAATTACCAACATTTAAAAAAAAAAAATAAATAAATAAATAAATATTGGAAATTTTTTAATTAAAGTTGGAATGACTGAGAAAAAAAAAATAGCATAGAAGTACTGTAAGCTTATTTTAAATAAAATTTGAAAATGTTTTTCAATCACATATATAGCATAAATTTATACAATTAATTATTTTTCTTTGAATTAAAACATGGTCCAACAATGGCCAAGAGGTTCTGCTCTCGAAACTAGTAGACAAAGATTGCCTGGTTCAATTCCAGGTTGCACTTGCTACTTAGCTGTTCAGAGTTTTCTGTGGTTTTCTTCAAAACTTGCTTAAATACAGGCTGGGTTCCTTCAAAAAGATTAATAGGGAAGTAATCTACCTAAATGTAGGATCCATGTGCAAATAAAACATTATAAGCATGAAAAGGGGGCGGAGTGAAAAATAAATGTCTTGGTTACTCTAAGAAGAATTTTATCTTCAGCCTATGCACAAAAATTTCTCAGGTTTTCAATTCATACATTTATTTTTTACAAAATTATTTATTTATTATTATTTTTTTTTTAATTTGAAACGTTATTTATTTATTTATTTATTCTGAATAGTGATTAAAAAAGCCACATTTTACCATTTGATTAAAATTGTTGTCGTTTTTTTTTAAATTAATGGTAGAAATTTTTTAATTAAAGCTGAAATGACCAGGAAAATTAATACTAACAGGGAAATAATGCAAATTTGTTTTACATAAAATTTTGAAATCACTTTAACATTGAGTACAAGATATACATTTCAGTAGTTAAATTTCTTTCTTCAAAATGACTAGAAAGTGCCAGGTTCGATCCAATATCGCGATCCTCAGCTTAGTTGTTTAAAAATAATTAGCTTGGGGGGAAGGGGGGAGTAAATGACTTTAGAAAGTAATAAATTACTATTATAATAATTATTTTGTTACGAATTTTGTTTCTTCATCCCAGTATATAAACTGCATTTCATATATTTTACACATTTCTAAAATTTCATTTTATGGATTTAAAGCTCTTACACTCTAAACAAGTAATTAAAAAACAAAAACAAATATAGAAGCATTTATAAATTGAAAAATATAAAAGAAATAGCTGAAATTTATATTAAATAAAATTTGGAAAAATAAGAAAGGAATTAAAGTATGACTATTTCGAGAAATATTGTACATATATTTATAGTATATAGATATCTATTATAATTCAAATTCTTTAATTTTTTATTTCCAATTTCGCTTTAAATGAATGTATGTAATGTTTGTTGCTCGCTGAATTCTAAAGAAAATCAAAACAGATGTTTTTTAAAAGGCTGTCTATTGCCTGTTACTGCCCTGCAACGTGATTGGTTCATTTCTTTTTACTCCTTCTTGCCCTCGGGATTCTTCTGACGCCAGTAAACTCCTGCGGAATGTAACGGAGTTCACTGACGGAATCTCTGCGGACGACGGACAGCGGAACGGAACGTCCAGTGTGAAGGCACCTTATGACTACTATATAACAGGCTGGATCATTCGCCGCCATTTGTCCGTCAAGTCCGTCATTGCTAAACCGAAGATTACTATATAATAGTCTTATATAGTCTCATATAATAGTTTTATATTGTAGTCCGTTATTGCTAAACCTAAGACAACTATATAATAGTCATAAGTAGTCTCATATAATAGTGTTATATGGTAGTTTTACTTTTAGCATTGACGGGCTTGATGTACAAAAGGCGGCGAATGATTCAGCCTATTATATAGCAGTCTTATTCGGAACGAGCTAGCGCATCAGGCATTTTGTTGCCTTAGGGTTGCCACATGTACCCAGAGCGTTTCTCCGATAAACAAACAACAAACTTTTTTTTAATCGTCTTACGTTACTTTAGAGTAACTTGTTTTACTATATTTCATAATTTTAGCTAAGTAAACTATGATATGGAAGTTTTTGTAGCGATAAACTGTTATAATCATTCAAGAAGTGAATTTGACGACATTTTGTAAAAGAAACAGAAACCGCCCTACGAACACATCTTACCCCAGTACATCCATAGGATATCCTCAGAATAAAATGTCATCCTGAGAATGCACTGTGAAAAAAATGTGTTTTTAGAAATATTATTGTTGCTTATTGCTCTTATCTTGACCGGATTAGCTTCAGATCAAGATTTCTTAAAATCATTAGGGAAGCGATAAGGACGCCAAGCGGGAATGCTCTTCGGAGGCAAAAAATTGGCGGTAATGCGCCGGCCTATTATTTTATTTAGGGGCTCTAATTCGGAACGCTTGCAGACAGTGACGTCATCTTGCTGTAATATATTTAATAATTTAGTTTAATAATTTTGTTATTAGTTAACTGCCGTACATGAAAATAACTCAACTTGTTATACCGAACACACTGTAACCGTAAGCATGTTTTACATGTGAGCTTGCTTGCACGCTTGCAGTAAGTATGCGACCGGCATTGAAGTCGTTACAATAAATATTTCATCTTACCTTAGTGAGAGTAATTTCTCAGTATTAATATGTATATTACTTCAAGTATATTATATTGAAGACGAGTAAGCTGAACTCACTTGATTTGAACTTTCATTTGCATATAATTAACGTGTTACGACGTTACCTATTATAATGAGTAAGCTAGGCCTAATTGGCACATTGCATTCATTTGATGTAGAACAAGATGATTTCAGTTTATATATTGGACAACTTGAACATTTTTTTCTTGCTAACGATATGGAAGACAAGAAGAAAGTATCGGTGTTCATCTCAGCAATTTGTTCAAATGCTTTTAACTTCTTCGAAATTTACTACTTCAAAAAGTGCTGAGCGAGTGCTCATACGACGAGTTAAAAAACACACTTAAGCAACATTTTAAACCTGCACCAATCATCACTGCTGAACGTTTTCGCTTTCATCGACGAAATCAAACAGCTGGAGAGTCTGTTTCCAAGTATTTAGTGGAATTGAGACGGCTGGCTTCTACATGTGATTTTGGTGCATTCCTTGATGAAGCATCAAGGGATCGTTTTGTTTGTGGATTAAATAATGAAAATATTCAGAAAAGACTCCTGGCAAAGAAAGATCTGAAGTTATCAGATGCGGTGGAAACAGCGATGGCTATCGAAATCGCTGAAAATGATGCAGCTAATATGAAGACACTTACTCCTGTTGTCAACAAAATTCGACAGAGCTCCTCAACTGCTGCTAAGAAAAACTATCAACTTATAAAAATTTCGAAATGTTTCCGATGTGGAGCTGCTCATGATCCTGCTAAATGCAAGTATAAAAATGGAAAATGCCATGCTTGTGGAAAAGGTGGGCATATATCACCTGTGTGCATGAGCAAAAAGAAGACCTCATTGCCAGTGTGCATGAGCAAAAACAAAGCCTCGTCAGCAAAAAAGGTGGAAATGGTTGAGTATGACTCCGAGGCTTCTCTCTTTGCTGTGAAATCCATAAACCAAGTCTCAAGCAAGAAAAAGTATGTTATTTCTGTGATTGCAAATGGTAAACCATTGGACAGAGAACTTGATACTGCGGCTGATGTCTCCATTGCATCAGAAGTATGGCTGAAGAATAATTTACCCAAAATTGAAATCTTGTCTTCAGCGACCAATTTGAAAGATTACAATGAAAAAGAAATCCCAGTAGTAGGTGAAATCTTTGCTGAAGTACAGTGTAACAACCAGCGTCATAACTTACCATTAATTATTGTTAAAGGTGATCGACCAGCCCTCTTTGGAAAAAATTGGTTATGTGTGTTCAAGCTAAATTGGAATGATATATTTTCAGTGTCCTCAAATTGTGTCGACAGTGTTGAAGTACTCAAGAAAAAGTATTGTGATGTTTTCAAGGTAAGTGATCAGCCAATTAAGCATTTTAAAGCTGTCCTTAAAATGAAAGAAAATTGTCAACCTGTTTTCTGTAAAGCTAGGCCTGTACCTTATGCTTTAAAAAAATCTGTTTCTGTTTAAATTAAAATATTAGTAAATAATAACATATGGCAATTAGTTGAGCATTCTACATGGGTAACACCTGTTGTTGTTGTTCCGAAAAAGAACAATTCTGTCAGATTATGTGGAGATTTCAAAATAACTGTAAACAAGTCCCCTGACCCGAATCAATATCCTTTGCCCACACAGCAAGATCTCTTTGCTACCTTGAGGGGGAGAAAATATTTTAGTAAACTAGACCTCTCACAAGCATACCAACAAATTGAATTGGATGCTGATTCTGAAGAGTTATTAACTTTAAATACAATCATGGGTTTGGTTCGACCAAGCAGATTGATGTATGGTATATCAGCAGCTGCAGCAATCTTTCAGTCGATAATGGAACAAATTTTACAAGGCATTCCTAGTGTGATATGTTTCCAGGATGATATCCTAATCTCATCAGCTACTGAAGATGAGCATTTTTCTACTTTAGAGACTTTGATGGCAAGATTGCAAAAATACAATGCAAAATTAAATGCTGACAAATGTAAATTCTTTAAGAGTAATGTTGAATTCTTAGGTCATATTATTGACAAAGGTGGTATTCATCCCACCCAGGAGAAGCTAGAGGCTATTAGTAAGATAAGAACCCCTGAAAATGTCTCTCAACTTAAATCATTTTTAGGATTACTAAACTACTATTCAAAATTTATTAAGAATTCATCAACTTTATTATCTCCTCTGTATAATCTGTTAAACAAAAATGTCTCATGGACATGGTCTGAGGAATGAAATGATGTCTTTGAGCAATGTAAACATCTTCTAACATCTGATGCTGTATAGGCCCATTATGATGAAAATCTTCCTTTACAAGTATCTTGTGATGCTTCGCCTGTTGGCTTAGGTGCAGTTTTATCACACATTGTAAATGGTGAAGAAATACCTGTAGCATATGCCTCTAGAACATTATCTAAGGCTATAATGAACTATTCACAAACCGAAAAGGAGGCCTTGACAATAATTTTTGCTTGCAAAAAGTTTCACCAATATATATTTGGAAGGAACTTTGCGTTATACACGGATCATCAACCTTTAGTTATCATCTTTTCTCCCACTAAGGCAGTACCAACCATGGCTGCGGCTCGCTTACAGAGATGGGCATTGCTATTATCCTCATAAAACTATACAATTAAATATAAAAAAGGTAGTGCACAGCAAAATGCTGATTCCCTGTCAAGATTACCTAGTGAAGATCAAAATAAAGACTTGTACCCATTAGATATTTATAAAATTTCCCATCTGTCAGAATTACCAGTAACTTCTGTTGACATTGCCAGTGCATCAAGAGTTGATAAAATTTTGGGAGTAATAATTAAATATGTTCAAAATGGTTTTCCCTCTAAAAATGAGAATCCTGATCTTACGCCTTATTTCAGCAGAAAAGTTGAATTATCAGTTGATAATAATTGTCTATTATGGGGCATGAGGGTAATAATCCCTAATGTTTATAGAAAGCACTTGCTTGAACTGCTTCATGATACTCACCCTGGAATTGTGAAAATGAAGGCAGTTGCTAGAAGTAATTTCTGGTGGCCCAATTTAGACCATGACATAGAAGACATGTCTGTGAATTGTGAAGCTTGCCAAGTTACCGCTAAGTCTCCTCCTGTCACACCACTGCAATCATGGGTCTGGCCTAAGGCCCCATGGGACCGAATTCACTTAGATTTTGCTCAGAAAGACCAAAAGAATTACTTTATAGTAGTAGACAGCTATTCAAAATGGTTGGAGGTAGCAAAAATGTCATCTACAACAGCAGGAAGCACCATAGCTGTATTGCAACAACTGTTTGCTAGATATGGATTACCTCTAGAAGTTGTTTCAGACAATGGACCCCAGTTTGTTTCGGATGAATTTGCAGATTTTCTAAAATCTTGTGGTGTTTTACAGACACTCATTCCAGCATACCACCCCCAATCAAATGGTCAGGCTGAACGCACTATACAGACTTTTAAACAGTCACTTAGAAAGATGCAATTAGACTCTAATGATGGTAGTACAGTTACCGCCAAGGTGAATAGATTCTTGCACAAGTATAGATCCTCACCTCGTTCTACAACTGGTTTGTCCCCAGCAGAGCTGTTCCTTGGTCGTCCTATTAGAACTGTCTTGGAGTTGCTACATCCAGGCACAGCAAGGCATGTTGAAAAAAAACAAAGATGTTAAAAACAATACTTTGACAGATCTCATACTAATAACAAGGATTTATCCTGTGGTCAGGATGTTTGGGTAAAATCCCACAGGAATCCTTCAAACAAATGGATTTCTGGCAGACTAATTAAACCAAAAGGTTCCAAGACTTGGCTGATTGAAATAAACAATAAGAAATATTTAGCACACATTGATCAGATTCGCCCTGCTAGCCCGTCAATCCCTGAACGAAGAGATGTTTCCATTCCTGTGGATTTTCCTATTTCATCTCAAGCTTCCAACCAACCAACTTCCATCACTATGTCAAATACAGAACCCCAACATGAACTGTCCTCCACTCCTGAAACCCAACAGTCTGCAGTTCTTCCTACTGAAGAATCGGAGAATACTGAAGAAACCCCTGTTACAACTGTCACAAGCAGACGCTATCCATCACGAATTAGGAAAAAACCAGAAAGACTTGATCTTTAAAAACTTTTAATTAATGACTTTATTTTTATTTTTTTCAAAAGGGGTATTGTAATATATTTAATAATTTTGTTTAATAATTTTGTTATCAGTTAACTGCAGTACATGAAAATAACTCAACTTTTTATACGAACACACTGTAACCGTAAGTATGTACACTGTAACACACTGTAACCGTAAGTTTTACATGTGAGCTTGCTTGCACGCTTGCAGTAAGTATGCGACCGGCATTGAAGTCGTTACAATAAATATTTCATCTTACCTTAGTGAGAGTAATTTCTCAGTATTAATATGTATATTACTTCAAGTATATTCGGTTCGGTTCGGTTCGATGAGTACTGAGATTTATTGCTTGCCTCTAGGGCCGCTTATATCTCGAAAAATCCACACCACAAGGGTTTACAAGTTTTATTACAAGAAACAGACAAGTACAATATTTTTGAAGACATAAGACATCACAAACATCCATGCCCTCACCAGGATTCGAACCTGGGACCATTAGATTCGGAAGGCAGCACCCTACCGACCGAACCACCTGGCCGGCCCAAGTATATTATACTTGCAAAATGTCAAAAAACATTGAACAAACTTATCGATTATCATCGATTAAAATTAATGATAAGCCAATAGGAAACAAGTAAACACATATCGAACACCTTTCGAGTTTTTTTATTTGTTTGTACACATACGTAGAGAAGCACGAGGTAACTTAAAATAAAAATGTCTAAAGAAAGATCGCATAGATTTTCAACTGATAAAGAATATATCGTTGATGTTAACAGCCCTAGAAAATTCCCCAGACCTTGTGACGGGAGAGCTGGGTAAAGAATATAAAACCGTATATGATTTAATACAAGGCTGGGAGCACATAGCTTTCTTATTATGTTCCTGCAATTTAGGCGTACAAAGTACCGGAATTCATGTCAAGAAAAAATGGCAGGATTTAAAATGCCGAACAAGAAAAAAAGCTGCTGAATTAAAGGACAGCCTAAGTGCAACTGGTGTTGGTAAAAATAAAATATCGCCATTAACTCCCCTTGAAGAGAGAGTAATATCACTAGCAGGAAGAACAACGATAGGTGGGATTATACCAGTTGCAGGAGATTTAACCGCCCACCAGGTATGCTTCGTTGCATTTCATTCATTCATTTTTGTTTGTTTTATTTATGTTTAATATTACTTTGTTTACACTGAAAGAAAAAGGGGGGTACTCTGTATTATTTAGTTTAAATAATTAATAAATCACAAAATATCAGCTTCAGTGTGCTAAATGAAAACGATTAGATTTTAAGAAGAATTGAAATGTAATAATAAGTGAGAATTCCCCCCCCCCTCTAATTTGTATTGTAAATTATATCCAACTACTGTGTAAATATCAGGGATGAGAGTAGAAAATTCACAAAAAGTTTGAAAATATGTGCAAAACTCAAAGATAGTTTAATTTTTTCAATAAAAGAAGAAACACATACATGAAATCATACTTTCTATAAATGAAAATGGAGAATATGTGAAAATAAGTTGTTTGAGAACATGTCAGAAGAACAAAAGTTAAACAAAATAAGAATATATAGAAACAAAAAGTCTGAAAATCGCTTTTAAAATTTAAGAAAAATCTGAAATTCCTACAAAGGTCTGAAAAATCTCATCTCTGATATATATATATATATATATATATATATATATATATATTGTCAATTAATTATAATTCATGTTTCGTTATTTCGAATTGTGTTTGTTTTTTCTGAAATTTATGGTTTTGGTTTCTACTTGCAAAATTTTAGTTTATGCATTAGTGTTTACCAGTACAACACACACACACACAAAAAAAAAAAATGTGGGAATTTTACTATGGTGTAAAAAAAAAAAAAAAAAAAAAAAAAAACTGCATAAAGTTTTATTTTTCTATTTGGTTATAAACTATTATTGCTTCTTGAACCTCAAAGTATTCAGCATTTAAATTTTCAATTTAAGTTCTGAAAAATACATGTTCGATTAAAGTAGAACTTATATAATAACAGAATTGGTTCAGGTATTTTTAGTCAATTAATGTACTTAAATTTATGAATTTTAAAATATGCTTATCTTCTGTAACTTTACTCGCTGCAATGTTTACTGTCGAGTAACATGTCAATAAAAAATTTATTATGCTAAAATTTAAGTAAAGCAACAGGTTCTGTATAAATGGAAATTATAAGAAGAAAATATTACAAGTTAAAAAATTGAAATTTAGAGGAGAATGTTGTTATACATTTCCATTGCATCATATAAAGCTTTAAAATATAATGCACAAAAATTGTATGCAAGCCCAATTCTTAAAGTAATGTACAATTACTCTATGTTACTCTATTAATGCACATAAAAAAAAAAAAAAAAAAAAATCTTAAATATGATAAAAAATGCGAGAAACATGTTGATACAGTTTACAGTTTTCATGAACAAAATAAAAAAAAAAAAAACTATATTTGACCAATTAATTTGTAATAAATTAAGATATTTTATAAGTTACAAAATAAATAACTTTTTTTTTTTTTTTCCATAAATTCTGCCAGCTGAAAATGTAAGATTAAGCAGTAAGTACCAACATTCCTTTAAAATTTATTAGTTTCTGACTCAAGTGATAAATAAATAAAATTACAATTTCTGCAGTTCTTCAGTATTTTTTTCATTTGCTTCTTAATAAACTGCCTTATTTTATTTAATAAAATTATTAATAATTGAACAAAGATTACTGTAAATTATAGGAAATGTAATTAGAAACATTTTTATTTCAATAATTAATTTTATATCAATCTAATACAATGAGTAATTTCAATGAAATTAACTTCTAATTAAATGTCCCCCCCCCCCAAAAAAAAAAAAAAAAAAAAAACTTAAAATTTTATACATACTCTTGGATTTTGTAAACTCATTTACACAAAAGAGGAAGCAAGTCATGTTAAATTATATATGCTATGTCTAGAATACTTAAGATATTTATAATATGTTAGAATAATCCATTGAAATTTATGTATTTCGTATGCCCTGTTTTCTGCAATACCATGCATATAAACGTATGCGTATGTGTGTGTGTGTGTGTGAGACTTTGTTGTTCTACTAGATAATTTAAATTTTTTTGTATTCTGGATCTTTGGATAACATGCTTTTTGTACTTCTACTTAGTATATGTATATACCTAAACTTGATTTTATAGTGCATTTTTGGCAGTTTAATTCGTTTATTTTATGTTTTTTTAAATAAGTTTTACTTATGTTTTGTTTCACATTTTAAATTTTTGCTCAAAGCTGGTAAACGTGAGATGCCGGTTTCGATCCCAGGTCAAGCTCATCAGCCTGGCCTTTCAGAGTTTTCTGTAAAACCTGCATGAATACAGGCTAAGACCTATACGAAAGACACCCATGGAGGGCATGTCCCTCAGGCCTAGGAGCCTAGTGCAGTCAGTTGGCCTTATTTCCCACAACCCAACCCTTCTTATGAATCACATTTAAACAGGACAAAATTTATTGAGTAACTTACAGATTAAGCTTATACTCAACTATTTTACGTTTTTTTTTTTTTTTTATATATGTATAAACATATCTTTATTTTAATAGGAGAAATTGTCACTGATGAAATTAATGACCACAGTGAGGAAGAGATGGAAAGTACTATGGTTCGTATCACTTTTATTCATTTGATCATGTATTTTCTTTGTATACGCATAAATTTATACTTATTTTACTCTTTAGAATTCCACATTTGGAAACAGAACTATGTCATTAGCTTCGAGTAAGAAAGAACTTTATATTATTTATTTAAATTATTCTTATATTTAATCGGGAAATATTTTATTAAATTAAAAAAAAATAGATATTCAGAGTTTATTATTATTATTATTATTATTTTATTTATTAGTGCTAGACGCCTATTTCAGTCGGTACAGCGTTGTCGAATTTTTATACGTCATTCTTAATAGTGCTAAGGGCCTATTTCAGTCGGTTTATTGAATGGGGATTTATTGAATGAAGATTTTGTAGATAATTTGATTACTCATAACGAAGGTTACAAGTTTTTAAAAAATATAAATTAGTGCTAGAGGCCTATTTCAGTCGGTACAGCGTTGTCGAATTTTTATACGTCACTCTTAATAGTGCTAAGGGCCTATTTCAGTTGGTTTATTGAATGGGGATTTATTGAATGAAGATTTTGTAGATAATTTGATTACTCATAACGAAGGTTACAAGTTTTTAAAAAATATAAAAAATTCTCCCCCTCATTGGGAAAAAGAGAAAAAACGTTGTTTTGCGGCTATAAGACAGTTTGGACTTCCAACGTTATTTCTTATAATATCTGCAGCTGAAACACATTGGTTTGATTTAATGAAAACTTTATCATGGAATTTAGATCGTCACGAATTAACTAAAGAAGAATTTGTCGATATTAACAAGTTTATCAGTAGGCCTCTGGCACTAAATTAAAATCTGTCAATGTCAGATTTTCATGTTTTAAATAATGAAATAATGTCGTGTCTGTATAATTTTTTTATTTTATTTTTAATGTAGCTTCACAGGTATCATTGAATGGTGACGTAAGTTCACAGGTATCTTTGAATGATGATGTAGATTCACAGGCACCTTTGAATGCTGATGTAGATTCACAGGCTCCTTTGAATAGTAACATATGTAGCACATCAGGTCCCAAAAAAAGGAAGAGTGTGTGTCGAAAATTATTTTCGAAATAATTTATCTTTATTATATATTACCTTTTTATAAAATTTTCTTTCATTTTATAGCAACATCAACAAGTCGAGTACACAGGTTATGAAATAAAAGAAGGTTGGAAGAAGCAAAATGTATTGATGATACAACACAACATGTCATTAAAACTCAACAAGAAACAAAAGACCTCTTAAAAGGCCTGAATGAGAAAATAGGTGTTAGCAATGACATTCAAACTAATACTCTGAATGAACTGAGAACAATAGTGTCTGCAGTAAACATTTTGAATAACAATGTAACAATATTAGCAGCCGTAACATTCAACAAGGAAAATGTCACACGAAATTTATGTAATTCAATAAAATCTTTTTATGTACTTAAATATGTGTTATTATTGTACAGGACTAGTATTATTATTTGTCATATTCTTTTCAGTCATGTAAATTTTTTATTCAACTTTCGGATTATAAACCTGGATTTTATACAATTTATAAAAATATAACTTACGTAATTTTTTTTTTTTAATTTGTTACCTAAAAAGTATAAACAGACTAATTAATTATAAATCTATATATATATTCAATTAAAACAATGAATCTAAATACCTGTGTACTAACACCATAAATAACAAAAACACGCAGTTTCATAAATATCGGTACTAAATTAAAATCTTTAAAACACAGATTTCTAAGATCGAGAGAACTGTTTCTTTCATAAAAACAAAGAAATGTCTTTACCATGTACTAGAGAACCTATTTCCGACAACATCCACTTAAAAATAAATAAACCGGAGCCTATTTTTGCTTTCTAACTAATAGACGTAAAATTCTGTGCAAAACAGAATTTAATTTAATACAACTGAGTCTATTCTTTCATATGAAGACGTGCGGTAACTATGTTGCATTCCTTAGCAATGGTTACTATATTCATTTTTTTAAATTTCTTTCAAATGATTTTTTTTTTTTTTAATTTATTTATTTACTTTAAATTTAGATATTAATTGATGTAAGAGTGGGGAAGAATATATATATATGTATGTTTTTAACTCGTGTAAATATAGAAAAAGCTAAAAATAAATAAAAAAAAACTAAATAAATGATTTTTTATTTTAAAATGTGAAGTTGCGTGCCTTAGCTCTTATGCTCTTTTTTTTTCTTTAAACTTGTTAGAAAAGGAAAAAGAATACATAGTCAATGTTCAATACAATTCAATAATAACAATGTGAAATGTATGATTGAAAGCAGCATTTATGTTGTACTAATAAAAAATAAATTATGCTTCTCGTACAAATTAAATTCTGTTGAGGATGAAATTTTAATTTCTTAAGTTGGAATGTTGGTAACACCGGCCTACTACATTTGAAGATTCAAACTACTGTCGGACGATATTGTATTATTGTTTTATGAGCTTTAATTGTTCTTGTAATACATCCTTTTGAAAAAATGAAACATCGGTTTAATATTTTTTTATGAAATTTCTGTAATATTATATTTTGAAGACTTCAAAATCAATTTGTTTTTAGTGGAAACTGGAGCAGAAGCTTATTATGTTGGTATGAGATTTAAAGATTCAAAAAAAAAAAAAAAAAAAAAAAAATCTTGAAACAGGAGGTGTTGCATACATTGATCTTATTTAAATGTACAAAGTAAAATGTTTACAATCAACCAACAAATAGGAAAAAGTAATTTAAAATATGATACATATTATTTAATGTAGTTCCACAGGTCATATAATGTCACGTTCTAACTAAATATACAAACACACGTGAAAACTTATCATAAAAATATTTATCATTTTAATGCAAATTTACTTAATAAATTCTAAAAAAAGAAAAAAAAATCTCATAATTACTGACCAAATACTATATATATATATATACACACTGGGGTTATTAAAGACATACGTGGAAGAGAGAATGTCCTCCGTGAGTGATTTTTACACTGATTTTGGAGAAAATATTTGTGTAAAATAGATTTACTCCATTTTATTAATATATACTTTTTCCATATTTTCCTCAAACACACACACACACACAACAAAAAATTAGCCTGGTTTGGTTGGGTTTTACGTTGCACTTGTGGTGGGTAATAGGCAATTGGCGACGGTCTAGAACTCCCCCCTAGAGGTGGTCTGGAGACATGTTATCACAATTTTGATCGTACGCGGAGAGACTGGCTCCCCCGCATTGTTAACCCCCAGAGGTAATTTTAATGGAGACATGGAGGACATTGCGACCACGACAGATTTTACGTGCACCAGCTGCCATTATTATAAATGACGGTATTTGGCCGGCTCGAGTACCGAAACCGCAACCTTCCAATTAAGAGCCTGTCAATGAAAGAAATATTTTCTAAAAGCAATTGTTTAAAAAAAAAAAAAAAAAAAACTATGCCAAATTTTAAGATACTTTAAAATTAGTTTTTAATTAATTCAGTAAAAAATAAAAAGGTGAACTTTCAAGGTATGACCATCTCAATATTTATCTTTTTCTTTTAATTGTTTGGACCATCCTTACCGGTGCAACTCAGACTGTCGCCAGTTATTCATTGCGATGTACTAGTGCAATGTTATATCCCACCAACCAACTTTTAATTTATTATCATATTTTTTCTCAATTTGCTCGAGAAGTGTCAACGTTGGTAAATATCTCAAAGAAAAAATAATTTTTTTCTCAAAATAACACTTAAGAGGAATGGGGCTAAATTTGGAGCCAAATGCTCTCCGAGGCCAAACCCAAACCCAATTAACTTTGGCTCCAAGGAGACCAAACTGGCAACCCTGCCTCAATATCGCGAGATCGTGTCACGTGATCGCCAGGTGCACGAAAGTCTCTTGGCGGGAAGGAAAAAAGAAGAAAGAGTTTTTCGGAACATAAAATAAAAGTTAATGAAAGTTTTCGTTCTGAGATTACATATCTGACATATATAAGAGTAAATCAGACAACTGAATATTCAGTATTCGGCTTAATAGTAACTATTCGGTATTAAGCAGAATACCTAGTACTCGGTTGGCTGAATATTCAGTATTCAGTCAAAACTGGTATTCGGTGCATCCCTAGTTATATCTCAGCTTCTATTGTAAGAAATATACATTTTGTAAAACTTTGCTCGTTGAATTTGGTTACATATTAACCTAAGTTGTACTTCTATGCTAAAATTTAAACCTATTTAAGGAAATGCTGTATCTCAGATTCTATGTAATAAAACTATACCACACTTGGCATTGAAGATATAATGTAAAAATTATGCTGATTGAAATTTTATACTTATCGGCCAAAAGGTGGCAGTGCTATTAGTTTTCATATTACGAACAATTAGCATGTATTTGATGCAATTTTAACCAAGAGGCGGGAAATCACAGAACATAACAGCAGTGCCACCAATTATACATTATTTACATCTTGCATTGGAAGCTCACAAGGAAACATTCAAAGGTGTCGTCTTCGAAACATTAAAAAATATATGTGTGATAAAACATCAGAAAATGAAAAAAATATCGGCTGAAATGAATTACAGCGACCACAAAAAATTATGAAAATTAAACATTTTTGGTGATTTAGCGCTCTTAGGCGATAAGTTCGGTATCACTGAGATTGCCGTGTACGAACAGAACCATGTTTTGCCTCTGCGCCAAGTTTTCAAAATCAATCGCCTACAGTGTGAAATCGCCAAGTATGCTTAATTTTGATAATTTTTTGTGGGCGCTGTAATTCATTTCAGCCGATAATTTTTTCCGATTTCTGGTGTTTTATGACGAGTAAAATCGCATATTTTTTGAAGACGACACCTTTTGAATGTTTCCTTGACACATAAAGCCTTTCTGTAAATTAATTTAAATTACCGTATAGCGTCCGGATAATCGGCGCTCTACTGTATTGACTTTTGACGGTAGTATGCACTGCACTTGGGCTTACATGTTTTCACCTGAAGAAGTGCCATGCTTTCATTTTTTACTCGAAACAATTGTATGTTTTTGGATTTGATGGTGTTTATTTTCAAACATCTCTCTCTTCATTATTCAGTACTAATGTGTGGTAGTTTTTTTTTTAACATTAGGCACTTCAATTAAAAAATAATAAAAAGTACACTTATCTTATTTGTAGAGTTAAAAAAAAAAAAAAAAATTCAAATGTTTCCACAACTGGAGCAATGGCATTTGATGGATTATGAAACATAATTTGCTATTGATTTAAATAAATTAAATTCAGTGTAATAAATTAATGATTTCTATTTCTTAAGATTACCTTTCAGCTTTATAATCTGAAAATTTTAACAATAAAAACGCAGTATGGCATAAATTTAGGGTAAATGTACTGCAATTATAATATCTGGCAACTGATAATCAAAGAATCTGATGCAGTATCTCTGTCCAATAGATTCATTGCTCGTGTATTAGAACTCGTCCTAAAAATTTCACATAGTTTGTGCAACTTTAAAATTAAGGAGAACATACGTTTTAAAAGGCAAATTACAAATTTCTAAAATTCTTTTACAATTGGTGATGAAGTAATAATACAAAATCAAACTTAAAAATTTTAATAAGTTACAATTTTACACTTTATCTCATGCATTGAAATCTATTAGCGATTTTATATCTAATAAGTACTGCAGCTGGTAAGCTGCTATCACTACATGCAGTATGTTTCTTCATTGTTTTCATTGTTCTCCTTATTCTCCGCTTCTGGAATGTCTGGTTAGGTTCCATTAAACTTCAAACAAATATTGTGCAACACTGCAATCGCTATTATTAAGAGACATGTTATTTTGGGGTTATAGTACAATCGACCTCCACCACTACTACTCAGGATCCGGAATCTGGATTTGATTACACAAAAACAACGTTCAATCCCATTTCGGGCCGAACGTTGTTTTACATTGAATATCTCTTCAGCAGGGCCAGTTGGATCCAAAAATGGTGCGATTCACCAGGGCTCGAGAGGGTAGCCACTGTCTCCAAGTATTAGTGTATTTGAAGGCAGTATTCTACTTTCAAATAATTCTCAACTTCCGCTAAATTTCGAAATAGTGGAGTCATGACAGCTGCCAGGCCAACGAGCTACTACAAGAATGACCTTCATGTCTGCATCACAAATCTAAAAAATAAAAGAAAAATTATTTTATTTTTGCAGGCATACATTTTAAATACAATAAAAATTTATCTTTGATAAATTTTAATATGATGCTGTTAGTTTTTTTTTTTTTTTTTTTTTTAAATATAAGGATTATACATAAACTAGTAATAAATGGTTTCCTATTGCAAATAAGAAAAGGGCATGTTTACAAACAAACGCTCCGTCAATCAATCTTTGCCACTCTCGAGTGGCAAAAAACCAACCTGTATTGGTGGAAATTCCAATGTTATGCCACTTTACCCATAACTTGACTGCGAGTGACGTCACATGCCCTTTCCTTATACAAGTGAGCAGGCTGCCAAAAAATTTTATAGCACTTATATGTTTCAGGAGATGCACTTTTTTTTAAAATTAGTTTTTGATCTCTTGTGACAAGCGGTTCTGTATGTCTCGTGAAGCTGAGGACCCTCTCATTCTCTAGGGTGGTTGGTTGGCTGATTGGGTTTTACGTCGCGCTAGTGCTGCGGATTTGGGCAATTGGCGACGGTCTGGGATTCACCCCTAGAGGTGGTCCGGAGACATGCCATCACAATTTTGATCCTACACGGAGAGGATGGCTCCCCCGCTTCGGTAACCCCCAGAGGTATAATTTTGATGGGAACATGGAGGAATTTGCGGCCACGACAGATTTTACGTGCACCAGCCACCATTAGTGTACACGACGGTCTTTGACCGGCTCTAGTACCGAACGCGCAATCTTCCAATTACGAGCTCGGATCTCTACTGACTGGGCTACTGTGGTCCTCAAACTCATTCCCTAGGAGTTAGGGCTGCAGACACAAAAAAAAAAACAGTAGCAGCAATAACTTATTATTGAGAAAAAAAAAAAAAAAAGATTCTAACTATGTAAAAAGGCATCCTCAAAGCAACAAGGTTCACTAAAATCTCAGGTTATTTTTGAATTTAGTTTTCTTTGAACACTATTCGTTAAATTTCAGAGTGATATTACTATCTACTGAACATAGAATAAACAAAAGTTTCAAAAAATACTGAAAACAAGAAAAAAAAAAATTAAAATTTTTTTTACACACACACACACACACAAATAAAATGAAAAATTAAGGTTGCATTTGATTTTAATGTGAAACCAATAAAACTTACTTAAAAGGCTTTAAATAACTTTATATGTTTGGCTAATAAAATTTCTTGAATGGATGAAATAACTTGATTGGAATAAAACGAAACTTTGTTAATGCTCCTAACATGCATAGTTAAATATTTAGTAAAAATGCTCGTATTTCATAGATATTAAATGCTTCATGGAGAAATCTTTCTAAAGATTACTAGCTTGCATTGATGCAAATTTCAAAGGTAAAGCTATGAGAACAAGGTCGACAAGTGCTATCTGGGTTCAAATTTTGCATCTCCTGTGTACTAGCTCTAAAAGCATTGCTGCATTTTGAAGCGGAGAAATTAAGAATATGGTAAACAGGTGGAAGTTTTTAGCGTGTTTTTCCATTACTTTCAATTTTAATTTCCACATACAAAAATGTACTTGACACTCGGAGAAAATTGGTAGGATTCCCCACTCCTGAGTATAACATTGTTTACATCCCTGAAATTTCAAGATAATACAATATGTACTTTAGATATTAAAAAAAAAAAAAATACATGTAAAGCAATTTTATTTTTCATTATTTTGTTCCGCTAAAAATTTGTACATGTATGTAATGGAATAATGTCTAGGGGGAAAAAAAAGTAAATAAATGCAAATTTTTAAATTATAATAATAGAAACCAACACTTACCATTTGTACATTAATTGAAAATTTTCCTTTTCTGTTTAGATAAACAAACCAGTCATCAACATTAGGTCGTTGAATTTCTACGTGTGTACAATCCACTGCTCCAAGGGTGTTTGGGAAGCCAAGTTTGTTAAAAAATTTTACTTTATTAGCAGCTATCTCTGCTTCTGCTGTGGGGAAAATAATATGTTGTTTTGCAATATTGACAATTGCATCACCACATTGTCAACATATTTTGACAAGCTTGGCTGGCTGGAAGAAAAACCTTCAGCAATAACATGCTGAAAACTACCGCTTCCAAATAACATTAATACCATCAGTACCTAAATAAAAATAATGTATACATTACTAAAGACAATTTAAAAAAAAAGGTGTTTTATGTATTTATTTATTATTGTTTTCTTAAAACAATACTATAATATTGCCATGTCAATATATATATATATATATATATAATAGATAAATGAAAGTTTAATAAAGTCAGCAAACAAAATAATAAATATTATATAAACAATACATACTGAAGTTTTTTAAATTGCAAAGTGTGTTAATGCATACAATGTGCTTCGGAATAGGTTATTTTCTAATTTGCATATTTTTTTTTAATTTGCATAACCTATTTTCTGTTAAAATTACATACGATTTTCATAAATTTGCTAGTGTTGGCATTATATTACTTTGTAAACGAAAAACAATATTTTGGTTTACCGTTAGAATTAAACACTAGTGTGAGAATTCAAAATGCAGTTTAGATCAGGTGTTAAAAATCATGTCAAGAAATTTAACTAAGAAGCCCATTTATCTTTTGAAAGTTCTTCAAAATTGGGATCTTTGAGGCTATTAATATTTTAATATCTACGCACATTAAAAATATTTCAATAATACTTGTAGAATTTAATTTATTTGTATACAAATTAAACTTTCCTGACAATTGTCCTTTAAGTTTTAAGTTATTAAGAGATTCTTGAAAGCTAACTCTCATTATTGCAGTATCTTATAACTTTAAAAAAGCAAATAAATTTACTTCGGAATTTTTTTTTTAAGTGTTTTATTAATAAAAAATTGTTATTGTATAATTTTAAAATATATATATACTTTTTTACTAAAGATTGTATGAAGTAACTAGCATAGTTTATCTGGAATAATTTAGTAAAATGAAATGAAGTTTCAGCTTATAAAATATTTTAACTATGCATTTAAAAACCACAATGCAGGAGAAGTATCTGAAGATGCTTAAAACAATTTATATTTTCTGCCAATTGTAAACTACTAAATGAAATAACATGTTTCCCAAAATATATATATTTTTTATTTATATCTAAATAAATCATTCGTTTATTACCCATTTCAAAAAATTTTCATAAAATGTAAATAAGTTAAGCTTATGCATTTTTTATTTTTGAGTACATAGTTTCAACCTAATGTAAAAAGTAAATAAATGATTCTCAGATATTTACCACATAATTTGTAGTGCTTTTCTATATTTATGTCAATTGCATTTAACTTAGACATTGAATTTTGTGCCATGACAAACTCAGAATTAAATATTAAGCAGTAAGTATTGTGTTATGAAATTAGCAGGGTAATTTCACAAATGTAAAATTGAGCAGAAGCTAAAAAGTAATTTTTTTTTTTGTAGTTTTATTTCCTATTTCTTTGAATAACTTATTATTATATACTTTCAATCACTTATTATTGCATCAGATAATTTGAATAATCATGGCGAATCATACAGCAGAAACTTTCAAGATTATTTGCTCGTATGAAATAAATTAAAATAGCAAATTATATTTATTCATAGTTACAACTTTTGATTAGCACACATCCTTGTGATAGAATTTAGGTGAAACAGCGACATTGTTTCAGAAAAGAAATCATCACTTGCTCATAAAAATTAAAAATACTCCTAAATTTCAGTAAAATATAGAAACTCGTGTCTTATATTTAAATATTCTTCAACAGTCTATTAATAATACTAATATCTTTATATTTATGGGTACATATTATATTATGTGTAAATTAGAAAATAATGTCAATATTGTCTTGCAGAAAAGGTTTGCACAAGCGAGGCTTATCGCAGAAAGTATAAAACTTTTCTGTTACAGGGTCAGTCGTTGAAGCAAATATGTGATCTTCAGTTTCAATAAATCATTGTCATGAAATAACTCATTAGCGTATTTCAGTTTGTTAGTAATATTAGTTTTATGTTAAATAAATCATAAGCTCTGACTATTTTGTGATTTAAATCAAGGGCTATTCTGTTTAAAATTTTTAAAGCTGTTTGTTCAGAGGAATAAAAAAGGAATTATTATTTTCAATACGTTATTGAAAATAGCTCGCTTCTATTGTCTAATAAAACATTTTAATTTATAGCAGTAAGCTCATATTCAAAAGCAAGATGAACATTATTTATGTATATATATATGCACATACATACATACATACATACATATATTATGCATTGGAAAAATGCATACTATTTATTTTTAGGGTTGTGGATTTTCAAGAAAATTTACAGTTTTTTCTAAATATGTAGGTTTCGTAAATTAAAACTAATACATTAAAGTAAAAAAAAATATTCAAAGAAAAATATAAATAATTAATCCATTCAAAAAGTAATTAATAAACAAAACATAAAAATTATGATTTAATGTTTTAAAGCATGCATTAAGCTAGAAAACTATGATAATTTTTAATGACTGTTATATATGTAGGATGGTTGAGTAATGGATATAAATAAGGCGTCTCTGTGCATTATGTAGCTCTCGGAGACTCGCCACATATCATTGACGGTAGCTCAATCCCATTTAATTATATCAGAGAAAATAGTTTTAAGAATTACTCACAAGGAAACATTCAAAAGGTGTCGTCTTCAAAAGATATTGAAAAAATATATGTGATTCTACTCTTCATAAAACACCAGAAAGTGAAGAAAATTATCGGCTGAAATGAATAACAACGAGCACAAAAAATTATCAAAATTAAGCATATTTGGCGATTTCACACTGTTAGACGATTGATCTTGAGTACTTGGCGGAGAATCAAAACACGGTTCTGTTCATACATGGCAACCTCGGTGCTAGCAAACTTATCGCGTAACAGCGCTAAATCGCCAAAAATGCATAATATATATATATTTTTTGAATGTTCCCCTGTCAGTGTTTCTTTTTTTTTTTTTTTTTTAATTCTGTTTTTTAATAATAATAATAATAATAATAATAATAAAATATATAGAGGTTGAGAAGCACTCATGTCACATTAGTGCTATGCTATCGGTAAAAGACACCCCTAAGAGTGGACTGTAGAGATGCCATCACAATTTTGATTCTCTACAGAGAGGATGGCTTCCCCGTTTTAAGCTAAAAATTCCAGAATAATTGAATTTGGTTTTTGCTTTTCCCAAAATTTGCTTAATTTTTAGTAATTCATTTGAAGCTATGAAGTGACAAAAAATTTAAACAAAATTCCTTTTTGCACTTTATAAGTTCAAAATGAAACATATTAAAAACAAAAAACTGTTTTAGAAAAACAAGAAAAAATATAACAAAAATATACAATTTTTGAATTTAAATAAAAAATAAATAAATAAGTGAAAAATCATTGGATAATGAGTAATTTTCATAACGAATTTCTTCATAGAATAACATGGGTTTTAGCTGCCGTTGGCAGTGAAATTGTACAAGGTGATTGGCAAGGGATAGTTCAGACCATGTAATAGTGCATTTCATCATTTTTTTTTTTTTTTTTTTTTTTTTTTTTAATTTATTTGTTATATTTTTAAGTATAACTTGCAAACACAAAATGCTAGTTCTACTAGTATTGGATAATGGATCTAATTCTCTACCCCCTCCCCCCTCAAAAAAAAAAAAAAAAAAAAAAAAGAGAGAGAGAGGAAGTTTTAAGATTTTGTTTTTACTTTTTTATGATTAAATTTTTAAAACCTTTAAATGTGAAACTCAGTATGAGTTTTTCAAGTATTACTCAATTTTAGGTATTTTAAATAAATGAAGAGCTACTTTCTTTCAGGTAGATTTCCAAATTTCAAGTTATAAATTATGGTGACATTCATTTAATATATTAGACTTACGCAAATTTTATTTAAACTTAAGCCTTTTTATTTAAGATAAAGACACCAATGGTCACCACCCTCACAAGAGACATGTTAAAATAACCGTTTTTTAACATGTAGAATTTGAATCAGCTCAAGCTAGATTCTCCAGTTCTAGGGAATCTAGCGCGAGCAGATTCAAATTCATAGATGCTATTAAATGTTTATTTCAACATATCTTGTAAGGGTGGCAAACTCTGGGACAAATTTTAAGGATGGTGAACACTGGTGTCTTTACCTTATTTAGGCAGTTGTATTTCCTGTTGCTTGCTTCAAAAGCACAAATGCTTATTCATTTTTTCTATTTGGTTGTGGCACTGAGCGGCACACAGAATGTTTGTGAACAATTTTCCTTCTTAGCTCCCATTCCTTATCTACCCTCTTCTTACACTTCAGTCATTGTAACATCATATCTGCGTCATCTGATGGCTTCCTATAATTTGCATATTATTCTTAAAGATGTGTGTGGTATTTCCACAGGAAAAGTTTTGCATTAAAGTTCGATTTCAGTGTAAATCTGAATTATCTTAATTTATGGACATGAGTGTATATTACTTACTTGCAAGCTTTGCTTGTCACTATATATTTAAGTTTTTTTCTTTTTGAATTAAATAAATAGAAATGTTTGAATAAATATATTTTCATTTGCATTTTAAATAATCAACTAATCAAAATTGTGTCAAAGTATTGTGATACACAGCTGTTAATGAAATATAAATGGCACTAATTAGTCGAATTTTATCATGTTGATAAGAAACAATGTTAATTTTAAATCAGCATATAGAGTTAAGCTCATCAGTGCCTTGTACCATGTCTGTGAGTGAACGGGGGTTGCCACCTAATTTTCATACTTATTTTTAAAAATCTAATTGTCCGATCTATAAGATGTTTAATCCGAAGGATTCGGAAAAATTGTCCCTTTTATTTGGTAAATTATTTGCAACGAATTTTTGATTAGATTTTTCAAAATTAATTAAAATATGAAAATAACAGCTTTAAAATAGAAATTTAAATTTTTTATTGTTGCTTATTTTTTATTTTTATTTATTTTTTTCCAGCATAAAATGAAATATGCTTTCACATGAAAAAAATAAATAAAATAAATAAATAAATAAAATATTAAATTTGCTCATGCATATGAAAAAATGACGTCTATAAAATAATACTAATTTTTAAGGTAACAAAGAGATAAATAAAGTGTGAAGATTTTGCACGGGCTTGCGAGCAAATGAATTATTTGAAATGAGAAATAAATAAAATGAAATTATCACTTTTCAACAGGTGCCTTAGTCGCCCTACATCTAACTAGTAAATAATAGGCATTCTCAATAAGGAACTGCTTTAGTATTGGACCCTGTAGGCAAAATTTGAAGTTTTAAACCAATGTAGGTTTGATACTTTTTGCCAAGGTATGTGCAGATTTATAAGATAACCATTTTAATTCATAGTTAAAATGACATAAAACTTGCTTCCTAAAAAATATCTGCAAAACTGATGTTATAAAAGCTTTAAAATTATAATTTAGATTTTTTTTTTTTTTTTTTTTAATATTAATTTCAGTTAATAGAATACTCTTATTTATTATTGTCACAATTTAGTTTGTAAAATAATATGGACACATCTTTTGTGTAGGACCTCCTTGGCAACTTTTATTTTTTTGCCAGTTTTGTGGTGAATTAAATGTGAATGCTCTTAATTGCGTAAGTACAGACCTTACCGAAAATCATTTGAGCTACTTAATTGCGAAATTTTTAATTTCACTAAGGGGGTCCTATATTAAAGCTGTTCCCTAATGCTATTGTGAAATATCAGTAGTGTATAAGCATCATCATCATAACCATTCAGACATTGTGAAATGGTTATAAGAAAGCACCACAGAACTGGCATTTTAAAATAATAATTACAAAACTTTTAATAAACACCGTAAAATTAAAAAAAAAAAAAAAACTCACAACAATTGTTTTGAGTCGAAAGAACACACATCTCTTTACTAGGAGAAGAAGACAGGCGCGAGTGCTGCACTCATGATGCCGCTTTAACTGCAGCCTACTTTCTTTGCCTGATAAAGGATCGTGTGTCCTTTCGACCCAGAACAATTGTTGTGAGTTTATTGCATTTTATGGTGTCTGCAGTTTAAAGAAGGTCACACTTAATTAACTAATGCTGAAATGCAAGGAAGGTCAACAAAATTGAGCACGGTGTAGCAGGTGGAAGGTATTATATTACGTATCAGCAATTACAGAGTGAGCATTAAACACATTGCACAGGAATTGTGAATATTTGTTGGCGATGTTCATTGCATTGTTCATCACTAGTTTTGTGCTGGCTTCAGAACCAAGAAGCGAGTTTCTATCACCAGAACTAGAAAATGTACAAGCTGAAATTTTGAGGACTCAGCCTGACCCATACTAATGCTTTGATTATCCAGCCTACCACCTTTATTTTTAATTTTGCAGTGTAAGGCTCGGTCTAGAAATAAAACGATAAAATCAGGATCGACCTGATTTAATATATATTTTATTATGATAAATATAAAGCCCTATACCCTGCACAAAACAGAATTTAATTTAGTATGACAGGACTTAGTTCAATCTATTCTTCCATACAAAGGCATGCAACAACTGTGTTTCATTTCCTAGCATCGGATACTATATTTATTTCTTAAAAATTCTATGTTATAGCTTTAGCATAACAGCGCTTTAGTGGATTTTAAACTTTTGTTGTCATTTTGGCGATTAATTAAATTAGTTATCACAATTGCATAAGTAAAGATAATGGCAACAAACGTCTGAGCTAATTTGGTGCGAAATATCAAGGAGTCCCATACTAAAGTTGTTACATATTTTTAGCACGATTTCTCTCAATTTTAATTAATTTTCAAAGATGTTTCTGTTTTGACATCAGTAGAAATTATTTATTTTTAACATGATTTTATTTTTTATTTTTAAAATTTTAAAGTTACAATGGGATTTTCTTTAATATCTTTTGAACTAATTATCTGATTGAACTAAAAGAATATGACATTAGCTAGATTTTGCCGTAATTATTTAGTATACCAACTTTTGTTAAAATTTAATAATTTTGATACATATAATGACAAACTTTCAGCTTTATACATTTAGGTAAAAACAAAAATGTTTGAACGTTCATTCAAGGTGACAGATCGAAAATGGTAACGATGGCAAAATCACTGTTTAAAAGAAATAGTACAATCTGCAGTACTAAAAGAAATATGTATTTTTTAAAAATTATAAATTAAAAAAAAGAAAGAAAGAAATTGCCTGCTGAGCCCAGCCCAGCCCCGTGCAGACCTTTAATCATTGCGTCTAACAATTATTTCGATGTTTTCATAAGTATCTGCAGCAACTGAGAAATTATGTACATAAATTGCGTGTGGTATTGTAGCACACTTCTAAATAATGTATTTTTTTACCTTCAATGTTAAAATGTAACATATTTTTTAAACGCCCCTAGTAGAAAGAAAAATATAAATTGTCTTATATCCTAAGTGACTTTTTCAGATATATTTAAAATTAAAAGCTCTTACCTTGAAGCTTCACAAGGCTTTTGTCATGGTTCCAAAACTTAATCAGGATCAGCTTCACATAATATGTATATCACGATTGAATTGGATTTGGGAATAAAGCCGATTGAATGCTGTAGGTTCTGGGCCTCAGGGGGAATGCCCTCCGTGGGGGTCTTTCTAAGGTGTCCTAGCCCGTATTTATGCATGTTTTAGAGAAAAGCATGGAAAACTCCGAATGATTAGACCGACACGCGCTACCTGGGATCAAACCCAGCACCTCATGTCGACCAGCTTTGAGGATAGAACCTCGGCCGCTGGTGGGTCTATATGTAGATCACGAAAATAAACATAAACATCTTCCTCGTCCTGTTGTTGCAATAGATGGCATCACTTACAGTCTATGCTCAGCAATGGTTTGTCCCTGTTACAACTGTATCGATTTTTAAAATTTTTGGAAGTTTCGTGATGTAGAGTATAAACATAATTTTTGCAATTTGCTAATTTATTTGTATTATCAAAATTTATTTTAATTTTATTTTATAAAGATTAGTTAGTGCAATGGTTATTCTATCGAATTTAATATCAGATTTATGTTCTTTTATTCTATTTTTCATTTTGTGCTTTGTCAAGTTTAAAAATAAGGCCTTTTAGTTTTAACACACTGGCTACCGATCTCACATGACGGGCATCTCAAACATCGAATCCGGGCATTTTTCACATAGTTGGTTTATGAAAAATTTAATCAGCCTTTACACTCCAACCTATTTAAAATGAATATTCCCAGTTGATGAAGTCATGAATAAAATAATTTCTAAATTGAAATTTCGTGGTCTATGGAGTTGTGCTACAATTAATATTTTCTCACCTGTTACATACACGTTTGCAGACAAGGTGACCTTGTCAATGGTTGTCATCTGAGAAATGCTAGGCTGGTTTTCAGCCAGGGTGGCTCAGTGAAAGAGCATCCACGCATTAAGCGGAAGGGGCCGGGTTCGATTCCCGGCTCTGGCATTTTTCACATAGTTGGTTTATGAAAAATTTAATCAACCTTTACACCGACAACCTATTTAAAATTAATATTTACGGTTGATGAATTAATGAATAAAATAATTTCTAAAGTTAAACTATACTTACAAAAAATATTTTAATTGTCCATGTATGAATATAATCATTCCATTTATAAACATTTCTGTGATAAAACTATCAATATTACTGTACACCTCATGTATTCCCTAATTAAGGGAGACTGACAACCTTTTTAGCACGTTTTTATTAACTCACTTTCTTGTTTGTTTGTCCTGTATAAATCTTGCAATCGATTTTTAACTAACATCTCGACTAGCTAGACATTTGAAACTTTTCGAATAGCTTAGAACATGATGACAATGCATTCTTTGAATACTTTATTCAATTAATAAATGTTTGAAAATTTCTTCTATTGCTTTCTGTATTACACATTTGATCATTTTCTTTCATGTTGGTGGGTTAATTGATCATTTTTTTTTTTTTTTTTTTTAAGTACTTATTAATATCTAGAATTATCAAGTTTATATGATTCAACAGAAAATTTAAAAGCGTGGTATCTGAAATATTCCTTTTATCTTGTAATTATTTTAACAAAAATAAAAAGTATTTCGAGATGTGAAAACCAATTGCCCTTTATGCAAACAACATAAATTTTATCAAAATTAATAAAATTTTATTAAATGAAAACAAGAAATTTACTGTAATAATGAATATTGTTAAAAGATAAATACATTATTTTGCAGTAGGTATAGGCAAATTATAGATGATTGTTTTTACTGTTTTTAACACTAATCTGTGAGAATATTTTCATCAAAGAAAATACTGTCATAAGCATTAATGCCCAATATAGAAATTTATCTGTTATATGATAAGTTCATACAAAATAAATAAAAAATACGAAATTAAATAAATTACATTCCATGTATAGATACATTTATCAAAGAGAATATTCTCTTGGATATTACTTTATTTCTTTATATAAGAATTTATTATTCTGTAATTATTTTGAGGAGAATATTCTTTGAAAATAATTTCAAAGAGTTCAGGATGATAGTGGTGAAATTACAGAATGTGAAATTTATTAATACATACAGTCGGTAACAAAAGTGTCCGAACACTAGCAAAAATTCCTATGTAAAAAAAGTACACTTCATACGGTTTTATTAAATAAATCCTTGTCAAATCCTGTTCTTAGTCAGTCTAAGAACATGATTCGATAAGGATTTATTTAACAAAACCGTATGATGTGTACTTTTTTTACATCGGAATTTTTGCTAGTGTTCGGACACTTTTGTTACCGACTGTAGTCATAAGTAATTATTTTTTATAAGAATAACAGCGACGGCTATTACTGTTATGTACTTAAAATATAAACTATTAGCACACTGCGTGTTTCATTTTAATTCTATTCTAAATTTCAATGTTTTATTTATTTATTTATTTTTCAAATCACTGTCTGAAATGTTTCGCATGCTGTAGTAAAATCTAAGCATATAAAACATTTATTTGTTCTCAACAAAAATAGTTCTTTTTAGAGCAATTACAAAAATTATTAACATTTTGACACTGAGAACTGCAAAAACATCCTTTTCCATTTCTTTTTTTTTAAGTAACTTTTATGAAGTAATATGCATTATTTATTTATTATTTATTTTATTTTATTTATTTTTAAACAAATTATTCAGTAATTTATTTTCATAAACTAACGAACTCTTTCCATCTATTTTTATGTAAAAAGTGTGCTATTAAAAAAAAAAAAAAAAAAAAAAAAAAGAGAGGCAAGTTAAATTTCAAAGCTTGTTTCGATCGTTTCGATAGAAATGAATATAAACAGATGCTGAAAACACGGGTTATCACGTGAACCTTTTGGCCAATAAGCGTTCATAGTTTCAAGCGGGTTAAAATACTTTCGGTTCAACAACTCTACTTCCTAAGTAAACGATGAATACCGATTTGTCACTCCCGGTTATTCGGGACCGACCGGCAGCTTCTGAACCGCCAGTTCTACTGGCGGTTAAGGTTATCGGTGAATACGGGCGTTAATATATGGAGTGGGACTTCTACTATTGAACGATACCAGGATGAAGCCGTGCTACACCCATAGAATAATAATAGAGGAAGAAGGACCACGGCAATATTCTAATGTTTACAAACCCCTTCGGGTGAATTGCCAGCGAAAGCTGCTCCTGCTGCTTATTACCTTAAAGTAGGGCACCCATCCTCGGCGCATTTATCGCTATTTGTTGTGGGTGCTGTCTCGCTGCCTACTTGACAGAGAGACGAGACGATTCAAAAATCTCGCCAACCAATCAGATTGAAGCATAGTTACAACCCTCTACCCGGCATTCCTGGATTTTACAAACCGAAACCAAAACATATACGCTCCTTCTTTCTTTATTATTATTCTATGGCCACACCCAATGAATCTCTTATAATAAAGAAAGGAAAGGCTTTGAAATTCGTAACTATCGCCATTTGTTGGACGAATATTTTCAAAAAGAAAAACTTTGCATTGCAAACTTTGTAAATATCCTCAAACGGCTTGTAGGGGCGAAAAAGCTATGTATACCAATTTTAAACCGTCTAACTCGATTTCTAGTTTTTTCCTCCTTTCCCCCCCCCTTTTTTTTTTGACTCAGTAGACCTCAAAACATGTAAATAAAGTGAAATATCGATATAGAATTTTTCAACCAAATATAATACTTCCAATACCAAATTTGGAGTTGAATGGTTTTTAGTATAACAAAGTTTGCACCGTTGAAAGGGTAGATCGTCCCGGTCCTACCTCCCCCCCCCCCTTTTACCACACAGTGCTATATCTCAAATGATCATGGTCTAAACTTTACAAAATTTTAAATTTGGAGTTAAATGGGTGTCAGTATGACAGACTACATCATTTGAAGGCAGGAGAGTCAAACCTTTTCTAACCCCCACGTCCACCAGCAGCTGAGCAGTTCTACGCTCAAAGCTGGTAGACGTAAGGTGCCGAGTTTAATTCCAGGTTGCGCTCGTCAGCCTAGTCGCTCGGATTTTTCCGTGGTTTTCTCTGAAACTTGTGTAAACATGGGCTAGGAGCCCTTAGAAAGGCCCCCACTGAGGGCACTATCGCTGAGGCCTAGGACCTGCAGATGTAAATTGGACTAAATCCAAAATCCAATTTAATCTTACTCCTCATAGTGCCTTATCTCGAAACATCATAGACTTCGCGAAATTTTACTCCTTTCGTGGGCCATTTATTTCCCTTTTGAATTTCTCACAGATTTTTATATTTTATTAATAATTAAACAATATCATTCAAGGAAATATATATTTCTTTTGCCGAATTTGAATTATTGTTTATTCAGATATTATCATTTTTGAACTATCATTTATTAACAAATTAGATAGTTACTAGCATAAAGTATGCAGAAATATACGAAACAAGAAAGTGTTATTATAATAAAAACAATGTTTTACTCATTTTTGCTGTAGAGTCGTTGAGTAGTACAAATGTCATATAAGAACAAGAGCCATAGCAGAACAAATCTCACACAATCTTTCAAAACAAATCTGCTGATTCTATTCAGGCGATTGAAAAATAAATGGTAGAACCACACTGAAGTGGGAATTAATGTTCCCATCATTATAATAGCAAGACAATATATTATAATGGGAATTGCGCTTTCCATAGATGTATTTTGTAAGATCATGTAGGTGAGAAGTAATCTTCCCACGACACACGAAAGGGTTAAAGTTGGAGTTCAATGGGTTTTGATATGACAAGGAGAAGGGATCTTATTCCCCATGGTGCCTTGTCTCGAAAAAGTATAGTCTGAAATTTGCGAAATTTTAAATTTAGAGTTGATTAAGCATTAGTATGACAAAGATTGCACAATTGAAAGGGATGAGGATTTTAGATCCTCCCTATCATGGTGTCTTATCTCAAAAAGGTATGGTCTAAATTTTATGAAATTTTAAATTTAAGAATTCATGTGGCAGTCAACGTGTTAACTTCGATTCTTGTTTGTTTATGGGTTTGCCCAGTACAAATCTTGTGATCGATTTTTAACTCACTTCTTGACTAACTAGACATTTCAAATTTTCAGAATAGCCCAGAACACGGTGGCAATGCATTTTAAAAATATTTTTAGCCAACTGTTTCGGGCCCCTGATGTTTTCGGCAGCGTTTGCAGTCGAACCTCGTTAACAGGTATCTCAAGGTGGATAAAAAAATTGTTCACGTTATCAGTAGTTCCTTCTATCAGTAACTAATCTTCATATAACTAAACTAATCTTCATTTTGACGGGGATTGTGGAAGCAGTTCATGTTAAAAGTAATTCACGTTAACAGTGTTCATGTTAACGAGGTTCGACTGTATAAGATTCAATAGAAATTTTTTTTAACTAACTTCTCGACTAACTCGACATTTAAAACTTTCAGAATAGTTCAGAACATGGTGACAATGCATTTTTTTTTTAATACATTTAGCCAACTGCTTCAGGTCCCTGCTACCTTTGGCAGCATTTATTGTACGATTCACCAATCATGTAACTTCCCGACTAGCTAGACATTTGAAACTTTTTAAATAGTTCAGAACACGACGTCAATGCATTTTTTAATACTTTTAGTCATCGTTTTTGGGTCTCCGCTGCCTTTGGTAGCAGTATTATGTTTCTCAATAATCTTGTAACTTCTCGGCTAGCTAGACATTTAAAACTTTCAGAATAGCTTAGAACTCAACGGCAACGCATTTAAAAAAAAAAAAAAAAAACTTTTAGCCAACTGTTTCGGGTCCCCCACTGCCTTCGGCAGCATATATTATATACTTCAATAATCATGAACTCCCAAATAGCTAGACTTTTGAAACTTTTAGAATAGCTCAAAACACGGTAACAAGACATTTTTATTTTAATAGTTTTAGAACTCTGCTTCGGGTCCCAGCAGCCATCGGCAGCGTTTATTATGTGATTGAACAATCATGTAACTTCCCGACTAGCCAGACATTTGAAACTTTTAAAATAGCTCGGAACATGGTGACAATGTATTTTTTAAATACTTTCAGCAATCCCCCCCCCCGTGCCTTCGGCAGCGTTTATTATATGATTCAATAATCATGTAACTTCCCGACTCGTTAGACATTTGAAACATTTTTAAAATAAATTAGAATACGATGACAATAAATTTTTTAAATACTTTTAGCCAATTGTTTCGGGCCCCTGTTGCCTTCATTAGCGTTCATATGATTCAACAGAAAATTTTAATACATGGTATATGAAAAGTACTTTTTACCTTGTAATTATTTTATTTTAATGCTTGCGAAGCGAGCATACATTAAGTATTAATTGTAACTGTACAGATTTTCCTGAATAACAAATCAACGGTATTTAGTGTATTTTATTTCCTCTCTCTCCTCTGTTTTGATGTTCGCAAAGTGAGCATACATCAGAATACTGACCACTACAATCTACAGATTTTTACGGCGAAAAAGAAATCTTAATTTAATTTCTTTTTTCTTTAAAAAAAATATATTTTAGTACTTTTTTAGTGCTAGAGCCCTATTTCAGGCGGTACAGCGTTGTCGAATTTTTATACGTCACTCTTAATAGTGCTAAGGGCCTATTTCAGTCGGTTTATTGAATGGGGATTTATTGAATGAAGATTTTGTAGATAATTTGATTACTCATAACAAAGATTACAAGTTTTTAAAAAATATAAAAAATTCTCCCAAGGTACAACTTTGACATGAGTCCCCCCAAGGCACAACTTTGACATGAGTCCCCCCCAGGCCCAACTTTGACATGAGTCCCCCCAAGGCCCAGCTTTGACATGAGTCCCCCCCAAGGTACAACTTTGACATGAGTCCCCCCCAAGGCACACCTTTGACATGAGTCCCCCCCCAAGGCACACCTTTGACATAAGCCCCCCCAAGGCACTCCTCCTCCTCATTGGGAAAAAGAGAAAAAACGTTGTTTTGCGGCTATAAGACAGTTTGGACTTCCAACGTTATTTGTTACAGTATCTGCAGCTGAAACACATTGGTTTGATTTAATGAAAACTTTATCATGGAATTTAGATCGTCACGAATTAACTAAAGAAGAATTTGTCGATATTAACAAGTTTAGCAGTAGGCCTCTGGCACTAAATTAAAATCTGTCAATGTCAGATTTTCATGTTTTAAATAATGAAATAATGTCGTGTCTGTATATATATATATTTTATTATTATTAGACTGAATGTGACATGTAATCGTGCGTTCCATGTTAGCTCATTCCCGTGATTTACATTTGGAAAGTAAATTATGACTACAAGCTGGCAGGGATCACACCGCAGAAGTTGCCAAGCTGTGTCAAGGGGCACCACTAACTGGAATTTTACCCAGCTTTACTACAGTATTTTCTTAGCAACTTTCAAATTTATTTTGCCATTTTGGCCATGAATTAAAATAGTTATCGCAGTTGTGTAAGTAAAGTCATCGGCAAGAAATTCCGAATTATTGCAATGCCAAATTTCACATTTTGCTCAGGAGATTCTATACTAAATCTGTTCCTTTTCTCTAATTTAACTGCAAAAAAGAAAACTATTTTTTAATTTGGATACAAATAAAAAATATACTAAAATAGTTTTTCATGTCAGGGAAGAAAAAAAAAAGAATGTATATTTTTACTACTATTCTTTTTCTTTTTTTGGCATCAACTTATTTTTCCTTTTAATAAATGGGGTTTTTATTTAATATCTTTTCCAATTATCTGAAAAAAAAATATGGCTGTAGCCATATTTTGTCGTCATAAACAGCAGCATGGATTGAGATGGGTGGCTTCCCTCAATATCTTTAAAAATGGAGTTGCACATTAAGTTTCTGAGTTCTTTTTCTCACTTAAAAATCATTTAAAAATTTATCATGATTTTTTAATTAGCATTATGCATCAAAAACATTTTTTTCCCTTAAATAAAATAATTTTATTTTTTGTGTATTTACTAAATGTAAGATATATATAAATATATTTTCCAGCGATCGATCTAAAAAATTTACAATTCCCTTTTGAATAGGTGAAAATTGCGTTTTTTTTTCTTCTGACAATCAACAAATTTTTATGTTATTTGTAATTGACAAGTAAATTTTGAGATTTCTTTTATAGAACAGACTGACGAATTTTGCAATACCTAAAATTGACTGATCGTTTTGTAATTTTTTTCTGGCAATCAACGGATAATTTTTTTTTATACAAGTTGGTTATCCGCAGAACTTGAAGTCTCCATCTTTTCTCGGGACACTTTTAGGAAAAAGAAATTTCAGTTTATTTTTTTTTTTCTGGCTACCACTATTTTTATACAATAATCTCTTATGGTGAAAATTTCTGTATAAAAATAGAGATAGCAGAAATTTTTTATCTTTGAAATTGACCAGGAAAAAGGGAACAGACTTTAAGCTTCGAACTCTGCAATTCTTAACCTGATGAGCATGACTTCCTTGGGGGTTACATAATTTCCCCTGATTCTTTCACCTGTTTAGTAAGTTTGCACAATTAATAAAGTAAAAAATTATTACACAAATATACTAGTGAGAGCAGAAGAGAAAAAAGGCGGAGCTGCAGCTACCCTGCAAAGACACAATAGGAATATATAATACATAAAAAATAAAACAGGTATTTGTGTAAGAGGAATTCAAATTCAAAAAGGATTTAATGTCTTTATCTTCATGAAACATAACATGAAAATAAACCACAAGATTAGTGCTTCATTGAAAATAAAATAGTTTTCCTTTATATGTTTAAATCTTTGAACAAAAATAACATTGACCGTTACCAAAAAACAGAATCGAATTTCTGTACTTTGCTTTCAACATTAACATGGAAATTATCTGCATAAAAACTTTTTAAAAGGGAAAAATTATTCAACACTTTATGCATCTACAAAAATTTGCATTTGTAACATGTCAACATAAGTTTTAAAGTATATGGATATACTATCTATTAAAAAGCTATCTTATCCAAAAGTTTCACAATTATTTAAAGTAATTAAATTAAAAATATTTAAAAATACATTTGTAAATGTGAATCAGGCTGACTCCCAAAATGACAAGTGAGATACGCACTTGAATAGAAGTAAAGTGATCAGTAATATATGAAAATTTTAGAATTATGTACTAATGAGCAAAATATTTACTGAGAAATATCTTGCTCATTAGTACATAAGAGCACATTTTTAAATAAGTAATTAATGAGATTTGTGAACGAAAATACCCTAATTTTGCATAGAGACGAAGAGCAATTTTCCTGTTTCAATCAAATAAAATGAGTATACAATCGGCAGCAAAATTAATGAATCACATATCCGCATTTTTCTTTTCTTTTTTTTTAGTTTTATCGCTAATTTTTATCACCAACTTGCTTTTTCAGAAATAGCATAAAAACTAACATCGTGTCTCGACATATATTTATTTAACAAAACAGAATTAGTTGTACATATTTTAAATACGAATTATTGCTAGCCCTTTAATAATTTTACTGCTGACTTTAATGTCACATCTTGAAGGTTTAGATAAGTTTATAATTTAAAATGACAATTTATAAAAACAAAGGCTATTTCGACATTATAAAATGAATCATGCAAAATACAACAGTAAATACAATTGAAATTTCTTTTGTTTATTTACTTGATTTGTTGTTTATCAACAAATATTCTTATGAACTGGATTACAGTTAACTATTTAGAGAGATCTCCCAAAATTTTCTCGAATTTTCATTGGCTAGAGTGAAAAGAAGAAGAAATCAAATTAAGTTCCGCCTCATCTCGGACGTCATGTCTGCTTGGGTGGAGCTTATTCCTTTTCGTTAACGAACTCTCTTTCCAATCGATGTCTTTAGTTAGAGTACCGTTTATTCGATTTATCGAAAAACTCCCGTCGTAACTAGAGCCCTATAATAGAGTGACCATATTTTTTTCATTGAATTTGGGGACAAAGATGGCGGTGTCCTCGAATTTCGAGGACAAAAAAATAAAAATATAATTAAATCACCTTAAATTTTAAAATTTTAGTAATTTTTATGTAAAAAGCACTTAAAAGAACTTATTTCAGCTTATTTATTATACATGTAATAAATTACTACAATAAAACATTAATAACTTTATAACCGTCGTCCCCAAATGTGTTGTAATTTTTTGAGGACGAAGGTAGTTTTGTCCTCGAGATTCAGGGACTGTCCTCGAGAATTCAAGGACATATGGTCAGCCTACGCTATAAAGATAGGCCGGTGCATCGTCCTCCATATCTGGGTACACTTCACGGCTTTAGGTTTACTATATATAAGAGCGATCCTGACTTTGGAGATATTCGCTGTTTTTGGCGAAATCGCTAAGAGATTGTACATAATTTAAAACTAGCACAGAAAAAAAAACAAAAAAAAAAAAAAAAAAAATTACCGCAAAATACAGTCTGAGTCTTCAAAGGATTTTTTCCCTTGTTTATTTATTTTCATAAGAAACAGAACGATTTTAATTTATAATTTAATATTAATGTATCAAAAAAAGAAATATATTACATTTTGGTATGTTTCCTTTAAAACACCTGGGGCGCATTCGAAAGTATTTCCCGGTCACTTCCCGAGTTGGGAAATGACGTCACGCGGGAAGTTCGGGAAATTAGAACTACCATATAGGAGCCTTACGAAAAATGACCGAGATATAACTACTTCCGTACACATCTCATCTTCCCGGAAAACAAATATATAAACAAACATGGCTCCTATATGGTAGTTCTATTTTCCCGAACTTCCCGCGTGACGTCATTTCCCCAATCGGGAAGTGAAAGGGAAATACTTTCGAATGCGCCCTTTATTGAGTTAATATTCGTTTAAGGGAAACAAAGAGTAGATAATTTCAATCCATTAATCTATCTAGAAACTGGCTTTAAAAAAGAAAAAAAAATCAAACTATCCTATTAATTGTGTTACAATTTCTAATAGAATTGTGGGCAATATAAATATTGTTTGTAAATTATTGTCTAAGAATTGTGAAAATTTTAATACATGTACGCACTGAAATACAAAAATATTAAGTAAATTAAAATTTCTCAAAAAAAAAAAAAAAAAAAATCAGATTTAAAAAGAAAGAAAAATCATGCTGTTTGCGTAGACTATAAACATTTTCTAACTGCACTGACTCGTTATATCGTTTAACATATAAATACATTTTACTTTGTATAATGAGACCTTAATATATATATATATATATATATATAGAGAGAGAGAGAGAGAGAGTACCAAAACCTAAATTAGGTAAATCCAAATACATGAAATTCATTTATTTTAATTTATTTGAATATATATATATATATTAAAAAGAAAAACTTTCGAAAAAATCTTTATGAATTTATTTTCAAGAAAAAAACTATACAGTAGATTGCATTTTTGAACAAGGTTACAAAAGAATATTTTATTTTTATTACGAAAAAGAAAAAGAAAAAAATCTCGCAAGCACTTTTATGGATTTATTTCTATCGAAAAAATTTAGGTAAAATATGTAATCTTGTATACAATCCAAAATTTACTTAGCCATCATATAACATAGAATAATAATAATAATAAAGAATAGGAAAGAAAGGAAATCCCCAGAGCATTCAAATGTCACAATGAACAATTTCCATTTATATTGTATCAAGTAAATGAACAAATTTAAATCAAACTTGTAAACATATCAATCACGTTAATAGAATTTTATTCTATACCGAAAGAAAAAGGTTTTTAATTTTATGAAAAATTTATATTATTTTTGTTCTATTGTATACTGTACAAAGATACTAAAATGTGCTTTAAACAAATACTTCTCGAATATCATAATGCGTCGGAAATCTTTTGCAGATCCCTGCACACAAAGAAGTTGGTTTTTTATAGCATTTTCGATACACAACAAGCCATAGTGAATGTAAATCTCATATTAATTTCGAGGCATTAACGGAAATTAAAGCACAAGCAGATAAGCCAGGAGTGCAAAAAAGCAAGCCTTTATTTAGAAAGATCAGAGTTGCTTTATGTATAGAGGCCCACCAGCGGCCGAGCGATTCTGCGCTCAAAGCTGATAGAATGAGGTGCCGGGTTCGATCCCAGGTCGAGCTCGCTGGCCTAGCCGTTCGGAGTTTTCCTACAAAACTTACGTAAATACGGGTTAAGACCCCTTTGAAAGACCCCCAAGGAGGGCACTCCCCTCAGGCCTAGTCAATCGGCCTTATTCCCAAATCCAATCCAATCCGCTTTTTGTATAGAAGCCAATCTTTATGGTGTTTTTAACTTATATATCTGACGCATTTAACACAAATATTTGTACTTACATTACTAATATCATTTTGTGAAAAAAAACTGTATGTTTGTAAGTATACATACATACATATAATTTAAAATCATATTCAAATTCTTGTTACTATAGCATTTAATTAGTGCGATAAAAACATCTTATATTATAAGGTCGTTTTTCAGTATTATTTGAATACTAATAATATTAATATTTGTTAATTTCATTAATATTTGTTCCCAGGATTCGTGTAACAAACACTATGGACACAAATAAAGTTACCCGTTCACGAGGGGATCGGGGTAAAAAGGGGACATAATAATTAGTAGTAATTTGCCTAGTTTATATTTTTATATTATAGCTTAAAGAACTTCTCTTTTTTCGTACCAGTAAACAACAGGTTATTCTTCTTTAAGCTGGCAGATTCGAGATACCGGGTTCGAACCCAAGAACGCTCGTTGGCCTATTCTTTTGGAGTTTTCTGTGGTTATCTCCGAAATTTACGTAAATACAGGAAAGTCCCCCCCCCCCGCCCCATCTTCATGTGCAGTCAACTGATTGAAAATCGAAAATAAAGAAATAATGCATTTTTTTCTTAAATGAAATACTTCTTTAATAGTAATATACAAAATACTTTCTTGCTCTTGTGGAAATTGGGTATGAAAATAAAAATTGCTATTTCCTCCAGATTATCGCGGACGCGGGATAAACGCAGGATCAAGAAAAAATGTTTTCTCAAGAAGGTTGTTGCAGGTTTTATATGGCCGATTCACTAAGCTAAAGTCCTCGGCATATAAGTGGAATGCCTTCCGTAGTGGTCTTTTTAAGGGCTCCTAGCTCGAATTCCCGCCATTTTCGAAGAAAACCACGGAAAATTCCGAACGGCTAGGTCGATGAGCGTGCCCTGTGATCAAACCCGGCACTTCCCATCAACCAGTTTTGAGCGCAGAACCGCTCAGCCATTGGTGGGCTTTGTCAAGAAGAAGCAAAAACAAATAACTGATTCCCCCTCCCCCCCAAAAAATAAATACTAATAAATAAATAAAATGAAGAACTATGTTTTAATTTTTGTACAGTGCATTGAAATACTGTCTAATTTAATAGAACCTGCACTTTAAAGTAATAAGTACTTGTGTGTAATTAGTGTATTGCTACTCTGACTGCAGCACTCTTGCCTACATTGTTCGCCTGATGAAGGGTCGTGTGTTCTTTCGAGCCGAAACAGTTATTGCGAGTTTAATACATTTTATGGTGCTTATTGAAAGTTTGGTAATTATTACTGTTCAATTCACTGCATATATTAGCTTACAGATTGTACTTTGTCTTGTCATAAGCAATTTCTTTATTTATTATTTTTACGTCCAATAGTACATTATATATATATATATATATATATATATATATATATATATGACGTACTGTTAATATTTTCATTTTTTTTTTTTTTTTTTTTTTTTTTTTTCATGTTTTACATACCATACAATCAAGGTTTCGAGCAAGATTTTTTTTTAAATCTCATTTGTCCCTGTTTTTCAGATTTTTTGCAGTTTATTCGCGATTTCTATAATCTGTGGAACTCGCGCTACTCAATTCTGCAGATAATCGGGAGTTTACTATATTTGAATCTGTAAAAAACTAAATCAAGTTCTTTGAAAAATATATTAGGCAATAAAAAAAAAAAAAAAAAAAAAAAAAAAATTCTTACTAAAGTTAACGCACAAAATTAAAGTTTAATACCTAATAATTATGTGCTGAAAAGCAAAGAAATTGTTAAAAGTATTTTGATATTTAAAAATTGAGCCAAATAATTACTAATTGTTACTATTTTTTTTTAAATCTTTAATAAAAGGTTAAAAAAAAAAAAAAAAAAAAAAAAAGCATCCATTGTTATTGTGAAGATTAAAGGCGAATGACTACACTAGGTTCCTATGCCCATAAGTGGAATGCCTGTTGTGTGTGTGTGTGGGTCTTTCTACGGAGTCTAAGCCTTTATTTACGTAAGTTTTGGAGAATAGCACGGGAAATTCAAAATGATTAGGTCTAAGAACACGACCTTTAATCGAACCCTCCGAAACCTGTCTACCAGCTGCCTGGATAAAATCCAGCAGCCCTGAGACAAACAGATTAACGAAATCCTAATTATCTAAATATTTTAAAGAGTTGTAAAAACTTAAAACATGCAAAAATTCAATTCTAGCAATTTCCAGTTATAATTCCTAATGCATCTGAATAATTTTGAGTGGTCAATGTAAAAAACTACGCTGATTTTGTTTGGGACTATAAGAGCTGACAGGTAGTGCTGCCTTTTTCTCATTTTTTGTGATTATACCTGCATCTATTGTATAAAATTACAACAAATAGATGTATAACTTTTATCATAAACATCAGTTTGCACTCTTGTATAAAATAATATGAAAGAATGTTTTGAAATAGATACGGTAGAGTAATTCAAATCAGCGTTTGTGTTTGAATGCTGAAATTTTAATGCAATATTTTTAGCATTTAAACATATTTTAAAGAAACATTTTTAAAAAGTTAACTTAAATCTACAAATTAATATACACGCATGTTTGGAATTAATTTAATTATAACAATGTACAATCGGGGCAATGAATAAAAATCAGTTAGCAAGTAACATGCAAAAGTAAACAAAAATTATTTTTTTAAATTAAATTTCCATTAATTTCTGGAACTTTTTTTTATTTTTTTAATGAATGTGTATGTAATGTGTACAAATTTTTATAATAATTTAAGACAATAATGTTTCAAAAATATTTATATCATCTATCGGTCCCTTAATTCTTGTTTTAATATTCTATTTTTTTTTTTTTTTTTTTTTTTTTACAATTTCAAAAAATCTTAAGTGGCTCCACTCAACTATTTGAATAATTTGCAGTTACCCGGCATTTAACCAAATGTGAACAATTGAATTTATAATAAATAATCAAAATTGAAAAGCGTAATAATGTATTTAAAATATTTTGTGCATACCTGTAAAAAGAATAAAAATCTTACGCAAGCATTTCTATAAACGTGAATTCTATGAAAAAATTCTACATTAAATATTCGAAATTTCTATTTTTCTGCCCTTTACAACAGAATACTGGATTTTAATAATTATTTAGTGCTACTTATTAAATTTTTCACATTTAATAGATTTTCATAAAATATTTTTAATTATTGTCCCTCTACATTACTTTATGGTATTGCATTGTTAGTTTTCAAGAATTTTTTTAAATGTGATTTTTATTTTTTTTTTACATTCCTTGAGTTTTATTTACATTGACAAAAAACTCTGTTTTTTCTTGCTTATGTATGTATGTATTTCTACAGAACAATTTGAGTACCTCAAATATTTCCGAATATTCTTTGTTCATGTTGTAATAATGTATATAATATGTGTTTTATATTCATATGTTTATTTAAGTTAGATAGAAAAGCGATTTTAAGTATGTATTTTGAAAAAAAAAAAAACTTTTGTTTTTTCTATTAAGGGGACTTTCTCTCAACCTATCGTCTGTGAAAGCCGAAGCCAATGTTATTCTATGGCAAATTTCGCCCCATTATAACTTATTAACTAATTATTTTTGAATTTTGTTTTCCCCATTCAGAAACTTCACAACTATTAAACAATTTATCACTTTTTAAAAATTGATTTTTTTAAAGTTTTCATTTTCAAGCTCAAAAATGAAAAATGTTCCATTGTGAAAATTAGCATTTTACAACCTCAACATAAACTATTAAAATTTTTTTAAAATAATTTTTAGAAAGTGATAAATTGTTTAATAGTTGTGAAGTTCCTGAATGTTAAAACAGAATTTAAAAATATTAACCAGTTAATAAGTTATAATGGGGAGAAATTCTCCACAGAATAACACTGGCTCTGGCTTCTGGGGATGATAAGTAGAGAGGCCTCTTAAGAAATAAACCGCAACGGGATAATTGTAGCAATTTTTAATGCTTCTGCTTAAATATGGGTAGGTACTTATATATGATCACTGTAAGCATTATCCCCTTCATATATCAAAGCATTTAGCCCCTCCCCCCTTTCAATATATAATAAAAAACAGGGTATTTTTATTTACAGCTGTCTTGCCGAGGATTATACTATTTTTACCTGAAACAAAATGCAGTTTTTATCATGTGAAAAATGAAAGTGGCTTACTTTGTAATACACAAAAAATTCTGCATCTAACAGATATCTGCACACCCCCCCTCACACACACACACACAATGTTATTAAAAAAAAATTCCCATGTTAAATAGAGGGGGAAAATTTTCAATATTCAGCAACTCAAAATCCTATCTCCCTGACTCAATAAATGTATCATATATCTAACCATTACAGCATTATTTTTAAGATAATAAGCAAATTACATTAAGTTTTAATGAAATCTTAACTAGCTGAATAATAAAATTATAGCTGTAAAGCTAGTTTATTAAAAGATCCAACCTTTAATTTAGTTAAACAGTATTTTTCTACGAAATCTAATTTACAGTTGGAATTATACCAGCCCACAAATTCCACTACACTGAAAAAAAAAAAAAAAAAAAAAAAAATCGAGCTCTAATACCATTCTTGCTGATTCTTATGTATAATGACCTCCTGAACCTGAATATGATTTCCCTTTTGCTCAGTCACCCACTGTTTTCTAGAAACACTACCCCCTCCCTCAATTTTTATGTCTGTTCCAATATTTTATGACCATGCATTTGATGTAGAGAATGAAAAAGAATTTAATTTAACACCTGAAAACAAAAAAAAATATGTTTATTTAATAACATTAATAATAGATTAAAAAATAAAAGAAATATAATACATAATTTCAGTGGCAAATCCCCCCCCCCCCCTAAAATTTCCCCTTGCCGCAAATGTTCCTGTTTTAGAATTTTCCAACTCTGTAGACCCTCAGTAGATATTTAATAGTTAAAATAATCCTCTCCTCCCCCCCACCCCCCACTCCCTAAAATCACATTTATAGCCACAAAATCGCCAAAAAGCGATAAAAATAGTCTCTTAAAAAACAGTGGGTGATGGCTAATGGGTGCTCTATTCAGAATCAGGAGGTCATTTTACATAAGTATTTGCCAAAATGGTATTGCAGGCAATTTTCATGCCGAGCATTGTTATAAAACATCAATACAAGGCTGGTCTTCAGCTTAATTAGATATTTTTTTTCATTGAAATCTGCAATTAAAATTAAGTGAACTAAATTTAGAGATTTTTGGACTGTAAACTTGAATTCATTTTAGCTTTATTTTTTAAGTGAAACTGTGATAAAAATTTGCAATATTTTTCTTTTTTATACTCTAATATATATATATATATATAAATCATTGAATATATGTTTGAAGTTCAAAGACTAAGTTTGCAAAAAATAAAAAATTACATAAATAATAATAAGTCCCATTTTAAGTAATTTTTAAAAATCCCTAATTTTTAACTGCATTTAAAGAATTTTTGGTCTGTAAAAGCATAATCACTATTTATATTCATTTCGTAATTTTTATCAAAAATCATATATATATATATATATTGCTACAATAAAAAAAAAAACATAAAGATGCTTTATAAACTAACATAATAAAGAATAACAAGCAGCTATAATTTCTTATATTGAGACTTAGTACTCAATATAAGAAAATATGATTAAAATCTATATCATAACCAATAACTTTATTTTCCCTTATACCATCTCCCCCCCCCCCCTTTAAAAAAACAAATTTCGACGCCTCCATATTTCGCATTATCAATAGTTAAATATTCTCTCTGTTCAGCTTATAGAAATATCTAAATAAAAGTAATAAAAACACAGAAAAATGACTTATTCAGGAATTCTTTATTTTAATTATGTTCTTTCAATATATCAATAATTGTACATATTTTATTAATACAATAGAATAAAATGAAAGATACAACATTTACTATTGAGATTTCCAAACAATAATTTTCAATATTTGCTTAATAAACATAATTTTGTTAATAAACAAATACTTACGAAAATATAAAAAAGTTGCAGGCAATTTTTGTTATTAGTGTAGACAAAAACTGTCTGCAAGTCGTTTTTCTGTGTCCATGACAATGTCGCTGTGTTTCTGCCACTGGGTTGCAAAATTATGTTCCCTCGCCCCCCTCCCCCCCCTCCCCCCCCCTAAACCATTGCTTTTCCATTAATTTATTATATCTTTCAAACCAAGGATGATTTTTTTTTTTCATAAACTGTTTTAGTTGTGTCATTAGTTATTTTTATTCCACATATTTTAAAGTGTACAAAGTGTGATAAATTTTAAATATATTTTTAATACTATTCAAAGTGCAGATATAATCCAATTTTGTTCCATATATTTTAAATTGCACAAAATTCAACAAATCTTTCTAATCAATCCACTGCAGGATGAAGGCCTCTTCTAAGTGATTTCAATTTGGCCTGTATTCTGCAATTCTTCTCAACTTGCCTTTCCAAACTTCGCAGTTCGATCTCTTCAGTGACAACATAGTCTCTTCCGCAGCTTTTTCTTATCTCTTCAAGATCCAAAATAGGATTTTGATGGTCCATCTATCATCTTTTCTTACTGCAAGGTGTCCAGCCTGAGAGACATTGTGTTTGTTAATAAAAATAAGATGTTTGAAAAATTTACAAATGTCAGGAACACAGATAAATTGATAAGAACAGAAAAAAAAGAAATGTTACATAAAAAGCAAGGAACAACAATTTAAAAATCAAAGAATAACAATGTAGGAAGCCCTGGAGTTGTTTTGTGCATAAAAAGTGTTTGTGATACATACATTAGTGATAACTTTGTTAGCAACTATCATAGGAACTTTAGTAAGTTTAGGTAGATTAATTTTAAGTCTATAATAAAGTTAAACACCTTCTTTCCAACTTTTCTAAAGTCAATATTAGTACAAAACTTGTCAAAACTATTGGGTTTGGATGAGAGAATCTCTCTGGCAAATTGCAACATGTTTCATTTCTTGCAGTTGCTCTTTAAGTGATTAGTTTTCTTCGTCTAGTTCAGCAATTCTTTTTTTCAACACATTAATTTCAGTTTCCTAAAAATAAAGAAATAAAATAAAAATTCTGTGCATATGCATACATATAAACAGAACAACAGCAAATAAAGAATAAATAGAAAATGGATAAACAATATAATTTGTGCAATGACAACAATGCAGTAAGGCTGGATGAGCAGTAGTGCCATATATGTGTGTGTGTGTTACCATTAAAGCTCGAAATCCATTAATGTGCAGATTACCTAGCTAATTTGCAGATTAACTAAAATGACTTGTTAATCAGGGTTGTGTTTTTGACATGGCAAGGATTTAAACGGTCAAAAACCTTTACTGTCAAAAACCTGTATTGTCAAAACTCAAAACCTATAAATGAGTTAGAATCTTGTTAGAAATATGATTTAGTAATATTTACCATATACAAGTGAATATCTAAATATTATGCTGTTTATAAATTAACAAATCTTAAAATAATTTGTAAAAAATTTATAAAAAAAATTAGGGAAATATACTGGTTTATAACCTAAGAAATATATACAAAGTATGCATAGACACATTTTGTATGTTTATTTATATTAATATTCATGAAATCTAAAATTCCAAAGTTACTTATAAATTTTCACATAAGCCATGAAAACGCAGGAATAGTGGATATTTTTTTTCTTTAAGCAAAACATAATATATGTGGGCAGTAAGTTAATATAAATAAATATAGTTATATTTAATAATAGTATTATAATATATTAAATATGATTACATTTATAATCTGTTACACTTATTATTTATTAATAATTTTTTATCTATTTATTATTAATTATTGATTGTATAAATATTTGTACCTGTTTATAGTTTGGACTATTTTTGTTTAGTGTTTTGGGAGTAAGACTGATTGACTACTCTAAGGTCTTAGGTCTAAGGGGTAGTGCCATCTGTGTGTGGGGTCTTTCTAAAGCGTCCTAGCCTGTGTTTATGCAAGTTTCGGTGAAAACCATGAAAAACTCTGAACGGCTAGGCCGACGAGCATGCCTTGCGATCGAGCCTGGCACTTCACGTCTACCAGCTTTGAGCGTAGAACCGCATGTCCGTTGGTGGGCCCTACAGCTTAGACTAATAATTTTTTTTAAAAAAACTGTATGAGTAAATATTAAATTTATTACAATTTATACATGTCCAGAAAGCATTCATATTTTTCTTGTCTCACGGTAAATATAAGAATTTCAGACGAAATTCAAGCTCGTTTAACATTCAGAATTATTGCTTTTTCTTAAAAACTTGCAATATCAGCAGTCGTTTAAAAAAAAAAAAAAAGTTTTTCTATAAAATATTTAAATACAAAATATTAGGGTATGCATTTTTATTTTACTGGTTAAATACATAATACTAAAAGCACAATATTAAAAAATTGAAATATACAATGTTGTATTGCAAATAAAATGATTTATCAATCAAAATGATCTATCAATGATTTATAAATCATGAATTTTTAGAAGCCTAAAGTTTTGTTTTTATATTAATCAAAGTGTTAAAATAATGTTTCTCCAAAAACATTAATATGTTTACCTTTTAAAACATACTTATAAATAATATCTTACTAAAAACAACTATATTTTTAAAGTACCATATAACTAAGTTTACATACACTAAATTAAGGATAGTTATAAATAAATATTGTAGTAATACATAAAAGTATCACAGCATATTTTGAATGAACATAGAAATAATTCATAATAAAATTTTAAAAATCTAAAGTTTTGTTTTTCATATTAATCAAAATGTTGTAACAACGTGTTTTTCAAAAACTCTCTGTAAACTATATTTTTTTAAACTAAGTTTTTATATGACAATTAAATTATAAGTTTTTGACAAGGAGGTTTGATGAGATTAGCAAAAAGACAAAAAAGCTGACACTGTACATAAAGGAAATCAAATACTAGAGTTTTTATGAGAAAATCTATTATATTAGAGTAATAAATAAGTTCTTTTTAACCCTTATTTAGTATTCATTCAAGTTTAAATTAACTGGTGTAACAAATGTACATCAAAATCAAGAAAAAGTTGAGAAAACTGCAAAAACGCTGAACAGAAAAATTTACAGAAAAGCTGAAATCAGCTGAAAAATCTCATCCCTGTATTTTTCTCTTCAACTCAGGGCCCCCTCAAAACTCATTTCTAGGTACGCTACTGACTGTGACTACTATATGCATTTTAGAGATTATCATGGAAAATAAAAAAAAAAGTAAAGAAATAATTTGCTTGAGGGTAGGAGAGGGAGGTATTCTACAGATTAATTGAAAAAAATGTGTATAGAAGTGAATATTGAAAAACACTTCAAAGTTTTCCTAGTATATATAATCTTTACTTTCCTGATCACTTGATCTCATAATGATCCTGAAAGCAACTAGGGGAAAATTTAAAGGACTATATTAAATTTGTGAAATTTTTGATAATCCAAGAAATATTTCTTTTAGAGAAATTTAATTATGGATGATTTTTTTTTTTTTTTTTTAAGTAAATGTAGTATTATTATGCATCAAATTATAGTTCTTAAATGTTTTTAAAATGATGTATAAGTAAAATGCATATCTGGTTAAATTTTCAACCAGTTTAATTAAGCAGTTTTAATTGTTATTGTAGCAAAATTTAATTTAAAGAAAATTACTGTTGATAATTTTTAAATAAAAACTATTAAAAGAAAATTAGTAGTGATTTCTTTTGATAACTCTTCAGATATTCATTAAACAAGGATTCCCATTAAAGTGCAAGAATCTGCACCCCCCCCCCCTCCCCATATACATACACAAAAATGAATTTAACATTGATAAAATTTTGCATACTCTTCTTGGGTCATTTTACTGAAATTTTTATGTATGAAAACAGGCCATACATAAAAATCAACAATCTTGAAAAACTTTTCCCCTTTCACAAAAACCAGCAAGCTTAAATTGACCCTTCACTAAAGTTCAATTATTTAAAGTTCTCAAAAACTTGGCAAAGAAAATTACATATTTAGCTTATCAGACTGAAAATTACATTTTATTTCAATAATAAAAGGCACACACACACACAAAAAAAAAAAAAAAAAAAAAAAAAAAAAGGATTTAAGTTTTAGGAAAGTAATGTCTTCAATGTAACATTACTAATGTTATATTGAAGGTATTTACAAAAAAAAAAAAAAAAAGATAGAAGTTTAATCTATCTTCAGTGCTATTTAAGTGTTTACCAGTAAAAAGAAAAATCAACATATTTACTAATTAAATGTGATTAGTGAAAATAAATCAACATATTAAAATAATTAAATGATATTTAAATTATACCGAATAGTTGTAAAATTAGACATCATTAGCAGTTTACTTTAATCCAGAATTTTTTAATGTGTATTTCTGTTCTCACATTGTTCTTAAAATTCTCACTTTGTTTTGGAGTAAGGGCAAAAAATTCTTCACTAGTTTTTACCTCTGATGAGAACCCTTATAAAAAAAAAAAAAAAGTCTCGCAAAAATCTAGCGATTCAGGAGAGAAAAGGAATGTTCATTTGATATAATGACTCTACAAAAATTAAAATACCCACTTCATCTGTTAACTCAATAAATCTTATAACTGCATTAAAAAAGAAAAATAAATAAAACGTTACAAAATATAGTAATTGTTTTAAAACCTTAAGCATGCAAATGTACATATATAAGTATTAAAAAGAAATTAATTTTAATTGCATCTTTAGTTATTATTTTATTTTTACTTACTATATTTTTTAAATTTTTTAAGTACACTGACTACAATACAACACATATACTGTGCAATATTCGAAAAGGTATTCATTATATATATGTGTGTATGTGTGCTTGTGTGCAACACTTCTCTTTATTTTTAAAGATAAATCATAATTATTTCAATATCACAATTTAATAAAATCTTTTTGTAAAAAAATAGAACCGACTCCAAAAAGAAACTACTATCAACTTATAAAAAAAAAAAAAAAAAAAAAATGTATGAAATGAAACTGTAAATTGCGCCTAAATGTATAAAATAATTTTGTTCGCCAAACAACCTATAACACTACAATTAATCGTAACTTTTGAAGTCGGCGCAAAATTAAATAAAATTTAATTAGTTTTTAAAGGTTTGTTTTTAGATCGGTAGCAACAAATGCTTTGTCTCGAATGATCCATTTCTATGTTTCTTTTATTATTTTATCACTGTATGTATTTGGTCCATTAGTAGCATCTACATAGAACAGTGAACATTCTTCACAATGCGGCATTTATGTTTCCTTTCCAAATGTATAACTTTGATAACTATCATCCTTGGTGGCATTTGGATTTGGCGATCAAAACGTAATACAAAATTTATACACGCAGATGTATTTTTATAGTATATATTGTACGAAGTATTGTTTCATATTCTTGATTACTCTCTTTATATACCTTATCAAAATACTCATGATATCCCGAAGAAATTAAATATGTTTGCCAGATAATTTTTCGATTTTTCTTTCACCAAGGACGTTAGATACCAGCATCTTTGCCAACTTTTGCTGCTCACGAAATCTTATTTGTTTTCTTGAACAAAGTAGTTTTTGGCTGCGTTTTGCAGGTGATAACACACTGCAAATAAAAGGGTCTTAAAGTAAGACATAAAAACAACTGAAACGGCATTTAAGACACATAAATGTCTTAAAATGTACCTTAGACGTTATAGATATTTTAATTTAAGACAGAAATATGTCTGAAATATCAATTCAGACACAAAAATGTCTGAAACACATAAATACGCGAATTTTCAGACAGCAAAACGCGTTTGAATTTCAGACACTTGCATTACTTAGAAATTTTTTCATATGGAATCTACATTAAGAAAATATGCTCAAGGCCTGATTATCCAAAAGTCTCAAGAAGCACAAGCTTCCCCTCTAAACTTTAAGAGGGGCCCCATAAGGATTAAAAATATGGTCTTGGATTTTTTGTTTCATATTTTAACACTGAGATTAAATTTTTTCTGAGAAAGGTTAAATAAAACAAGACAAAACACTCACTATTTCGGGAAAAATTTATTATTTAACCTGAAAAATCTGAATGTTCTTAGTTAAAAAGTTGTATGATTTTAATGTTCTGTGTAGAAACACCCAGATATATGAAATAAAAATAAGAAGAAGACGAAGAAACGTACACTATTTTTTGGTCTATAGCATTTTTATATTACAATATGTAACAGGAAAATAAGTTTTCCGAAATGAAAGGGGGCCCCGAAATGATGCTGAGCTTCCACTAGCTTCAAAGCTTAATCGGGCCCTGAATATGCTTATCCTACTTCTTTCCACATTCAATAAATATATTATTATTTTATATAATAAGCAGTTAAACTACTTAAATTATGGTAGCTTTATGAAATTATATTTTTATGGAATAATACTCTAGGGATGTGAATGATATTTGCATTTGATATTCTTTAACACAATTCATAAACAACATATTTAGACGCAAAGCTTATTTTGTTCAAAAAAAAAAATCTTTGCCTTAAAACTTTCTTATATTAAAAGAAAAAGTGTGAAGATAAGTAATTTGTAGAGAAGAAAGCGAATTCATAAGTGAACAATCATGAATAATTTGGGCATACTTTTTTTTCTTTCTGTCTTCTTATTATTATTCATTTAAAAACTTTTTTCTTTCACAAATTCACCTATATCTAAATGTAAAACTACAAATTTTATTTTATTCATGATTACAATTCGTTTTTATTTAAATATCACTTTAAGGAAAGAAATCTTTATCATCGAGGGATGAAACCTTCACATACTTGTTATGCATTATTAAAACATTCTGGTCCTCTAAATATGAAATTTAAGATAATATTTATTAAGTTTAAGATACCATACTATCAATAGTTTTATGGTAAAAAATTAGAAATAAAATATAACACTGCGATTAGTTTCGCAAACACTGCAGTATATTATATCATAAAAACACAATTTTCTGTATTCGACTGTAGTGTGATTGGTAAATGCTTCACTCCGACGATGCTTGGCTCAAGGTTTCGGTTTCCTTAAACAGTATCAGTTCGAATCCCAACGCCGGAAAATGGGACTTTTTTTTTTTTTTTTTTTTTTCCTTTTTTGTATATAAATATTTCATTAATGCTCTAAACAATTCTAAAAAATATTTTTAACAGAAAAACATAATCGCACGCCATATTTATTTATTTATATATTTATTAAAAAGCCTTAAAAACGGTAGTATTTTTAAGCCTAACATGGCGGTGTTTTTAAGCCTAAAACATGGCGGTGTTTTTAAGCCTAAAACATGGCGGCGTTTTAAGACACTTGCAATATTTTAATTTCTGATGCAAAAAGGGGTCTTAAAAAGTAAGACATTTTTTTTTCGCTTAAAAAATGACCATCCATTTAAGACACTTTTTAAACTGAATTTAAGACATTTACGTAGATGTATTTTTATAGTATATATTGTACGAAGTATTGTTTCATATTCTTGATTACTCTCTTTATATACCTTATCAAAATACTCATGATATCCCGAAGAAATTAAATATGTTTGCCAGATAATTTTTCGATTTTTCTTTCACCAAGGACGTTAGATACCAGCATCTTTGCCAACTTTTGCTGCTCACGAAATCTTATTTGTTTTCTTGAACAAAGTAGTTTTTGGCTGCGTTTTGCAGGTGATAACATGAGATGTGTATTTTGAATAGGATTTTATTTTTGTATTAAAAAAAGGCATAAAATTTTATTTAATTTTGCGCCGACTTCAAAAGTTATGATTAATTGTAGTGTTATAGGTTGTTTGGCGAACAAAATTATTTTATACATTTAGGCGCAATTTACAGTTTCTTTTCATACATTTTTTTTTTTTTTTTAAGTTGATAGTAGTTCTTTTTTGGAGTCGGTTCTATTTTTTTACAAAAAGATTTTATTTTTCTCTTTTCAGTGAAAACTTATTCATATAGCAGAATATCAGAAGACGTTCGACGGCAGTTTCACAAATCACAACTTCCAAGAAAAGTGATATAACTCAAAAAATTCTTTATGTCACTGAAAAATACATGAAATGCACCCAATGTGAACAAAAAAGTTACATTTCCATCTAAAATGTTATCCACTCGAGAGGCAGTTGTGCCAATTTTATTCTAGTCAAGTTATTTTTTAATTGATTTTTCTCAAATGCAGCATATTTATGTTTTGTCACTTTTCTTGCCTTTATCGGATAAGCAAAAAACTATCTATTGAATGAACATACATTAAATTAAAAAGTCTTTAGAAATGTAAAGAACGGATACGCTGTATTCTTAACCAAAAATTCTGTTAGGCATATATATTGAACTTTACAGTAAATACGTGTCACCCGCTGTGCTGGAAATTGCGCAGCGTAAAGTTCAAACAAAGAGCAAAATATGCACTGCAGCTGACGGACAGAAGTTTCAACATCGATACTTACTTACTGCTTCTACAAGCGTAGCTAAATGCAATCAGTAATTAGACTGAGAACAGACTTTTGTGAGTATTCTGTAATTTGTTTATATCTTAATAAAATCATAATGAAACCTATTTCAGGCCAAGATTATTACGACAAGAAAAAAAGTATTAAGATTAAATAATCTCTTACGAAGTTTTAAGCTAACAAATGTCAACAACAACAACAACGAGAAACATGGTTTGTATTGAGAACCTCTTCCTTTATGAAGTCGGTTTAAAACGTCTATGCGCTAATCGATGTGACTGCTTACAGTAACAATACTTTGAATTTTACATAGCATAAATGTCACCCGCTACGCTACAACATGTGCAATGTCGTTCAAGTACGCACAAAATAGGAAATTGTGAACAAACAAATGCACGTTTTAAGTGTTCTGTTTTTAGCATTAATGTCTAAACTATCTTTTCGTACTTAATCGATGATGTACTGCAGTTTTATAATTCACTTCCCTCCCTCCCGACCTGTCTTGAACCGTTTCCAAGATAGTATCGCTAGCATGAATGTCTAAACTATCTTTTTGTACTAAATCGATCATACTCTTTAACTTTGTAATTCACTTTTTTCGCTAGAAACGTTTTCGAGATAGAAGCACAAACTCCGCTATTTTCTACCAGGTGGCGCAGCAAGCGGTTTAACATAGTACTGCATAGCCACTTTCCTATGCTTACATATCATTTTTATCACTACAGCTGCAGCCGTTTATCAGTTAAAAGAGTTGGGACTGATTTTTTGGGGCACCCTGTATTTTCTTTAGATCGTAAAGATATTACAACGGGGCCTATTTCAGACCAAGATCTTTTCAACAAAACAAAAAGTATCAAAATCGGAGCATTCGTTCAAAAGTTATGAGCTAACAAACATAAAAAGAATATACGGTTTGAATTGAGAACCTTTCTTCTTTTTTGAAGTCGGTTAAAAAGTATTAATTATACCATATCTTAACAACTAAAAATGTATGTATTTACTTGTGGTAAATTGTTTGTTCAAGTCAGCAACAATGATCCAGGTTTCGGTTTACCAATTCGCTTAATCCTTGCTGGTCTAATACTCCTACAAAATAAATATCCAAATTATTTATACATACTTATATAAAATTTCATGCTTGTGCTAAAATCACTTTGATAAATTTAAAAAGTAGTAATACTTATATTTTTAATACAGATTATCAGTTATACAATGCTTTTTTCAATTTGAATTTTTTCAGTTTGTTTAAAGTACATTAAGTTTAAAAAAAAAAAAAAAAAAAAGACTTTTGTTAATTACTTTAGAAATGTAAAGAAAAGAAATACAACTATAATTATTAATCGCTTTACATTTACATTTTATTAATTTGATGAATTGTTTCGTAACAAAGACATTAATTTTTTATTGCATTAAACACAGACATGCAATTCTAAAAACTAGTCTTCTCATTATTCTTACTATATGGAAATACAAAATATTGAATTTATATAATATTTTTGACATATCAACTGAATAATAAATTTTTAATGCATTGGGAAATAAACATTTCATAAATGAAACTTGTATAAAAAGATAAAACTAATGAAAATTTTTGAATTACAAAAACATTACAAAAATTGGTAATTATCAAGTTTTTTTTTTTTTTTTTTTTTTTTTAATATATATATATATGTGGGAGAGAATGAAAATAACCTTGGCATAGTATACAACTTACACTAAATGCAAATAAATAGGCAGAAAAAGAATGAAATCATTTGTAAATCTACAACCATATGTAAGCAATATTAATCCAATTTTTATTAAAGTATTTACAATTGATGTACATTTTCACTTTACAAATAAATTAATGTTGAATTACATTCTTTGAACCTGAATTATGAGAAGTGAAACGGTTCTACATAAGAAAACTCTGGAATTTGTATTATTATGTAAAACTAATGTTTGCATATTTTATGGAGTGGAAGTATGAATAAATAAATTAAAAAATTATCCTTCCATAAAAAGCCCATTAGATTATATCTGGACAGTTTGGAATGTCTTAGTTATGAAATTTTGGCGTTCAGAATCAGAATATGACTATTTAATATGTATATTGTAAAAAGGATAAAACATTATGTTATGAAATACAACTGAAAAGATCATGTTGATTACAAACAAGAATCTTAGGCTTGAAAGCTATTTTACTTTAACATGCAATATTATCATGTGTACTACAAATTTTGTTTCCACATTGTATAATATAGATATGTAAGTAATTATTGGAAAAGCAGTAGGTGCAAAATACTTATTAAATTAGCAATTATTTAGTGTAAGGTAAACACTATTTCAAAATTTTTTGACAGAAAATATAAAATGCTTGCTATTGAGAATTTTGTAACAATGTCTGATGCGAGATCAGTCACAAACAATTTTTTTTTTAAATATGTCTTTTAAAACAATTAAAAATAAAACATACTGCAAAAATAAATATTTGTAAATAAAATGTTGAATAACACTTTAAAATTTGATTTTCCAATAAAATAGACATAACATTTTTTATCATTTCAAGAATTTACACACACACGTATATGTATATATATATATATATACACATATATATACACACACTCACATATACAAACATATCATTATAAAACAAACAAATGTTTTAATACATAATTTAAAAAGGAAAGGGAGAAAAAAAATGTATGCATTTCTATAAGTATTTCGGATTCACAGCACTAAATAAGTTTCGTAATTTCAAATTCCTTAGTTATTTAAAATAAAACTATAACTTAAGATTGCCTTTATAGAAATTTCCAAAACAAAACTGGAATTGCATCTGGCGATAACTGAAACGTCGCCAACACATATAAACAGTGTTTCATACTCTTAAGATTTCTATAATTGACTTCTGAACAATTTAAGGGAACTTATTCAAGTGAATATGTAAACTATAACAATTTAGGTACAAGTTAACATTATTTGTAAATGTATAAAGGAAACTCATAACATGTAAAATAAAATAAAACATACTTACATTACACTGCAAAGTTGACCATTAGGCTTCGGTATCCACATATCTCGACGACAATTCATGGTCCTAAATCTTCTTCTCGTTGGATCAGCAAGGAATGTAAGGATTCTGTTCTTTTTCCGAGAATGATTAAAACAATTAATAGCGGAATATGCACCCAGAGTAAAACAAATTTAACAAAAAATTAATATCAAACAGATCGAAGCGTGCGAGCAGACGACAACGAAAGATAAACTTTCGTTCCGTGCCGAGAGAGTTCCAAGGTATTGAAACTATATCAGTTATTTAAAACCTTTTGCGTTTAAAATCAAAAAATAATTTCATCAAGTTTTTATGTTTAAAACAAAAATATTTAACGAAAATGTAGTTCAGTCAAATATTTCAGAAAACAGTGATTAGGCGGTTTAGTATAAGATAAGCGTAATGCGGCTTGGGTACATTTCGTGACTGGGTACAAAAAAATTAGGCACAAATATGTCGGATGCGCCTGCTCTCATATATATACAGTCGGCTGCAAAATTATTCGAGCACTAGCAATAATCCTTGCCAAAAAAAAGTACACTTAATACAGCTTTGTTAAATAAATCCTTGTCGAGTCATGTTCTTAATCAGTCTAAGAACATGATTCGACAAGGATTTACTTAGCAGCAAAACAGTCTTAAGTGTACTTTTTAAATATAGGAATTATTGGCTAGTACTCGAATAATTTTGCAGCCGACTATAGGTGCCTAAGGCTGGGATTGCAGTGCCTCGCTCAACACTATCTTACGCACAAACTCTGTCTTAAGATGTAAACAAAACGCAAGTCGTATAGAGAGCAGTTTCATATGACGTCATAGTGACGTAGATGGAGGGCTATCAACTCCACGTGAAAATAAATAGACGCCATTTTTAAAACAGTAAGCAAATGGCAGTTGAAAACAGCTCACAGCACCATGGCAACCACGCATAGCAACCAATGATGGAGGGCACGCTGTCCGCGTTGCCATGCTGTTATCAGCTGTTTGCAACTGCCCTATTTCAGTGCCTCACTATCTTACGACAACCTCAGAGCTAACTTAAGTCGAATTGTAACTGGATGCGCGCACAATCACAACATAGCTCACTCTGCGTCTCCCATTGGCTGGCTGGCTTTCTCTTACGAGGACACGCGGAGGACTTATGCATGCGGCACCGCAATACCAAGTTAAGATCGTTCTTAACCACGCCCATTCTACGAAAGTTCGTAACGTTTAGGATAAGACTTAAGAACGATGCACCACAATCCCAGCCTTACCCGTAACTAGAGCCCACGGAAGAAGAGTATAGGAAATAGGAATTAAAACGAGATAGGGCAGTGAGCGCGGGAACAGAAGCTTCCTTTTCCGCATTAATTCAGCCGAGTCCATGAAAGCGATTCGATCGCCGCCTGGTGTAATATCTTTGAAACTTATCGGAAGAAAGGGAAAGCCCGCCCCTTCGGCTTCAGTCATCACACGATTTCCGAGAACGACCTATGAACGAACAGCCAGAAATGTAAAGACGTGCTGATTGGTGTATTTTCGAGATTTGGTCGCCCTCTATCTGTGAGATGAAAATTACTACCTTTCCTTAACATTCGTAATACATCCTACTCTTTTAATCCGTGCTAGAGCCCCTAAATAAAATAATAGGCCGGCGCATCACCGCCATTTGTTTGCCTCCGAAGAGGACAGCATTCCCCCTTGGCATCCTTATCACTTCCCTAATGATTTTAACAAATCTTGATCTGAAGCTAATCTGGTCAAGATAAGAGCAATAAGCAACAATAATATTCCTAAAAACACATTTTTTTCACAGTACATTCTGAGGATGTCATTTTATTCTGAGGATATCCTATGGATGTACTGTGGTAAGATGTGTTGTTAGAGCGGTTTTTGTTTCTTTTACAAAATGTCGCCAAAACTCAAATACACAGTAATAGAAGGTCTGTGAACACTTAAATATTCACTTCTTGAATGATTATAGCTGTTTATCGCTAAACAAACTTCCATTCCATATCATAGTTTACTTAGCTAAAATTATGAAATATAATAAAATAAGTTACTCTAAAGTAGCGTAAGACGATAAAAAAAGTTTGTCGTTTGTTTGTCAGACAAACGCGCTGGGTACATGTGGCAACCCTAAGGCAACAAAATGCCTGATGCGCCAGCTCGTATATATAGGAGCCTTAGTCGTAACGGAAGAGTTTCGATCTACGACATCTTTCGACGATCGAAACATTTCGATGTGTTCGTGGTAGCCCTAAAAAAAGGATTAAAAGAAGCATCGTTAAAATGCAGATTGATTTTACGCAAGATTGTACACCGTGCCAAGGGGTAAGTTCAGCGTTGCTCCCCATTCTCCCCAAAAATGACGTCACGAATTTTACCCGGGAAGTTGTGTGGGGAGAAGATTTGCTGAACGCTTTTGGGGAGTTCACTCAATCAACCAAACAATAACAAACATGGCGGATTTCGTCAATATTTTGTGTGTATTTTAAGATTCCAAAAAGAACACTCACAAATAATAAATAACTTAATAAAAAGGAATTATCTTCTAAGAATAAGATATTATATGAAAATTATAAAAGAAATGGATGATTAAACAAATTTCAGGAGACATTTCACTCTATCGTGAAACAGAAGCTGTTGTTAGAAGCATGGTACGTTTTTTAAATCGTATTTTCAGACGAATTCTTTTCTTTAGTTTAAATTATTTTATACTGAGAAGTATTTGAGCGGTTAAATCACATTTTTCGGTTTATGTTGGTATTATTTATACAGGTTTCTTTTTTGTATTTTACATTAGATTAAATAGCACTTGTTAATTGTGCAGTTGTACTAATGTGACTTCGTAATGCATATCAGATTTAACAGATTCATGCTTCGCATGTTAATTTGGTTTTATGTATTACTATCGTTTGAAAAAATTGTAATTTCCTATAAAATGTACATGCTAATGTTTTTATGTTGAAATTTAAAGTACTACTAAATTTTATGGATGATCAAGTTTACATCGAAAAGATTGAATTAAAACCGGATACCTGTGTATGTAGTGGAGTGACTATTAATTGTAAATTATCATTTAAAAATTTGTGTGTGTGGAGAAAATTTTTCAATCATTGAATAAAACCAAAAATAAAAGAAAAATTTAAAAGTCCCAGAGAATGTAGTGATTTATGCATTTATACTTTGTTTTTAGCATAGGCATAGATTTGATATGTTGTCCTTGGGAATCGAAAACATACATGACATGTGTATATTTTCATGATATATATTGGGAAATATTGTTTCATATTACTGATTGCTCCCTTAGTAGTATACATTATCAAAATAATCAGGATTTTTCAGAGGAATTAAATATGTTAAATAAATTGGTGATCTCTTCTTTTTTACTAGGACAACAGATTTTATATCTTTTTCTTAGCATGTTTATCACATTATAAAATTTTGCAATTTAAACTTTAATTGTAGTTATATAATGTAAACTTGATCAGGCCTGAGATCCTCGAGTACTCAGTTGCCTTTAATCTTAAAACACCAAATACCAATGAAAACTTGATCATCCATAAAAAAAAAATTCAAATCTCATTTTTTAAAACAACAGAATCTATAAAATCTGAAATGTATTGTGAAGTCTGGCTAATACAACTGCAATTAACGAGTTTTCTTTAATGTAAAAAAGAAGACACTAATATGAACTGAAAAATGTGACTTTTCGTTCATCTGCTTGAGCACTTCCAGTATAAAGCACTAATAGAAACTAAAGAAATGTGTTCAACTGTAAGTACAATTAAAAAAAAAAAAAAAAAAACTATTATTTTCACAAGACCTTCTATTTCCTGAGCCTAAAGTGTCTTCTGAAATATGATGAATCTTTCCCTTCTTTTATAATGTTGCAAGCATGCAATCAAATAGTGTTAAATAGTGCAATTCACATTCATAAGGGAAAATTAGTCTGTTGGTCCACTTAGTGCTTTTTTTAAAAAATTGTTAACATTGTACTGTTCTGCATCCTGTCCGCAGTTATAAGTTAAGATAGCGAGCTTTTCAGTGATCTAACTAATCAACAAAACATGTTGAAAAAAAAAGCAGTTTGATCAGAAACAAACATAGAAAACAAAAAATATCATCTTCAATACAATTTTTAATAATTTTACTAAAAATTATAAAACTATAACAACCAATTAGAAAGAAAATGCTATAAATCTTTATCGACTACTAGCAAAGCCACGGCTCGAGAACGTACCGATTTCCGAATGCGAGAAAAATTTCAAAATCAAACTCGATATGTACAAAACTCGGCCTGATGCTGCCACCGTGCCAATAGATCAAAGTTTGTTAACAAAACCATTTTTTAATTAATGAAATCAATGAAGGTTTTTCTCGCTTCGCTGGTCACTATATTTAAAGAAAACTCTTTTCTATATCGTTTTACAAACAAAAATAAAATTTAAAGACATCATGAAATTGCTTTAAAGCCCGCTTTGGTTTCCCGCTGCCTTCGGCAGCGACCCACTCATTCTTCGGTGTCTGTCCCTATTGCCTGTGACTATAGCTTACCAGTCGGCTTCCATTTGGGTGCTTATCAGATGATAGTTTCGAAAAAATTCAAGTAGCCATTTTATATTTGAATCCCAGTTACATATGAACAACACTGTACGTGGTGTACATAATATTTTCTTTCACGTGATTTTCTATATTTATTTGATTTATTCAATCAACCATAAAATGACAATTTCACACCAAATATAATATTACAGTGTGCTACGATCAGTTACGTCTATCGCATGAGACAATTTTTGTGGTTATAATAGTAGTTGGTATATAGGAAAATAAATAATGAAATATGTAAACCTGATCATGGCCCTTGGCGACTTTTGAATTTTTATCGTCACTTTAGACAAAAATACATAATTTACGTTATTATTATTTTTGTTTGTTTCTTTTCCTTTCCTTTTCTTTCTTTTCTGTTTTTCAATATTTAATGCTTTATTTATATTTTTTATGCGCCACTTGGCTTAAAGTGGCTTTTACGAAAGTGGATTCCTTGGCGAAAAATGTCCGATCTATTTCAGCATCAAAATTTAAAAATTACCCAGGTTTATATATAAGTAAAGCTCTTTAATGTAATGCTGAATTAGCTTTTATGCCAAGCGCGATTCATCCGTGTCAAAAACATACTATTTAAACGAAAGGGGGAAAAAATCTAAAATTGAGATTTTATTATTATTTTTTTTACTCCATTTTCATTTTTTCATGTGCAGGAGCAAGTTTATTTATTTATTTATTTTTTTGCGTGAAAGCATATTTCATTTTATGTTGAAAAAAAGATAAAAAAAAATAAAAGTAATTTTTTTTTTTTTTTTTTTTTTGGCATCAATTTAAAATTTAAATGTCCATTTTTAAAGCTTTTACCAGGTTACTTTCACGTTTTAATTAATTAAAAAAAAATCTAATCAAAGTTTCGTTACAAATAAGGTACCAAATGAAAATAGCATTTTTTCTCAATCTGTCGGTTTAATTAACTTATCGATCGGACTATTAGATTTTTTAAAATTAACTAAAGTATGAAAATCTGATGGCAACTTGCATCAACACACAGACAGAGTCAAAAATCTCTTAGCCATTTATTAATAGAGAGACTAGCAAGCTTTGCCCGCTTCGCTGGACACAATATTTAAATGAGTTGTCAAAATCCCATATCGTTATTAATTAACCTGAGTTAAAATTCCTGTTGTGTTCGGTAGAGATTTTTCTCACTTGCAACGTGAGGAGTCCATGTTCCCACTGCATTCGGCAGCAACTTACCCGAATCTTACGTCCCCTTCCTTAGTGGCTAAGTTCGAAGTTTTGCGAAATCTCGACAAAGTACATAATGCGTACATAATTTAAGGCAAATTCAAATGTAAAAATGTGTTTTTACATGTGTTAATAGCCCCTTCGTCCTCAAGGGGGTAAGGGGAAGGAATTTCATAAAATCCCATTACAATAAGTATTAGATACATATAAACAATTTACGCACCAAATTTCATTACCGCAGATCCCATAGATTTCCAAAGACAAATTTACCAAAAGAGGGGGGGGGGGTCTTGAATTTGCTACTTTTTAATCCCCCTAAAAAAATAAATAAATCGAAAATCACAAAAGAAAAAAAAAAAAAAAAAAAAAAAATGTGTCTTTGGAAATACATTTGTAACATCTTTAGTAAAGCTCTACTAAATAATCCGGAAATTCTGAAATTTTCCCCCCCAAAACGATTTTTCCCCTCTCTTTTTTAAGAATCAAGAATTTAAAAATGGTATTTCTTTAACTTATACTCAATTCTAATCTCACCATGTACGATTTCTTCACCGTGAAACAATTTGGGGCCGCGTTATGCTTACAAACGTTTTTTTCTTCCTGCCCTCCAGAGAGAAAGTGGGGGTATTTCGATAAATCACGTTTCTTTAGTTGTCGGATACATATAAAAAATCCAAGCACCAAACTTGATGACCGCAGCTCTCATAAATTTCCCAGGACAAATTTAACACTAAAAAGGGTGTCTCAAATTTGCCCTTTATAACATATACCATACCCCCCCCAACCAAAAAAAAAAAAAAAAAAAAAAAAAAAAAATGACAGGTGACAAAAAATTAAAAATGTGTTTTGGAAATATCCTAAAGAAGTAGCATGACTGTTTTTTACATCTTTGTTCCATTCTTTGGAGAGTTTTACTCAAAAATCCAGAATTTGCAAAATTTCCTGCCAAAAACGGATTTCTCCTATCCCTCCTCTTAAAATTCGGAATTTCCTAAATCGCTGATAATATTTTAATTGTACTAATGTGTAGTCACCCCTTGTGCAATTTCTTCACTGTGAAGTAATGTGGAGCTGAGATATGTTTATAAAGGTGTTTTTGCCTCCTGTCCCCCTTTGGGGGGGGGAATGGGGGTAATTTTTATAAATTCGTTACTTTAGGTGTATGAACAATCCAAGCACCAAAATTCGTGACCGCAGTTTCCATAGATTATTCAGGACGAATTTAGTGTTAAAAGAGGTGTCTTGAGTTCCCCCCCGTAACACCCCCACCAAAAAAAAAATGTATTTGGAAATATCTTAAGGAAGTCGCATAGCCTTTTTTCAATATCTTTGGTAGAGTTCTACTCAAAATCAGGAATTTCTGATATTTCCTGCCAAAAATTGATTTTCCCCCTCCCTTCCATTAAAAATTATAAATCACAGATAATGTGTTATTTTTACTCATGTCTAGTCACCCCGTGTGCAATTTCTTTACTGTGAAGTAATTGGGAGCCGAGTTATGCTTACAAATGCGTTTTTTCCTTTGCCCCCCCCCCTCCCCTCAGGGGGAGAGGGGAGTAATTTCGGAAAAGTTGTTAGATATAATTTTAAGTTAGACCTAAATTCCTGTGAAGCACCGTTGAATTCCATTCAGCTGTTCCCAAGCGATACCTGGATAAATGTGTTTTTGTTTTTTGCCCCCCTCCAGGGGAGAATGTGGGGGAATTGCTGAAAAGTTGACAGATATCATTTTAATTTGAGTAAAAACCTAAATTCCTGTGAAGCACTGTTGAATTCCGTCCAGCCGTTCTCAAGTGATGCCCGCACAAACGTGTTTTTGTCTTTTGCCTCCCCCCCCCAGGAGAGAACGTGGGGGGATTTCTGTAAAGATAGTAGCCCATGTCCTATTCTAGACTATTACCTATCTCTGTATCAAATTTCATCCAGATCCGTTTAGCCGTTACTGAGTAACAAACATCCAAACTTTCACATTTATAATATTAGTATAGATTGTTAATATATAATTTCAGATTTCAACGATGCCAACAGGAGGTTGTGTTGCTTTCTTCATATGCGATTTGGCAAGAAAAAGACCACTACATTTGGTACGCTTATCGCCCATTTTTAACTAGACCTGAAAATTGTAAACATTTACAACTATATTCAAACATAACAAAATCCTTCAGATTAGTGGAAACAATAGGACACGAGTAAACTAAAGTACTTAATTATTAAAACCAAATGCATTTAATAACATATCTATCAACATTGAAGGATCAAAATAAGGGTGATTCTATATATGGTATTTTCAGGTTTACATAATATTGGTTGACTTTAGTTCAATAATATTGACAGGTTTTCGACATATGCCAGTTTTTAATAATTTCATCCATGATTTAAATCGTTAAAAATCTTTATGCATAAATAAAGTTTAGCAATTAAATAAAAATGTACTAATTGATATTTTAAAATAAATCTGTCTACTGACTCACAAGATTTTTTTTTTTCAACAAAAGCAAAAGTAACTAGAAAATAAAAAAATTATAGAAGTTTTTGATAAAATACTCCTTTAAAATGCTCCAAAAAAAAAGGGGGGGGGGGACAAATATATCAGAATAAGGAGCAGTAGATGACAATCCCAAAATAAAAGTTTCGCATAGTTGGCAAGTACGATATAATTAAGAAAAAATATTCATGTCATCAATTTAAATAATATGCAGAGTGGAAATGTGTTTTAAAAAATAAATACTAAATTAAAATAACGTCCAAGATTGCTCATCGTTAACACATAGCTCAAATTAAGATGGTAAAAGACACTGCTTTTTTAAAACAAGTGGAAATAACTACTAAAATTATTCACTGTAAAAATTTTATTCTATGAAAACATTTTATTATTTTTCTTAAAATTTAATAAAATATATTTTCGTTGTCTGCCGAAATTTACATGCATTAATAAAATTTCCAATAAAAATAGCATGCAATATGACAACGTATAATATTTTAATATAACGAATAAAAATCGTCATTCTAATATTTCTTACCAGTTATTACGATTTTGTTGACAAATAACATGCACATTGTGTGTGAAATCATTTTATGTTAATGGTAAGAAATTCACCTCATATGCAGAAAGTTGTCTCAAATTACTGTTTCATCCAAGCGAAAAAAGCCGCAAAGGGTTAATCCATTTTTCAGATTTTTAACTTAACACAATTACAATTTCAATTTTTTTAAAAATAATTTACCAACTGTGTGACAATAAATATAATTTTACCTTATTTTATCCTTGAAAAAAGTTTTTCATGATTTTTAGATGAATTATTAATACTCTTATAGTTTTTGGGTTTGGATATAAAGAAAGCAGGTGTGGAAAACACTTTCTTTTTTCCTCACTAATAAATTGTTTTAAAAAATTTGCTGCTTTTTGTAAATTATATATAACTGAGCACACACACACATACACACAAAAAATAAATAAATAATTTCATTATCAGAAAAACATGGGAAAAATATATATCATAATACTCATACTTTATTCACTGGATAAAAAAAAAAAAAAAAAAATGTGTTTCTCGCATCGTAAGAAAAAGTAAATAAATTGTTACGCTAGTCAACTAACTGTGGCATTTAAGTATAACAGTAAGGACTTTGTGTAAAACATCATTCAATATAGCAAGACTTTGAAATTAATCTCAAAGAATGACATGTAATTTAACAATCTATTTTTCTTTATTCAACCTATCAAAAAATTTTAAACATTTATAACTAAATTCAAACATAAAATTCTTCAAATTAGTACAAACAGTGGGACACAAGTAAACTAAATATCTCAAATGCATTTAATAACTTAACATATCTACCAACATAGGATCAATATAAGGGTGATTCTATATATGGCATTTTCAGGTTTTTACATAATATTGATTGGCTTCAGTCTAATAACTTTGGCAGGTTTTCGACATATGCCAGTTTTTAATAGTATAATCCATGGCATAAATTGTTAAAAAAAAAAAAAAAAAAAACTTGATGCATAAATAAAGTTTAATAATAAAATAAAAATCTAGTAATTATTAATTTAACATAATGCTGTCTATTGAGACACAAGAATTTTTTTTTTTTTTTTTTTCCGGCAAAGGCGAAAATCACCGAAAACTTAAAAATTTAGTGAAATTTTGCATAGTTGGCAAGTATGATAACGAAAAAATATTATCAATTTAAATAATATGCGGAGTGGAAATGTGTTTTAAAAAATAAACACGTTAACACATAGTTCATATAAATCATGTGATGAAGATGAGAAAAAAACTGCTTTCTTAAAAAAAGTGAAAATACGTATTAATTATTTACTGTAAGAGTTTTATATTATGAAAATATTTCATTACTTTTCTTAAAATGTAATATAGTATACTTTCATAGTCTGCCAAAATTAATTTCATTAATAAAATTTCCATTAAAAAAAGCACACAATGCAAAATAATTATGATTTTGTTGACAAACAACAAACACACACGCATGCACGTTACACGTCACGTGACCAACTCCCCAGAAAATCTTCCAAGTTCCCGTAAAAAAAATCTGGGTAAAATGGGAACATCCCGTGCTCCCCAGGATGGTGCGCTGAACGCCTTGGGTTACCCACAAACGGTCACGTGATGACGTCGCTGAACGGCATGGGGTGATCCCGGGCTTCCCGGGACGCGACCGCTGAACTCAGCCAAAATGTAGATATAAAAGTGGAGCAGAAGGAGATGTTATAAAAACAATTTCTTTTTATCAAAGTCCCTTTCCCCACACATGTGACACGACCGATTTGTAAAAAGTATTTGTATTATATTTGTTCAAACTGCAACAGAAAAATACAATTTTATCCTTTTTTTTTTTTTTGCTTAACCAATTTCATTAAGCCTATGTAGTTAAATGGCATTGTAATTTTTCATGCACTTAGATTTAAACCGAATATGGTTTAGTGCATCACTGAACAGTAATATTTTTATACATTATAATAGATTACGTTCTTCACATTTTTTTCACATGTTAAAAGTAACATTACATTATTGAAATCTTCTTACCTTCTTTTATATAGGTACAATAGAACAAAGTATTGAATTAATAAAAAAATCAAAACTTTCGGTTTTGGATATATTTAGTTGTTTTGTGAGGTTTAGAATACGATATCACTTTACTTAGAAAATGTCTGCCCGTTTACAAAGATCTTTACAGCTATTTTTTTAAACACGGATGAGATTAGAAAAAAGCTGCGACTGCACTTAACACTGAACTGAAATAATAGAAATTTTATGACTAAATGTATTATATCATAATGATAAGAAATGTTTTTTATTCTATAAAATATGAAGAAATGATCCCGTTTCATTTTTAATCAAGTTTTCTTAGATTAGCTTACGTAACAATTGACCACCAGAAACACAGAAAAGCTGAAAAATCTCATATCTGAGAAGCACATATTTCAAACACATATGACTGCACTCTATGGATGCGTAGATGATTGTTCAGATTACTCTTTACACAAAATTTTTTAGAACATATTTCATACACGTATGGCTTTTATTTGATAACAATTTTGAGAAAACCATTTAGAACATAATTCACACACGTATGGCTTATCTTTTGTATGAATAAGTAGATATCATCGTAGACTTTCTTTTTGAGAAATTTTTTTTACAGCATACTTCGCACACGTATGGCTTTTCTTTTGTATGTATGCGCGGGTGAATATTTAAATGTCCCTTTAAAGTAAATCCTTTAAAGCATATGTGACACCCGTGTGGCTTTTCTTTTGTATGGGTGCGTCTTTTAGAACATAATTCACATACGTCTTTCTTCTGTGTGGGTGCGTAGATGTCTCTTCAGGTTTCCTGTATGAGAAAATCCTTTAGAACATACTTCACACACATATGGCTTTTCTTTTGTATGGGTGCGTAGATGCATATTTAGATTGCCCTTGTCTGAAAATCCTTTAGAACACACTTCACACACGTATGGCTTTTCTTTCGTGTGGGTGCGTAGATGTCTGTTCAGATCACTCTTTGTAGAAAATCCTTTAGAACATACTTCACACACGTGTGGCTTTTCTTTTGTATGGGTGCGTAGATGTCTGTTCAGATCTGTCTTTGTAGAAAATCCTTTAGAACATACTTCACACACGTATGGCTTTTCTTTTGTATGGGTGCGTAGATGTACCATCAGACTTTCCTTTGCAGAAAAACCTGTAGAACATATTTCACACTCGTATGGCTTTTCTTTTGTATGGGTGCGTAGATGTCTGTTCAGATCTCCCTTTTGGGAAAATCCTTTAAAACATATTTCACAGGCATATGGCTTTTCTTTTGTATGGGTGCGAAGATGCTTATTTAGATTGCCGTTGTTTGAAAATCCTTTAGAACACACTTCACACACGTATGGCTTTTCTTTCGTGTGGGTGCGTAGATGTCTCCTAAGAGTTTCCTTTCTAGAAAATCCTTTAGAACATACTTCACACACAAATGGCTTTTCTTTTGTATGGGTGCATAGATGTCTATTCAGATTGCCCTTTAAGGAACATCTTTTAGAACATTCTTCACACATGTATGGCTTTATCATTTCGTATGATTGCGTCATTTAGTCTTCTCTTTGCAAAAAATTCTTTAGAGAATAGTTTTCACACGTATGTCTTTTCTGGTGTGCTTTTACGTTAATGCATATTTAGGTTGAGTTCACGATACACAGCCTGGGCGAGCACGGGCTTGCCCAGGTTAACCCACATCGTTCACAGACGGCATCACGTGATCATTTTTGGGTTACCCATGCATGCCCAAGGCGTTCACAGCTGGTGAATGGGTAGCCCGGGTACAGTGTCTAGAATATATAGTGTGGCAACCGCTTACAGGGTAATGCTTAGAAAGTTTCTCCGAAAATGACACATTTTTTAGAGGGCGCTGCGATCTACTTTCTTCGTTCTTCGCATTGTAAACATTAAGCAAGCTACTGGGATAATACATTTTTTTACTATTTTTTCTATAATATTTTTGAAAACTATTGCACGAAAACTTCGTAGGAATTAAAATTTATAGTATGTGTGTTCATTGAGAGGTGATAATGCCTAAAAAAAGGGACTCGCACTGTTTTGTACCTGAACCTGGATGTAATACCGCGTACAACAATAGTAATAAATCTTTATTTGGTGTTCCAAAAGATCCAAACCTACTTGAAAAATGGAAAAAACTCATTCCCCGTGCAGATAAGGAACTGAACTTGCAATCTGCCGTATGTGAACTACATTTTGAAGATCATTTTATTGACAGAAATTATGTTCATTTTGTGAAAGGTGAAGTTGTTACTATTCCAAGAGGTAAGCCCCTTTTAAAACCTGATGCACTTCCTACGATATATCCTAATCTACCGAAATATCTGTCAGTGAAACTACCTAAAAAAAGAAAATCATGCGAGCGGTCTTCATCTTCAAATGATTTTTCTGCTTCTATGCCAGCTTCAAAAAATGCCAAAATATCAGTAGCTATAAACACATTAAAAAATGTAAAGCTACCATCAAAGCATTGGGGAACTTTAGTTCCTTCAAATGATGATGCAAGTATAATTTTTCATACAAGTGTGCTTGATATTTCTAATGGTTTAAATAACCTTGTGAGTGAGAAATTGGTTATAGTCAAAGATATTGACATAGGACTGACATGTCATATATATTTCAAGGGACTTAAAGTTGAAGAACATACGGTTTCAACTCAAGATACGCTAGAAAAAGTTTTAAGTATGGTTGATTCTTATATGATTTGTAAAGGAGCTGGAACACTTACTGAATTCAGTGATCTTAACCAATTCCCAAAAGAACAAAAAGTATATGGAAATCATATTTTTAGCTCGAGATGTGTGCGAAAATGTTCCGGAAAAATCTGCATATTCTGTAAATACTTACGTCAGTTAATACTCCGTAGGCGATCAAGAGGAAAGTGTAAATATAAAAAGAAACCATTAAAATACAGATATAAATGCACTTTAAAGAAGGTTAAAAACATGAAAAAGAAAGTTGTTTCTTTAAAAAATACCATAAATACCTTATTGTTTAAAAATAAACAAATTTCTAAAGATTCTTTTGAAAAAAGTATTGAACAACTTCCAGTGAAACAACAGCAAATGGTGAAACACTGTTTTAAAGCAGCTGGAAGAAAATCCACTAATGGATTATCTTACACCAAAAATTGGATATTGCAATGTATACTTATGTATATGAAAAGCCCAAAACTGTATGAACACATCCGAAACAATAAAATTATGTGTTTACCATGTCGTAAAACTATTAAAAAATACATTTCTAATTACAATTCTGGATTTGGATTCAACAGCAAAACCTTCAGCCTACTACAGCAAAAGATAAAGGATTATGAGCCTTATATGAGACATGGTGGTCTAATAATAGACGAGATGAAGTTGACAGAAAAGCTTCATGTAAAACAAAGTGGTGAAATCGAAGGTTTTGTTGATATTGGTTATTACACTCCTTCAACTATGAAAAAAGTGATGTCTAACCATGGTCTGATAATTTTATTTCAGCCATTGGTTGGTGACTGGAGCCAAATACTTGGAATATTCTCAACAAGTAATAATATAAGCGGAGAGCTTTTGTCTAAATTGATTATTGAAGCAACAGTTTTGTGTGAAAATGCAGGGTTATTTGTAGATTTTGTAACCTGTGATGCAGCCTCATGGAACCGTTCTATGTGGAAAAATTTTGGAATTTCTGCTTCATTGGAGCATATAAATAATAAAATGTGCCATCCTGTCGACATTTCAAGATATCTTTATTTTATATCAGATTTTCCTCATCTTATAAAATGTCTCCGAAACCTATTTTTAAAGAAAGGGTTTATTTTGCCAGAAGGGAATGCATGCCTCGAGCACATCAAAGCAGCCTGGAAAGCAGACTCAGAAAACAGCACTTTAAAAGCCATGCCTAAAATTTCCTTTTCCCATCTGAACCCGAACAATTTTGAAAAGATGAGGGTCAGCTATGCTTTTCAGCTTTTTAGTTTAGAGGTGGAGAAAGGTTTGTTTCTCTATAAAAGCATGATAGAGAATCAGTATGGTAACTGCGAAGCAACCATTTCCTTTGTGAATAAAATAAATCATCTGATAGAAGCCATGACTGGAAGATTTCCAAAAAACAGTTTGTATATAAATTCAGACAAGCAACAAGTCCTGCTCAGTTTTTTAAATTATTTAAATGAATGGGAAACCATATCAACAAAAAGGAATTCTGAAGGATTTTTGAGCTTAAGCACTGCATCAGGTTTGCGGGCATGGGCGTCGGCACATAGGGGCAAGGGGGGGCACTTGCCCCCTCCTGGAAAATTTTAAAAAGTAAAATATTATGAAAAAAAAAAATAATTAAAGTTTTAAAATTATGTCATTAGAATTCAAATGACCGAATAAAATTTATATCACAGAGCCAATTAGATCCAAACCGACCTGACCTGCATTTATAGGTTGTCTCTCTCTAACTTTTCCCTTCCAACGGATTGTAAATCAACTTGACAGTAAGTTTTTCGGATTAGTGTTGGTTTGGTATAAGCTATATAATTTTTATAAGTAAAATGTTTTAGCTTAATTTATATGCATAAAAAATTTATTGTACTAAGTGCTTACACAGAAGTTTACTTAATCACCTCAATCAACCAGCCAACCATTTGAATCGAACTGAATATTTTTAAATACGCTGAAATTTAGTAATGTTCAGTTTGCCCCCTCCTGAAAAATTTTTTGGCGACGCCACTGTTTGCGGGTGACAATAAAAAGCACACTAGATTTGTTAGAATACCTATCTGAAACCCGTGGCTATAAATATCTAATGACATCTCGTTTAAGTCAGGATAAAATAGAAAATCTGTTTGGAATAATACGTCAGTCTTCAGGTTGCAATGACCATCCAACCCCATACGAATTTCTAATTACTGCTCAATGCTTAAGTTTTTATAATGTAGCAAAGCCTGTTAAAGGGGGAAACTGCGAACAGGAAATTATAAATTCTTTAATAAGTTGTGAAGATTATGTTCCAGAGAAACATGTACTGGAACAATTAAATGAAATTGTGTGTTTTGAAAACTTTGAAAAATTAAACTTTCAGTCAGAAATAATTCAGAGTTCAACAGAAATGGAGCTGCTCTCTTACTTTGTCGGTTATGTATTAAGAAAATGCCTACTCCCATTAAAGTGTAATATTTGTACTGAAATGTGTCTCAGAGATCCTAACGACAATAATCTTGTTGGTTCATTTATTAAACATTTTGACAAGGGTGGTTTGTTGTACCCTACAAATACTGTTTTAAGTTTATTTTGTCAATTAGAAGAAATATTGACTGTGTATTTCACTTCAGATAATTTACATAGAGACAGTATATTAGATATCCTAGATTTAATTTAAAAAAAAGCTATCAGTATTATTGGATGCATTCAACATAAGTTCAGTTTAACACTTAAAGTAGTGAAATTCTATATAATGTGCAGACTTCATTTTTTTGTCAAAGGTGTAAACAAAACAAAAAATAATAGTGCTGAAAAAATGAAATATTTAAAGCTTCATAGATTAAAATAGCATTAATCTAAATTAATGAATTACCCCCACACTATGGATAGCTTATATAACATAAATAAATAATCCTTAACCTAATAACCTCTTATTTAAAACTGAGTAATGATTTCATAATTGGTAGGGTAGTTTTTCATTCTTTTGTTTATTATTGTACATTAATATTCCACCAGAGATCAGTAAATGACAATTATTTTTATCTTATGTTAATTATAATTCATTTAATTTTCCTCTTAATATTTACTATATTCTTTTTCATTGTGATTTATGTATATATATTTGCTGAAACTCTGATATTTATTATACAAAATATTAATCAATTTTGAAAGCTTTTAGCACCCTAATTGCAATTTGAAAACATTAGTTTTTTAATAATTTTATTTCTTTGTATATATTGCAGACATATTAGTACAAAAGTGCTTATTAATACGTGATAATTAAATTGATTGTACTTTTTTTTTTTTTTTTTTTTTTTTTTTGTATGTATGTTTTTTCTCCTGTTGTACATAAAATTCCGCTATAGATCATTTTTATCTTATGTTAATTGTAATTCATATAATTTTGCTTAATTTTCTTCTTAGTATTTACTATATTATTTTTCATTGTGATTTTATGTATGTATTTGCTAAAACTGAAATTATTATACAAAATATTAGTCAAGAAAGCTTTTTGCACCTCAGTTGCAGTTAGAAAACATTAGTTTTTTAGTAATTTTATTTCTTTGTATGTGTATTGCAAGCATATTCAGTAGTGGCACCAGAAATTCCCCGACGAGGGGACACATTATATGAGTATTTACCAAAAACTGCAATACTGTTAATAATATTACTGTTAATATTTGTACCATTCCATTTGTTAGCACTCCTCATGGTTTTGGAGATCATTGTGCCACAGACAGACATTTTATAAAATATCGTGGTCAAAATGTGTTCTGGACCTCTCAAAACGTGTATATTCATGGAAAACTGGAAGCTGAAAATTTTTACGAATCCAATACTTTCTTCTATTGAATACAGAATGGAACTGGAACGCTCCAAATTTGTAAAGGAAAGAAAAATGATGCCAAAAGTAGAAAAACTGAAAATTTTGTACCCCCCCCCCCCGAGAAATTTTAGGAGTATGCCCCCGCCCCAGAGCATATTAATACAAAAGTTAAGTATCTATTCATACGTGATAACTAAATTGGTTGTACTTTTTTTTTTTTTTTTTTTTTTTGTATATATATATGTACATTGTTTTTTCTCCTGTTGTACATAAAATTCCACTATAGATCATTTTCATCTTATGTTAATTGCAATTTATTTAATTTTGCTTAATTTTCCGTCTAATATTTACTATATTCTTTTTCATTGTGATTTATGTATATATATTTGCTGAAACTCTGAAATTTATTATACAAAATATTAGTGAATTTTGAAAACTTTTAGCACACCAATTGCAGTTTGAAAACATTAGTTTAACTATTATTATTATTTTTTTTTTTTTTTTGTGTGTGTGTGTGTGTGTATGTATTGCAAAAATATTAACACCTGTTTATTAATTCTTGATAATTATTAATACTTAATTGACTGTTCTTTTTTAGTAAGTGTAAATTCTATTGGAAATACTTTCAAATGAATGTGTTCTAATTGTTTAATGAATAACATGCAATTGCCATAGCTAAAATTAATGATAATATATGCCTGGATAATGATGTGGAGTAGGCAAATACCCAGTGGCTAGATAAATATTTTTTGGGTATTTACCTGAGGCCTTTTGTTACTTTCAGGAAAATAGTTGCAAACATTTAAAGTATAGGTTAGGCCCTTTTTTTACTTCCCGAACACTATAGTGAGGAAAGTATTCTAATCATGTCAAAAATCTGAATTTAAGATTTTAATGTTTCTATACGTTTCAATGTCCCCTGAGTCCATTTTCACTATTTTTACCATGATGTATGTATGTGTGTGTGTCTCTGAGTGAACACGCTAGTGTCTAAACGCTTTGTTCAAATAAGCTGAAAATTGGTACATATATTGTAAGTCACCATAATACGAAACGAACCCTATTGATTTTGGTGAATCTAGCACTTATAGTGTTTTTACAGGGACACCAGGTAAAATTCTTTATCATTATGGCCTATGGGGGCAAATTTTTAAAAGTGCGGTACGCTTTATTAATCTGAGCAAAAAATGTGTACACATGTTATAGGTCACAGTTGCACGAACTGTATATAATTTGTTGATTTTAGCACTTACAGTTTTTTTAGAGGGGCACAAAGAAAAATTCTTTATCATTATGGCCTATGGGACCAAATTTTTCAAAGTGCGATAGCATCTAAACGCCTTATTCAATTGAGCTGAAAATTTATATGAATATTATAAATCACTGTTGCACTAACTATAAGCATTTTGATGAATCTAGCATTTATAGGTTTTCACAGCATAAGGATACATTCCAATATCCAGTTTTTGGTGTAAGATAATCCATTAGTGGATTTCCTTTCAGCTACTTTAAAACAGTGTTTTACCATTTGCTGTTGTTTCACTGGAAGTTGTTCAGTGCTTTTTTCAATAGAATCTTTAGAAATTTGTTTATTTTTAAACAATAAGGTATTTATGGTATTTTTTAAAGAAACAACTTTCTTTTTCATGCTTTTTACCTTCTTTAAATTGCATTTGAAGCTGTATTTTAATGGTTTCTTTTTGTATTTACACTTTTTTTCTTGATCGTCTACAGAGTATTAATTGACGTAAGTATTTACAGAATCTGCAGATTTTTCTGGAACATTTTCGCAGACATCTCAAGCTAAAAATATGATTTCCATATACTTTTTGTTGTTTTGGGAATTGGTTAAGATCACTGAATTCAGTAAGTGTTCCAGTTCCTTTACAAATCATATAGGAATCAACCACACTTAAAACTTTTTCTAGCATATCTTGAGATGAAACCGTATGTTCTTCAACTTTGTCTCTTCAAATATATATGAAATGTCAGTCCCATGTCAATATCTTTGACTATAACCAATTTCTCACTCACAAGGTTATTTAAACCATTAGTAATATCAAGCACACTTGTATGAAAAAATATGTACTTGCATCATCATTTGAAGGCATTAAAGTTCCCCAATACTTTGACGGTAGCTTCACATTTTTTAATGTATTTATAGCTACTGATATTTTGGCATTTTTTGTAGCTGGCATAGAAGCAGAAAAATCATTTGAAGATGAAGACCGCTCGCATGATTTTCTTTTTTTAGGTAGTTTCACTGACAGATATTTCGGAAGATTAGGATATATCGTAGGAAGCCGATCACCGATCATTTCACCGTTCACAACATGAACATAATTTCTGTCAATAAAATGATCTTCAAAATATAGTTCACATATGGCAGATTGCAAGTTCAGTTGCTTATCTGCATGGGGAGTAAGTTTTTTTTCCATTTTTCAAGTAGGTTTGGATCCTTTGGAACACCAAATAGAGATTTATTACTATTGTTGTATGCGGTATTACATCCAGGTACAAAACAGTGTGAATCCCTTTTTTAGGCATTATCACTTCTCAATAAACACAAATACTATAAATTTTAATTCGTACGAAGTTTTCGTGCAGTAGTTTTTAAAAATATTATTACTCAAATAGTAAAAAAATATATTATCCCAGTAGCTTGCTTAATGTTTACAATGCAAAGAACAAAGAAAGTAGATCATAGCCCCAGTGGCAGAAACAGGGCGATATAGTCGCAGACACAGAAAAACGGCTTGCGGACAGTTTTGTCTGCACCAATTTAAAAAAAAATAAATTTCCTGCAACTTTCGGACATACTTTGTTTGCAGTCATAAAAAAAAAATTGTCTGCAATTTACAGATATTTTTCGCCCGCGACAATGCTACCGATTTATGATGTCTTAGATGCTCTCTGGTAGGAACTATAGAGCCCTCCTGAGCCTTGGTAGGAACACATAAAACAGTGCTTAATAAAGGCGACTTAGGGAGCTTAGATCTCCCTTGATAGGCAGCGTTATGCGTGTATTCTTTTCTCCTGTTACCTCTACAGGAACATACGCATACTGGATTCTTCACGTTCATTCTCATTTTCTTCAGATTCTGAACATTCTTCAGACATGTAAAATTTTCTGAATCAGAACTAAAACTAGTACTATTATTATTTGAAATTATTTATATTGTGTTGTGTCAAACATTGTTATAAAATATTTAATTGAATGAGTTCAACTTATTTTTGTATAATTGTATATTTTATATTGTTCTGTAGTAAAATTGTATTTGTGTATTGTTGCACGAGATCAGCACTGTTGTTAAGCTTTCCCACCACCCCTAAGATTACCGCTATCAGCTTTCAGGCATTTTGAGTGTAAACCATTTTCACCCCTTATGCAACGCAAAGTTTGCAGACAGCTTATGAAAAATTTTGAAGTTATTTCATTTAGAATATCTTTTTGTAATTGAATTTTAAATAATTTTTCTGAATAAATCTTTTGATATGAAGTTTTTTGTTTGATTTATGTATGACAATATAAAAATATCTTAACAAGAGCAAAGTAGATTTAAAGAAATGTTGACACTTTTCTTTTTATAAAGACCAAGCAATATATTTAGATGATTTTTTATTTAAGAAAAGGTAAGTTAACAAGCTTAATGCTTGCAACGACATATAAATTTTAGAATTGCAAAGATATTTATTTGTAACTTTCCAAATCTTTGGAAATGCTGATCATTCTTTTCAGATTTACACAATTTCAACTGTTGTTTATGTACATGGCTTAAAATAATTATCATCTCGAAGTTTTTGGAGTTAAAAAAAACATAATTATGTAATGCATGTATGACTGAATTTTAAAAAATTTAACTGAATGTTTAGTAAAAATTTCCCATCAGCCTGCCCAGTGCAGAAAAAAATGAAAAGCAGTCTTTAGGGACTGCCGATAGAAGTGAAAACTAAGTAACTTGTAAATTGTATCGTTGAGCTATTAGATTATTATTTTCGAATTATTTTTGGTTTATAAAGAAGTGTTTATGATCTGTATTATATGATTCGGCACAATATTTGTAGCTACCCATATTAAATGAACTAAGCCTTATATTAGGTAAAAATATTGATTACTTATGAAATTATTTTAATTAGTAGCTGAGATACAAAAGAAAACCGATTCAGGACACCTCAAAATATGTAAATAAGGTGAAATCTCGAATTCCACTTTCGTTAATATAACAGAACTTCAAAATATCTTTCGAATTATCTATTAAAAATAATTTAATCATAATTAGAATTTGAAATTTTAAAATATTACAGTGTCAACTGGCGGTAGAAATTTCTGCAATCTACTGTTCGATTCCAAATCAACAAAGCTTTCTAATGATATATTACTTATGGAATTATTTTAATTAGTAGCTGAGATACAAAAGAAAACTCATTCAGGACACCTCAAAATGTGTAAATCAGGTAAAATATCGAATTCCACTTTCAATAATATAAAAGAACTTTAAAATATCTTTCGAATGATGTATTAAAAATAATTTAATCATAATTAGAAATTGAAATTTTAAAATATTACAGCACCATCTGGGGGTAGAAATTTCTGTAAGTTGCTGTTCGATTCCAACTCAACAAAGCTTTCAAATGATATATTACTTATGAAATTATTTTAATCAGTAGCCGAGATACAAAAGAAAACCCATTCAGGAGACTTCAAAACGTGTAAATCAGCTGAAACCTCAAATTCCACTTTCAATTCTCATGGAAAGCCTTCGCTGACGCGAGTTTCATGATTTTTGTTCACCCAAAAGTGCTCAACACGCCTAAAGAAGTTTTCACTTCAAAGAAGAATTGTATTTCTTTTTAATCAGATTAAACTTATTTCTTTCCATCCAACATTTAGGGAGAATTTATGATTTTGATTTAAATTGACTGAAAATTTCAAGAAATTCTAATAATTGAAAGTTATTATATTGATAAAGTTAGATTCTAAAAATTTTGATATTAGTTTATTTTTTTCTTCAAAGTTAAAAATGAACATTTTTGAAGATCATATTAAGTCACTTCTTACAACCCCAGAAAGTAGGTGATGGACAGTAGCTAGCTACCCCTTTCTTTCTCAATACAAGCTTTTATTAAAAGTAATTTTAATATTTTATGTATAGTATATTATTTATTTTTTCACCCTTGCAGAAGAACCCTTTAATATTTTTCTTTACAGCCAGGTTTCATTTCATTGATTAAAAAAAAAAAAAAAAAAAATTCTAGAAGTTCTAATAATCTAAAGAAATATATATATATATATTTTGCATATCTTTATACACTTGAGTTTAAGTGAAAAAAAAATCAGATACTAAATACAAAACTTTGAAAAAAAGTATCATAAAATGCAATAAACTCGCAACAATTGTTTCGGGTTGAAAAAACACACAAACCATCATCAGGTGAATAAAAAAGGCATGAGTGCTGCAATCAAAGCGACAGCTTTAGTGTGTTACCACTTCGATTGCAGCACTTGTGCTTACTTTGTTCGCCTGATGAAGGGTTGTGCGTTTTTTCCGACCCAACAGAATTGTTGTGAGTTTATTGCATTTTTTTTTTCCGAAGTTCTGTAATTATTACTTAAAAACACTAGTTCTGTGGTACTTTCTTATTAGAAATCAAATAATTTAATTGAAATACACTTCAGTTCAATACTGCCCATAACTCAGCAATGTATCTTATTTCATTTATGCAACCCTATAAAAGAAGTTTTTAAATCACACTTATAATTTTTAATCAAGAACTTTTTATTACATATATAAAAGTAACATATCAGTTTCTTCAGTTTGAAATAGTATAACCAGAGCCTCCTTAAGTAGATGCCTAGCGAGTCGCTCGAAAACTTGGCAACAGTACAAGAAGAACATAGCCAGTAGATGGCGCTTGATACCGTGTCGTAAAGTCCTGTTTATTTCCCGCGATTCAATTGACTTTCAATTGAGTTCTTCATGGTTTATGTTTTATTAATTTAATAAATGTGAGAGGTTTTTTCTTTATAATATGGTGTATTACGTCGTTCCATTTTGTAAATCGGACAGTCGCCGTAAAAATATGTTTTCAAATGGCCTGCAAATATTTCAAGACAAGGTATGTAAACTGCATAAGTAATTAATGCAAAATTACCAACCCTCCGGATTTTTAAATATCAATAATATTTTTCACAAAAAACATTATTACTTTCCGAACACTATAGTGAGGAAAGTATTGTAATCATGTCAAAAATCCGAATTCGAGATTTTGATGTTTCTATACGTTTTGAGGTCCCCTGAGTCCGTTTTCACTATTTTTACGATGATGTATGTATGTGTGTGTGTATGTGTGTATGTCTGTGAACACGCTAGCGTCTAAACGCTTCGTTCGATTAACCTGAAAGTTGGTACGCATATTGTAAGTCACCATAGTACGAACCCTATAGATTTTGGTGAATCTAGCACTTATAGTTTTTTTACAGGGACACAAAGAAAAATTCTTCATCATTATGCCTATGGGGCCAAATTTTTAAAAATGTGATAGTGTCTAAACGCCTTATTAATCCGAGCAAAAAAATTGTACACATGTTATAGATCACAGTTGAACTAACTGTATAGATTTTGGTGAATCTAGCACTTACAGTTTTTTTACAGGGACACAAAGAAAAATTCTTTATCATTATGGCCTATGGGACTAAATTTTTAAAAGTACGATAGCATCTAAACGCCTTTTTGAATTCAGCTGAAAATTTATATGAGTATTATAAATCACTGTTGCACTAACTATAAGCATTTTGGTGAATCTAACATTTATAGGTTTTTACAGGGACACAACGAAAATTTCTTTGTCATTATGATCTATGGGCTCAAAGTTCAGTAGCGTTAAATAAAACAACGTGTAATAGATGGAGAAAAATACTCAAACACTCTATTATGGTTTTCTCTCTTTTGTTTGTTTAACAACTACTCTTTCTTTACTTTATCTACAAAACTGTTAATTACTCAATGTTCGGAAAGTCGAGTGGAGTCACTCCAGATTTTTTTTTATTTATTATCGTAAATTCTATGATTAAGACGAAGATAAATTTAAAAGAAATGATATAAAAATTCGAAGGGTTGACACCTCTGTTAGTAAGTTAGATTTAACAAATAAAATAGTTATGCTTATTTCAAAATGAAATGAAATTTTTATTTATTGATGTAGGAATACAGAAAAATAACTTGTTCTTAGTTACTTTTAAGTAACTCAAAATTGGAGTATTTTATAGTTTTATTCATAAATTACATTAGTAACTTATGAATAAAACTATAAAATACTCCAATATAAGGAACAAGATTGATTTATACTTTTTAATACCACTGTTTTTTAAAAACTTGTTTAAATGCATATAAAAATTTGATTATTTCAGTTAAATCGAAACAAAAGTGTTGGGAATCTTGAAAAGAAAAAATAGAAAATTTTTATTTCTACTTTTGTTCTTAAATATTAAATTTTAAGATTCATAACATTACTTTTATTAACCTTTTACCACACAAATGGAATATAGAATTAAAAATTCATGTAAAAATTAAATATGATTACTGATTTGAAAAATTATCAGATATGACAGAAAGATCACTTGATTTTTTGAAATAGAAATTCTCCACATCCATACACTCACATATACACACACACACATATATACTGGCTAATTGCCAAAAACTACTTTTTTTGGACTCATGAGACCTTAAAAATATAAATCAGGGGAAAACTCGATATCGAATTTTTGGACCGAACGCAATACTTTCATTACGTACGGTAGTAGGGTAATGGAAGTAAAAATATTTCAAGGATGTTATTAATTTGTCCTTAAATTTGCCAATCTTTATCAAATTTTTCAAATTGAAACCTAATACGAGTTTTAAAATACAATTGTGAATCTCCTGCATTTGTTTGTTTTTGAGTTATTCTGATAATAAATATGCATATAAATCAATCGCTAAAAACAAAAACAAAAAAATGCTTTTTGTATTCAGGGAACCCCAAAGCGTGACTTTATTCAAAAACCTGAGTTGAAAATAGAACTTCAAAAAAAAAAAAAATACTTTGTTTACATTATAGGTTCAAAAAATTAATTTTCCTTCTTCAACAGTATTCGTCGACATAAAAAAAGTGTAGCAAAGCACTTCCGTCAATTACATTCTACAGAAAAGAACGTTTAGCTTAATTTTGGATAGCCCTGTATATTTTCAATAAACTATGTGCACATCAGATTGTGCATTTAAATTTAGTCTTATATGAAAAACACCTAACACAAAATGAAATACACTTTCAGCATTTTCCAAGTATATCCGAGATAGACAAACCGACGCGCACAGACCAACCGCTAAAAACATTATTTTTCGTTTCAGGAGACCTCAAAACATGTAAACATAACACACAGGGACCGATTTACTCACTTGGAGGCCCAGGGCATTCACGTTCAATGGGCCCCTTTTCCTCTTATTTTAATATTACAACAAACAAAACAAACTGCATATTTTTGATTCACGCGTCTAAATATTCTCTTCACTTTCCATTTTATTGGTAAGAGTAAGACTTAACTAGATCCAATGCTTGTCTATTGGATCAACGTACATCGCGCCCATGTATCTGCACTGCGGTGCGTGCCTCGTCTTTAGTTAGCCTTTGTAAGAGTTTGGAATGCAGTATCGGTAGTATGCAGTTGTATTTACATTTTGCGAAAATATTGCAATTTTGTTCGATGAGTTGATAGTTTCCTCGAAAGATCATACTGCCGATTTATAAAACAGTGCAGTAATACCTCTATCCATTGACGTAAAAATAAAAAACAACGATCATTATAGCAAAATTTGGAATATTTTCATTTTAACTATTTTTTTTAAATGTATGATGGAATTTCTTGGAGGCCCCCTCAGTTTGAGGGCCCAGGGCACATGCCCTGAATGCCCTGCCTTAAATCAGGCACTGATAACACAACTTTATTTCGAAACTGTCTATCAGTTTCGAAAGCATACCCTCTCGGAACTGGTGGAGCTAATAAAATCTTGAAAAAAAAAAAAAAAAAACTTCGTGCGAGAGAAAACTTATACTCAAGAAATCCTTAATTTTAAAAATTTAAATCTTAATGGTTATTTATTTATTTTTTGTGGCGGACTAGTAAACAGATTGTTTTCTTCTCCAATTTTTATTACTGAATGTTAACTTATCTCGTTAATGTGCTGGTCTATTTTTCTTATAAATAATATAAAATTCTCGATTTAAGAAAAATAATTCACACCTAATAAGGTAAAAATGTAACATAAAGGACATGACCAAAAAAAAAGAAAAAAAAGACATGATTTTAATAATTTATCATTATAAATTATTCATTCTAAACTGAAACTCATTTAAAGTTCAGAGATTTTAATTTATATAAACGAAACTTTCATCTGATATCTAAATTAAAAATTTTTTTGAAATTTTTATTGAATAAATATATAAAAAATAATTTAATCGCGTGATAGACATGCCATGTTTTGCTTATTTAATTTTAAATTTCGTTTTTTAATTAATAATATATTTTTTTAAAAAAAGGTGTTATTTATTAGATACGCTGTAATTCAATTAGTTGAAAAGCTAAAATAGGCCTTGTCCACTTCCGAAGAAAATTAAACCATATACTTTTTTAAATATAAATATTTGAATTTTTTTTTTGAAAATATTTACGATAAAGCACTTTCACATCATTTTTTCAAATTAAAAGAAAAAAAAAATACAATTTTGGACTTTAAATTGAAATCAATAGCTAGATTTTTAGATGAAAAATATAACTTATCTATGACAGAAGAAAATTGTTGCTCTGCGTAGGTGCTGTCACCGAGCGTTAGTTTTGTTTTTTAAATGTTGCCTAATTTAACATTGGGATTCGCTGTGCGTAGAAGGCATCTACTTAAGGAGGCTCTGGTATAACATAGTTTAATTTCATTTTAACACGTTTATGTCAGCACATTTTGACTACATAGTCTTTTGAAAAAAAAAAAATGTAGAAAACCAAGGTGCACTGTCACTGTCATTTTTTAATAGTTACTTTAAACAGAAATTCTTGCTAAAATAAGGAGAAAATCAATTTTATAAAACTATACTGTTTAACTTATAATGCATAAATTCAATTTTCCAACAATGTTTATATATAAATTTGATTCATGGCATCAAGTGTCACCTTCCGACAAAATCCACAAGAAGTCTGCTCCCAGGGGCTATTTTTCCTCCACGCCCCTATCACTCCTCACTTTTTTCACGCCCCTATCACTCCTCACTTTTTTCATATCATCCATCCAGCTCATTCTTTCTCAGCACTTGCTTTTTTTCATTTGTTTCATAAATAAAAGCGATTTTAGGTCATATTTCACTGCTGATTCTTTTAATATGACAATACCAAATTAATTGCTTTTTTTTTTTTTTTTTTTTTTTTTTTTAAGATCTTCTAAAATGGCTTCCTTTATTTCCATAATTTCCTAAATTCTGTCATTTTGTATTCTTTTTGTCCTTGATATCCTGCATGATCTCCTATTTCCACTGCTGCTAATTTCTTTTTCTCTGTCTTCATAATCCTTCATCTCTCTGCTCCATATAGTAAAATGCTCTTGACAATAGAATCATATATATTCTACTTCCTCTTTCTAGATATATTCCGCACTCTACCAAATAGAATTCAATAGCTTTACAGCCTTTCTTCCTTGACAAATTCTATCTTTAATTTCTTGCGAGTCTTCGCCTTCTCTCAAGGTAGAGACAGCACTGTGAGGTCTAACCGTTAATTTCTTATAAAAATCATTTTCTAATTAAAAAGGGAATTAGCATCATAAATAAGTAAAAAATTGTGGTGTAAGTGTGCCCTGGCCTGATTTAATTTTCTGTGTGTCCAAATTTTTCTTCAAATACTATATAGCTTTTGTGTGTATTCTAAGATATTAATATGTATTCATTGAATAAAAACAAAAATATTAACACAGTATATTTCATTAAGCAAAAATGTCACAATAAACCTAATTACAAAGAAAAGTAGTATAAATACTTTTTCTTTTTTTTGTGTTTAATAAAAGAAAACACTGCATTAACACCCCCCCCCCCCTCCAATTTCTTGTTTTTCATGAATTAACATATTTTGAGATGTTATGTCCAAAATTAGAAAACGTATGTGTAAGATCTCTGCTCCCTTTCCTCCTTGAAACTATGAATTTCCAGGGGGAATCCCCCTCTCTCTTGAAAATATAAAATTTTAATACAAATATTTTTCAAAAGAACAATACCTTTAAAATGGATGGTTGAATTATGTAACTATAATAATTTGAAACAAAGTTTTTTTTTTTTTCATTTAAACAAATATTAAGATGTTGTCTATCAGGAACAAAACTGACTTTCTTTTGACACTTAAACTGCTTTTAAGATATAGTAAAATTGATTGTGAAATTATATAGCCAGCTACCTCTTTGAGCAAAAGTCAAGTACCCGTACTTGCAACAATTTGCTAAAAAATCATAGTGTAGACCATTTATTAAATGATAACTTCTCTTCAAGAAAAAAGTTCATTACTATAACGAGCATAACTTTATTTTTCAGCAACTGAAACACTTTTTGGCAGTCACTAAGTATAATTTAGAAGCAAAATTTCTTACAGGGAATGTTTTATTTCTCTAAGATTTATCAACAATAATTTTTCTGTATGAGTGTGTATGGAATAAAGTTTTGTGATGGCCACAACGTAATTTTTTCTTTTCTTTGAAATCAATAACTCTGAAATTTAACTAAAATTTGAATAAAAGTCTACTTTTATAACAAATAAATAGATAAATAATATATATATATATATATATTGTATATATAATTACTTCATGTACATTTACTATTATATATATATGTAATAGTAAAATATATTATAAATTTATTAAATGCAATATGGATAAATTTAAGTTAAAACTCAAAACTTAATGCCATAATAAGATGAAATATATCAATTGAATTCATTGATCGAAGCGCGTACAATAGTTTTTAAACGCGTCATATATATATATAGAGAGAGAGGTATATATTACATATATTTATATTATATAGCGAGCTTTAAAAATAAAACGCTCTCTGAACTCTGATATGAATGTTCTTAGCATTTAAATGAAATAAACATCTTTACACAATTACAAATACTACTTAGCTAACTAACTACTACTGCAATTATTTTTTAAGTACATTGAATATACTTTTTGAATCAAGAGTATATTGCATATTTTAAAAAGTATTTGTACATTATATATTTTTCATCAAAAACAGAGCGTATTTCGATAGTGTATATAATCATTTTATAAAGCATATTACCCACCATTACTTAATATAAATTGATATTGTGTAGATTAATATATATATATATATATTTTTTTTTTCCCCAGAAAATAACATATATACATATTATAAACAAAAATTTTTTATAAATCATTCTTCTACATGACAATTTGACAGCTAGTTTTGCTTACTAACTGACTGAGCGACGAAGAAAGTCGATTGCAGCGTCCTCTAGTGAAAAAGTCATTTTTGGGGACCGTTTTTGCGCGCCGGTTGCCACACTATATATTCTAGACACTGTAGCCCGGGCTTTGCACACTTAACCCAGAAAAATTTTCTGGGGAAAGTGGTCACGTGATGGGTAAAATGCATGTTGTTTGTCAACATCGTAATATCTGATGAGAATTATGATTTTTATTCGTTGTATTAGAATGTTAAACCTCACTTATATTAAGTTATTTTTTCTTACCAATTTTATCCCTTGAAAATTTCAGCAACACATGTGTATTTCAACAGACGTAGAAAAATTTATTTCATAAAATTTTAAATATAGAAATATTTTCATAATATACACCTTTACAGTAATTAATCTATATTTAATCATTTGTTTTAGAAAGAAAATATTTTTATAAACTAGATTTCATTTATATAAACTGTGCATTAAATAATGATGAGCAGTTTGAGTTATTATTTCAAATTAATATTTATGTTTCTTTTTATACATTTTCACAAATTATTTTGATGATACAGGTATGAAACTTTTCAGGGGCTACCCCTGTATTCAGGGTTTTTGAAAAAAATGCTATCCTTGAACTTCATGTTGAATTATTGTTGTATTTTAGAGATTTCTCATTTCGGATATTTTATTTACCTTGTAATGTATTAAGAATCCTCTAAATATCACTTATGATAAGTACTACTTGTACTATTAATAATAGCCATATGATATCATTAAGTCTGCCATTGCCTTTCATTCTACATTCATGTAGCAGTTTTAGGAGGGTTTTGCATATCAAATAGTTTCACCCGCTGACTCTATTACAAATGGTTTAGATTGATAGCATAAATATTTTTCATTTTTATGCTATTAAATTCATTTGATTTTAATCAGGGTTTATCGCTCAATCTTAGCAGTTTTAGTTTTCTTCTGTTCCATTGTTTGTACTAATCTAAAAGATTTTGTAAAGTTGAAACATACTTATAAATGTGTACAATTTTCACTATATTTTGATAAAAAGTATTAATATATATTTAAGTCAAATACAAAGAAATGCTGATAAGTCATTTGATGTCAGCAATGCTATTTTTTCTGAACATATTTCTTAAAATTTATTTGTGTTAAGTGAAACTGTATTCAATGTGCTTGTTATTATTCAATACTGCAATGATTGAAATGATATCTCTTTATATTTTAAAATAAAACGACATATCACATGTCATTTTTTGAAGGCAATTTTAAAGCTTTGCAGCATTGAGTAATATTTTACACAAGGTTGTTATAGACTAAATCACTAAATGTCAAATTTGTTTCCTAGCATAGCAATTTTACTTTCGGATGTGTTTAGTTACTGACTATATGATACAATTTGCCAACTAGTAAACAGTCATATTTGGGAGATACAAGTGAATGGTTGCCGTAATCATAGGCCTGATGTATAGTGTGTTGTGCTAATGTATTTATGCTTAATTGTATGGTAACCTCTCAATAAAGAAAGTTATTTTCACTTTAGTAGAAAGAAGGCAGGGTTGGCTTGATTTTATCCGACTCAATAAAACCCACCTGAAAAAACCCAAGTGTTTTTTTCAAAGTCCTTATTTAAAATTCCACTTTTATCTAACTTATAATAAACATATAAAACAAATATGTACATTAATAGAACATTGAACAAAGAATTTTCAGAAATATTGGAGGTTCTCAAACTGCTCTGTAGGAAAAAAAATCTCCCATGGAAAAAAATTATAATTATCTTATTAAAACATAATAAAAAATTACCTATACAAAAGCAAGAAAAACTAGTATGTTGTGGCCACCACATGACTTTCTTCTATATTTTCATAAACAAATTCCCTCAGTACAAATAATTTATTAAAATTATTATTTAAAAAAATTATCTTCCATGATAATGCAGACAATTTCCATATTAGAGAAGTATAACATAAAATATCCAAAAAATGTGAAATTTATTCTCAATATTACATAAAAAAAATCTTTTTTTGATTAAAAATAAAAAAAATTTATAACTTTATTTTAAATTATCGCAGATCGATGGTTCAACCATTCGTTTTAAAGGTATTGGCGAGCTCTTTTGAAAGATACCCATCACGAAAATTTACTCCCCTCGAGGGGAACCTCACCCACAGGAGGGGAAGCGAGGCTCCTACATACACAATTTTTTTTCCAATTTTTACCGAAAGTTGATAGGCACTAATTTATGTCAATGTGTAACTACATACCAATTTGTATGAAATTCTGTGCAGTAGTACCTGAGATACAGTCACCACAAAATTCTGTCACACACACAGACAGACATTTTCTAAAAAGGGTCAAATCATGTTCTACAGCTCTCAAAACATGTAAATCCATCAAAAATCCGAAGTTGAAAATTTTTACGAATCCAACACTTTCTTCTATTGAATATAAAAGAAAGTAAAAAGTTGTTTATTAATATAAAGAAAATTGTTAGACTCGAGGAATAAAAAAAAAAAAAAAATTAAATTAAAACGTCTTGAAAACTGTTGTGCAACACTGTTAAGTAACGTAGAGGGGCAATAATTAAAAATATTTTATGAGAATTTAGTGACTATGAAAAATTTAATAAAGCAACACTAAATAATTATTAAAATCCAGTTTTTTGTTGTAAAGGGCAGATAAACAGAATTTTAGAATAACAATTATATAATTAAAAAAAATTTTACTTTATAACTTAATTATAATAAGACTTTAGAAATTTTGATTTTAATGTATAATTAATGTTTAATTTTTTGTAATTATCTTATTATGAACTAGCCGCCTACGGCGACCAGCTGGTTCACGATCCTTGAAAAATCATCCGACTTTCCGACTCTCGCTCAGTGGCACCTTTTTCCCATTTCAGGTCCTACAACAGCTTATTGATATATAGTGAAAGTAGCTTTATTAAAAAATTTAATCTCAGTAAATTCCTGCTTGGTAGCACCCTCTTCTCGTTTCAATATCTGAAACAGCCTGTTCGCTCATCGTGTTATGATCTTTGAAATTTCTGACTTTAGCAATGTCCCACTTGAAGGTGCCTTATCTCCATTTTAGAACTTACAACAACTTCCTTGCTCATACTGCAAATAGCTTTGAAAATTTTAACTGTAGCAAATTTCTGCTCTGTGGCAACTAAGGCGCCGCTTTATGTTTCATGATTTGAAACTGCCTGTTCGCTCACCATGTAAAGGACCTTTGAAAATTGTGATTGTGGCAAATCTGCAACCTGGTTGGGCCTATGGTCTCCCAATCTTTTCCCTGTAAGTAATTCACTCATAATCAGAATTGGAGATATTGAATTATTAAAATGTCAAACCGTCCTCTGGCGACAAAGATTTGAAATATATTACTCTTCAATTTCAATTTAAATGACTTTTAAAATGATATTTTACCTATGAAATTATCTTAATTAGAAGCTGAGATACAAAGGTAATATAAACATTGTTATAAAAAAAGTTGTATCTGATTTTTCTCTGAAACTTGCATCTGCGGGCTAAATAGTGTTAAAAATCCTCAATACAAAATGTGAGTGGAGTATCGGAATTCGAAAGCCTGCATCATAATTAAAATTAGAGATACAGTAAGACCCCGCTTAACGCGGGGGATATGTTCCATCAAAGTAGAGCGTAATGCGAAACAGCGCTAAACAAGGCGTCTGTATAAAAATATAAATGCGTCCGTACAGCACCGCACTAAACAAGAAACACAACTACATTGTTTCAGATATGTTATTTGGAAACCTAGCGCTGCGCGCGCACAATTTCGGGGAATCCCCGGGTTGAAATAAAAGAGCACTAAACCGAAACAGCGTTAAGCAGGGTCTTACTGTATTGTAATAAAGACGGTCTGGCTTTGAGTCCTTCTATACAAACTAATTTAATTTATGTTACATATTAGTTTTAACAGAAATCATCTTACGATTTCTCTGAAAACTGACTAACATATATATTTAGTGGAATTCTAAAAATACATAGTATATTATATATGGATATGAAAACATGTACAAACTGACCAAAACCAAACTGATAAATACTTTTAAAATTCGTTAAAAATAACTAAATTATACTCTAATCTATTCTTAAGATATTAAGAATAAACAATTTACACATCAAAATTTGATTTTTTTTTTTCCTCCTTGAATTAGAAAATACATTAAAAAACAAGTCCTTCTGGTTCAATTGGAAGAATAGTTTTCTTTTTTTGGAATTGGTCACTATTTTTAAAGAAGGTGGTGATTAAACTTGATTAATGAACTCGGTTAAGATATATGTATGAGCTCGGCAAGGTCAATGAGTGTAGCCTGGAATTGAACGTGGCACTTCTTGTCTACCAGAGAGAAGAATCTCTCCATTTAGAAATGTTTTTGTAGAAGAATTAGTTCAAGTATGTTAATATAATAAGAAAAACAAAATCATTGCTAAAATGCTTTTAAAATTCGAATAAACTAATAATAGGCAATAATTATGAAATATATATTTATGTATATAGATGAATAATGTAAATATGAATAATTAAAATTATCCTGCACTCAAAGCTGGTTGACATGAGGTACCGGGTTCGAACCCAGGTCGGCCTAGTCATTCTAAGTTTTTCATGGTTTTCTCCAAAACTTGCATAAATACGGACTAGGATCCCTTAAAAAGACCTCCATATATATTAATTTGAAACATGTTTTTGTCTGTCTCTACTATATTGAGAGAACGGCTAGGTGTAAAAATTTGGTTGAGGTGTCTAAAAAAAGGTCTTGGTCTGTAGATGTGCTATGAAAAGAGAAAAATAAAAAAAAAGTCGAACGTCCCAATTAATATACGAAAAATGCAATTTTTTAGAATGACGTCATTTTCGGAAATGCAACAATATAGCGAGTTAATCTGAAATTTTATTGCCTTATAAAAACAAAGTTCACATGTTATCATTTTATTTTTTAATTATTGTTCTTTTTTTACAGTGTGGCAACAGGAAAAAATATTTATTTATTTCGCCGTTTTTTCTCTTATTTCTTTATTTCATTTTTGGAAATGCAAAAATACAGCGAGTTAATCTGAATTTTTATTGCCTTATAAAAGCAAAGTTCACGTGTTATCATTTTATTTTTTAATTATTGTGCCTTTTTTACAGTGTGGCAACAGGAAAGAATCTATATATTAATTTGAAACATGTTTTTGTCTGTCTCCACTATATTGAGAGAACTACTTGGTGTAAAAATTTGGTTGAGGTGTCTAAAAAACGTCTTGGTCTGTAGATGTGCTATGAAAAGAGAAAAATTTAAAAAAAGCCGAACGGTTTCGGGGGGGAAACGGGTTAAAAACACGTTTACGAGCTTAACTAAGCTCCAAATTACTTCACGGTGAAGAAATTGTACCTTTTGGTACTAGAGTCGAACACTAAAAAATAACTTTCTGCGAATTTGGAATTTTCGATTTTAAAGGGGGAAAGTAGATTTGGAGGAAGGGGGGAAATTAGTTTGAGAGGGAAATCCGTTCTAGACTCACACATGTAGCACCTCATTTTAAAGGTTTTGAAAAATCATGTTGATTGGAGATGTTTGTATACAATATAGGGCGTCCCCTGGTGGTGAAAAATGGAACAAGGTGATTTTGCAGTAAGCCCTATCATGTTACACCTTTTTTTAAAGGTCTTGGTATTTCCTGACCGTTGGTGATGTTCGTACAGAACACACTGTGCCCCCTGGTGGTGGAAAGAGCAACTAAAGGATTTTGCAATTGACACCACCATGTGACACCTTATTTGAAAGGTCTTGGAAATTCAAGACAATTGGTGATAAAGGTCTTAAAATTTCATGTTGATTGGGAATGTTTGTATACAATAAGTGCGACCCTGGTGGTTAAAAATGGAACTAGGTGATTTTACAGTAGACCCTATCATGTTACACCTTATTTTAAAGGTCTTGGTAATTCCTGACCGTTGGTGTTGTTCGTATAGAACACGCATTGTCCCCTGGCGGTGAAAAGTGCAACTAAAGGATTTTGCAGTTGACACCACCATGTGGCACCTTATATGAAAGGTCTAGGAAATTCAAGGCAATTGGTGATGTTCGTATACAACATAGTGCACCCTCTGATGGAGGAAAGTGGATTTTGCAGCGCGTGCATAGCATGTCTGCTATACAGTGCTGCAGCCACAGGTAGCGGTAACACAAGTCTAGAGGTTCATTCGGTTCAAGATTAATTTTTGAGAATTTTTTCATGTTATTAGCGGGCTGCATATATGCTGCCGCAGGCACCGGGTCACGAGCCCGAGTTCCATTCTGTTTGAGGTAATTTTTTTTTTGTTACAGATGATTATCTTTTTTATGATGCTTTCTTTTAAAAATAGAAATTCAAACAAAATCGAGTTAAAGATATAAAACCATACACATTTAAGATTCATTTAAGGTTATTATCATGGGCTCGGGCATTGCCTGGCGGGTTCGTTCTGTTCCAGGTTATTTTTTTGGAATTCTTTTATGTTATTAGTGGCCCGTGTATGCGCTGCCGCAGGTACCGCGATCACAAGGCAGAGTTTTGTTCGGTTCGAGGTAATTTTTTTTTTTGTTACAGCTAATCATTTTTTTCGTGATGCTAATATTTAAAAACAGAAATTCAAACAAAATTGAGTTAAAGGTATAAAATCATACAAATTTAAGTTTCATTTAAGATATCATGGGCCCGGGCAACAGCGAGCGTTTTCGTTTGGTTCCAGATTAATTTTTGGGAATATTTTTATGTTATTAGCGACTGGCGTATGTGCTGCCGCAGGCACCGGGGTCACAAGGCAGAGTTTCGTTCGGTTCAAGGTAATGTTTTTTGTTACAGCTGATTATTTTTTTGCGATGCTTTTATTTAAAAATAGAAATTCAAACAAAATCGAGTTAAAGATGTAAAACCATACAAATTTAAGGTTATTACCATAGGCCCGAACAACGCCGGTTGGGTCAGCTAACATGTAGTATTTAACGGAATAGAAAATAAAAGATAGCAACTGTTTATTTGGGTCAGTTTGACGTCACATTGACAGTACTTTGTAGAAAGTGATGTCATATATAATATTTCTAAGTATTTTTCCGAATTTCTTTTTTTTAAGTGAAATGTCGTAAAATATATTACATATTTTAACTTGAAATACGAGGTGTGGCTATTAAATAACGAGACTATTGCTGTAAAACATTTTATTTTAAATTTATAGATATTTAGTTATTATCACCTTCAATATACACCCCTGCTCTATCCCTACAATGCTCCATGCGAATTTTCCATTGTTCGAAACAGTGCTGGAAGTCTTGTCCTGTGAGCTCCTGCATGAGGCGTGCCGCTTTTTACTTCACAGCTTAACTGACTCAAATCTTGTTCCTTTTAATGCAGATTTAACTTTGGGGAACGGATAAAAGTCACATGGGGCCAGGTCAGGCGAATAAGGCGGATGGTCTAAAACTGGGATGTTGTATTTGGCTAGAAACGCCTTGACAGACAATGACATGTGAGCCGGTGCGTTGTCTTGATGGAGAACCCATGACTTCTTCTTCCACAATTCGGGTCGTTTTTTCCTTACCCCTTCACGGAGTTTAGTAAGCACCTCAAGATAGTAATGGTGATTAATAGTTTGACATTCAGGAACCCAGTGAAGGTACACAATACCATGAATGTCGACAAAAAAGGATCATCATCGCTTTGAATTTCGGTCATCATCTCCAAAGTCTTCTCAGCCATCTTGGAAACGGTTGAACCACTCATAAATTCGCACACGTGATAAACATTTATCGCCATAAACTTGTTTTAATAAAAGATAAGTTTCACTAGCGATTTTACCAAGTTTCACGTGAAATTTCACGACAATTCGTTGCTCTACTTTTACACTTTTCGGCAAAACGAAACAAACATCTCTTACACAAGCGAAGGTTACGGCCAGACTGATTTCTCTACAAACACGGGAAGAGCTGCAATCGAAAGAGAAGGCTTTACGCTGCACAACTGTCGGTCGTTCGCATTTGGCGCATATGTAGTTCATCTGTAGCAGCAATAGTCTCGTTATTTAATAGCCACACCTCGTACATTTATAATGATGCAATGATTTTTGAAACATTACAATCAATAAAGTGATCGTCGAATTTGACGGGTTTCAGCTAGTAGGCTTTATTCCTAAACACATCTTATTTATAAAATCATTTGCCTTAATTTTAAGAGGAGGGATAGGAGAAATCCGTTTTGGCATGAAATTTTGGATTTTTGAATAAAACTCTGCAAAGAATGGAACAAAGATGTAAAAAACAGCCATGCTACTTCTTTAGGATATTTCCAAAACACGTTTTAATTTTTTGGACCTGCCATTGTTTTTTTTTTTTTGTTGGGTGGGGGGGGGGGGGGGGTGTATTGTATGTGTTACAAAGGGCAAATTTGAGACACCCTTTTTAGAGCTAAATTTGTCCTGGGAAATTTATGAGAGCTGCAGTCATGAAGTTTGGTGCTTGGATTTTTTATATGTATCTGACAACTAAAGAAACGGGATTTATCGAAATACTCCCACTTTCCCCCTGGAGGGCAGGAAGAAAAAAACGAATTGCTTCATGGTGAAGAAATTGTACATGGTGAGATTAGAATTGAGTATATATAAAACAAATACCATTTTTAATTATTGATTCTTAAAAAAAGAGAGGGGAAAATCGTTTTTTGGGGGGAAATTTCAGAAATTCCGGATTTTTTAGTAGCTTTATTAAAGATGTTACAAAGGTATTTCCAAAGATATTTTCTCTCTTGTGATTTTCGATTTATTTATTTATTTTTTGGGAAGGGGGGGGGTTTAAAGTAGCAAATTCAAGACCCCCCCCCCTCTTTTAGCGGTAAATTTGTCTTTGGAAATCTATGGAATGTACAATAACGAAATTTGGTGTGTAAATTGTTTATATGTATCTGACACTTATTGTAATGGGATTTTACAAAATCCCCCCCCCCTTGAGGACGAGGGGGCTATAAACACGTGTAAAAACACCTTTTTACATTTCAATTTACCTTAAATTATCTTAGAATGGCAAACTTTGGTGTGTGGATGTTTATTAGGTGTACGCACTATGTACTTTGTCGAGATTTCGCAAAACTTCGAACTTAGCCACTAGGGAAGGGGAAGTAAGAATCGGGTAAGTTGCTGCCGAAAAAAGTGGCAACATGGACTCCTCACTTTGCAAGCAAGAAAAATCTCTACCGAACACAACGGGAACTTTAACTCAGGTTAATTAATAACGATAAGGGATTGTGACAACTCATTTAAATATTGTGTCCGGCAATGCTTGCTAGTCTATATATAAATAAATGGCTAAGAGATTTTTGACTCTGTCTGTGTGTTGAGGCAAGTTGCCACCAGATTTTCATACTTTAGTTAATTTTAAAAAATCTAATAGTCTGATCGATAAGTTAATTAAACCGACGGATTCAGAAAAAATGCCCCTTTCATTTGGTACCTTATTTGTAACAAAACTTTGATTAGATTTTTTTAAAATTAATTAAAATGTGAAAATAATAACCTGGTAAAAGCTTTAAAAATGGACATTTTACTTCAATTTTTTCAATACTGTCTGTTTCAAAACTGTCATCTGATAAGCACCCAAATAGAAGCCCACTGGTAAGCTATTGTCACAGGCAATAGAGACAGACACCCGAGAATGAGTGGGTCACTCACTGCCAAAGGCAGCGGGAAATCAAAGCGGGCTTTAAAGTAATTTCATGATGTCTTTAAATTTTATTTTTGTTTGTAAAACGATATAGAAAAGAGTTTTCCTTCACACATTCACGCCGGCGTGAACCACCGCTGGGTCACAGCTACAGTCAGCAGAAAAATATCCGAGCACTAGCAATGATCTCTGTCCAAAAAAAGTACACTTAATAGTGCTTTGTTAAATAAATCCTTGACTAATCATGTTCTTAGTCAGTCTAAGAACATGATTCGACAGGGTTCATACTCATTTTCAGAAAAAAAATTCCCTGAGTTTTCCCTGAGTTAGTTCCCAGAATCAATAATTTTTCCATATCGACAACTAGTGACGTTTATTTTAATCCACTCCCCCCCCCCCCATTTCTAAAAATAAAAAAATATATAAATAAATATTAGCAAACTAATTGCCTAGAATGTTTTGGATCTGAATAACTTATTTTAAATTAATTTTAAAATCCTTTTCAGACAAAATAAAATATTAATCAGAATTGGAAATGTGTATATATATATAACAAACTCTTGGAAACTTAATTACCTCATATAAAAATTTGCCCTTAAACTAAATGCTTCAAAAAATTTGATTAGCCAATGATTATTAAATGACATTGTGCTTTGTAAGGGTCACTATCGACCCAAAATGCAAACTGTGGATTTAAGTTTTTATCTGTCCAGTCCAGATTAAATGATGTTTTCCAACTCATGATAATAATTACTTTTTAATTATAATTCAATCCATCTCACAAAAAAAAAAAAAAAAAAAAAAAAAAAAAGAAATAAAATGCCTAAGCTAATAAAATAACTAAGCTAAGCACGTGCACACTGCATCAATAAGACTAAATAACAAACTAAATATTTAAAGCTGCTACCAGATGCCGATTATCGAATGAAAACAAATTAACCATGGAGAAAAATCAAGCTAATGAATCCCTTAGAGAGAGTGAAGGTGTGTCCAATTTCACGATTGGATTGTTCATAATGCAAAAAATGTGCCCAGTTTTTCATTGGATCAGCATGATGCTAGTAGACGTGTCTTATCAGATTTCCATAATGACGTCGCGGAAACGCACAAGTAGCAGCTTTTTCCAGAGTAGATCCCTGTTTTTCCAGGTTTTGGTGCTTGTTTTGAAAGTTTCCCTGAGATTTTATGACAGATTTTTTTTCCCTGAGTTTTCCCTGATTGTCAGGTTCTCCCTGAGGCGTATGAACCCTGTTCGATAAGGATTTATTGAACAAAACAGTTTTAAGTGTACTTTTTCGATATCAGAATTATTGGCTAGCGCTCGGAAACTTTTGAGTAGACTATGCAAACAAAATGTGCCGGCATGAATGTGTTAAATATAGTGACCAGCGAAGCAAGAAAAGCCTTCGTTGATTGACTAGCTTCATTGATTTCATTAATTAAAAAATGGTTTCGTTAACAAACTTTGATCTATTGGCATGCAGGCCGAGTTTTGTACATATCGAGTTTGATTTTGAAATTTTTCCCGCATTCGGAAATCGGTACGTTTCTGAACCGGGGCTTTGCTAGTAGTCGATAAAGATTTATATCATTTTCTTTCTAATTGGTTGTTATAGTTTCATAATTTTTAATAAAATTATTAAAAATTGTATTGAAGATGATTTTTCTTGTTTTCTATGTTTGTTTCTGATCAAACTGCTTTTTTTCCCAACATGTTTTGTTGATTAGTTAGATCACTGAAAAGCTCACTATCTTATGCCGCCAATGGGCTATTTTAACTGCGGACAATTGGATGCAGAATGGTAAAATATTAATAATTGAAAAAAAAAAAAAAAAAGCACCAAGTGGACCAACAGACTAATTTTTCCCTTATAAATGTGAATTGCACTATTAAACACTATTTGAATGCATGCTTGTAGCCAATATTATAAAAGAATTGAAAGATTTATCATATTTCAGAAGACACTTTAGGCTCAGGAAATAGAAGCTCTTGTGAAAATATTAGTTTTTTTTTTTATTTTTCAATTGTATTTACAGTTGAACACATTTCTTTAGTTTCTATTAGTACTTTATACTGGAAGTGCTTAAGCAGATGAACGAAAAGTCACATTTTTCGGTTCACATTGGTATTTTATACATTTCTTCCTTTTTTACATTAAAGTAAACTTGTTAATTGCAGTTGTATTAGCCAGACTTCACAATACATTTCAGATTTTATAGATTCTGTTGTTTTAAAAAAATGCAATTTGGATTTTTTTTACAGTTTAAAGTAGCATTTATTATTTTTTTTTATGGATGATCAAGTTTTCATTGGTATTTGGTGTTTTAAGATTAAAGGCAACTGAGTACTCGAGGATCCCAGGCCTGATAAAGTTTACATTATATAACTACATTTAAAGTTTAAATTGCAAAATTTTATAATGTGATAAATATGCTAAGAAAAAGATATAATATCTGTTGTCCTTAGTGAAAAAGAAGAGATCACCAATTCATTTAACAAACATATTTAATTCCTCTGAAGAATCCTGATTATCTTGATAATGAATATTAAGGGAGCAATCAGTAATATGAAACAATATTTTGCCCAATATATATCATGAAAATATACACATGTCATGTATGTTTTCGATTCCCAAGGACAACATATCAAATCTATGCCTATGCTAAAAGCAAAATATAAATGCATAAAGCATAAATCACTACATTCTCTGGGACTTTTAAATTTTTCTTTTATAAATATTTGAAAAGCTTTAGAAGGACGAATTAACTTTAAAGAACATTAAATACCTTTTACAACATCTGAGGACGACTACGAATGTAGTCGAAATATATAATAATTAAAGCTGCCAAAAATGAAGGATTGTAAAAGGTATTTAATGTTCTTTAAAGTTTTTCTTTTATTTTTGGTTTTATTCAATGATTGAAAAATTCTCTCCACACACAAAAATTTTTAAATGATAATTTATAATTAATAGTAACTCCACTACATACACAGCATCACTTAATAAGAATGTAATATATAGATTAATCAGGATACCATTTATTATATTTCATAAACCAAAGTAATTACTTACATAAAACAAAGAATGTTGAATACATTATAAAATAGAATAGATAACATTCTAAAAAATTGAACACAATTTTATTTTTTAAATAAGACGCAATAAAACATATACGTGATGAAAAGTATCCGGTTTTAATTCAATCTTTTCAATGTAAACTTGATCTGATCATCCATAAAATTTAGTACTTCTTTAAATTTCAACATTAAAACATTAGCATGTACATTTTATAGGAAATTACATTTTTCTCAAATGATAGTAATACATAAAACCAAATTAACACGCGAAGCATGAATCTGTTAAATCTGATATGCATTACGAAGTCACACTAGTACAACTGCACAATTAACAAGTGCTATTTAATCTAATGTAAAATACAAAAAAGAAACCTGTATAAATAATACCAACATAAACCGGAAAATGTGATTTAACCGCTCCAATACTTCTTAGTATAAAATAATTTAAACTAAAGAAAAGAATTCGTCTGAAAATACGATTTAAAAAACATACCATGCTTCCAACAACAGCTTCTGTTTCACGATTTAGTATGAAATATCTCCTGAAATTTGTTTAATCATCCATTTCTTTTATAATTTTCATATATCTTATTCTTGGAAGATAATTTCTTTTTATTAAGCTATTTATTTTTTGTGACTCCTGTTTTTGGAATCTTAAAATATACACAAACATCGACGAAATCCGCCATGTTTGTAATTGTCTGGTTGATTTGCTAGCGTCAACAACAACAATGGGGAAATGGAGAGTGGGTAAAAGCGTTCACGAAAACGATTACCCAGGTTAAAGTTATGACGTCATTTTCGGGGGATGTGCATACCCAAGCCCAAGCCCGGGCTGTGTATCGTGAACTCAACCTTAGATTACATGTATGAGAAAATCTTTCACAGTGTAAAAACATCTACACACATGTCTTTTTGAAAATTAATGTTACAACTCCTCTATAAATTTCGGTTTTAGTAAAACCTTTATAACAGTCACGGGTTAAGGCTGGAACTGCGGTGCCTCGCTCAACATTGGGCGTATTCACGTATCTCCTCGATCTCCACGACTCCCAGAGTAGTTGACGTCACAAATCACCTAACTAGAAAAAGGATTTCTACACCTAACTGATCTACTCGAGGAGATGATTCTTGAATGCCTTTTCGGCACAGTTGCCAGGTTTGGCTATTATTAGCCAATTTGGCTAATTTTCATCACGCTTGGCTAAAAAAAATTAAATGAATTAGCCAAACCAATTTTGGCTATTATTCTTAATTTATAATTTTTCTATTTCTAAGGGGTACATACAAATGAAACACTTCCAGTTGCAAAGCCTTTTGCAGGCGTTCCAAATGTATGACTGCAGTCGGCAGCAAAAGTATCCGATCACTAGCAAAAATTCCTATGTGAAAAAAAGCACACTTAACACTGTTTTGTTAAATAAATCCTTGTCAAATTGTGTTCTTAGACTGACTACGAACAGGATTAGACAAGGATTTATTTAACAAATCTGCATTAAGTTTACTATTTTTACATAGGAATTTTCGCTAGTGCTCTGTTACTTTTGCTGCCGACTGTATTTGCAAAAAACTTGCAAAATTTACGTCATCGAAATTGCAAGCGTTCCGTTTGTATGTAACCCTAAATTTATAGAAATATAACCGTTATTGCAACTAACTAAAAATTTTCGATGATGACGATTCAAATCCTTTTAAGTTCTCATAACACCTCCCTTAACTAACGAATTGACAAATAGCGTGCGACTAATAGCTCCCGGTGTCTATCTTTAAGGTCCTGATATTTGTAAATATAACACAGTGTAGCATAAGCATATAGGCAACCAACCAACCAATCACCAGAAACTTGCATATTTAAAAATTCTTCTACGGTATATCACTAATAATATAGAGCATTTCCTCGTGACGTCTGGTGGTTGGCAAAAAAGCGCGCTCGACTTTCCCGCGCCCCGCCCACCATTGATTTTCCGTTGGTAATCCGCCATCGCTATGCTTTACCCAAGCCTTTTTGCCAACCACTCATAAAAGTTGAGATGTTTGTTTACAAACGAGGAACTGCCCTATTGATATCTTTGTAATTAAATATACGTATTTTGTTTAAATTAGAAAATATGTCATTATGAAATAACATCTTGCAGAAAGCAAAAATAAAATAAAAATATTCTGTCATAGATATTTTAATTAATATGGTTTTGCTTCCCCCCCCCCTCTTTTTTTTTTTTTTTTTTTTGAGAAAAACAGTAGGATGATTTATTATTAATAGCTGCAATAAAATTTATTAATATACTAAATTTAATATTATCTATGAGTAATTTTCAAATATCATTTATTACGAAATTCGGAAAAGACCATTAAAAATAAGCCCAACAGTTTAGCACGAATAAATTTCGCTACAAATTAAAAATCGAATGAGCTGTCTCTGTATTTAATAATTTAAATTATCAAAAATAATTAAATAAAAACTACAGAAATCGCAAAATACCATGTATTAATTCTTAGAAACATAAGAAGATGGCACCACCTTCCATGCCCTCTGACAATAAAAACCTGTTGCCATTTGCTACTACGTAACTGAAGCCGATATTAGGCATACATGAAATATATATATATATATATATATATATATATATATTCTAATTATTAATTTTGTTTAACATAATTTAAAATTTCACAAGTTCTTTTGGCTCATATGTGTAAAATATATCTTATCATGTCTAGGCTAATTCCGTTAGTGTAGTACTTACAGTTAAATTTTTTTAATCCAAAAGATGGCGCTGCAGTCACCGAGTTTGGTTATTTTTGGCTAATTTTAAAAGGTAGTTTGGCAATTTTTGTGAATTTTCACCTGGCAACCCTGCTTTTCGGTCTGTTTTGGGTAGAAACATGGCGGTTAAAGTAAATTCTTTTATAAACAACTTTTTATATCGCTTTTAAATATTATAATGAATAATGGAGATATACTTTCAAGTTTAAAATTAAAGTAAAAGAGACTGTACTTGATGAAAAGAGTGTGAAGAGATGAAATATAAGGAAACAAGGATATATTGAAAACATCATTCCTAGACTGTCAAATTTACAGCTCCTAAATTACTTCAGTAGAATTCAGTTTCACAACTGAACATATTTAAAAGTTATTTCTGTTTTGTAAAAGTTGAATATTAAGATTTTTTACAGTATATGAACTGAGTTTTGAAAATATTTAATTTTTTGAAAATAGTGCTGTTATTTTTTATTTTGCGTGATTATTGTTTTGCTGTGAAAAGTTTTTTCTTTTTTTTATTTCTGAGTAAGATTTACATGAGCATAAATATTGAATGCTTCATACTCTTATTTTATACTTGTGCTGTGTTCTACACTCGAGAAGAATATCTGCTAATGTTGTGATGGAAATGTCAAGTGAATTGTTCTTCTGTGTTTGGTTTTATTTATATTGCCATGCAGTAGAGCAGTTCTCTTAGATACAACTTTTCTCTCTTTATAAAGATAAACTGGAGTTCATAGGTATGTATTAACTTTATGTAAGATTTTAAATACTATTACAAAAAAAGGAGCACGGTCATGCCACCCCTCTGTTATTTTTTATAGCATGTTTGGATTAAATTAAGTAATATTTTAAGAAAATGTCATGTATTAGACTTTGTTCCATGTTCCAATCGTGCCTGACCGCACGAGGTCGCTGTTTCTCTGTTGTGCAATGCAAACTCTATGTATAACTCTATGTTAGTTGTTGTTGTTCTTCTGACGTACTAGCGTACGGTAACTTTAAGTGTTCCTGTATATAATGCTTATTTGTGTAGTTTATCGTGATTAAATGTGTGTATTAATTACGTATTCGTTATTTGTGGACCCCAACACACAAGATACAATACTGGTGACGAGAAAATTTGGATGTATTTATTAATTTTCTTAATTCTATTAATTCATTAATAATTAATCTTTTCTATTAATTCATTACAGTTACGATTCCTTTGTTCGAAATGTCTCTAGGTAAAGTTGAGGAATTCATCATCGGAAAATCTGTATGGATTGAATACAAAGAACGTCTGGATTTTTATTTTCTGCCAATGGTATTACTGATGATGTTAAAAAGCGAGCAATATTTCTAAGTGTTGCGGGTCCTACACTGTATTCTTTAATAAGATCATTATGTACGCCAGCTTCTCCAAATGAAACTGACTTTGCCAATCTGTTAAAAATTCTAGACGACCACTTTTCGCCAAAGCCGTCAGAAATACTATCTCGTTTCAAATTTAATAAACGAGATCAACGCCCGAATGAATCTATTACAGAATTTGTGGCGGAGCTTAGGAAACTGTCGGAAAACTGCAATTTCGGTACGCAGTTAGATTCAATGCTACGAGATCGCCTGGTGTGTGGGATTCAGGATGAAGATATACAAAGGAAGCTTCTGTCCGATACACAGTTAACTCTCACTTCAGCTATGGATGTAGATTTAGCCGGCGAAGCAGCAGCTAAACAAACCGTAGAAATTCGTGGGTCGAATGCTGTCCACCTTCTGAAAACAAAGAAAAAAGCTCCCGAGAGAGTACTGGATAACAATGCAAAGGGTACGCCTCAGGGCAAGAAGCCATGTCAGCGGTGTGGGAATTATCACCCCTTTGGTGAATGTAAATTTCTTAAAGCTGTCTGTCGTTTTTGTAAGAAGGTGGGGCACATACAAAAAATGTGCAATTCTAAAAAATTCCAGAAATTTGGGGGTAAAAATAATTCGAAACTTCAAAATATTGCTACAGGTAAGTCCGATATTTATGAAGATAATTCTTATATTAATACTATAGTTCAGTTAGTACAGTGCTTAATTATCCACCCCATGATGTGTTAATTAATTTAAATGGAATTAAACATAAGATGGAAATAGATTCCGGGTCCCTACATTCTGTAATTAGTTCGGATACTTTTGTTAAATTGTGGCCCATTAATCCCCCTAGTTTAAAACGTATCTCTGATCAGTGTCTCCAAACATGGAATTCTGAAAAATTAGATGTTCATGGTTATTTTGATGTAAATGTTTCTTATAAATCTTATGATGTTATTTTGCCTTTATTAGTTATTGGGGGTAGCAGGGTAATTATACCTTCAGCCCTCCAAAAAGAGGCACTCATCCTCCTTCATAATGGCCATCCCGGCATAGTGAGAATGAAAGGTCTTGCACGCAGCTATGTGTGGTGGCCTAATATGGACAGCGCCATTGAAAATACAGTAAAAACTTGCAGTCTGTGCCAGGAGAATCAAAGAGCACCAAACAAGGCTCCCATACATCCTTGGGAGTGGTCAGAAAAGCCATGGTCACGCCTTCATATAGATTTCGTTGGTCCATTTCAAGGGAAAATATTCTTTATTGTGGTGGATTCTCATTCCAAGTGGTTGGAGGTTATACTAGCTTCCTCCATGTCATCTACAGCCGCCATTGATAACCTTCGATCTATTTTTGCTACTCATGGACTTCCGGATTCAATAGCTTCTGATAATAGCCGTACATTTAAATCTGCTGAATTTCAACAATTTTTAGCAAAAAACCAGATTCGTCAAATTTTCGTAGCTCCCTATCATCCTTCATCCAATGGCCAGGCGGAAAGAATGGTGGCTACGACCAAGCAGGCTTTAAAGCACATAATTCAAGGCAATTGGAAAACCCGGCTAGCTAGATTCCTATTTTCACAGCATATTTTGCCATGCACTACTACCGGTAAATCACCTGCTGAACTATTGATGAATAGACGTTTGACGTCACTCTTGGATAGGTTACATCCTGATCTGAATAAAGAGATGAAATTCAAAAAAGAAAAGCTAGCTGAGGAAAACAAAAATAACGCCTACGTGAGTTTCAAGAGAACGATCCAGTGTACATTCGTAATTACAGTTCAGGTCCTGCGTGGATTCCTGCTAGAGTTATTGAGCCAACAGGACCAGTCTCCTATAAGACCTAAAATTTAGCAGACGGAATAATCCAAAAACGTCATGTTGATCAAGTTCGCAGCCGGTCACAAGATGCGGAAACATCAACTCAGCCTCTTGTGATTTCATCTTCGCCCTCTCCGGAAGATGTTCCGGTTCAACAAGATTCACCAACCGAACCTTCTGTGTGTCCTGTGGCCGAGGAGCCGAACTTTCCTGTTCTAAGGCGTTCTGAACGCTCCCGATCCTCGCCAAAACATTTGACTGACTATATAGTTTATTCCTAGGGGGGAGGAGTGTCATGTATTAGACTTTGTTCCATGTTCCGATCGTGCCTGACCGCACGAGGTCGCTGTTTCTCTGTTGTGCAATGCAAACTCTATGTATAACTCTATGTTAGTTGTTGTTGTTCTTCTGACGTACTAGCGTACGGTAACTTTAAGTGTTCCTGTATATAATGCTTATTTGTGTAGTTTATCGTGATTAAATGTGTGTATTAATTACATATTCGTTATTTGTGGACCCCAACACACAAGATACAATAGAAAAGTTTGTGATTGTTTAAGTAAAACATTTTTCTTATATTGTTTCATATTTAACTACATTTAACTTAAGAAGTAAAGTATTTAAATAGTTAATTTCTTACTATAACATTCATTCAAATGTACATAAACCGTCTACAATTATAATCATGTTACTAATATAGTAGAGAATTTGAATTGACTAATATAGTTTAAACACTTTCAAAGTTGTAGTAGTATTTATCACTTTAGTTTATCAACATCTATATGTGCACTTCTATTTCTGTAAATAGTAAATATTGAAATGCCTTAAAATTGGTGTATGTTATTTAGGTTTTTCTCTGAGGCAGAATTTAGCGATACTGTGTCACTGTCACAAAAAAGAAAAGAAATTTTCGCTTGCAGAGGGATTTACTGATAATAATTACAGATATTCTCATATTTCAATAGAAAACAGAGATTTGTATTACATTTAAGAATTCTACAATGTATTAATAATATTAATATCTATGCAATTAAATGTCATCTTGCAGAAAAGGTTTGCATGAATGATACTTGTCACAGAAAACATAAAAATATTCTGCCACAGGGAGGTTTATATAGCATGCTTCTTATTGAAAATTACATTCATATTTGTGTAAAAGCATTTATAATAAAAATATTTGGATATTTCACGGTCTGTGAAAGGTATTTCTTTAAGCATATTTTATCTGTTTGCTTAGAGTTGCTTTGTTTTTTCCATAGTGGAAAGAACATCGTTAACCCTTTCACTACCAATATTTTTTTCTGAGAAAAAATAAAATATGTTATAAATAGATTATTTGAATACGTTTCATTCTACAGACATTGAATTTCCTCAGCTGACAGTTTTATCCACCTATTCATGGAAGTTACATGTCTAAAAGACAAAAACAGGAAAATTTCATTAAATAGTTTCATATTATATTTCAAACTGCCCTCGGGACATATACGTCCCATTCGTAGTGAAAAGGTTAAAACTGTCCCAGACAAAATACTATTTCATCTACTTTTGTCCACTATTCATCATTTGCGAGTCTTAAATTTAAAATTACCCTTGTTTCCATATACATAAAACAATTCTTTATTAATATATATGTGTAACCATTTTGAATACTGGAAAAGACATAAAATAAGCAAAATTTACAATAAACAATAAATCTTAATTATTCTGTTGGTGAATTCAAAAGCAATATTTTATAGTTTTTATTTTAATCCTCCACTGCTTTCAATTGCATTATCATTTCTTCTCTCATAGTCATTAATATCTTTTGAGAATTTGTTATTAAGCATTTTAGAATTTAATGGGTCACATTTCTTTCAAGCAGTTTTTCTTATCTTTCAAACATACATACTATGTAAGGTAAGTATTGTAATCTTAACATAACGAAAATTCAACTTTAATATATAGGTGTGTTTAGTGCTGCACCAAGTAACACTTTGGCCGAGTACCGAACACCAAGTAGTTATAAGAAAGAATTGATGCATATATGAGGAAATTTGCACAACTTGGGGGGGGGGGAAGTCTTTTGAACCAAAAATATTGTAGTTAAATGGCAAACAGCATGCTTTCCTGTAGAACTTTAGTAGTGTATATACATAATTAGGTTCATTACTGTATTTTGATACTTTCAGTGGAGTGGATTATTAAAAGCATAACTCATAACTTTATTCTTAAAATCTTTCTTAGATGCAAAATTATCCTCAGATAATTCTTAGAGATACAAAACTTCCTATGCATTAAGAATTAAGACATATGAAATGAGAACAAGAACATTAAATATTTTATAATTTCAAACATGATAGGATTCATTAATCTTCAGACGGTAGAAATGTAAAATGATAGGTGGTTTTAGGCCTTAATTCACAAAACTACAGATTTGATTATTGAAATGTATTTTAAATGATCTTTTAGTGTATTTATCTTTTATATATACTGCAAAAACACCTTTACTCGGTTAAATCCCCCCCCCTCCTCTCTCCCTCTTTTTACATTAATTTTATTTGTTCTTAAAATACCAAATAAATTCCTATCGGTAGACTGTATCCAAATAGACGACAGTTTTTTATATTATTTTACAGTGTATATTTTTCTTTAGATTCAAAATCAGTCTTTTTCTTACTGATTTGAAGGTGTCTTACTTTTACTTACACAAATGTATAAATAAAATTTTATGTTAATATTAAATAAAGGTTATTTTTTTTTATGTTTTATTTTTTTCTAATTTACAGATACAATTTTATATATACTAAGTTTTTATAAAATATTGCATATTACATACATACAAGATAGTTATAATTAAATTCTTATAGCTAAAATGGAAAAGCTCATATCATGAATTGTCTCTATACCAAATTTAGTGGTAGCGCGTTTTAACTGCAGAAAGCTGTTATAGCGAAAATTTTAATTATAATGACTCTGTATTTATATTTTCGTAATCATTTTGTTTAGTTATAAAATAAATATCTATCAATGACACATTTCTTTCAATAATGCATAAAAATAGTGAAATCCCACAACTACTTTGCATTGACCGAATACTTAGCCTAAATTTGGCCGAGTATATACTGACTATACTTGGTACAGCTCTGGGTGTATCTCTAAGTTTTGAAGTACCCTGAGTTCAAATTTTTTTTTTATATAATTTTTTCTTTATGAGTTTTTCTCAGAAGATGCCATTGTAAGAGGCAACGTTAAAATCAATTTTATGAGTTTTTCACCTGTTAGAAAAAATCTTGAAAGCTATCATAATTAAGGTAGTAATTTAATAGTATAAGAAGTATTTGTATAAAGATTGTTTAAAATAAAAATTTAAATACCTTTAAACTCCATTATTTTAAACTACTCTTTTAATTTAGATAAATTTAATGTTATAACAAATTCAAAAGATAATATGCATTTCACATCATTATTGCATACTGTTTATTCTTCAGTTTGAGTCGCAAACAAACAAGGATAATTCTACTACAAGAATAGAATTGCCCTTGTTTGTTTGTGATTCAGATCAGAAAACAAACAGTATGGGGGGGGGGATAGTTTGTATAAAAGGAAAAAGAAAAACTTCTCCATTCTCAATTGAATATTCACATTTATATCATTAAATGTTCAATGAGAGCAACTTAAAGCTTAAGTATTGAAATAATATTAAAAAGGCATTTAAAATGCATATTAATATAGAATTAAATAGTATGTGAGATGTATGTATGTGAGTGAACATGATATCGTCTAATGGCCGTATTAACTTTAACTCTCAGTTCAACGCAAAAACTTGAAAACTGTCTAATGTCAGGGTGTAGCTTTCCAACAAAATTTGGCATGTTGCTTCTGCCATCTAGCACGAATGATTGCTTATTTTCAGCTAAAAAAATATGAATAAAACAATGCCATTAGATGGCAGAAGCATTGCGTGAAATTTTGCTGAAAGATTGCACTCGGCGGTGGGATTTATAGATTATTTTAAATAGCATTTTTATTAACATATCCTTTAAGTTTACTAACAAAACAATTCAAGTTGGTGGTAAGGGGTCCCCAGGCCCTCAGATGTTTAAAATGGTTCCTGCCAAGACTCGAGGGGTTCCTATGCAAAATCAAAGAAATTTTAAGAAATGAATATAGTAACAATGCAAGGGAATGAAACATAGTTACTGCATGCCTTTATATGGAAGAACAGATTAAAATAAGTCTTATCATACTAAATTAAATTCTGTTTTGTGTAGAATTTTATATCTATTACTCAAGAATCAAAAATCGGCTTAGGTTCTTTTTTTTTTTTTTTTTTTTTTTTTTTTTTTTAGAATGTCAATTTAATTAGGATGGCTCTTAGTTATGCTTGGGGAAAATCTGTTTGATAGATTTAAAAAAAAATAATTATAACATAATTTTTCAGGATACTTTGTATTGCAGAAATAGAACACTGGTGCAGAACTCATACCACTACTAATGAAACAAAGTTTTCTACTTCTTAAATCAATGATTGTATATTTAGAGAAATTTCGTACACAAATACTGGCATAAATTCCGCACCAGCATTCCATCCCTTGTATTGCTGTTTCAAAATTTGCAAACTGGCAATCTTCTAATTTGAATCATGTTAGATTATAAATTGGGTGTTTATTCTACATTGAAGTATAAAAATAATTACTTTGAAAATTGCAAAATTTAAACTGATTTTAACGATAAACAGCTTATTAAGATTTTGAAAAGCAGTGAAAGTGCATAAAATAAAATTAAAGATATTATAATAAATAATAAAAAAAAAAAGATAATTTCCTAATAAATAGCTGAAATTTTACTATTTAATTCTATATTAATATGCATTTTAAATGCCTTTTTAATATTATTTCAATACTTAAGCTTTAAGTTGCTCTCATTGAACATTTAATGATATAAATGTGAATATTCAATTGACAATGGAGAAGTTTTTCTTTTTCCTTTTATACAAACTATCCCCCCCCCCCATACTGTTTGTTTTCTGATCTGAATCACAAACAAACAAGGGCAATTCTATTCTTGTAGTAGAATTATCCTTGTTTGTTTGCGACTCGAACTGAAGAATAAACAGTATGCAATAATGATGTGAAATGCATATTATCTTTTGAATTTGTTATAACATTAAATTTATCTAAATTAAAAGAGTAGTTTAAAATAATGGAGTTTAAAGGTATTTAAATTTTTATTTTAAACAATCTTTATACAAATACTTCTTATACTATTAAATTACTACCTTAATTATGATAGCTTTCAAGATTTTTTCTAACAGGTGAAAAACTCATAAAATTGATTTTAACGTTGCCTCTTACAGTGGCATCTTCTGAGAAAAACTCTTAAAGAAATAAATGTATTTACTTGATGCATTTACCGTAACCTACTTTACTTTATTATTATTTCTCTCATAAAAATTCACAAAACATTTTTTCTCGTTGAGGGAAAAAATTTCATTTATATATGATTCACAACTAATCATGGACTGTAAATTGTATGATTAACCATATGTTAAATATAAGTGACTGGTTCTTGATTAAATTAAGATATATTAAAAATTATATTGTACAGTCAGCCAAAAAAAAAAAAACGCCACCCCCCCCACCTAATTTCGCCGTAAATTATCGTAGAAACATGCGGCTGGTACCTATCGATCTGTAATAACGTCTAGTTTTTAATGGTGTAGTCAGATTTTGCTTAAGGGGTCATCTACATATAAAAACACGTATAAACTTCATTTTTTTCAATGACGACCCCTATTTTTGACACCATATTCAGATTTCTGAGATCAAGGCAGTTCGGAAAACTTACCTATTTATTTACTTTAAATCAATTCTAAACAGAGTTACACGTGAAAATGTGTTAGGGGACCGTCTATACATTTAGAAAAAATAAATCGTGATCTACCACACAATATATTTATTAAATTTCACACCAGAAAAAAAGTTCAGAAATGTTAGTTATAAAATAAAAAACGATTCAAATTCGCAGAACTTTCTGAGTTAGGTTATGAATTAAAAGATTTTTATTGGTTTCAATTTATTAAACATTGAATAGTTAAATACAACACTTATAGCTTGAATCATATGAACCCTACAATGTTTAATTACAAAAATCTAGATACCAAGGTAAAAGAACAATAGTAATAATGATAAGAATTTTAATAGCGGTAAAAAAAAAAAAAAAAAAAAAAAAAAAAGTTTAATATTTAAGAAAAAGAATTATGTACTTCTTAAAAGCAAAATCTGTTTTATTTTCGAGACAAAAATTTAAGTTAAAATACACATATAATAAAATATGTATATATATAAACAATTAAAATCTACTAACTAACAATTATTATCTACTTCTTATTGGGTATATTTTTATTTTATACAGTAAGCCTCGCATGAAAGTGTTACTATAAAGATTTACATTTAATTTGAGGCGTGCAAACCAACAATAGATAATATACAAAAATATAGATAACAAGATTTAAACTAAAATCTGAGAAAGGATATTTAACATTTTCGCGACCACTGACGTAGTTTCATGTCATTTTGAAATCTGTAACTCCTTCAGTGGGCGTTTCTTTCACAATTTGTGTGTTACGATATTTCTTAAGAATATTCCTTATATTCATATATAAATAAACAAAATAGCATGAACACAAATACTTTCACTAGAAAGAGTATAATTATTATGTATATCCATATGAAAAGAAATATGGATCTAGAAAAAACGGTTTCCTATTGCCTAGAACGAGTATTCCCCGTTCTTCTGTCATCTACTGTACTTGAATTCTTAATTTTAAATGTGTAAAATCTATATCTTTAAAAGTAATAAGACATGTTACTTTGTTCTAAATTCTTTTTCCGTGAGAAATGTGACGCCAGTTTTACGCCGTGATTAGAATAATAGAAAATAAATAATATTGCGCTTTGTTTCAATAATAGATATTAAAAACTTAAAAAAAAAAAAAAAAATACCACTTTATTATTCAGTATTAAAAAAAACATTTAATAAAAATTTTATATTTTATTATGTTACGTCATGCGATAAAATTTAAATAGCATAAACGGTAGAGTAATCGAATGCGAAAATGTCACAAGAAGATTAAAACAGAAAATTTGTTTTAAAAAATCTGATAAAAATTAATAAAAGTCAATTATATTAATTTAAAAAAAGGAAAAAAAAATATTGTTCAGAGCGCATTGCTCTTTTTTAGAATAGTAGTTTAAAAAGGACAGTTCACCGACACGGTGGAGGCGCGGAGGCGCGCTGTGGCGCGCGCGCCACCACCCTGTTAGAGCGCGCCTCCACGCCTCCACCCTGTCGGTCAACATGTCCTTTTTACACTACTTAGTCATCATCTTGGACGAGGGGGTGTTGCCACCGGAAGAATAGAAACTTTTAGAGCGTTGCCACCGGAAGAATAGAAACTTTGGCTATCACCTTTTACGAGGGTTTCCGCGACGAGTGCTGCCATCTATCGGGGAGAAGAGGAATTTTGAAGAGTTAGATTTTTTTTTTCCTAAATTTCGGACGTAGTATTTTTTTCACAATTTTGCGGACTTCAAAATTTTTTGCGATGGACAGGGAATTTGATTGACTGAAACAAAGGTAGATGAGTACTATATAATTAAAAACATTTAATGAATGGTACAGACTTTAATATTTAGGTGTTACCACTGGAAGAATAGAAACTTTTGGAGAGTTGTCATTTGAGGATTATAAATTGATTACAGAATTAAATAGAAATTTTCCTATGTATTTCAGGGAATTTGACAAAATGAAACAAAGGTTGATGAGTACTATATAATTAAAAACAGGGTATAGACTTTAATATTTAGGTGTTGCCACCGGAAGAATAGAAACTTTTGAAGAGTTGTCATTCGGGGATTATAAATTGATTACAGAATTAAATAGAAATTTTCCTATGTATTTCAGTGAATTTGACAAAATAAAACAAAGGGTTGGTGAGTACTATTTAATTAAAAACAGGGTATAGACATTAAAATTTAGATGTTGCCATTGGAAGAGTATAAATAATTTCCGGTAGGACTTAACATTTTCGACTGAATGAAACAATGAATGACTGAAGTTAATTAACATCAGTAACAATTTATGAGTATTTTAGAAACTTAGCATTTTTAAAGATTAAAAATATATTGTGTTAAGATAATAAATAAGGAATTTAAATAGGAGTTCATACTTTTAGTGACATCATTACAAATTTATATTACGAAATTTTTACAGAATTAAATAGAAATTTTCGTATTTTGAGGATAAGTGTCATCAGTGGATTAACACACAGATTTAAAAACAAAACAATAATAAATAATTTAAAACACATATTTTTCAATAATGAATGTCATACAATTATATGTATAATTAATTATTTTAAAACAAAAACGATACGCATAAATTTAAAAACAATAATAAATAATTTAAAAAAAAATATTTTTTAATAATGAATATCATGTAATTATACGTATAATTAGTTATTTTAAAACGCCATTATAAGCAATAAAGTTGTTTAAACTAAACTTTATACACATCATGACTTTATGTTAACACTAAATAAGTTTCACTTTTAAAATTTCTTTAAACTCTAACTTATAAATACTATTAATACAATCGTTAAAATTGAACGCTGAAACAAAGGTAGATGAATTTAACGAATGGTATAGACTTTGATCTTAATATCTGCGCATTACCATTCGGAGATTATAAATTTATTACAGAATAAATAGAAATTTGCCTATGTATTTCATGGAAATTGACAAAATAAAACAAAGGGTTCGTGAGTATTATATAATTAAAAACATTGAATGTGAATGGTATAGACTTTGATATTAAAATTTGGGTGTTACCATTGGAAGAGTATAAATAATTTATATGTTATAAATTAAACTGAATACAATAAAAATTATTTAAATTAAACTAAATATAATAAAAATTATATAAATTAAACTTTATATTCTCACTAAATAAGTTTCACACTTATTTAAACTCTAACTTACAATCGTTAAAAATTGAACACATGCACTTTAAAAAATGACTATCATATAAATTTAAAAAAAATTACTATCATATAATAATATTAATTAAAAAAATGCATACAAAGATATATAGTAAAGTTATAAATTTAAAAAAAATACTGTCATATGATAATATTAATTAAAAAAAATTACTATTATATAATAATATAAATTAAAAAAATTACTTTCATATAATAATATAAATTAAAAAAATTACTTTCATATAATAATATTAATTAAAAAAATGCATACAAAAATATACAGTAAAGTTATAAAATAAATAAATAAATAAAAAATAAAATAAAAATAAAATAAAAATGACTATCCTATAATAATATTAATTTAAAAATACATACAATGTTTAAAATCAACAATTAAATTTTATATACATTATAATTAACTAAACTTTATGCTGTTACTATTAAATAAATTTATCCTAACACGAAAACTTTACATAAATTTTATAAGCAAAAAAGCTATAAGTACATGAATATGTTATTTAAATTAAACATTATATTGATACTACACAAATATTATTTAACATTTATTCGAGTTTAACGCTGTAATATAATTTAAACTATCTTAGTTGATTTAAATGAAACAGGTAAATACTTTTAAACTTGAACTAATAAAAATAAGTTCTTTTTATAAAATAATTGATATAAACTATAATAATAAAAAGGATTAGTTATATTTAAAAACTATCAGTTACTAAAAGTTATTTTATATTAAACATTTCGAAATAAATTGCATAAAAATTCAATGCATCATTTTAAATGAAAATAAACAGTTTCCTTAAAAAACAGATAATACGGAATATTCCATGAGTCAGTTATCACCTGCAACGGAAAACCCCTACAGCTGATGAATCATATGTTATATACGCTGACGAGCCATGCCTATTAGTAATCCACACTATCTCATATAAAGATTAAGTTAAAATAATTAAAACAATACAGCGAATAATTTGGAAAATGCAATAATTTTTTCACAAAGCATATCATACAATGAGTTTAAACGATTATCACCTATCTATCACTTAAACGGTATTGAAATAAATAAATACATATAAAAGTAAGTTATAGTTAAAAAATAAAAATTTCGTTTGTGAAAGGAGTTTTATATATTGCAAAAATTAGTTTTACTCAAATAATTTCTAAACATACACAAGTTAAATGGAAACTTTTCTAGGTTTCATTTAAGCAATAATTTTCCATGTGTGAAAGTAGTTTTATTTATGCAAAATTTAGTTTTATATAAACAAAAAAATTTATAGTGTAACAATAAAAATAGTTTATAGTATAACAATAAAAATTCCTTATAAGTAAATACCAATAAAAAATATTTTTTAAATTAATTTCTCTCTCTTCAATAAAACAATAAAAATTTCTTATATAACTTTCGTAAAGTTTTAATAAAATTTCTATTATAAACATATTTTTTATGATATAAACAAATAATTTTATTAGAATATACATATTAAGTTTATTAAATTATCAAATAGTAATAATAAATTATGAAACTTACTTAAAATTAATGAAATTTCCCTTGGCGAAATGCAACCTTCATTCACACACAAATGCGAGAAACTGTTTATCGCCACACGTTGACTCATACAGATAAGAATGTTGATTCATGCTTATCTTAGTAGAATGTTGTTAGAGTTCTGTGTTTTCAGAGTAATATAAAATAGTTTATAGAGATCATTTATTTAACATCAGTTGTAAACTACATTTAAATAATGCAATAAGAGTTGAACTCTGCAATTAACCTATTAAAATATTGAAATTTTTTTAATTTTTTTATTTAATTTTACTTTTTTTAATTATGCTAAGAAAATAATGAGATCAAAACAGAATTATTTTACGATAAGACATCCTTTTTCATTCAATAAAATGTAACTATAATTTTTAATGAAAGGTTTTAAAATCACTTAATAGGATAAAATTAAAAACAGAAATCTTATTATTTTTTCTAGTTATAAAACTAAGTAATAAACTATCTATAAATAATCATATAGCAAGCGAGATTTTTGTATAATAACTATATATTATTTTAATATATACATTACATCGCAGGGTAAAATTTTCAACTTATTTATACGGATTGAAGTAATAAAACTTAATCATTTGCATAACCGCTAAATTTTATAAGTTGGATATATGATTTAAAATACTAAACAATAATCCTTGTGAGAGAATTGGGATAACACTTTCACAGAAAGAAATTGTCCTTTACAATAAGATTTGCTTAGAATGTCTAAGTGAAAATAACTTACCGTGAGGTCAGTGAGTCATGCAGTTGTATTCGAATTTATTGTTTTTAGTTAATGAAACTTCTAATGAGAGAATTATTTGTTACTAGCATATAAATGTACATTTTTATATTATTCCTGTATATATAAAATTTTAAATAATTCATTAAGTGTTAAACTTTGCATTTAATCGATTAAATAAAGTTTTCCTAAAATATAAGTGTAAATTTTTAATGAATCGTTTTGAAATCACTTTAACTTTATAAGAAAAAAATAAAAAGAGGTTTTTAAATTACTTAATAGGATAAAATTAAAAATCTTATTGTTTTTAGCAATTATTTTATCTAGTTATAAACTATATATTATTTTAATATACGCCTTATAGTTAAGTCAGTTTTAGAGAAAACCAAGAAAAAATCCCAACGCGCAGGTTGATGAGTTGGAATATTCTATTATACTTAAAGAATCCAGGTACGGAAAAACCGAAATACAATACGCGGAAAAACAGGCGGGATTTTCGGTTAAAACTTCAAAGCAGTGGACGGTAAACATAACACACCGTGAAACAACCTACTCCCACGACAGCCAAACTAAGAATGAAGGGAAACGTTGAGTTGTAACACCTTATCTACTAGAGATAAGGGGGAATTCCCCATGACTCACCCCTCGTTCGTTCATGTACAACATCTTACGAGAAACTTCGTGAAGGATGACTCATCGGTGACGAGTTTGAATAATATGCATAACCGCTAAATTGTATAAATGAGAATCTTTTAATGTGAGTATTATAGTAATGATAAATTTATTTTATAATCGATAACTCATCAGCTTCACACCTTATATAAAACAATGGTATATTCAAAAGTGTTACCAAACTTTACTACACAATAAACATTCACATATGGGTATTCCTAAGGTTTAAGACTATGCGAGGATCCTATAAGCGAAATGTCTGTGAGTCTTTCTAAGGAATCCTAATCTGTATTTAAGCAGGTTTTAGAGAAAACCAAGAAATACTCCAGTCGACTAGGTTGATGAAATGGATTCGAATCCAACACTTCCCCTTTTACCATAGAATCGTTCACTAATCACAAGGTTAATGAGTCATGCAGTTGTATTAAAACTTATTGATTACATGTCTAAACTTATACCATTAAATATTTAACTGTTGGTTCTATAAGTGGATTGTTCTGTGTGTGAGTCTTTGTAACTTATAGTTAAGCGAGTTTTAGTGAAAACCAAGAAAAACTACAAACGGGTAGATTGTTAAGTGGAATTCGAACCTAACATTAAACATAGAATCGTTTGTTCTTCTAAAATCCTTGTAACAACATGTTTATGGACTTTATAAGAAAATGCTTAATATGGTTTGCATGCGTTAGCTATATTAAACACTTAATTTTTAACATACATTAAGGTTAGTGGATGAGTGACAGGTAATTCATTTAAAACAAAAATATAATAACGGTCGATTGAAACAAAGGGTTTGCAGTTTTAGAGAAAACCAAGAAAAAATCCCAACGGTAGGTTGATGAGTTGGAATATTCTATTATACTTAAAGAATCCAGGTACGGAAAAACTGAAATACAATACGCGGAAAAACGGGCGAGATTTTCGGCTAAAACTTCAAAGCAGTGCACGGTAAACATAACACACCGTAAAACAACCTACTCACACGACCGCCAAACTAAGAATGAAGGGAAACGTTGAGTTGTAACACCTTATCTACTAGAGATAAGGGGGAATTCCCGGAAAAGCTGAGTCACCCCCCCGTGGATCTTACGAGAAAGTTCGTGAAGGATGACTCATCGGTGACGAGTTTGAATAACCGCTAAATGGTATAAGCGAGAATCTTTTAATGTGAGTATTATAGTAATGATAAATTTATTTCATAATCGATAACTCATCAGGTTCACACCTTATATAAAACAATACTATATTTAAAAGTTTTTACTATACAATAAACATTCACATATGGATATTCATAAGGTTTAAGACTATGCGAGAATCCTATAATCGAAATGCACGAGAGTCTTTCTAAGAAATCCTATTGCATATTTAAGCAGGTTTGAGAGAAAACCAAGAAATACTCCAATCGACTAGGTTGATGAAATGGATTCGAATCCAACACCTTTTACCATAGAATCGTTCACTAATCACAAGGTTAATGACTCATGCAGTTGTATTGAAACTTATTGATTACAAGTCTAAACTTATACCATTAAATATTTAACTGTTGGTTCTATAAGTGGATTGCTCTGTGTGCGAGTCTTTGTAACTTATAGTTAAGCGAGTTTTAGTGAAAACCAAGGAAAACTACAAACGGGTTGATTGTTAAGTTGAATTCAAACCTAGCATTAAACATAGAATCGTTTGATCTTCTAAAATACTTGTAACAACATGTTTATGAACTTTATAAGAAAATGCTTAATAGGGTTTTCATGCGTTAGCTATATTAAACACTTAATTTTTAACATACATTAAGGTTAGTGGATGAGTGTCAGGTAATTCATTTAAAACAAAACTATAATAAGGGTTGATTGAAACAAATGGTTTGTAGGTTATAATTATAGGATAAAACGTTATGTGTTTCGAAAATCCTTCATCAAGATTGCAACAACCGTTTCGAATGATACTCTCCCTTCATCAGATAGACTTAAACTTTTATTTTATCAGAATGAAAGAAAACGATAGACGATTTACACTTATTGAAATCCCAACTTATAAATAATTCGACTTTCACTAAAAATGCAAGTCGCATATACACTTTGAAACAATCAATAAATTTTATATTATCACAATGCATTAAATAAGTTTTCCATTTAACATTCAAGATGAATTTATTTTTACATTAATTAAGAATTGAACACATATTAATTTTTAAAATGACTATTTTTTAAAAAGTTTTGAAACAGCTAATAAATTTTATAAGCTTTTACAATTAAATAAATTTAGCATATTATGAAAGTTTTACATCACTCGGTAAAATTTTATATAAGCAATAAAAGTGATACACATTATAATTATAAACTCATAAAATAAATTTCACACTTAACATTTAAACTCTAACCAATCAATCTTAAAGTAATTTTTTATCTTTTGTACATAATCATAAACCTTTCGTTTCTATTGTAAAGTGAAGTATGACTCATGCTTTAATTAAAATCTCTAATCAAAATTATAAGAAAGTAAAGTTTAGGAAATACCTATGTATTATAGGTAAATTAATACAGTATAAATATTCATGTTTTTCAGTTAAGTAAAAAAGTTATATAATTAATTTTACAGACTACTTAAATAATGTATAATTAAGTTTCAGAATTATTATTATTATTTTTTTTTCTTCTATAGTATGTATATATAAATTTTTAGTTAGAAAGTTTTTATTAAAATACAATAATCAAAGTTTTGTACGATATTAATTTACATTGCATCTAAAACTTTAAATATATAGAAACAATTGTACATTTGGTTTTGTCTGAAGCATATATATAAATAATAAAATCTTATTCAGTTTAGTTTTTAAAACACTATAAAGATTTCAGACACACATATTTTTATCTTGTTTAAATAAAATTTTTAAAATGAAACAATATTAATGTTATAAAATAATACACTCAGCATGACTCACGGAGTGTGCTATTCCATCAAATTATTCCGCATACGTGTAATAACATGTCTGACTTAACTATATACTGAATTACCATTATTTCAGAAAAAGTTGGGACTTACCTTAAAACACATCCTACACCCTTGGCAGACTTGAAGAAAATGAATGATACGAGACATTCTTATCAGAGACGCCAGGTCACGAGGTTAGTGACGTCACGAATGATGTGATTGGCTACGCTCAGTCACGTGATCATGACGTCATCCTCTCATCAATGACGTCACCGATTGCTTATCTGCTACCACAACGCGCGGAAATGTCCAGTACGCAGTGAAAAATATTCAAAGTCTACGGGACATTACTCGAAACGATTCCATTGTCTTATACGGTAAATTGAAATATAACACGCGGAAAAAAGATCGACATATACCGGAGAAACTATGCATACTGCCCGATGAAACTAAGCCGCACAGCTAAGTAGATGCTACCAGGATGAGAGTCAAAATCCAACTGAATTCAAACAATATGACAAGGTCTATAAATCTCCCGTGTTGATTAGATGGTTTTGATGAATGGGTTTTCCCCCACACTTAAGCAGAATGGAGAAGTCATAGGTTTTTCCTCACCTATCTCTTAATTAAGTTTCTTAATTAAAATTATGCAAATTATATGTAAGTCTTTCAAATATCTCTTAATTACGTTTTCTAATTAAAATTATGTAAATTTTATGTAAATCTTTCATGTTTATCATATGCCCTCCTAGTTAAAGATTTAATAAACCTATCTTTTATACAACATAAATAAATTTAATAAGTATAATCTGTTTAATGACTCATCAAACGATGACTCATCATAAACATGTCTGAACATGAATCTAGTTGAACACTAATATTTTACTGAATAAGCGATAATTACTATATGGATCACAAAATATACGTTGTTGGAAATTAAGTAAACAACACTACTTGATGAAAAATTAAGTTTCTCATAAGTAAACAATAATAATAAAAATAACTTTTGGTTTGAATAATATAAAAAGCAATAATACAAAATCATATACAATAAAATGTTAGTTTTCAACTAGATTCATGTTCAGACATGTTTATGATGAGTCATCGTTTGATGAGTCATTAAAAAGATTATACTTATTAAATTTATTTATGTTGTATAAAAGATAGGTTTATTAAATCTTTAACTAGGAGGGCATATGATAAACATGAAAGATTTACATAAAATTTACATAATTTTAATTAGAAAACGTAATTAAGAGATATTTGAAAGACTTACATATAATTTGCATAATTTTAATTAAGAAACTTAATTAAGAGATAGGTGAGGAAAAACCTATGACTTCTCCATTCTGCTTAAGTGTGGGGGAAAACCCATTCATCAAAACCATCTAATCAACACGGGAGATTTATAGACCTTGTCATATTGTTTGAATTCAGTTGGATTTTGACTCTCATCCTGGTAGCATCTACTTAGCTGTGCGGCTTAGTTTCATCGGGCAGTATGCATAGTTTCTCCGGTATATGTCGATCTTTTTTCCGCGTGTTATATTTCAATTTACCGTATAAGACAATGGAATCGTTTCGAGTAATGTCCCGTAGACTTTGAATATTTTTCACTGCGTACTGGACATTTCCGCGCGTTGTGGTAGCAGATAAGCAATCGGTGACGTCATTGATGAGAGGATGACGTCATGATCACGTGACTGAGCGTAGCCAATCACATCATTCGTGACGTCACTAACCTCGTGACCTGGCGTCTCTGATAAGAATGTCTCGTATCATTCATTTTCTTCAAGTCTGCCAAGGGTGTAGGATGTGTTTTAAGGTAAGTCCCAACTTTTTCTGAAATAATGGTAATTCAGTATATAGTTAAGTCAGACATGTTATTACACGTATGCGGAATAATTTGATGGAATAGCACACTCCGTGAGTCATGCTGAGTGTATTATTTTATAACATTAATATTGTTTCATTTTAAAAATTTTATTTAAACAAGATAAAAATATGTGTGTCTGAAATCTTTATAGTGTTTTAAAAACTAAACTGAATAAGATTTTATTATTTATATATATGCTTCAGACAAAACCAAATGTACAATTGTTTCTATATATTTAAAGTTTTAGATGCAATGTAAATTAATATCGTACAAAACTTTGATTATTGTATTTTAATAAAAACTTTCTAACTAAAAATTTATATATACATACTATAGAAGAAAAAAAAATAATAATAATAATTCTGAAACTTAATTATACATTATTTAAGTAGTCTGTAAAATTAATTATATAACTTTTTTACTTAACTGAAAAACATGAATATTTATACTGTATTAATTTACCTATAATACATAGGTATTTCCTAAACTTTACTTTCTTATAATTTTGATTAGAGATTTTAATTAAAGCATGAGTCATACTTCACTTTACAATAGAAACGAAAGGTTTATGATTATGTACAAAAGATAAAAAATTACTTTAAGATTGATTGGTTAGAGTTTAAATGTTAAGTGTGAAATTTATTTTATGAGTTTATAATTATAATGTGTATCACTTTTATTGCTTATATAAAATTTTACCGAGTGATGTAAAACTTTCATAATATGCTAAATTTATTTAATTGTAAAAGCTTATAAAATTTATTAGCTGTTTCAAAACTTTTTAAAAAATAGTCATTTTAAAAATTAATATGTGTTCAATTCTTAATTAATGTAAAAATAAATTCATCTTGAATGTTAAATGGAAAACTTATTTAATGCATTGTGATAATATAAAATTTATTGATTGTTTCAAAGTGTATATGCGACTTGCATTTTTAGTGAAAGTCGAATTATTTATAAGTTGGGATTTCAATAAGTGTAAATCGTCTATCGTTTTCTTTCATTCTGATAAAATAAAAGTTTAAGTCTATCTGATGAAGGGAGAGTATCATTTGAAACGGTTGTTGCAATCTTGATGAAGGATTTTCGAAACACATAACGTTTTATCCTATAATTATAACCTACAAACCATTTGTTTCAATCAACCCTTATTATAGTTTTGTTTTAAATGAATTACCTGACACTCATCCACTAACCTTAATGTATGTTAAAAATTAAGTGTTTAATATAGCTAACGCATGAAAACCCTATTAAGCATTTTCTTATAAAGTTCATAAACATGTTGTTACAAGTATTTTAGAAGATCAAACGATTCTATGTTTAATGCTAGGTTTGAATTCAACTTAACAATCAACCCGTTTGTAGTTTTCCTTGGTTTTCACTAAAACTCGCTTAACTATAAGTTACAAAGACTCGCACACAGAGCAATCCACTTATAGAACCAACAGTTAAATATTTAATGGTATAAGTTTAGACTTGTAATCAATAAGTTTCAATACAACTGCATGAGTCATTAACCTTGTGATTAGTGAACGATTCTATGGTAAAAGGTGTTGGATTCGAATCCATTTCATCAACCTAGTCGATTGGAGTATTTCTTGGTTTTCTCTCAAACCTGCTTAAATATGCAATAGGATTTCTTAGAAAGACTCTCGTGCATTTCGATTATAGGATTCTCGCATAGTCTTAAACCTTATGAATATCCATATGTGAATGTTTATTGTATAGTAAAAACTTTTAAATATAGTATTGTTTTATATAAGGTGTGAACCTGATGAGTTATCGATTATGAAATAAATTTATCATTACTATAATACTCACATTAAAAGATTCTCGCTTATACCATTTAGCGGTTATTCAAACTCGTCACCGATGAGTCATCCTTCACGAACTTTCTCGTAAGATCCACGGGGGGGTGACTCAGCTTTTCCGGGAATTCCCCCTTATCTCTAGTAGATAAGGTGTTACAACTCAACGTTTCCCTTCATTCTTAGTTTGGCGGTCGTGTGAGTAGGTTGTTTTACGGTGTGTTATGTTTACCGTGCACTGCTTTGAAGTTTTAGCCGAAAATCTCGCCCGTTTTTCCGCGTATTGTATTTCAGTTTTTCCGTACCTGGATTCTTTAAGTATAATAGAATATTCCAACTCATCAACCTACCGTTGGGATTTTTTCTTGGTTTTCTCTAAAACTGCAAACCCTTTGTTTCAATCGACCGTTATTATATTTTTGTTTTAAATGAATTACCTGTCATTCATCCACTAACCTTAATGTATGTTAAAAATTAAGTGTTTAATATAGCTAACGCATGCAAACCATATTAAGCATTTTCTTATAAAGTCCATAAACATGTTGTTACAAGGATTTTAGAAGAACAAACGATTCTATGTTTAATGTTAGGTTCGAATTCCACTTAACAATCTACCCGTTTGTAGTTTTTCTTGGTTTTCACTAAAACTCGCTTAACTATAAGTTACAAAGACTCACACACAGAACAATCCACTTATAGAACCAACAGTTAAATATTTAATGGTATAAGTTTAGACATGTAATCAATAAGTTTTAATACAACTGCATGACTCATTAACCTTGTGATTAGTGAACGATTCTATGGTAAAAGGGGAAGTGTTGGATTCGAATCCATTTCATCAACCTAGTCGACTGGAGTATTTCTTGGTTTTCTCTAAAACCTGCTTAAATACAGATTAGGATTCCTTAGAAAGACTCACAGACATTTCGCTTATAGGATCCTCGCATAGTCTTAAACCTTAGGAATACCCATATGTGAATGTTTATTGTGTAGTAAAGTTTGGTAACACTTTTGAATATACCATTGTTTTATATAAGGTGTGAAGCTGATGAGTTATCGATTATAAAATAAATTTATCATTACTATAATACTCACATTAAAAGATTCTCATTTATACAATTTAGCGGTTATGCATATTATTCAAACTCGTCACCGATGAGTCATCCTTCACGAAGTTTCTCGTAAGATGTTGTACATGAACGAACGAGGGGTGAGTCATGGGGAATTCCCCCTTATCTCTAGTAGATAAGGTGTTACAACTCAACGTTTCCCTTCATTCTTAGTTTGGCTGTCGTGGGAGTAGGTTGTTTCACGGTGTGTTATGTTTACCGTCCACTGCTTTGAAGTTTTAACCGAAAATCCCGCCTGTTTTTCCGCGTATTGTATTTCGGTTTTTCCGTACCTGGATTCTTTAAGTATAATAGAATATTCCAACTCATCAACCTGCGCGTTGGGATTTTTTCTTGGTTTTCTCTAAAACTGACTTAACTATAAGGCGTATATTAAAATAATATATAGTTTATAACTAGATAAAATAATTGCTAAAAACAATAAGATTTTTAATTTTATCCTATTAAGTAATTTAAAAACCTCTTTTTATTTTTTTCTTATAAAGTTAAAGTGATTTCAAAACGATTCATTAAAAATTTACACTTATATTTTAGGAAAACTTTATTTAATCGATTAAATGCAAAGTTTAACACTTAATGAATTATTTAAAATTTTATATATACAGGAATAATATAAAAATGTACATTTATATGCTAGTAACAAATAATTCTCTCATTAGAAGTTTCATTAACTAAAAACAATAAATTCGAATACAACTGCATGACTCACTGACCTCACGGTAAGTTATTTTCACTTAGACATTCTAAGCAAATCTTATTGTAAAGGACAATTTCTTTCTGTGAAAGTGTTATCCCAATTCTCTCACAAGGATTATTGTTTAGTATTTTAAATCATATATCCAACTTATAAAATTTAGCGGTTATGCAAATGATTAAGTTTTATTACTTCAATCCGTATAAATAAGTTGAAAATTTTACCCTGCGATGTAATGTATATATTAAAATAATATATAGTTATTATACAAAAATCTCGCTTGCTATATGATTATTTATAGATAGTTTATTACTTAGTTTTATAACTAGAAAAAATAATTTCTGTTTTTAATTTTATCCTATTAAGTGATTTTAAAACCTTTCATTAAAAATTATAGTTACATTTTATTGAATGAAAAAGGATGTCTTATCGTAAAATAATTCTGTTTTGATCTCATTATTTTCTTAGCATAATTAAAAAAAGTAAAATTAAATAAAAAAATTAAAAAAATTTCAATATTTTAATAGGTTAATTGCAGAGTTCAACTCTTATTGCATTATTTAAATGTAGTTTACAACTGATGTTAAATAAATGATCTCTATAAACTATTTTATATTACTCTGAAAACACAGAACTCTAACAACATTCTACTAAGATAAGCATGAATCAACATTCTTATCTGTATGAGTCAACGTGTGGCGATAAACAGTTTCTCGCATTTGTGTGTGAATGAAGGTTGCATTTCGCCAAGGGAAATTTCATTAATTTTAAGTAAGTTTCATAATTTATTATTACTATTTGATAATTTAATAAACTTAATATGTATATTCTAATAAAATTATTTGTTTATATCATAAAAAATATGTTTATAATAGAAATTTTATTAAAACTTTACGAAAGTTATATAAGAAATTTTTATTGTTTTATTGAAGAGAGAGAAATTAATTTAAAAAATATTTTTTATTGGTATTTACTTATAAGGAATTTTTATTGTTATACTATAAACTATTTTTATTGTTACACTATAAATTTTTTTGTTTATATAAAACTAAATTTTGCATAAATAAAACTACTTTCACACATGGAAAATTATTGCTTAAATGAAACCTAGAAAAGTTTCCATTTAACTTGTGTATGTTTAGAAATTATTTGAGTAAAACTAATTTTTGCAATATATAAAACTCCTTTCACAAACGAAATTTTTATTTTTTAACAATAACTTACTTTTATATGTATTTATTTATTTCAATACCGTTTAAGTGATAGATAGGTGATAATCGTTTAAACTCATTGTATGATATGCTTTGTGAAAAAATTATTGCATTTTCCAAATTATTCGCTCTATTGTTTTAATTATTTTAACTTAATCTTTATATGAGATAGTGTGGATTACTAATAGGCATGGCTCGTCAGCGTATATAACATATGATTCATCAGCTGTAGGGGTTTTCCGTTGCAGGTGATAACTGACTCATGGAATATTCCGTATTATCTGTTTTTTAAGGAAACTGTTTATTTTCATTTAAAATGATGCATTGAATTTTTATGCAATTTATTTCGAAATGTTTAATATAAAATAACTTTTAGTAACTGATAGTTTTTAAATATAACTAATCCTTTTTATTATTATAGTTTATATCAATTATTTTATAAAAAGAACTTATTTTTATTAGTTCAAGTTTAAAAGTATTTACCTGTTTCATTTAAATCAACTAAGATAGTTTAAATTATATTACAGCGTTAAACTCGAATAAATGTTAAATAATATTTGTGTAGTATCAATATAATGTTTAATTTAAATAACATATTCATGTACTTATAGCTTTTTTGCTTATAAAATTTATGTAAAGTTTTCGTGTTAGGATAAATTTATTTAATAGTAACAGCATAAAGTTTAGTTAATTATAATGTATATAAAATTTAATTGTTGATTTTAAACATTGTATGTATTTTTAAATTAATATTATTATAGGATAGTCATTTTTATTTTATTTTTATTTTATTTTTTATTTATTTATTTATTTTATAACTTTACTGTATATTTTTGTATGCATTTTTTTAATTAATATTATTATATGAAAGTAATTTTTTTAATTTATATTATTATATGAAAGTAATTTTTTTAATTTATATTATTATATAATAGTAATTTTTTTTAATTAATATTATCATATGACAGTATTTTTTTTAAATTTATAACTTTACTATATATCTTTGTATGCATTTTTTTAATTAATATTATTATATGATAGTAATTTTTTTTAAATTTATATGATAGTCATTTTTTAAAGTGCATGTGTTCAATTTTTAACGATTGTAAGTTAGAGTTTAAATAAGTGTGAAACTTATTTAGTGAGAATATAAAGTTTAATTTATATAATTTTTATTATATTTAGTTTAATTTAAATAATTTTTATTGTATTCAGTTTAATTTATAACATATAAATTATTTATACTCTTCCAATGGTAACACCCAAATTTTAATATCAAAGTCTATACCATTCACATTCAATGTTTTTAATTATATAATACTCACGAACCCTTTGTTTTATTTTGTCAATTTCCATGAAATACATAGGCAAATTTCTATTTATTCTGTAATAAATTTATAATCTCCGAATGGTAATGCGCAGATATTAAGATCAAAGTCTATACCATTCGTTAAATTCATCTACCTTTGTTTCAGCGTTCAATTTTAACGATTGTATTAATAGTATTTATAAGTTAGAGTTTAAAGAAATTTTAAAAGTGAAACTTATTTAGTGTTAACATAAAGTCATGATGTGTATAAAGTTTAGTTTAAACAACTTTATTGCTTATAATGGCGTTTTAAAATAACTAATTATACGTATAATTACATGATATTCATTATTAAAAAATATTTTTTTTTAAATTATTTATTATTGTTTTTAAATTTATGCGTATCGTTTTTGTTTTAAAATAATTAATTATACATATAATTGTATGACATTCATTATTGAAAAATATGTGTTTTAAATTATTTATTATTGTTTTGTTTTTAAATCTGTGTGTTAATCCACTGATGACACTTATCCTCAAAATACGAAAATTTCTATTTAATTCTGTAAAAATTTCGTAATATAAATTTGTAATGATGTCACTAAAAGTATGAACTCCTATTTAAATTCCTTATTTATTATCTTAACACAATATATTTTTAATCTTTAAAAATGCTAAGTTTCTAAAATACTCATAAATTGTTACTGATGTTAATTAACTTCAGTCATTCATTGTTTCATTCAGTCGAAAATGTTAAGTCCTACCGGAAATTATTTATACTCTTCCAATGGCAACATCTAAATTTTAATGTCTATACCCTGTTTTTAATTAAATAGTACTCACCAACCCTTTGTTTTATTTTGTCAAATTCACTGAAATACATAGGAAAATTTCTATTTAATTCTGTAATCAATTTATAATCCCCGAATGACAACTCTTCAAAAGTTTCTATTCTTCCGGTGGCAACACCTAAATATTAAAGTCTATACCCTGTTTTTAATTATATAGTACTCATCAACCTTTGTTTCATTTTGTCAAATTCCCTGAAATACATAGGAAAATTTCTATTTAATTCTGTAATCAATTTATAATCCTCAAATGACAACTCTCCAAAAGTTTCTATTCTTCCAGTGGCAACACCTAAATATTAAAGTCTGTACCATTCATTAAATGTTTTTAATTATATAGTACTCATCTACCTTTGTTTCAGTCAATCAAATTCCCTGTCCATCGCAAAAAATTTTGAAGTCCGCAAAATTGTGAAAAAAATACTAAGTCCGAAATTTAGGAAAAAAAAAATCTAACTCTTCAAAATTCCTCTTCTCCCCGATAGATGGCAGCACTCGTCGCGGAAACCCTCGTAAAAGGTGATAGCCAAAGTTTCTATTCTTCCGGTGGCAACGCTCTAAAAGTTTCTATTCTTCCGGTGGCAACACCCCCTCGTCCAAGATGATGACTAAGTAGTGTAAAAAGGACATGTTGACCGACAGGGTGGAGGCGTGGAGGCGCGCTCTAACAGGGTGGTGGCGCGCGCGCCACAGCGCGCCTCCGCGCCTCCACCGTGTCGGTGAACTGTCCTTTTTGCACTACTTAGAATAATAGTCCTCGTCTTACTGCGTTTTTTTTTTTTTTTTTTTTTTTTTTTTAACCGTCATCATACTTAACTTGAGGTGTACGAATCGTAGAATATTCAAGTTAAAAACAAAAGAAAAAAGGGACAAAATAGAATTTTAGCAGTGACAAAGTGGGAAACGTTATGTAATATTTAAGAACAAAGACTTAACATTTCAGAATCGAGTATAAACCTCTTTGCGACAGAAGCCACGCCTTTACACAGTTTTTCTACAACTTTACATTATAAAACAAAATTATTTTACATACTTCCAATTAAATCATTTAAATTTTGTCTTCAGCATTCGATGTAGTAAATGCCATTGACATTTATGCATACCAGCGTCACATAGAGAGTCATATACGAATACAGAAACTAGTTTTTTTACTAATGTTTCCGCAATATAGAGGCGGGGCTTCATTTCTTTTGGAAATTTTTTCACAATCTCTCGCTTGCATTGCGATAATTTTATAAAAATGATCCAATTTGTATCATAAACATCGAAATGTTGCTTAGAAAACAATTAGAATAACATTAAGGTAAATTAAAATAGTTTTTCGTCAAAATATATACAGATATTTACTCACAAAGGATACAAATTATTATAAGTGACGCCCCCCCCTAACAACACTAAAAAATAAAATATCACTGTAACTCAAAAAATAATGTTAAGAACGAGCTGTAAATTTGGAAACCCATGTTTTTGATGATGCCCGTTCTGTTTATGCAAAAATTAACATAGGTCATAATTCATAATTTTTTCAAATATGAAATTATTAATAATTTTCATATTTCAAAAAAAAAAAAAAAAAAAAAAAAAAAATTATCAAAAATATGCATGGAATATGTTTGGGTCACTTCATTCTATCATATAAAAAAACAGAATTTGAATATCATAATTATTTTGGAAGATATGAATTAACACATTCGCTGCCACTGACGCGCTGGCGCGTCAGCATGGCGCTACCTCCCATGCCGGTGACGCTCTGGGACGACAATCGAGTATGATAAGTAAACTGCTTTAGTTTTAGTTCGGATTTGGAGGTTGAACGATGAGGTTTTTGTGGCACGTTAGTGAAGCATTATTTTTATATTTTCAGTGCGTGGTTTTTAAATTTTGTGTTTAATTTTTTTTTTTTTTTTGTGCAGCCAACGTTTTTAATCATTAAAACACTTTTTTTAAATTCGGCTTCTGAGGATGGATATATAAATTTTGGTGGCAGCGAATGTGTTAATGTTTGTCACATTCATTTAACATTAGCACCCTCATAGTTTGACAGCTTATAACTCTGTGAAGAATTGAGCAAAATATATAAACTATACCATTTTCCGCGATGATTTTGTCCAAAGAATTCAAATAAATTATAAAAAATGGGGGTTACCATTGAAAAAAATGAAGTTGATGCCAGTTTTAATATGTAGACGACCCCTTAAGCAAAATCTAACTATATCATTATAAACTAGACGTTATTACAAATCGATTGGTACCAACCACATGTTTCTACGATAATTTACGGCGAAATTAGGTGTGGGGGAAGGAAAGGTGGCGTTTTTTTTTTTTTTGGCTGACTGTACATGCAAAAAAGGCTCAAATAATATATATCCTATGTACATCCTACAAAGTATGATAAAATAGTTATAGGGGAAAAAAATACAAATTTATTTAAGTGGAATAAATGATTGCTTAAAATAAATAGTCTTTAAAAATGTAGAATGAAAATGTGTTTGAATAATTAATTAAATTTAAGTTATATTGCATGAAATTGGAAGTTATTTTAAATTGTAAATAAAAAAAAAAAATAAGTAAAAGAGAATTAAAATATTAAGAAAATAATCAATATTGTTAACTTTTTTTTTTTTAGTTTTTATATATATTTTGTATTTTCTATCTTGTTCAATCGAGTATCGCTAATATTTCTAAAATTAAAAAAACTGCAATTGCACAAGCACAATTAATAAAAATTCATATTCTTCTTAGATATTACTAAAATATTTCAGCAAAACACATCAACATTACCGTAATGATATTCAGCATTCAGCGATTCAGCATTTGTTTACGTCTGTTGCTACGCGGTTGCCACGCTTTCTATCACCTCCCCGAAGAAAATTATCGGGGAAATTGGGGAGTTGCTGATCTCCTCTGTCAGAAGTCGTGAACAGCTTTTTTTTCTGATCGAGGAGATCGGGGAGAAGTTGTGAACAGCTTGGGGAGTTAACGAGGAGATCGATCAGACCGAGGAGATATCGTGAACACGGCCACTATCTTACGCACAAACTCTGTCTTAAGATGTAAACAAAACGCAAGTCGTATTGCAGCGCCTCACTATCTTACGACAACCTCAGAGCTATCTTAAGTTGAATCGTATTTGGATGCGCGCGCAATCACAACATAGCTCGTTTTGTGTCTCCCATTGGCTGGCTGGCTTTCTATTACGAGGACACGCGGAGGACTTAAGCTTGAGGAGGCACCGCAATACCACGGATTAATAGAAGAGGATGCGAAAGAGGCTTACAAATCTGGCTTTTTTTTATCTTACCACAACAGATGGCGCCACAGTCGAGGACCTCCCTTTCCAAAACCTCCCGTAATGATTTTCAATGGCAAAAAACGGCATTTAATTTAATTTTTTTATGGAAAGTTTTAACTTTAACAAAATAAAGTAAACAGAAATAATGCTATATAAGGTCTGCCTAATAACATATATTTTTTTTATAACGGTGGGACTTTTCATTACTTTGTAAGAGGTTATACAAAATACGAGATCGTATTGATTAAAATCAGAATAAAAGACATTTAAAAATTTTCAGTACTGTACAAATAATCTGTGATACAAGGTAAAAAATGTCATTAATAAGGAATATTAAAAATTAAGGAAAGAAAGAAAAAATAAATAAATAGACGAAAATTATTAATAAAGAAAGAAAGAAAAGAAAATTATTTATAAATAATTAAATAAAATCTGTTGTACTTTATCCATTTATTTTTCAAACTTTTAAATTTAATAAGAATTATTTTGATTTATTTATAATACAGAAAATTAACGAAGTTATTAATTTTTTTAAGGTAATATAATATATATGTATTTAAATATATAAAAAAAAAAAAAAAAAAAAAAATTATGATAGTTTCTGTGACTTAAGGTATTTTAGAAATTGTATGGAGATATATTTGTATAAGAATTTGTATAAGAGAATATAGAAGAAAGTCATGTGGTGGCCAAACCAGACTAGTTTTTTTAAACGTAAATATAAGTAAAAATTTTATGATAATTTCTGTTATTTGAGGAATTTTAGAAATTGTGTGGAGATATATTTAAATTTATTTTCATTTCAACAAATTACAGGGAAATTCATCCTCACCTCTTTTTACTATATAGAATAATATGATTTTTTTAAACTATGTATTATTTTTATTTTAAAACTCATTCATCTTTAACGAATGTGCTATATGTAAATATCTGACTGAATTATCAATATTTTTTTAATGTTAAAAATTTTTTAAACTATTTTAATTTACATATGTCTCGGTAAGTTAGTTATCTTTATTAAAAACGTTAATTATCTTTATTAAAAACCCCGTCATCGGCCGAGAGGTTCTCATTAAAATCTGGTAGACGGGAAGTGCTGGGTTCGTTGCCAGGTCGCGCTCGGTGACCTAGTCGTTTAGAGTTTTCGGTGTTTTTTTCCCCGCCAAAACTCGAGTAAATATGGGCTTCGACTCCTAAGAATGACCAAAACGGCGGGCAGACTACCCAGCCCTAGGATCCTCGGGTAGTCAATCAGCCTTAACTTTTACATCACCACCCCCACTACCACCTTATTAAACAGTGGGCGAACAGTTTGGCGTTCAAAGCTGATAGACGGGAAGTGTCTGGTTCGATACCAGGTTGCGCTCGTCAACCTAGCTGCTCAGAGTTTTCCGTGATTTTCGCCGAAACACACGTAAATACAGACTGGCACCACCTTAGAAAGACCACCACAGAGGGCACACCACCAAGACCCAGGACCCTCGTGTAGTCAATTGGCCTTAACCTTCACACAGTAACACCACCATCTTATTAAGCAGTGGCCGAATGTTTCTGCGTCCAAAACTGGTAGATGTGAAGCGCCGAGCTTGATACCAGGTCGCGCTCGTCAATTTAGCTGCTCGGAGTTTTCCATGGTTTCTGCCCAAACTTGAATAAATACGGGCTAGTACCCTCAAAAAGACACTCCTCATAGGGCACACCACCCAGGCCTAAGAACCTCGTCCAGTCTATTGGCCTTAACCTTCACACCACCACCACCATCTTATTAACAATGGCCGAGCGGTTCTGCGCTCAGAGCTGGTAGACAGGGAAGTGCCGGGTTTGAATACAGGTTACGTTAGTCGACGAAACCATTCGTATTTTTCTATAGTTACTAGGGAAGACTTCTGTGGGGATCTTTTTAAGGTGTACTAATGCGTATTTACGCTACTTTCGGGGAAAACCATAGAAAACTTTGAACGGCTTGGCTAATGAGCGCAACTTGCGATGAACGCGGCACTTCCTGTTTTCCAGCTTTGAGAGCTGAACCTCTCAACCACATAATCGATTAAGGAAATTCATACTTATGAAAGTTGGGAAGAGGGGAATGGCGATTTTATCAATTTTTAAGTCGCCATGTGGCGAGTGTTGAAAGTGGATATATTCAGGTCTAATTCAATCTACGTGATTTAATTGATTTAATTATCGTTTCAAATAATAAATATTTTGATTTATATTATAACTTTGTATCTGTGTATTAATTCTATTAAGATTTTTAAAATATATAGAGGAGTGGTGTGCTGATTAAGCTAGATTGCCTACACGAAGGAGCTAGGCGGGGGGAGAATATCCTCTGTCGAGATCTTTCTAAGAAACCAAGAACGCCTAGCCTATATCCATGTAAGATTTGGTGAAAACAATTAAAAATTCCAAACGATTGAAATGACTAATGCGACTTGGGTTCGAACCCGGCATTTCTCGTGTTCCAAAAGGTATGTATAATACCATTTTTTTTAATTGCGATTATAGTAACGAAAAAATCCTGATAATGTACGTTACTGAACGAAATTTTTTGAAATTATATATAGATATAAATAAATTTATTTTTGTTTAATAAATTACAGGAAAATGCTTTTTCGTACGGCAGGACTATTTCTTTAAATCTGCGATTTTGCATTATCGCCGATTTTGTGTTCCACCACATATATATGCCAGGATATCTGCCAATATCCAATTTTACCACTTAATTTTCTAAACTATCTTAAAACTAGTATGTTGTGGCCACCACATGACTTTATTCTATATTTTCCTATACAAATTCACTCAGTAAAAATAATTTATTAAAATTATTATTTAAAAAAAAATTATCTTCCATGATAATGCAGACGATTTCCATACTATAGAAGTAGTATAACACTAAATATCCAAAAAAAAAAGTCAATTTTATTGTCAATATTACAATAAATTTTTTTTTTTTTTTTTTTGGTAAAAATGAAAAAAATCGATAACTTTATTTTAAATTATAGCAGATCGATGGTTCAACCATTCGTTTTGCAGGTATTGACGAGCTCTTTTGAAAGATACACATCATGAAAATTTACTCCCCTCGAGGGGGGGGGGAGGCTCAAAAATTTTTTCCCAGTTGACTATCTCTATTATAAATAATTCTTCAAATAATGATTAATAAATAAAATTGTGTAATAAATTTGATCATGATTACTAAAAAATAATTCTCTTTATGCACATTTATACAAAATTTTGTCCTATATCACCATGCTAAAAATTTAGAAAAATCGAGATAGCAACGCAACCTGTAAGACAATTTTTACCAAAAGTTGATAGGCACTAATTTATGTCAATGTGCAACTACATACCAATTTGTATGAAATTCTGTGCAGTATTTTCTGAGAAACAGTTACCGCAAACTTTTGTCACACACACACACACAGACAGACAGACATTTTTTTAAAATGGTCAAGTCGTGCTCTAGAACTCTCAAAACGTGTAATTCCATCAAAAACCCGAGTTCTAAAATTTTTACGAATCCAATACTGTCTTCGATTGAATATAGAAGGATGTATTTTCCTATACAAATTCACTCAGTAAAAATAATTTATTAAAATCATTATTTAAAAAAATTATCTTCCATGATAATGCAGACGATTCCCATACTAGAGAAGTAGTATAACACTAAATATCCATAAAAAGTCAATTTTACTGTCACTATTACAATTAAAAAAAAAAAAAAAAAAAAAAAAAAATCTATAACTTTATTTTAAATTGTCGCAGATCGATGGTTCAACCATTCGTTTTAAAGGTATCGGCGAGCTCTTTTGAAAGATAACCATCATAAAAATTTACTCCCCTCGAGGGGGGGACTTCCTGCCCAGGGGGGGGGGGGGGTGGGTGGCGAGGCTCCTACACATACAACATTTTTTTCCCAGTTGACTATCTCTATTATAATTAATTCTTGTAAATTTCATAATTACTAAAAAATAATTCTCTTTATGCACATTTATACAAAATTTTGTCCTATATAATCATGCTAAAAATTTAGAAAAAGCTGGATAACAACGCAACCTGTAAGACAATTTTTACCCAAAGTTGAAAAGCACTAATTTATGTCAAGGTGCAACTACATACCAATTTGTATGAAATTCTGTGCAGTAGTTCCTGAGATACAGTTGCCACAAAATTTTGTCACACACACACACGCACAGACAGACATTTTCTAAAAATGGTCAAATGGTGTTCCACAGCCCTCAAAACGTGTAAATCCATCAAAGACCCGAGGTCGAAAATTTTTACGAATCCAATACTTTCTTCTATTAAATATAGAAGAAAGTAATATTATGTCAAATCGGTAAAAATTTTGACATTTTATAAATAAATATAATTATCAATAACATTATTTAAATATATTACATTATACAGTATATTACCATTATATAATATATTATTTTATATAAATAAGTACTTAATACATTTTTTATCTAAAAAAGAAAAGAAAAAAAAGAAAGAAAAATAATTTAAATGTACAAACATTTTTTTTTTTTTTTCTCTAGTACTTTGTGGTACTCTAGTACTTTTTTTTTTTTAATCTGTCAACTGTTTAATCGTCACCCGTTATATGCTGAAAGAAAGTTATTAATTTTTTTTTTTTTTTTTGGTGTGTGTGTGTGTGTGGAGGGGGGGTTAGAAATTAATTGATTACACGAGGATTCTAGGCCTGAATAATGTGCCCTCCTTGAAAGTCTTTTTTGCGAGTTTCAGAGAAAACCACGGAAAACTCCGATCGGCCAAATTGACGAGCGCGACCTTGACGAACGCACTTTCGGTCTACTAGCTTCGAGATAGTAGAATCTCTCCACCACAGGTATGGCAAGAATTTAAAAGTAAAGGGGAAACGACGTAAAAAATTTTCTTTTGCAATTTTTAAAATGTAATCTCTAAAAATTTTATTTGATTAAAATCAAATTTAATTCACGATTTTTTTTTCCATTTTTTTTTCTTTCTTTCCTTTCCTTTTCTTTCTTTCTTTTTTTAAATGCATTACCAAGTGATCTGCACTTTTGAATAATAATAACTTATCATTGAGCTTAAAATCATTAGCAAATTCTATGAAGAAAATAAGTGAGAGAAAGATATAAATGATCTTAAAATAAATGTCGCAAGTTTTATTATTATTATTTCTTTCATTGTCATGGCTTTCAATGTTACAAGAAAAGACATAAATTAAAAAATCTTTTTAATCTATTTTAAGATAACATATTTTTGATGAAAGAAAGAAAATCTAAACAATTTTGAAAAATATTTATTGATTTATTATCCAGTTTCACACATTACGAAAAATTCCGATACTGTATGAGCATTTATTAATATAATATATATATAAGAGTTTGAAAAAAAATCCTTAAGTAAAATACAGCAAGAATTAAAATAATAATAATCTAAATACAGGAAGAATTAAAATGAAAGAAAGTTGCAGATGCTTAAAACCAACACAACAAGGAAAAAGAAAAAAAAAAAAAAAAAAAAAAAAAACTTTATTTTGAATTTTTATGGAAAAAGTATACACTATTTGGCAAAATATTAAAAAAGGGACTTGGAGTTTGATAAATAAACGAAAAGAAAAGATCGTAACATATAAGCAAGAAAGAAAAAAAAGTTGAAAGAGAAAACAATAAAATTGTGTCGATTAAAATATCTTTTAGTAATAATAATAGTTTATTTTGCAGCAAAAGCAGTCGGAAACCGAAAATTACTGTCAAGGAAAACCGGGAGAAAGTAGACTACAGCGCCCTCAATATTTACAAAAATATCGTCTTCCACTTTCAAAGGCTGGGCACCATTGGACTTTCCCCTCCTATTCTTTCTACTCCGTGGCAATACCAAGTTAAGATCGTTCTTAACCACGCCCATCTACGAAAGTTCGTAACATTTAAGATAAGATTTAAGAACGAGGCACCGCAATCCCAGCCTAAGAGTTTATAGACTCTTAATCCGTGATAACGATAAAGTTACATAAACAGAAAAAGTGCAACGGTAATTTCGGTAGAGGCCGAGTGGTTATGTCACCCTCACCATCATGAAGTAAGCATAGACCTTATATATATAGACTACGCCACCAATAGGACTTCCCATTATGGTGAATGTCTTCAACATGAGGGTGTAATCTGAAACCTTCATCCTTTGCGGTGAGCAATGTATGTCACGTGACAGAGAGTTGAGGGCGATTCTTCCATAAGAAAGCACTTATTTTTGTAAGAATTCAAACAAAAAATTTTCCCCTTCAGAATGGTTTCGCACAAAAGAATTTTTTTTATAATTATTCTATGACATTTTAGCTTTCCAACGATGCGTAAATCTAAAGACTTAAATAAAAAGTATGTGTAAAATACAGAAATTAATAAACTCAAAACTACTTTCTTTCCTATGGAAAAATCACATAATATGCATTCTCGTCTCTCTCTCCTGGTCTGCATCACGTGATAATTTCGTTGGGGAAGCTACTTCATGTCGCAGACAGATAATGAGAGGGGATGCGTGGTCTATTATATAAGGTCTATGGAAGTAAGTTAGAGGGGAAGCAAAAAAAAAACGTGGCAGGGGATTCGGCAGGAAAACGGACCAAAAATTTTAGTTAATCAACGGCTCACTAGGTGACGCAAAGATTAGCCGGTAATCGGGATTAGCGAGTTTTACAAAATATAGGGCAGGCAGTTCCTTGTTGGTAAACAAACATCTCAACACTCAGGACTGGTTGGCAAAAAGTTGACATTCCAACCATTGATTATGTATGGCTGTGTTTGCTCATAGCTGTTTTAACCCCAGTAGCACAACAATATTGGCCAACGTTGGCCCATCATTGGCCAATGATGGCAGACACTGGCTAATATCGTACATTTTGTGCTGCTCTTTACCGACATTGGCCATTGTTGGCCAATATTAGTAATACAATATTGAAAGTTCATAAAAGTTTGATATTTCAACTTTTAGTTCATATTTTGCTTTTTATTAAATTGATAGAGTATAGAAAACATATTAATAATGTTTTAAATTCTGTAAATGTATGGAAAACTTTTTATGTATATTGCGAGTTTCAACAGCATTGGCCAACACTGGCCGATGTCGATAAAAAACGAACCGAAAAAGGGCAGTTGCATTGCAGCCAATCAGAGAAAGCCACTGATCGTGGTAAAATATTTGTAAACAAGATGGAAGTATCAACGTCGAGGTAGCGTCGGCTTCAAATATGTTAATATTTTTTTTTTCTTTCTCCCAGTAACAGCTTTTCTTTGGTAAAAGGTAAGTGATGTTTATTTAAAACAAATTTTTTTCCTATTGTAGCATTGTTAGTTATCATAGTTTATTTAAATGATATCATTATTTGAAATATAGCATCCTTTTGCAATCTAGGCTTAGTAGAATAAGCAATATATTTTTTCCCTCTTATAATCAAGTTTAAAAAAAGAATTTTGCATTATTATTATTTTTTTTTTAACCCGTTAGTAGTCGCTAGTTGGTCGATTTGCCGCCCATACTTCAGTGTTGCCAGAATTTTTTATTCAATAGCCACCAAAAATTTTTAGAAGTGGCATTTGATGTACATAAAACGCGAATAAAATCAAAGAAACGTCGATCACATCATTTCTTAAAATTATTGGTGACAGTTAAATAAAAAGTACGAAATCTGTAATAGGTGGCGCTGACTATAGCGACTACTAACGGGTTAAATATGAACACTCTTCTAAATAACACTATTTTGACTTTTACGAAAGGATGTGCTGTATTTATTTTATTTGTTATTTACGGAAGTATTAATGAGGTTGTTTCCATATTTTGTTATCAATAGTTATAATTTTATTAATTAGAATATAACATATAGATTAAGCATTTTAAAGAATATGTGTTTAAAAAAGGTAAAAAAAAAAATGTATATATTATTTTACACTACCACGGTATTTATAATTTACGCTTCTTAATTTTAATCATTGATTCCAATAATTTTTAATATTGGGAGGAATATGTTTGCTTTTCATAAGTACTATAATGCGAATTAATTCTTAAATCTACTTTTTTATATTTTTGTTTGTGAGTTATGTTTTGTTGTATGAGTATCGTTAACTCAACAGTTTATTTTTTGTTGGGGAAAAAGCACACATATTTAAATAGAAACCTCTGTTTCCCGTAACAATCAAACAGATTTCCTTGTACTGTATATATATATATAAACAGTGAAGTGTGTGTTTTATTAAATAAGTCTAGTAAAGTATCATATTAATCAATGAAATCAAAATTTGAAATTCCATATCCCTCCAAAACGGAAGAGAACTTTTTTTTTTTTTTTTTTTTTTTCAAGTATCATAGAGTATCTTTATGATCTCGTGGATTTTTAAAAATTTTACTGTTCGTAGATTTTCTTTTTCTGAATATTTGTCTGAGTTAACCTTTTTCCAGCAAGCCGTTTGCTGAATTCTGGGTTCAAGTGTAGACTGACTATTTACTATTTAAATTTCAATTAAGCATGTAATCGGCATCCTGAGAGTATATTCAATTTTATGCTTAATGGATAATTTAGTTGTTTATCTAATCTCAAAAAATTAGTTGGTTTTTCTCATTTAATCTTTTTTTTCGAAATCTTTTTTTGGAGTATGTAACTATGAATAAATTATTTTGTATTAATTTATAAATTGTTTTTTGACTTTTTTTAATACTGTTGAATGGTGGCCGTTAAATAAACTGACAAAAAGCGAATTTATAGCAAAATTGAAAAATGAAAATATTTTTTACTTTTCGTGCAGCTGCACAAAAGTACATAAAAAATATGTAGATAATATAGAATTTCTGACGCAAGTATTGACAAAATTTCAAAGTAACTGGAAAGAAATGTTACTGGATTTAAATGTTTTAATAATACAGTCGCACCTCATTAACATGAACACTGTTAACGTGAATTACTTTTAACATGAACTGTTTCCACAATCCCCGCCAAAATGAAGATTAGTTATTAATAGCATGAAGTACTGATAACATGAACAGATTTTTTTTATCCCCCTTGAGATTCCCATTAATGAGGTTCGACTGTATTTAAAATCATTATGCTAGCATCAAAATTATAATTTTTGAAACCATTTTTAATTTTTTAAGTTATATACTTAAGCACATTAAAAAAAATCAAATGGGTAACATTTTTGCTCGTTTTATTGTAATAATCTGTTCATTATAGTGTAAAAACAGTAATTCTGCATTTGTGGGCAAACTTCTGTTAGGCTTGGTATTAACTGAAACCTATAAACCTTTATAAACTAAACCTCAGCAAAACGAAAATTAAAAAATAACAATTTTATGTTTGTCTTTGAAAAATGTGTATGAAGTGCCTCAACATAGTAAAATTTCTGTCAAGGACAGATTTTAGTTTAGTACGGAAGACTATTAATTTCAGTCTGTGAAATTTTAATTTTTTATCTCAATTTTTTTACTGTAAAACTGAGCCACATACTTTTTTAAATGATTGAAATAAATTAAAATGAAGTGTTTCCACCTAAATTTCATACTTAGTTAATTTAAAAAAATCTAATTATGTGAAAAAACGGTTTGCACCTCTGGATTCAGAAAAATCACCTCTTTCATTTGGTAACAATAGGACTGTTATTTCTGATTTATTTTCCCCTCTTTTGGTGTTGCACAAGACTGGTCTACAAAAACTGGTGACAATTTTTTTAAACAGATTGAAACTATTAGTTCTTCTAGTCGTAAAAAACACACTGCAGCCAGATAACCGGATACGGTCAACCAAAGTCTGTTTTTAGCACACCATATAACTATACACCATAATAAAATGAGATTCTTATATTTGTTAAGTTACATTAGGATATAGAAGAAACAAAAATATAGGAATTATAGTTACTTTTTAAACTTTAATTGACTAAAACAAAACTTTGATTACTTTTAAAATTAAAATATATTTTCTTTTGCTTTATTTAAACATATTATATGTTGTTTTCTAAAGGCAGATTCTTTTCCTACTGCTGATGATAAAGCGAAATATGTTCAACTACAATCTGATGGTGGGAGTCATTCGTGTGATCCGATAACATCAAATTATATTTCAGGTAAGAAATTTCTTATTCAATGCAAAATTATATGTATATATATATCAGGGTTGCTACGGCACCTGTAAAACAGAGAAAACCTGAAAAACTCAGGGAATTTGAACATCTATTAAAAAACAGGGAAAACTCAGTGAATTTTCAAAATTTATAGCAAAAACAGAGTAAATTAAAGGAATTTTGAAATTTTTTGAAAAAACATTGGAAAATTTTTTCATAATAAAATATTGTTTTAAAAAATTAATGCTTTATAATTACGTTTTTTCCCCCAACTATTGTAAGTTAATAAAATGGATTTACCCTAAATATGTTCAATTGACTTGTAAACATGTTAGATTCTGATGCTACATGGTTGCGTGTCATCTATTTTACTTCTAAAAGGGACTAGGAAAACTCAGGGAATTTTTTCCCTGATTTGTGTAGCAACCCTGATACATATATATACAGGGCCCGAAATTTCAACTTATATTACACTCGCTGAAAAAAAAAGTTACTCGCCACAAAATATGATTAACTTGCACTATTTTTTATGTATAAGGTGACCAGAATTTTTTATTGGAAAAAGAGGGGAAATTACGCAATGTCTTTTATTTTATAAGAAAATAGAAGACATTCAATTTTGAAAAAGAAGTTATTTTAGAGGACATAAAATTGAATGAAAATGATTATAAAAACCATTTCAAAAGCTACTTTACACAAGTGGTGGTAAGATTTTTATCTCAAATGAGGAATTTGGATCAGTACACCTTAATTTATATTAATAATATATACGGATACGAAAGGAAAAAATTTCTAATTTCCCATGTTTTTATTAACTTATATTCTTGTATGTTTGTCTGTTTGCCCGGTACAAATCTTGCAATCGAATTTTAACTAACTTCCTTTCTAGCTAGACATTTGAAACTTTCACAGTAGCTCAGAACCCGGTGATAACACAATACTTCGAAGTCCGATTTTCGAATTTTTGATTAGTTTTCTTATAATTAATTAAAATATGAAAATAATAACATCCTAATAGTGTTAAAATAGCCATTAAAATATTAGCTATAATTTAATTGTTGCAAAAAAAAAAAAAAAAAAAAAAAAAAATACGAGTTCATTTTCTTTTGACATAAAAATAAATACATTTAATTAAATGTGAACGTTAGAAAATTATAAAAAGTTAAGTTATGCATCTCACAAAAATTGACGTCATTATCATTTTAAAAATTTTATGCACATTGATAAGATCTCTATGAATAATCAGAAAATTTAAAGCAAGATATATAAAAAGTTTTTTTTTTTTTTTTTTTTTTATCTCATAATTATTTTTATAGCTGTCATTCTTTATCAATCTTTTATAAAAGTTCTCACAAATATAAAGTAAATTAGTCTTAGTAGTTAATAAGTTTTGGAGTAGGCGTATAGAGAAGATTTTTTTCACATGTCTACATTTTGTTCGTTGAAGAAAATAGTCGCTTTGTAGAAGCGTTTTTGCCAGAAGGACATAAAATGAATTCAACTAACTTTTGCATATTTTTGTGAGGTGGTGGTAGTGTTATCATTATGGCCAATTGTATGCACTAGAGCTCTAGGCATGAGTAGGAGAGTCCTCCATGGAATCTTTCTAAGAGGTCCTAGCCCATATTCACGCTAGTTTCAGAGAAAACCACGGAAAACTCCTAACAACTAAGCCAACGAGCAAGGCCAGGTATCGAACCCAGTCCTCACGTATATACCATCTTCGAGGAGAGAACCTCTCGGTCACTGGTGAGCCTATTTTTATGAGTATATTATTCATGCAAAAGTGAGGACACGCGTTAACCCACTGCGTATTAACCGGAGCACCACCTTCTTATGATTTCATGACAATTTCAATAGTGATTCCGTGTTCTCGGTCAAAGAATCGTACAAATACAGGGAATACTTTAATTTCTTTGTGATATGAAGAATCTGAATAGACATAAACCATAATATGCTTTGGCAAGTTATCGATATTTTTTTTTTTTTTTTTGGTAACGCCGTATACTGTAAGAATTCTATTTTCATTTACACCAAAATTTTACTCGCCACTGTAAAATTTCCACTCGCCGCTGGTGGGCGGAAATTTCATGCCCTGATATATATATATAGTATCAGGTGGGCTGGCGAGCGGTTTAAAACTTTAAGAACAATACTAATTCTAATATTTACTTAACTTTTAATAAAGAATTAAAATATTTACAGTTACTATTTACAAGAAATTAATGAGCACCGTCACGTAAATAAATCATATAAAAATAGAGTCAAAAGTCCAAGTTTTTCGTTGAAATTGAAATTAGAATAGTTTTAAGAACATCCCGTTATCAGAACCGTCTGTCGTGAATAACGTAGCGAGGCTCGGTCCTGCCTCCGTCAAATCCTAACAGTCGTCTCATCGAGGTTCCAACGTCAACTCATTCAGATCCGATCGTCAACTGAGCTCTCTCTGGAAGGTGCTTTTTAGCTGCGGCATGTCCAGGAAGCGGCACCACTCACGTCATGATCACGCACTTCCTTTCAAGTTCCGATACTGCGTCACATGATCAGCTAGCTACGGAAAACAGAAACTAAACTGCTTTGGATTTCAGGAACGGCAAAGAGAAATCAAATAGCTTTAGATTCCAATGTTACGGAAGGAAGGTGCCTATACATCACTCGGCCATCCTTCATCGGCTGGACCTCCAGGCGATCACACTGAAAAATACAAAAAAAAAAAAACACAAAAGCAACATAAAATAAAAACAAACTTATTTACAATACATTTCAAATTTTTGCTTTTAAACTAAGTGATCCTATGTCTGAGGATCTTAGCATGAGTGGGTATGCAATAGGAGCCTTCATGGCATCCATTTCTAACTTTTTCATCAATATTATCATTTTTAATTTTTACAGTCGTACAGTTACAAAAGTACACCAGTTTTGGCTTTACGGCAACTTGGTCGCTTAGTTCACTAGTTTTTGGTGGTTGTTTACTCAATTTATTTTTTGCTTTATTTTTCTTTTTAACTTTAACACATAGTTCTTTAGCAGGTTTACGCAAATCTTAACTTTGGGACTCAAAGTTATTTTGGGACTCGAACTCGAGACCCTCCAATCGATCATTTTCAGTCTTAATGCCTTTTAAGGCGTCTGTTGCATCAAGTTCAGTTGAAAAGTCTATAATGGCAGTCTTATATGTAGGGAAAACTTCTAGTTTTATTTGTACAGCTTTGGGAAATAATATGGCTATTTTACCAATCGTGGTCGTCAATGGAAGTGATGGAATGAACACTTTTCTCGGATCTATACCGGCAGTCTCTTCTTTTGGCAAATTCTGTCTTTTACACTCAGTGGAATCTATTGTCACTGGCTTTTTTCTCGATTTCTTTCTTTTAAGGAGTTCGGAATTCTCGTCAACTTTTCCTTTTAATTTTTTGAACTCTTCGGCTAACTGTGAAATTTTTCTAAGTAGGAATTGTTTTTCATCTCTCTTCAAATAAGTGTTTTTAAGGTTTAGCGACTTCATTCTGGAAACATTCGTCTGACTTCGTCCCTTTCGGCGCGGCTCCTCCTCTTCATCACCATCATCATCTATCTGGAAAATGCTCGTCTGACTCTGTTTCTGTCGTCGAGGCTCCTCTTCTTCCTCACTGTCATCATTTACACTAATATCGTTCTTCAAAAGCATCTTATCGTCATCACTCTCGTCGTTTTCGTCTTTATCGTCATTTTCACTTACGGCTTTTTCGGGAGATTCTAATGATTTTTTGACAGCATAGCAAGGTTGAGGGGTTTCATTTTTGCATTTTTTAGCACTGTTCAAAGTTTCAATCATTTCTAGGGATTTTTCAAAATTTTTGTTCTTACAGTTAATAGGGGCATCAACAACAACATTCGTTTTAATTTCACTTTGATATTTATCTACAGGGAGTACTGTTACTAAATTTACCTCTAGAGAATTACATTTATTTCTCATAAAAATGCCTTTCTCATTAATCGTTGTTTCACCCAGCATTAACACATTCATGCCAAGGATTACATCATAGGGGATCATATCATCAGGTACAACATAAACATCAGTCTCACATTGTAATTCATCAATTTTGAGATTCACTTTAATTGAGCCTAACGGCTTTAGAGAACTTTTTCCGATCCCCCTCAAAGTGGTACTTATTAAATTCAATTTATTTACATTCAACCTATCAAAAGAACTTTTACGCAACAATGTTGCTTCACTTCCTGTATCAATGATTCCAATAAAATTTACATTATTAATTAAAATATTTTTGTTCAAATTATGATTTATACTAACACATAATGTTTCAACTTCTTGTTTCGAACCTGGGCACTCCGAACTTTTATGCCCGTACTGCTTACACGTAAAACACTTAAGGCCTTTGGCCTTATGAGGGCAATCTCTAGATAAGTGGTTTTTTTCACCACAATTATAACACAATTTATTCACTTCATTTTTAGGACCAAATTTTTCATATACATTATGGGCTATATGCTTCGGTTTTGTACTATATTCTACTTTATGCATTCTATCAAATTTATTTTTCGATTTATCTTTTTTATACATTTCATATAACTTAATTTTATCTTTAAATTCACGAATATCTTTAGCACCATAAAGAATTAGTTTATTTTCACTTTTGTCATTTATTCCTTGGATCACGTAATGCATTAACGCGGCATCTTCAATGTGCCCGTTTTTACTTAATTCTCTTATTTTTAAAAAATACTCTGTAACTGACTCATCGCCTCTTATTTTCCTTTTATTTAACATGTCATGCAAAGAGGCGGAATTTATTTCTGATTTAAACTCTTCGATAAGTGCATTTTTTAGTTTCTTATACGTTAATAATCCTTTTTCAGATCTAAGAAAGAGAAGAGCGTTTCCGCTTAAAGACCTTTTACAGAAAATTATTTTTTGTAATTCGTTTAGATTAAACATTTCAGTTATTTCCTCAAATTCGTTAAAAAACTCAATAATATTCTCATGCGGTTCGCCGCTAAATTTAGAAATATTGTTTTCAAAGTCGCTAAAAGAGACAGTTGCACCAAGTGATCCAAAATTCACATTATTACAATTTATACTTTTTTTACCCTTATTATAATCATCAATAACATTATCATTATCATAATCATAGCACTTATTTTTGCTCATATGGCATTGCACAGAGGAGTCAATTTTTTCAAAATCATTATCGCCACTACTTTCGTTTTCCGAATCTTCCTCATCCGAATTATTTTCTGAACTTGCTTGTTTTAGCAATTCTATATCGCACAGATTCAACAACAATCTGTCTCTTAACTCATCTTTATTCCCATCAAAAGGGACATTCAATACATTGCAAATAAGAATTAATTGGTTCAATGAGAAATTTTCGTCGATGAATTTTTGTTTCTTTATATAATTTTCGTCGTCTACGACAAAGTTAAAGCCGGAAATTTTTTTTATTCTGCATCGGTTTTAACGATCTCCTTCGTCATTAAAGAGAAACCGATGTAGAATTTTAATTTTACTGTACTTTTCTTTTCCTAGTGCAATACCAATTTTGGGAATATCCCCTAGAGAAACCATTTTATAGGAAGATAAAGTGTACGTACCTTTGTAGAGCCGAAACAGCTGTTGTTTTAAATTTTATTTAAAATTTCCGTTTAGTCGACTTGCTGTTTTAATCCTCGAGAACCCTGAAGAACAAATTTCACACTTTACCACTCCTTTATCCACATAGTTGTAGTCGACACTCATTTGTAGAAACACACACAACTAGTTGAATCACGGTTTTAGAATAAAAAGTTCAGTCCAACAAATGTTTATACAGTTTATATTTTAAACACAGTTCAACTGTTCAGCAACAGTTTTTAAAAGTTCGTGTTTCTCGAAAATTCTCGTTAAAATCAAAATTCACTTTAAAATTAAAATTTAAGTTGCAATCCAAACTTTAAGTTAAAATTAAAATAATCGATTTATTCTTAATCCAGTAGATTTTATTCTTAATCTTTATCTTTATCTTTATCTTTATCAAGTAGATTTTATTCTTTATCCCACTTCTGATAATATAGTATCAGGTGGGCTGGCGAGCGGTTTAAAACTTTAAGAACAATACTAATTCTAATCAGGGCCTGATTAAGGGGGAAGCTCGCTCATACCGGAATATTTTTACAATTATTTTTTACTTCATGTTATAGAAATTCCACGTTTTGACGAGGAAATATTTTTTATAAAAAATGAACGGTGTAAAACAATCCAATTTACTCACCGTTATTAGACACCAGAATTCTTTTAAAATAATTTTTAATGAAAATTTTCTGTTTGTTATAGGAGGAAAGTATCTGTTAAAAAATAACGGTGTAAGTATAAATAACGTGTGAATAGCGAGCTTCCCCTTTAATCAGGCCCTGATTCGAATATTTACTTAACTTTTAATAAAGAATTAAAATATTGACAGTTACTATTTACGAGAAATTAATGAGCATCGTCACGTAAATAAATCATATAAAAATAGAGTCAAAAGTCCAAGTTTTTCGTTGAAATTGAAATTAGAATAGTTTTAAGAACATCCCGTTATCACAAACGTCTGTCGTGAATAACGTAGCGAGGCTCGATCCTGCCTCCGTCAAATCCTAACAGTCGTCTCATCGAGGTTCCAACGTCAACTCATTCAGATCCGATCGTCAACTGAGCTCTCTCTGGAAGGTGCTTTTTAGCTGCGGCATGTCCAGGAAGCGGCACCACTCACGTCATGATCTCGCACTTCCTTTCAAGTTCCGATACTGCGTCACATGATCAGCTAGCTACGGAAAACAGAAACTAAACTGCTTTGGATTTCAGCTACGGCAAAGAGAAATCAAATAGCTTTAGATTCCAATGTTACGGAAGGAAGGTGCCTATACATCATATATATTACAGGGATGGAACGCGGGCGCAGAATTCATACCGGAATCCGTTTAAGCAATTTCTCTACTTATAATATCGTTGATTTAAAAAGTAGAAAATTTTCTTACATTCATAGTGGTATGAATTCTGCGCCCGTGTTCCATCCCTGATATTACTTATTTCAGTGCATGTGTACAGTGCACCATGAAAATGAATGTGATGTTACAATATTTTGTTGAATTTTATGTTGCATGTGTTCGTATTTTGTATTTAAAATCGCTCTATACTATTAAAAATTTGTATTAAGAACATTTTAGCTGTTTAAAAAAATTCTGTTTTTAAAAACAACTCTTTACTTTGTATTTTAACATTTACTTTGTTTATCAAGTACTTGCTATTGCCTGATATTGTTACATATTTGAAAATAATAATAACAATAATTGAAGATGTTGTCGATATTGTTCATAGGAGAAAAAATAATCGCTAAACTTTTGAGACTTATTTATTTTTTAAATAATAAGAGAATATTTCAATGTAATGATGAACTATGCAATCTTACACAGTTTGCTTTTTATTAAATTATATAAATTGCAGCTTATTAGCCTAGCATACTGGCTCAAGGTCGAGACAGAGTTCATACAGTCCTTGAAAATTTTTGATTTTTAAGTTCGCAAAATCAAGGCGTGGCAAGTTCTTGAATTTTTCTGTTTTAAAAAATTCAAAAATCAGAAAATACAGTGAAATCTGAATTAAAAAAATATTAAAATTGCATGGTAATCAATAATCTCTGTCCTTCATATAGAAAATTCCATTATGAATGTACTTAAAGTTATATAAAAAAAAAATTGAAATGAAAACTAAATTTCAATCCTGATTATTTGGAAAAGTCTCATAAAAATTTTACAAATTTCTAAATGGTTATATTTTTAGTTAAGTAAAATATGCGACAAATATTAAATAATATTAATAATGTTTAATAAAATATCATTGATAATATTTTCTGTTCTTCTTCTTCCTCCCCCCTCCCCTTTTTTGTTTTAATTTTACTGCTTTTAATATACTCAATCTCTCTCTGTAAATAAATAAATAAATACATAAATAAATAAATAAATAAATATATATATATATATTGTATTCACAATTTTTAAAAATAGAAACTGGCTACAGTCATTAAAGCTGTACCTGTAAAGTAAAATATTTAATATTGACACCACCACTACTGAGAGGTTCTATTCACAAAGCTGGTATACGAGAGGTGCTGGATTTGAACTCGGATCACACTAAACGCCTAGGTATTGAGTTTTTTATGTTTTCTCCAAAACTTTAAAAATTATTAATTTACAACTTTCCAAACCATTTTTCTCTGCTGGTTGGATGCAAGTTAAGCATTTTCTGCTTCTGGACTTCGAACCCTCGTATATTCAGTTTTCCTTTCTTATACCCACTGAATATATCGTAATAACCTTGTAAATTTTATTAAAGACTTTAAAATAACAACTGTAAGATGCTGAACCACACTGGGAAAAAAAAAAAAAAAAACTCTAAAAATAAGTTATTAATATCTTATTTTATTATTTAAAAAAAATTTAGTATTTAAGTAATTCCTGAAGTGAAAATCGTGGTTTTGTTGTGTGGATTAAGGTTGATTCACAACACTAGGGTGTTGCGCTTGAATCATTCTAAAAGTTCCTAGCTCATATTTAAAATAGTTTTGGTAATAACCATGGGAAACTCTAATTAGCTAGGTTGATAAGCAGGATTTAGGATTGAATCCACCATCTCCAGTCTTCAAACGTTGAGAGTAGAACCTGTTGGTGCACTGGTGGGATCTCATAAAGTGGAGAACAAGAATGTTAATTACAGATTTCTATTCATGTTGATGATACTAACATATAATGTGATTTTTAAACTATATTTAAAATTATAATTTAAATACAGCATTATTATTATGCCTAAATTTCTCTTTTTTTCACAATGAAATTCTTTATTTTGTGAAATTGTATGGAATTTTTTATAAAAATAACTAATTAAAATAATAAGACGAAGGAATAACGTTAAAAAATATTTTTATTTTACTTTTAATTTAATTATAGAAGTATTACTATTATATCATTATTGTTGAAAAAAATCGAAACCAGTAAAAATGTTTTATGTGAAAAATTAGACTATTTATGTGTTTATTTTCTGATTTCTGCCTTTTATATTTTTCTAGCAAGTACAAAAATGAAGTTCCCAGGCAGTGTGTCAGTCTGTTGGGAGAACATTAATTGAAAGTGTTTATTCGAATGAATATGGAGTAAAATAGAAAAACAGGCTATGATGAAACAAATATTGTAACCAAATATGTAAATAAATTTTAATTTTATTACACAAAAGTTTTGGGGTTATTTCAATTTACACATCATACCTTTTTATTTATTTATTTTTTTTTTTAATCAAAAGGGGAGAAAAAGGGGTTTATGTTTGAAATATTTTGGATATATAAAAATTGTGATTAAGATATTGTAAAATGCTGATCCTCTCATTTTTTGTTATTCTAAATCTATAAATTAAGTTTTATGACTTCATTTGAATTTACCAAAATCTTTTTTGTAATTCTCAATAATTTTATTAGGTTTGAAATATAAGACACACTATACAATCAAACTAACATGTTAAGTTTTCAATCTTTACATTATATATTAACATAGATTAATTTATTATCTTTTTTTTTTCCTGTATTAGTTTTCAAACATGAAAAAATATTTCTTTATTCCGAAGTATTCTGTAATATAATTGACTATTTCATTGACATGTTTTGTATATAACAGAAATAATCTTAACTGTATTAATGTAAAATTAAATAAAAATGCAAACATTTTTAGTTTATAAATTGTAAAATGTTTTCATGAATGCAGTAGAGTATTGTAAGGTAGTAGTACAATATAGAATCTTTAATACTGAAAAGAAAATGAAAAGTTTTCTGGATTTTAATATTTTAACTCCTTTATATTCCAGAATTTAAAAACATAAGAAAAGTAAATACATATATAAACTTTCATTTTACATGTAACGCCTAGCTCAGAAATTGAAAAGTCTGCTTCATTAAAAAATAAATAAAAAGATAACTATTATTTACAGAACTGTATATATATATATATATATATATATATATTTATCCATGTTTATCAGGGTCAATTCTGTAGGAAAAAGAAAAAAAAAAATCAATGATGTTTATATTTTTATTGAAATTATCTCCTTCTAATGTCTAATAAAAAGTTTTGCTCATATATAAAATCAAGACTAAATATACACACATGATACATAAAGTATCCTGGAAATATCTAAATATAGAATGATTCAGTAGCAGGGTTCATACTCCTCAGGAAAAACCTGGAAAACAGGGAATACTCAGGGAATTTGGAATTTGTTAAAAAAAAGTCAGGGAAAACTCAGGGAAAATAAAAATTTTCATTAAAAATCAGGGAAAATCAGTTATAAAACCTGGAAAAACAATTTTTTTTTTCCTCTCAAGTTACGTTTTTCTTGTTTAGCTTCGTATCAAAATTTAAATGATTAAGTATTGTGAAAATACCCATGTAAATAATGATTTCTACCTCAATTTCTATCATGATCGGCAGTAATATGACATCATACAGTGAAAGTAGCTGTATTTTGTCCTGTCTAGAGGAGCGTTTCTTGTAATATGTCGCTAATATTTTCTTGAAAATTGTCTAGGAACTCAGGGAATTCTTTTCCCATATTTGAGTATGAACCCTGAAAAGCCAATCAATGTAAGCATTAAAAAAAAAAAAAAAATAGTTGATTTATGTGCTGTAAACAATAGAGAATTAAGAGCATACAATGTCTAATATCGCTGACAGCCAAGGCTATGTGAAAATTTATTCTATCGGGAATTTTTTTTTTTTTTTTTTGTTACTGATTATTTATTACCTAATACGTTTTTATTCCGAATATACATTCAGGAAATTCACAGCCATTAAATGAGTAGTCATTTTTTAAAATTTTATTTATTTTTAAATCAATAAAACAATTAAGTGCCATTTTAGTATTTTTATTTTAGCAATAAAATAAAACATTAAACTTGTGAAAAATCATTTTTTAGAAAGTATTAATTTAACGATTGTAAATTTTCTGAATGTGAAAACAGAATTCATTTCGTAATGAGTAATTTTAGAAACAAAATTCCCCCTAAAATAGCATGCTCCTTGGTTGTTGCTGAGATTAGGTATTGTTCTCTCCTAAAAGATAAGTTAGAAGATTGTTTCAGTCATGTGAGTTTCAATTTTTCAAAGAATTTAACGACATTTTGAAAATATCAATTATTTATTTATTTTTTTCCAAAAAATTTTCAAGGAAAAAAAATATATATCGATATATATTCTAATATTTTTTACAAGAAATTTGTCATCCATGTGTGTTTTGGGCAACAACTGTAGTTATGTTGCCATGGTAGCAATATCCAATGGTTTATCTGTGTTCTGCAAAAAAAATGTGAATAATTTATTACTATGAAATAAAGGATAAACACATGAATCCCAGATTTATCCAAATTTTTAAGATTTAACTGTTTTAAAGACAGTGACTGAAATGTCTATCTACCAACTTTAGACTTCTTAGGTGTGCAATGGTCATATATTAAATTGACATGTTTCTGAAGACAGCAAATATTTATAAAAATTGTTTAAATATTTGCTAATGTATGTAGATTCTATATGCAAAGAAATATTTTTAAAGTTGATCAATAGACCTTTTATACACTGCCTGAAAGGGTTAATTATAATAAATAGAAAATATATTCAAATTTATGTTTGCTAGTGCATCTTACAAGGGAACACTGAAAAGGTGTCTTCAAAAAATATTGAAAAAAATATGTGATTCTACTCTTCATAAAACACTAGAGTGAAAAAATTATCGGCTGAAATGAATTACAGTGATGACAAAAAATTATCAAAATTAAGCATATTTGGCGATTTCACACTGTTAGGCGATTGATTTTGAGTACTTGGCGGAGAAGCAAAACACGGTTCTGTTCGTAAAAGGCAATCTCGGTGCTAGTGAACGTATCACCTAAAAGCACTAAATCACCAAAAATGCTTAATTTTGATAATTTTTTGTGGTCGCTGTAATTCATTTCAGCCGATAGTTTTTTCACATTCTGGTGTTTTATGAAGAGTAGAAACACATATATTTTTTCAATATTTTTTGAAGATGACACCTTTTGAATGTTTCCTTGTTAGATTGGCAATAGTCAATCCAGCATAGATCAGTATTTGCCACTATTCAATTTTTAATATTGGGCAATGCTGGAAAAAAGGTGTACCATTAGACATCGGCCAATACAGATTTACTGACATTGGCCGGTCCGGTTTAGATCGACATTGGCCGGTCCGACATAGATCGACATTGGCCGGTCCGGCATAGATCGACATTGGTCAGTCCGACTTAGATCGACATTGGCCAATGTTCGAATGGCAACACTGGCCGGTCCGGGTTAGATCGACATTGGCCAATGTTCAGATGACAATATTGGCCAATCTCGCAAAAAGGTTTGCCATTCGGCACTGGCCAATGTCGATAAATCGATATTGGCCAACGTTGTAAAATCTCATTATACGACATTGGCCAATATTGTTGTGCTACTGGGGAATATTTAGTAAAAATGCTCGTATTTCATAGATATTTAATGTTTCATGGAGAAATCTTTCTAAAGGTTATTAGCTTGCATTGGTGCCAATTTCAAAGGTAAAGCTATGACAACAAGGTCGACAAGTGCTATCTGGGTTCAAATTTTGCATCTCCTGTGTGCTAGCTCTAAAAGCATTGCTGCATTTTGAAGCGGGGAAATTAAGAATATGGTAAACAGGTGGAAGTTTTTAGTGTGTTTTTCCATTAATTTCAATTTTAATTTCCACATACAAAAATGTACTTGACACTCGGAGAAAATTGGTAGGATTCCCCACTCCTGAGTATAACATTGTTTACATTCCTGAAATTTCAAGATAATACAATATGTACTTTAGATATTAAAAAAAACAAAACAAAAAACAATACATGTAAAGCAATTTTATTTTTCATTATTTTGTTCCGCTAAAAATTTGTACATGTATGTAATGGAATAATGTCTAGGGGGAAAAAAAAAGTAAATAAATGCAAATTTTTAAATTATAATAATAGAAACCAACACTTACCATTTGTACTTTAATTGAAAATTTTCCTTTTCTGTTTAGATAAACAAACCAGTCATCAACATTAGGTCGTTGAATTTCTACGTGTGAACAATCCACTGCTCCAAGGGTGTTTGGGAAGCCAAGTTTGTTAAAAAATTTTACTTTATTAGCAGCTATCTCTGCTTCTGCTGTGGGGAAAATAATATGTTGTTTTGCAATATTGACAATTGCATCACCACATTGTCAACATATCTTGACAAGCTTGGCTGGCTGGAAGAAAAACCTTCAGCAATAATATGCTGAAAACTACCGCTTCCAAATAAATTTAATACCATCAGTAACTAAATAAAAATAATGTATACATTACTAAAGACAATTAAAAAAAAAAGGTGTTTTATGTATTTATTTATTATTGTTTTCTTAAAACAATACCATAATATTGCCATGTCAATATATATATATATATATAATAGATAAATGAAAGTTTAATAAAGTCAGCAAACAAAATAATAAATATTATATAAACAATACATATTGAAGTTTTTTAAATTGCAAAGTGTGTTAATGCATACAATGTGCTTCGGAATAGGTTATAATGCTATTACATTTTGCATACATTATCCGGCAAGATAGCAATAAAGATATAAAACTATGTATCGTTGTTTACATCATTTCAATGATGGTGAAATGGAAAAAAAAAATTCTATTAAATGTTTTGGATAGGGTAATAATTTATTAACAATAAAGCATCGCAATGTTGACAGTATACGATAATTTCAAATTTTCTTAATAATATTGTAAGCGGGTATAAGACTAGAATTTAATTAGTAAATGAAATATGTTGACTAATAAGAATAAACTGTATCAATGTACATACTAAATACGCATAGGATTTCGTACATTTATGACTGATATTTAACCAAATTACAGGTAAAAACTTATTTGCAGCTCAGCTGATAGTCCATTTGAAGCTGGTTTTATGTAAGGAGATAAATCTCCTATCAGTAATCGTGCGGCATCCTTTGATAATCGGTATTTTTGAATGAATCTCCATTCTTCTACGTCAAAGGGACTTAAAAAATTCTTTAATGGTCTGGAAATATTTATTTTCTGTCGTCTAGCACGCAACTTCCTAACTAGTAATAAGTCCGCCATCTTTAATTTGTCTATTGCAAGTTGTTTGCAAGAGGTTTCCAGCAAATGCAAAATCCACCGCCTTTGCAATTGGTTTTGCAACGAGTTTGCAAGGGATATGTTCCGTTTGAATTGAAATAATTATTGGAAACGGATTTGCTGGCGGAAGTGTTCCATTTGAATGTAACCGTTGTTCTAGGTCTAGAGCACGGAGTAATATAGGCAGAAGAAGAAGGTAACGCTGAAATTTTGTGATGTTATTTTCTAATGTTTACAGATGGCGCCAGCATACAATACTGCATTCTCTCCAGCTGCCGCAATGTTGTTCAATGGGGAAATGTCTCGTTTTAATTACTTTTTAAAAAATAATATCACGCTGAAAAAAAGAAAATTTCATTAAATAGACTATTCTAAGCAACATGTTTTTTTTTTTAAGAGCAATTTTATACTAATTTTACTTTGAAAGAGAGTTTTTAAAAAATGACGATCCTTATGAACCTAGCTAAAACAGCCTATTGGGAAGAAGGAGAATGGAGATCGTTTATATGTGTCATTTGAAAATGTGGATTATTATGGATATCTTATGGCAGTCTTATAATTTTTCATTATTAGTATATTTGACATACAAAAAAATGTAGTAAATAAGTTTCTAGCGATTTGATTTTTGCATTAATTTCCTTTTACCAACATCAAGCTTGAGATAATTCTTTGTTGAGCAAGTTTTTTTTTTTTTTAATTTGCATAACCTATTTTCTGTTAAAATTACATACGATTTTCATAAATTTGCTAGTGTTGGCATTATATTACTTTGTAAACGAAAAACAATATTTTGGTTTACCGTTAGAATTAGACACTAGTGTGAGAATTCAAAATGCAGTTTAGATCAGGTGTTAAAAATCATGTCAAGAAATTTAACTAAGAAGCCCATTTATCTTTTGAAAGTTCTTCAAAATTGGGATCTTTGAGGCTATCAATATTTTAATATCTACACACATTAAAAAGATTTCAATAATACTTGTAGAATTTAATTTATTTGTATACAAATTAAACTTTCCTATCAATTGTCCTTTAAGTTTTAAGTTATTAAGAGATTCTTGAAAGCTAACTCTCATTATTGCAGTATCTTATAACTTTAAAAAAGCAAATAAATTTACTTCGGAATTTTTTTTTTTTTAAGTGTTTTATTAATAAAAAATTGTTATTGTATAATTTTAAAATATATATATACTTTTTTACTAAAGATTGTATGAAGTAACTAGCATAGTTTAACTGGAATAATTTAGTAAAATGAAATGAAGTTTCAGCTTATAAAATAATTTAACTATGCATTTAAAAACCACAATGCAGGAGAAGTATCTGAAGATGCTTAAAACAATTTATATTTTCTGCCAATTGTAAACTACTAAATGAAATAACATGTTTCCCAAAATATATATATTTTTTGTTTATATCTAAATAAATCATTCGTTTATTACCCATTTCAAAATTTTTTCATAAAATGAAAATAAGTTAAGCTTATGCATTTTTTATATTTGAGTATATACTTTCAACCTAATGTAATAAAGTAAATGAATGATTCTCAGATATTTACCACATAATTTGCAGTGCTTTTCTATATTTATGTTGTATCAATTGCATTTAACTTAGACATTGAATTTTGTGCCATGACAAACTCAGAATTAAATATAAAGGAGTAAGTATTGTGTTGTTATGAAATTAGCATGGTAGTTTCACAAATGTAAAATTTTGCAGAAGCTAAAAAGCAATTTTTTTTTGTAGTTTTATTTCCTATTTCTTTGAATGACTTATTATATAAGATTGTGTCATTGCATCAGATAATTAGAATAAACATGGCGAATCATACCGCAGAAAAATTCAAGATTATTTGTTCGTATGAAATAAATTAAAATAGCAAATTAGCACACATCCTTGAGGTAGAATTTAGGTGAAACAGCGACATTGTTTCAGAAAAGAAATCATCACTTGCTCATAAAAATTAAAAATACTCCTAAATTTCTTCAACAGTCCATTAATAATACTGATATCTTTATATTTATGGGTACATATTATATTATGTGTAAATTAGAAAATAATGTCAATATTGTCTTGCAGAAAAGGTTTGCACAAGCGAGGCTTATCGCAGAAAGTATAAAACTTTTCTGTTACAGGGTCAGTCGTTGAAGCAAATATGTGATCTTCAGTTTCAATAAATCATTGTCATGAAATAACTCATTAGCGTATTTCAGTTTGTTAGTAATATTAGTTTTATGTTGAATAAATCATAAGCTCTGGCTATCTTGTGATTTAAATCAAGGGCTATTCTGTTTAAAATTTTTAAAGCTGTTTGTTCAGAGGAATAAAAAAGGAATTATTATTTTCAATACGTTATTGAAAATAGCTCGCTTCTGTTGTCTAATAAAACATTTTAATTTACAGCAGTAAGCTCATATTCAAAAGCAAGATGAACATTATTTATGTATATATGTTACCGCTAAAGTGCAGAAATCAGTTAATCTGCAGATTAGCTAGGTAATCTGCACATTAACTACGGTGATCCGTTAAAGCGAGAAAAATTGTTTCATTTCTCAAATTACCTAGGTAATCTGCGAATTACCTAGGTAATCTGCACATTACCTACTATACACTCGTTAAAGTGAAAATAAGATCTCTGGTGGTGTAATGTTAAAGCACGCTGTGTTGTATTTGTTTTTTTTCATTCGGGAAAAGAAAAAAAAATAGTTTTCTTTTCTTTCTTTACTTATATTAATCTGTATGTGTTTTAATTTTTATGTCGTTTAAAGTTATATTTGTTTTATTTATTTATTTTTTATTTATTTCATCTTTTTTATTCTGTCAATATAAGTTTGAAGATGTTATGCATTTTTAATATGAAATATAATATCTTTAATAGCTTTCAATAAAGTCTATTTTATAAGTGAATGTTAGAATTGTAATACAGTAACGATTTCTTTTCAAATAAAAATATTTAACAATTAAAAAAAAAAAAAAAAAAAAAAATGTTTTATTAACAACTTATATTGCTATTACTATATTTTAAAAAAAGTTATGCACCAATTTTTAATTCGCTAAAGAAATATTAAATTAGACAAATCAGAAGCATTTTAAGAAGTACTTCAAATAATTAAAATTGCTTTAATAATTTTTAGAACGCATGAAAATTAAAATGACAGTTTTCCAATGCTTTATTAAACTATATTTTGCAGCATACATATATATGTACAATTTTAGCAAATATATTAATTTTACAAAAAAAAAAAAAAAAAAAAAAACTTTATTAACACATTTTATGTGATAAACTACAACGAAATTATCTGAAAAAGCGAACAAAATTAAAAATATAATCATGTTATATAAAATATATAAAGGAAACTTGAAATTGAAAGAAACAAAAAAGAAAATTGTAATGAAGTGCTAAAAAATGCATAAAAAATTCATATTAAGTATTTATTAAATAATGCCATAATATTGATTGCCATATTTTCCAGAGTTAAAAATTAATACATGTTTTTTTTTTTTTTTTTTTTTTTTTTTTTTTCAGTAAGTAATAGTAATTTAAATCAATTTTAAAATAAATTAGTTTTAAAAAGTTGTGGTTTAATAGTTTTATTTCGGGAGAAAATAATTACTGTGTTGTAAATTTAATATTCATAATTGAAAATGAAGTTTCACGAGAGAAAGCTTTTAATTAAAATTAGATTTCATTAATAAAATGCAGACCCTTATCAAACTTATATTGACAGAATTTAAAAAGAGAAGAAATAAATCAAAACAATTATAACTTACTTGTTACTTTAAATTTTGTGTTGGTCATAAGAAGAAACCTAATATCAGAGCTTCGATGATCCACGTTTTGCGCTTTACTGTTTATCTTATCATAGCGGAGCGGAAGGGATAAAAGTTTTGGTTTGTGTTTGAAGGTCAATCGCGTCACAGACTAATCTGGGATTCGCGTATCTGTATCACATGACTGTTTGACGTCATAGTGAATGTAAAAAAACTAACGCTCGAAACAAACATCTGAACTTTAACGACACAGAAGCCGTTAATCTGCAGATTACCTAGTTAAAATGCGGAAAACTCTTTATTCCGCACTTTAACGGGTCATTTTAGTTAATCTGCAGATTAGCTAGGTAATCTGCAGATTAACGGATTTCGCGTTTTAACGGTAACATATATATATGCACATACATACTTACATATATTATGCATTGGAAAAATGCATACTATTTATTTTTAGGGTTGTGGATTTTCAAGAAAATTTACAGTTTTTTCTAAATATGTAGGTTTCGTAAATTAAAACTAATACATTAAAGTAAACAAAAATATTCAAAGAAAAATATAAATAATTAATCCATTCAAAAAGTAATTAATAAACAAAACATAAAAATTATGATATAATGTTTTAAGGCATGCATTAAGCTAGAAAACTATGATAATTTTTAATGACTGTTATATATGTAGGATGGTTGAGTAATGGATATAAATAAGGCGTCTCTGTGCATTATGTAGCTCTCGGAGACTCGCCACATATCATTGACGGTAGCTCAATCCCATTTAATTATATCAGAGAAAATAGTTTTAAGAATTACTCACAAGGAAACATTCAAAAGGTGTCGTCTTCAAAAGATATTGAAAAAATATATGTGATTCTACTCTTCATAAAACACCAGAAAGTGAAGAAAATTATCGGCTGAAATGAATTACAACGAGCACAAAAAATTATCAAAATTAAGCATATTTGGCGATTTTACACTGTTAGACGATTGATCTTGAGTACTTGGCGGAGAATCAAAACACGGTTCTGTTCATACATGGCAACCTCGGTGCTAGCAAACTTATCGTGTAACAGCGCTAAATCGCCAAAAATGCATAATTTATATATATTTTTTGAATGTTCCCCTGTCAGTGTTTTTTTTTTTTTTTTTAATTCTGTTTTTTAATAATAATAATAATAATAATAATAAAATATATAGAGGTTGAGAAGTACTCATGTCACATTAGTGCTATGCTATCGGTAAAAGACACCCCTAAGAGTGGACTGTAGAGATGCCATCACAATTTTGATTCTCTACAGAGAGGATGGCTTCCCCGTTTTAAGCTAAAAATTCCAGAATAATTTAATTTGGTTTTTGCTTTTCCCAAAATTTGCTTAATTTTTAGTAATTCATTTGAAGCTATGAAGTGACAAAAAATTTAAACAAAATTCCTTTTTGCACTTTATAAGTTCAAAATGAAACATATTAAAAACAAAAAACTGTTTTAGAAAAACAAGAAAAAATATAACAAAAATATACAATTTTTGAATTTAAATAAAAAAATAAATAAATAAGTGAAAAATCATTGGATAATGAGTAATTTTCATAACGAATTTCTTCATAGAATAACATGGGTTTTAGCTGCCGTTGGCAGAGAAATTGTACAAGGTGATTGGCAAGGGATAGTTCAGACCATGTAATAGTGCATTTCATCATTTTTTTTTTTTTTTTTTTTAATTTATTTGTTATATTTTTAAGCATAACTTGCAAACACAAAATGCTAGTTCTACTAGTATTGGATAATGGATCTAATTCTCTACCCCCTCCCCCCTCAAAAAAAAAAAAAAAAAAAAAAAAAAGAGAGAGGAAGTTTTAAGATTTTGTTTTTACTTTTTTATGATTAAATTTTTAAAACCTTTAAATGTGAAACTCAGTATGAGTTTTTCAAGTATTACTCAATTTTAGGTATTTTAAATAAATGAAGAGCTACTTTCTTTCAGGTAGATTTCCAAATTTCTAGTTATAAATTATGGTGACATTCATTTAATATATTAGACTTACGCAAATTTTATTTAAACTTAAGCCTTTTTATTTAAGATAAAGACACCAATGGTCACCACCCTCACAAGAGACATGTTAAAATAACCGTTTTTTAACATCTAGAATTTGAATCAGCTCAAGCTAGATTCTCCAGTTCTAGGGAATCTAGCGCGAGCAGATTCAAATTTGATGCTATTAAATGTTTATTTCAACATATCTTGTAAGGGTGGCAAACTCTGGGACAAATTTTAAGGATGGTGAACACTGGTGTCTTTACCTTATTTAGGCAGTTGTATTTCCTGTTGCTTGCTTCAAAAGCACAAATGCTTATTCATTTTTTCTATTTGGTTGTGGCACTGAGCGGCACACAGAATGTTTGTGAACAATTTTCCTTCTTTGCTCCCATTCCTTATCTACCCTCTTCTTACACTTCAGTCATTGTAACATCATATCTGCGTCATCTGATGGCTTCCTATAATTTGCATATTATTCTTAAAGATGTGTGTGGTATTTCCACAGGAAAAGTTTTGCATTAAAGTTCGATTTCAGTGTAAATCTGAATTATTTTAATTTATGGACATGAGTGTATATTACTTACTTGCAAGCTTTGCTTGTCACTATATATTTAAGTTTTTTTCTTTTTGAATTAAATAAATAGAAATGTTTGAATAGATATATTTTCATTTGCATTTTAAATAATCAGCTAATCAAATTTGTGTCAAAGTATTGTGATACACAGCTGTTAATCAAATATAAATGGCATTAATTAGTCGAATTTTATCATGTTGATAAGAAACAATGTTAATTTTAAATCAGCATATAGAGTTAAGCTCATCAGTGCCTTGTACCATGTCTGTGAGTGAACGGGGGTTGCCACCTAATTTTCATACTTATTTTTAAAAATCTAATTGTCCGATCTATAAGATGTTTAATCCGACGGATTCGGAAAAATTGTCCCTTTTATTTGGTAAATTATTTGCAACGAATTTTTGATTAGATTTTTCAAAATTAATTAAAATATGAAAATAACAGCTTTAAAATAGAAATTTAAATTTTTTATTGTTGCTTATTTTTTATTTTTATTTATTTTTTTCCAGCATAAAATGAAATATGCTTTCACATGAAAAAAATAAAAAAAATAAATAAATAAATAAAATATTAAATTTGCTCATGCATATGAAAAAATGACGTCTATAAAATAATACTAATTTTTAAGGTGACAAAGAGATAAATAAAGTGTGAAGATTTTGCACGGGCTTGCGAGCAAATGAATTATTTGAAATGAGAAATAAATAAAATGAAATGATCACTTTTCAACAGGTGCCTTAGTCGCCCTACATCTAACTAGTAAATAATAGGCATTCTCAATAAGGAACTGCTTTAGTATTGGACCCTGAAGGCAAAATTTGAAGTTTTAAACCAATGTAGGTTTGATACTTTTTGCCAAGGTATGTGCAGCTTTATAAGATAACCATTTTAATTCATAGTTAAAATGACATAAAACTTGCTTCCTAAAAAATATCTGCAAACATCAGTTTTGCAGATAAAAGCTTTAAAATTTTAATTTAGATTTTTTTTTTTTTTTAAATATTAATTTCAGTTAATAGAATACTCTTATTTATTATTGTCACAATTTAGTTTGTAAAATAATATGGACACATCTTTTGTGTAGGACCTCCTTGGCAACTTTTATTTTTTTGCCAGTTTTGTGGTGAATTAAATGTGAATGCTCTTAATTGCGTAAGTACAGACCTTACCGAAAATCATTTGAGCTACTTAATTGCGAAATTTTTAAATTCACTAAGGGGGTCCTATATTAAAGCTGTTCCCTAATGCTATTGTGAAATATCAGTAGTGTATAAGCATCATCATCATAACCATTCAGACATTGTGAAATGGTTATAAGAAAGCACCACAGAACTGGCATTTTAAAATAATAATTACAAAACATTTAATAAACACCGTAAAATTAAAAAAAAAAAAACTCACAACAATTGTTTTGAGTCGAAAGAACACACATCTCTTCATTAGGAGAAGAAGACAGGCGCGAGTGCTGCACTCATGTTGCCGCTTTAACTGCAGCCTACTTTCTTTGCCTGATAAAGGATCGTGTGTCCTTTCGACCCAGAACAATTGTTGTGAGTTTATTGCATTTTATGGTGTCTGCAGTTTAAAGAAGGTCACACTTAATTAACTAATGCTGAAATGCAAGGAAGGTCAACAAAATTGAGCACGGTGTAGCAGGTGGAAGGTATTATATTACGTATCAGCAATTACAGAGTGAGCATTAAACACACTGCACAGGAATTGTGAATATTTGTTGGCGATGTTCATTGCATTGTCCATCACTAGTTTTGAGCTGGCTTCAGAACCAAGAAGCGAGTTTCTATCACCAGAACTAGAAAATGTACAGGATGAAATTTTGAGGACTCGGCCTGACCCATACTAATGCTTTGATTATCCAGCCTACCACCTTTATTTTTAATTTTGCAGTGTAAGGCTCGGTCTAGAAAAAAAACGATAAAATCAGGATCGACCTGATTTAATATATATTTTTTTATGATAAATATAAAGCCCTATGCCCTGCACAAAACAGAATTTAATTTAGTATGACAGGACTTAGTTCAATCTATTCTTCCATACAAAGGCATGCAACAACTGTGTTTCATTTCCTAGCATCGGTTACTATATTTATTTCTTAAAAATTCTATGTTATAGCTTTAGCATAACAGCGCTTTAGTGGATTTTAAACTTTTGTTGTCATTTTGGCGATTAATTAAATTAGTTATCACAATTGCATAAGTAAAGATAATGGCAACAAACGTCTGAGCTAATTTGGTGCGAAATATCAAGGAGTTCCATACTAAAGGTTGTTACATATTTTTACCACGATTTCTCTCAATTTTAATTAATTTTCAAAGATGTTTCTGTTTTGACATCAGAAGAAATTATTTATTTTTAACATGATTTTATTTTTTATTTTTAAAATTTTAAAGTTACAATGGGATTTTCTTTAATATCTTTTGAACTAATTATCTGATTGAACTAAAAGAATATGACATTAGCTAGATTTTGCCGTAATTATTTAGTATACCAACTTTTGTTAAAATTTAATAATTTTGATACATATAATGACAAACTTTCAGCTTTATACATTTAGGTAAAAACAAAAATGTTTGAACGTTCATTCAAGGTCGAAAATGGTAACGATGGCAAAATCACTGTTTAAAAAAATAGTACAATCTGCAGTACTAAAAGACATATGTATTTTTTAAAAAATATAAATTAAAAAAAAGAAAGAAAGAAATTGCCTGCTGAGCCCAGCCCAGCCCCGTGAAGACCTTTAATCATTGCGTCTAACAATTATTTCGATGTTTTCACAAGTATCTGCAGCAACTGAGAAATTATGTACATAAATTGCGTGTGGTATTATAGCACACTTCTAAATAATGTATTTTTTTACCTTCAATGTTAAAATGTAACATATTTTTTAAACGCCCCTAGTAGAAAGAAAAATATAAATTGTCTTATATCCTAAGTGACTTTTTCAGATATATTTAAAATTAAAAGCTCTTACCTTGAAGCTTCACAAGGCTTTTGTCACGGTTCCACAACTTCATCAGGATCAGCTTCACATAATATGTATATCACGATTGAATTGGATTTGGGAATAAAGCCGATTGAATGCTGTAGGTTCTGGGCCTCAGGGGGAATGCCCTCCGTGGCGGTCTTTCTAAGGTGTCCTAGCCCGTATTTATGCATGTTTTGGAGAAAAGCATGGAAAACTCCGAATCATTAGACCGACACGCGCTACCTGGGATCAAACTCAGCACCTCATGTCGACCAGCTTTGAGGATAGAACCTCGGCCGCTGGTGGGTCTATATGCAGATCACGAAAATAAACATAAACATCTTCCTCGTCCTGTTGTTGCAATAGATGGCATCACTTACAGTCTATGCTCAGCAATGGTTTGTCCCTGTTACAACTGTATCGATTTTTAAAATTTTTGGAAGTTTCGTGATGTAGGGTATAAACATAATTTTTGTAATTTGCTAATTTATTTGTATTATCAAAATTTATTTTAATTTTATTTTATAAAGATTAGTTAGTGCAATGGTTATTCTATCGAATTTAATATCAGATTTATGTTCTTTTATTCTATTTTTCATTTTGTACTTTGTCAAGTTTCAAAATAAGGCCTTTTAGTTTTAATACACTGGCTGCCGATCTCACTAGACGGGCATCTCAAACAGCATTCCCCATCATGCACTGGCGCGAGATTAGCCGCCAATGTGTTAAACATGTTTATTGAAGATTTCAATGTTAATTTAATACACACATATATATATTTTAAATAGATTTTTGAATAGGAGACTGTGAAAAAGGCCAGAGCCGGGAATCGAATCCGACCATTTTTCACATAGTTGGTTTATGAAAAATTTAATCAGCCTTTACACTCCAACCTATTTAAAATGAATAATCCCAGTTGATCAAGTCATGAATAAAATAATTTCTAAATTGAAATTTCGTGGTCTATGGAGTTGTGCTACAATTAATATTTTCTCACATGTTACATATACGTTTGCAGACAAGGTGACCTTGTCAATGGTTGTCATCTGAGAAATGCTAGGCTGGTTTTCAGCCAGGGTGGCTCAGTGAAAGAGCATCCACGCATTAAGCGGAAGGGGCCGGGTTCGATTCCCGGCTCTGGCATTTTTCACATAGTTGGTTTATGAAAAATTTAATCAACCTTTACACCGACAACCTATTTAAAATTAATATTTACGGTTGATGAATTAATGAATAAAATAATTTCTAAAGTTAAACTATACTTACAAAAAATATTTTAATTGTCCATGTATGAATATAATCATTCCATTTATAAACATTTCTGTGATAAAACTATCAATATTACTGTACACCTCATGTATTCCCTAATTAAGGGAGACTGACAACCTTTTTAGCACGTTTTTATTAACTCACTTTCTTGTTTGTTTGTCCTGTATAAATCTTGCAATCGATTTTTAACTAACATCCCGATTAGCTAGACATTTGAAACTTTTCGAATAGCTTAGAACATGATGACAATGCATTCTTTGAATACTTTATTCAATTAATAAATGTTTGAAAATTTCTTCTATTGCTTTCTGTATTACACATTTGATCATTTTCTTTCATGTTGGTGGGTTAATTGATCATTTTTTTTTTTTTTTTTTAAGTACTTATTAATATCTAGAATTATCAAGTTTATATGATTCAACAGAAAATTTAAAAGCGTGGTATCTGAAATATTCCTTTTATCTTGTAATTATTTTAACAAAAATAAAAAGTATTTCGAGATGTGAAAACCAATTGCCCTTTATGCAAACAACATAAATTTTATCAAAATTAATAAAATTTTATTAAATGAAAACAAGAAATTTACTGTAATAATGAATATTGTTAAAAGATAAATACATTATTTTGCAGTAGGTATAGACAAATTATAGATGATTGTTTTTACTGTTTTTAACACTAATCTGTGAGAATATTTTCATCAAAGAAAATACTGTCATAAGCATTAATGCCCAATATAGAAATTTATCTGTTATATGATAAGTTCATACAAAATAAATAAAAAATACGAAATTAAATAAATTACATCCCATGTATAGATACATTTATCAAAGAGAATATTCTCTTGGATATTACTTTATTTCTTTATATAAGAATTTATTATTCTGTAATTATTTTGAGGAGAATATTCTTATTCTTTGAAAATAATTTCAAAGAGTTCAGGATGATAGTGGTGAAATTACAGAATGTGAAATTTATTAATACATAGTCATAAGTCATAAGTAATTATTTTTTATAAGAATAACAGCGACGGCTATTACTGTTATGTACTTAAAATATAAACTATTAGCACACTGCGTGTTTCATTTTAATTCTATTCTAAATTTTAATGTTTTATTTATTTATTTATTTTTCAAATCACTGTCTGAAATGTTTCGCATGCAGTAGTAAAATCTAAGCATATAAAACATTTATTTGTTCTCAACAAAAATAGTTCTTTTTAGAGCAAGTACAAAAATTATTAACATTTTGACACTGAGAACTGCAAAAACATCCTTTTCCATTTCTTTTTTTTTAAGTAACTTTTATGAAGTAATATGCATTATTTATTTATTTTTTATTTTATTTTATTTATTTTTAAACAAATTATTCAGTAATTTATTTTCATAAACTAACGAACTCTTTCCATCTATTTTTATGTAAAAAGTGTGCTATTAAAAAAAAAAAAAAAAAAGAGAGGCAAGTTAAATTTCAAAGCTTGTTTCGATCGTTTCGATAGAAATGAATATAAACAGATGCTGAAAACACGGGTTATCACGTGAACCTTTTGGCCAATAAGCGTTCATAGTTACAAGCGGGTTAAAATACTTTCGGTTCAACAACTCTACTTCCTAAGTAAACGATGAATACCGATTTGTCACTCCCGGTTATTCGGGACCGACCGGCAGCTTCTGAACCGCCAGTTTTACTGGCGGTTAAGGTTATCGGTGAATGCGGGCGTTAATATATGGAGTGGGACTTCTACTATTGAACGATACCAGGATGAAGCCGTGCTACACCCATAGAATAATAATAGAGGAAGAAGGACCACGGCAATATTCTAATGTTTACAAACCCCTTCGAGTGAATTGCCAGCGAAAGCTGCTCCTGCTGCTTATTACCTTAAAGTAGGGCACCCATCCTCGGCGCATTTATCGCTATTTGTTGTGGGTGCTGTCTCGCTGCCTACTTGACAGAGAGACGAGACGATTCAAAAATCTCGCCAACCAATCAGATTGAAGCATAGTTACAACCCTCTACCCGGCATTCCTGGATTTTACAAACCGAAACCAAAACATATACGCTCCTTCTTTCTTTATTATTATTCTATGGCCACACATAATGAATCTCTTATAATAAAGAAAGGAAAGGCTTTGAAATTCGTAACTATCGCCATTTGTTGGACGAATATTTTCAAAAAGAAAAACTTTGCATTGCAAACTTTGTAAATATCCTCAAACGGCTTGTAGGGGCGAAAAAGCTATGTATACCAATTTTAAACCGTCTAACTCGATTTCTAGTTTTTTCCTCCTTTCCCCCCCCCCCTTTTTTTTGACTCAGTAGACCTCAAAACATGTAAATAAAGTGAAATATCGATATAGAATTTTTCAACCAAATATAATACTTCCAATACCAAATTTGGAGTTGAATGGTTTTTAGTATAACAAAGTTTGCACCGTTGAAAGGGTAGATCGTCCCGGCCCTACCTCCCCCCCCCCTTGTACCACACAGTGCTTTATCTCAAATGATCATGGTCTAAACTTTACAAAATTTTAAATTTGGAGTTAAATGGGTGTCAGTATGACAGACTACATCATTTGAAGGCAGAAGAGTCAAACCTTTTCTAACCCCCACGTCCACCAGCAGCTGAGCAGTTCTACGCTCAAAGCTGGTAGACGTAAGGTGCCGAGTTTAATTCCAGGTTGCGCTCGTTAGCCTAGCCGCTCGGATTTTTCCGTGGTTTTCTCTGAAACTTGTGTAAACATGGGCTAGGAGCCCTTAGAAAGGCCCCCACTGAGGGCACTATCGCTGAGGCCTAGGACCTGCAGATGTAAATTGGACTAAATCCAAAATCCAATTTAATCTTACTCCTCATAGTGCCATCTCGAAACATCATAGACTTCGCGAAATTTTACTCCTTTCGTGGGCCATTTATTTCCCTTTTGAATTTCTCGCAGATTTTTATATTTTATTAATAATTAAACAATATCATTCAAGGAAATATATATTTTTTTTGCCGAATTTGAATTATTGTTTATTCAGATATTATCATTTTTGAACTATCATTTATTAACAAATTAGATAGTTACTAGCATAAAGTATGCAGAAATATACGAAACAAGAAAGTGTTATTATAATAAAAACAATGTTTTACTCATTTTTGCTGTAGAGTCGTTGAGTAGTACAAATGTCATATAAGAACAAGAGCCATAGCAGAACAAATCTCACACAATCTTTCAAAACAAATCTGCTGATTCTATTCAGGCGATTGAAAAATAAATGGTAGAACCACACTGAAGTGGGAATTAATGTTCCCATCATTATAATAGCAAGACAATATATTATAATGGGAATTGCGCTTTCCATAGATGTATTTTGTAAGATCATGTAGGTGAGAAGTAATCTTCCCACGACACACGAAAGGGTTAAAGTTGGAGTTCAATGGGTTTTGATATGACAAGGAGAAGGGATCTTATTCCCCATGGTGCCTTGTCTCGAAAAAGTATAGTCTGAAATTTGCGAAATTTTAAATTTAGAGTTGATTAAGCATTAGTATGACAAAGATTGCAGAATTGAAAGGGATGAGGATTTTAGACCCTCCCTATCATGGTGTCTTATCTCAAAAAGGTATGGTCTAAATTTTATGAAATTTTAAATTTAAGAATTCATGTATCAGTCAACGTGTTAACTTCGATTCTTGTTTGTTTATGGGTTTGCCCAGTACAAATCTTGTGATCGATTTTTAACTCACTTCTTGACTAACTAGACATTTCAAATTTTCAGAATAGCCCAGAACACGGTGACAATGCATTTTAAAAATATTTTTAGCCAACTGTTTCGGGTCCCTGATGTTTTCGGCAGCGTTTGCAGTCGAACCTCGTTAACAGGTATCTCAAAGTGGATAAAAAAATTGTTCACGTTATCAGTAGTTCTTTCTATCAGTAACTAATCTTCATATAACTAAACTAATCTTCATTTTGACGGGGATTGTGGAAGCAGTTCATGTTAAAAGTAATTCAAGTTAACAGTGTTCATGTTAACGAGGTTCGACTGTATAAGATTCAATAGAAATTTTTTTTTAACTAACTTCTCGACTAACTAGACATTTAAAACTTTCAGAATAGTTCAGAACATGGTGACAATGCATTTTTTTTTAAATACATTTAGCCAACTGCTTCAGGTCCCTGCTACCTTTGGCAGCATTTATTGTACGATTCACCAATCATGTAACTTCCCGACTAGCTAGACATATGAAACTTTTTAAATAGTTCAGAACACGACGTCAATGCATTTTTTAATACTTTTAGTCATCGTTTTTGGGTCCCCGCTGCCTTTGGTAGCAGTATTATGTTTCTCAATAATCTTGTAACTTCTCGGCTAGCTAGACATTTAAAACTTTCAGAATAGCTCAGAACTCAACGGCAACGCATTAAAAAAAAAAAAAACTTTTAGCCAACTGTTTCGGGTCCCCCACTGCCTTCGGCAGCATATATTATATACTTCAATAATCATGAACTCCCAAATAGCTAGACATTTGAAACTTTTAGAATATCTCAAAACACGGTAACAAGACATTTTTATTTTAGTAGTTTTAGACAACTGCTTCGGGTCCCAGCAGCCATCGGCAGCGTTTGTTATGTGATTGAACAATCATGTAACTTCCCGACTAGCCAGACATTTGAAACTTTTAAAATAGCTCGGAACATGGTGACAATGTATTTTTAAAATACATTCGGCCATCCCCCCCCCCCCGTGCCTTCGGCAGCGTTTATTATATGATTCAATAATCATGTAACTTCCCGACTCGTTAGACATTTGAAACATTTTTAAAATAAATTAGAATACGATGACAATAAATTTTTTAAATACTTTTAGCCAATTGTTTCGGGCCCCTGTTGCCTTCATTAGCGTTCATATGATTCAACAGAAAATTTAAATACATGGTATATGAAAAGTACTTTTTACCTTGTAATTATTTTATTTTAATGCTTGCGAAGCGAGCATACATTAAGTATTAATTGTAACTGTACAGATTTTCCTGAATAACAAATCAACGGTATTTAGTGTATTTTATTTCCTCTCTCTCCTCTGTTTTGATGTTCGCAAAGTGAGCATACATCAGAATACTGACCAGTACAATCTACAGATTTTTACGGCGAAAAAGAAATCTTAATTTAATTTCTTTTTTCTTTAAAAAAAATATATTTTAGTACTTTTTTAGTGCTAGAGCCCTATTTCAGGCGGTACAGCGTTGTCGAATTTTTATACGTCACTCTTAATAGTGCTAAGGGCCTATTTCAGTCGGTTTATTGAATGGGGATTTATTGAATGAAGATTTTGTAGATAATTTGATTACTCATAACAAAGATTACAAGTTTTTAAAAAATATAAAAAATTCTCCCAAGGTACAACTTTGACATGAGTCCCCCCAAGGCCCAACTTTGACATGAGTCCCCCCCAAGGTACAACTTTGACATGAGTCCCCCCCCAAGGCACACCTTTGACATGAGTTCCCCCCCAAGGCACACCTTTGACATGAGCCCCCCCAAGGCACTCCTCCTCCTCATTGGGAAAAAGAGAAAAAACGTTGTTTTGCGGCTATAAGACAGTTTGGACTTCCAACGTTATTTGTTACAGTATCTGCAGCTGAAACACATTGGTTTGATTTAATGAAAACTTTATCATGGAATTTAGATCGTCACGAATTAACTAAAGAAGAATTTGTCGATATTAACAAGTTTAGCAGTAGGCCTCTGGCACTAAATTAAAATCTGTCAATGTCAGATTTTCATGTTTTAAATAATGAAATAATGTCGTGTCTGTATAATTTTTTTTTTATATTATTATTAGACTGAATGTGACATGTAATCGTGCGTTCCATGTTAGCTCATTCCCGTGATTTACATTTGGAAAGTAAATTATGACTACAAGCTGGCAGGGATCACACCGCAGAAGTTGCCAAGCTGTGTCAAGGGGCACCACTAACTGGAATTTTACCCAGCTTTACTACAGTATTTTCTTAGCAACTTTCAAACTTATTTTGCCATTTTGGCCATGAATTAAAATAGTTATCGCAGTTGTGTAAGTAAAGTCATCGGCAAGAAATTCCGAATTATTGCAATGCCAAATTTCACATTTTGCTCAGGAGATTCTATACTAAATCTGTTCCTTTTCTCTAATTTAACTGCGAAAAAGAAAACTATTTTTTAATTTGGATACAAATAAAAAATATACTAAAATAGTTTTTCATGTCAGGGAAGAAAAAAAAAGAATGTATATTTTTACTACTATTCTTTTTCTTTTTTTGGCATCAACTTATTTTTCCTTTTAATAAATGGGGTTTTTATTTAATATCTTTTCCAATTATTTGAAAAAAAAATATGGCTGTAGCCATATTTTGTCGTCATAAACAGCAGCATGGATTGAGATGGGTGGCTTCCCTCAATATCTTTAAAAATGGAGTTGCACATTAAGTTTCTGAGTTCTTTTTCTCACTTAAAAATCATTTAAAAATTGATCATGATTTTTTAATTAGCATTATGCATCAAAAACATTTTTTTTCCCTTAAATAAAATAATTTTATTTTTTGTGTATTTACTAAATGTAAGATATATATAAATATATTTTCCAGCGATCGATCTAAAATATTTACAATTCCCTTTTGAATAGGTGAAAATTGCGTTTTTTTTTCTTCTGACAATCAACAAATTTTTATGTTATTTGTAATTGACAAGTAAATTTTGAGATTTCTTTTATAGAACAGACTGACGAATTTTGCAATACCTAAAATTGACTGATCGTTTTGTAATTTTTTTCTGGCAATCAACGGATAATTTTTTTTTATACCTAAAAACTTTTCGTGCCGCACCATTGGACTATAGCTTTCAGTACAAGTTGGTTATCCGCAGAACTTGAAGTCTCCATCTTTTCTCGGGACACTTTTAGGAAAAAGAAATTTCAGTTTATTTTATTTTTTTCTGGCTACCACTATTTTTATACAATAATCTCTTATGGTGAAAATTTCTGTATAAAAATAGAGATAGCAGAAATTTTTTATCTTTGAAATTGACCAGGAAAAAGGGAACAGACTTTAAGCTTCGAATTCTGCAATTCTTAACCTGATGAGCATGACTTCCTTGGGGGTTACATAATTTCCCCTGATTCTTTCACCTGTTTAGTAAGTTTGCACAATTAATAAAGTAAAAAATTATTACACAAAAATACTAGTGAGAGCAGAAGAGAAAAAAGGCGGAGCTGCAGCTACCCTGCAAAGACACAATAGGAATATATAATACATAAAAAATAAAACAGGTATTTGTGTAAGAGGAATTCAAATTCAAAAAGGATTTAATGTCTTTATCTTCATGAAACATAACATGAAAATAAACCACAAGATTAGTGCTTCATTGAAAATAAAATAGTTTTCCTTTATATGTTTAAATCTTTGAACAAAAATAACATTGACCGTTACCAAAAAACAGAATCGAATTTCTGTACTTTGCTTTCAACATTAACATGGAAATTATCTGCATAAAAACTTTTTAAAAGGGAAAAATTATTCAACACTTTATGCATCTACAAAAATTTGCATTTGTAACATGTCAACATAAGTTTTAAAGTATATGGATATACTATCTATTAAAAAGCTATCTTATCCAAAAGTTTCACAATTATTTAAAGTAATTAAATTAAAAATATTTAAAAATACATTTGTAAATGTGAATCAGGCTGACTCCCAAAATGACAAGTGAGATATGCACTTGAATAGAAGTAAAGTGATCAGTAATATATGAAAATTTTAGAATTATGTACTAATGAGCAAAATATTTACTGAGAAATATCTTGCTCATTAGTACATAAGAGCACATTTTTAAATAAGTAATTAATGAGATTTGTGAACGAAAATACCCTAATTTTGCATAGAGACGAAGAGCAATTTTCCTGTTTCAATCAAATAAAATGAGTATACAATCGGCAGCAAAATTAATGAATCACATATCCGCATTTTTCTTTTCTTTTTTTTTAGTTTTATCGCTAATTTTTATCACCACCAACTTGCTTTTTCAGAAATAGCATAAAAACTAACATCGTGTCTCGACATATATTTATTTAACAAAACAGAATTAGTTGTATATATTTTAAATACGAATTATTGCTAGCCCTTTAATAATTTTACTGCTGACTTTAATGTCACATCTTGAAGGTTTAGATAAGTTTATAATTTAAAATGACAATTTATAAAAACAAAGGCTATTTCGACATTATAAAATGAATCATGCAAAATACAATAGTAAATACAATTGAAATTTCTTTTGTTTATTTATTTCATTTGTTGTTTATCAACAAATATTCTTATGAACTGGATTACAGTTAACTATTTAGAGAGATCTCCTAAAATTTTCTCGAATTTTCATTGGCTAGAGTGAAAAGAAGAAGAAATCAAATTAAGTTCCGCCTCATCTCGGACGTCATGTCTGCTTGGGTGGAGCTTATTCCTTTTCGTTAACGAACTCTCTTTCCAATCGATGTCTTTAGTTAGAGTACCGTTTATTCGATTTATCGAAAAACTCCCGTCGTAACTAGAGCCCTATAATAGAGTGACCATATTTTTTTCATTGAATTTGGGGACAAAGATGGCGGTGTCCTCGAATTTCGAGGACAAAAAAATAAAAATATAATTAAATCACCTTAAATTTTAAAATTTTAGTAATTTTTATGTAAAAAGCACCTAAAAGAACTTATTTCAGCTTATTTATTATACATGTAATAAATTACTACAATAAAACATTAATAACTTTATAACCGTCGTCCCCAAATGTGTTGTAATTTTTGAGGACGAAGGTAGTTTTGTCCTCGAGATTCAGGGACTGTCCTCGAGAATTCAAGGACATATGGTCAGCCTACGCTATAAAGATAGGCCGGTGCATCGTCCTCCATATCTGGGTACACTTCACGGCTTTAGGTTTACTATATATAAGAGCGATCCTGACTTTGGAGATATTCGCTGTTTTTGGCGAAATCGCTAAGAGATTGTACATAATTTAAAACTAGCACAGAAAAAAAAAAAAGAAAAAAAAGAAAAAAAATTACCGCAAAATACAGTCTAAGTCTTCAAAGGATTTTTTCCCTTGTTTATTTATTTTCATAAGAAACAGAACGATTTTAATTTATAATTTAATATTAATGTATCAAAAAAAGAAATATATTACATTTTGGTATGTTTCCTTTAAAACACCTGGGGCGCATTCGAAAGTATTTCCCGGTCACTTCCCGAGTTGGGAAATGACGTCACGCGGGAAGTTCGGGAAATTAGAACTACCATATAGGAGCCTTACGAAAAATGACCTAGATATAACTACTTCCGTACACATCTCATCTTCCCGGAAAACAAATATATAAACAAACATGGCTCCTATATGGTAGTTCTATTTTCCCGAACTTCCCGCGTGACGTCATTTCCCCAATCGGGAAGTGAAAGGGAAATACTTTCGAATGCGCCCTTTATTGAGTTAATATTCGTTTAAGGGAAACAAAGAGTAGATAATTTCAATCCATTAATCTATCTAGAAACTGGCTTTAAAAAAGAAAAAAAAAATCAAACTATCCTATTAATTGTGTTACAATTTCTAATAGAATTGTGGGCAATATAAATATTGTTTGTAAATTATTGTCTAAGAATTGTGAAAATTTTAATACATGTACGCACTGAAATACAAAAATATTAAGTAAATTAAAATTTCTCAAAAAAAAAAATCAGATTTAAAAAGAAAGAAAAATCATGCTGTTTGCGTAGACTATAAACATTTTCTAACTGCACTGACTCGTTATATCGTTTAACATATAAATACATTTTACTTTGTATGATGAGACCTTAATATATATATATATATATAGAGAGAGAGAGAGAGAGTACCAAAACCTAAATTAGGTAAATCCAAATACATGAAATTCATTTATTTTAATTTATTTGAATATATATATATATTAAAAAGAAAAACTTTCGAAAAAATCTTTATGAATTTATTTTCAAGAAAAAAACTATACAGTAGATTGCATTTTTGAACAAGGTTACAAAAGAATATTTTATTTTTATTACGAAAAAGAAAAAGAAAAAAATCTCGCAAGCACTTTTATGGATTTATTTCTATCGAAAAAATTTAGGTAAAATATGTAATCTTGTATACAGTCCAAAATTTACTTAGCCATCATATAACATAGAATAATAATAATAATAAAGAATAGGAAAGAAAGGAAATCCCCAGAGCATTCAAATGTCACAATGAACAATTTCCATTTATATTGTATCAAGTAAATGAACAAATTTAAATCAAACTTGTAAACATATCAATCACGTTAATAGAATTTTATTCTATACCGAAAGAAAAAGGTTTTTAATTTTATGAAAAATTTATATTATTGTTGTTCTATTGTATACTGTACAAAGATACTAAAATGTGCTTTAAACAAATACTTCTCGAATATCATAATGCGTCGGAAATCTTTTGCAGATCCCTGCACACAAAGAAGTTGGTTTTTTATAGCATTTTCGATACACAACAAGCCATAGTGAATGTAAATCTCATATTAATTTCGAGGCATTAACGGAAATTAAAGCACAAGCAGATAAGCCAGGAGTGCAAAAAAGCAAGCCTTTATTTAGAAAGATCAGAGTTGCTTTTTGTAGAGAGGCCCACCAGCGGCCGAGCGATTCTGCGCTCAAAGCTGATAGAATGAGGTGCCGGGTTCGATCCCAGGTCGAGCTCGCTGGCCTAGCCGTTCGGAGTTTTCCTACAAAACTTACGTAAATACGGGTTAAGACCCCTTTGAAAGACCCCCACGGAGGGCACTCCCCTCAGGCCTAGTCAATCGGCCTTATTCCCAAATCCAATCCAATCCGCTTTTTGTATAGAAGCCAATTTTTATGGTGTTTTTAACTTATATATCTGATGCATTTAACACAAATATTTGTACTTACATTACTAATATCATTTTGTGAAAAAAAACTGTATGTTTGTAAGTATACATACATACATATAATTTAAAATCATATTCAAATTCTTGTTACTATAGCATTTAATTAGTGCGATAAAAACATCTTATATTATAAGGTCGTTTTTCAGTATTATTTGAATACTAATAATATTAATATTTGTTAATTTCATTAATATTTGTTCCCAGGATTCCTGTAACAAACACTATGGACACAAATAAAGTTACCCGTTCACGAGGGGATCGGGGTAAAAAGGGGACATAATAATTAGTAGTAATTTGCCTAGTTTATATTTTTATATTATAGCTTAAAGAACTTCTCTTTTTTCGTGCCAGTGAACAACAGGTTATTCTTCTTTAAGCTGGCAGATTCGAGATACCGGGTTCGAACCCAAGAACGCTCGTTGGCCTATTCTTTTGGAGTTTTCTGTGGTTATCTCCGAAATTTACGTAAATACAGGAAAGATTTCCTTAAAAGTCCCCCCCCCCCCGCCCGATCTTCATGTGCAGTCAACTGATTGAAAATCGAAAATAAAGAAATAATGCATTTTTTTCTTAAATGAAATACTTCTTTAATAGTAATATACAAAATACTTTCTTGCCCTGTGATCAAACCCGGCACTTCCCATCAACCAGTTTTGAGCGCAGAACCGCTCAGCCATTGGTGGGCTTTGTCAAGAAGAAGCAAAAACAAATAACTGATTCCCCCCTCCCCCCAAAAATATAAATACTAATAAATAAATAAAATGAAGAACTATGTTTTAATTTTTGTACAGTGCAGTGAAATACTGTCTAATTTAATAGAACCTGAAACCACTTTAAAGTAATAAGTACTTGTGTGCAATTAGTGTATTGCTACTCTGACTGCAGCACTCTTGCCTACATTGTTCGCCTGATGAAGGGTCGTGTGTTCTTTCGAGCCGAAACAGTTATTGCGAGTTTAATACATTTTATGGTGCTTATTGAAAGTTTGGTAATTATTACTGTTCAATTCACTGCATATATTAGCTTACAGATTGTACTTTGTCTTCTCATAAGCAATTTCCTTATTTATTATTTTTACGTCCAATAGTACATATATATATATATATATGACGTACTGTTAATATTTTCATTTTTTTTTTTTTATGTTTTACATACCATACAATCAAGGTTTCGAGCAAGATTTTTTTTTTTTTTTTTTTTTTTTAATCTCATTTGTCCCTGTTTTTCAGATTTTTTGCAGTTTATTCGCGATTTCTATAATGTGTGGAACTCGCGCTACTCAATTCTGCAGATAATCGGGAGTTTACTATATTTGAATCTGTAAAAAACTAAATCAAGTTCTTTGAAAAATATATTAGGCAATAAAAAAAAAAAAAAAAAAAAAAAAAATTCTTACTAAAGTTAACGCACAAAATTAAAGTTTAATACCTAATAATTATGTGCTGAAAAGCAAAGAAATTGTTAAAAGTATTTTGATATTTAAAAATTGAGCCAAATAATTACTAATTGTTACTATTTTTTTAAAATCTTTAATAAAAGGTAAAAAAAAAAAAAAAAAAAAAAAAAGCATCCATTGTTATTGTGAAGATTAAAGGCGAATGACTACACTAGGTTCCTATGCCCATAAGTGGAATGCCTGTTGTGTGTGTGTGTGGGTCTTCCTACGGAGTCTAAGCCTTTATTTACGTAAGTTTTGGAGAATAGCACGGAAAATTCAAAATGATTAGGTCTAAGAACACGACCTTTAATCGAACCCTCCGAAACCTGTCTACCAGCTGCCTGGATAAAATCCAGCAGCCCTGAGACAAACAGATTAACGAAATCCTAATTATCTAAATATTTTAAAGAGTTGTAAAAACTTAAAACATGCAAAAATTCAATTCTAGCAATTTCCAGTTATAATTCCTAATGCATCTGAATAATTTTGAGTGGTCAATGTAAAAAACTACGCTGATTTTGTTTGGGACTATAAGAGCTGACAGGTAGTGCTGCCTTTTACTCATTTTTTGTGATTATACCTGCATCTATTGTATAAAATTACAACAAATAGATGTATAACTTTTATCATAAACATTAGTTTGCACTCTTGTATAAAATAATATGAAAGAATTTTGTGAAATAGATACGGTAGAGTAATTCAAATCAGCGTTTGTGTTTGAATGCTGAAATTTTAATGCAATATTTTTAGCATTTAAACATATTTTAAAGAAACATTTTTAAAAAGTTAACTTAAATCTACAAATTAATATACACACATGTTTGGAATTAATTTAATTATAACAATGTACAATCGGGGCAATGAATAAAAATCAGTTAGCAAGTAACATGCAAAAGTAAACAAAAATTATTTTTTTTAATTAAATTTCCATTAATTTCTGGAACTTTTTTTATTTTTTTTTAATGAATGTGTATGTTATGTGTACAAATTTTTATAATAATTTAAGACAATAATGTTTCAAAAATATTTATATCATCTATCAGTCCCTTAATTCTTGTTTTAATATTCTACTTTTTTTTTTTTTTTTTTTACAATTTCAAAAAATCTTAAGTGGCTCCACTCAACTATTTGAATAATTTGCAGTTACCCGGCATTTAACCAAATGTGAACAATTGAATTTATAATAAATAATCAAAATTGAAAAGCGTAATAATGTATTTAAAATATTTTGTGCATACCTGTAAAAAGAATAAAAATCTTACGCAAGCATTTCTATAAACGAGAATTCTATGAAAAAATTCTACATTAAATATTCGAAATTTCTATTTTTCTGCCCTTTACAACATAATACTGGATTTTAATAATTATTTAGTGCTACTTATTAAATTTTTCACATTTAATAGATTTTCATAAAATATTTTTAATTATTGTCCCTCTACATTACTTTATGGTATTGCATTGTTAGTTTTCAAGAATTTTTTTAAATGTGATTTTTATTTATTTTTTACATTCCTTGAGTTTTCTTTACATTGACAAAAAACTCTGTTTTTTCTTGCTTATGTATGTATGTATTTCTACAGAACAATTTGAGTACCTCAAATATTTCCGAATATTCTTTGTTCATGTTGTAATAATGTATATAATATGTGTTTTATATTCATATGTTTATTTAAGTTAGATAGAAAAGCGATTTTAAATATGTATTTTGAAAAAAAAAAAAAACTTTTGTTTTTTCTATTAAGGGGACTTACTCTCAACCTATCGTCTGTGAAAGCCGAAGCCAATGTTATTCTATGGCAAATTTCGCCCCATTATAACTTATTAACTAATTATTTTTGAATTTTGTTTTCCTCCATTCAGAAACTTCACAACTATTAAACAATTTATCACTTTTTAAAAATTGATTTTTTTAAAGTTTTCATTTTCAATCTCAAAAATGAAAAATGTTCCATTGTGAAAATTAGCATTTTACAACCTCAACATAAACTATTGAAAATTTTTTAAAATAATTTTTAGAAAGTGATAAATTGTTTAATAGTTGTGAAGTTCCTGAATGTGAAAACAGAATTTAAAAATATTAACCAATTAATAAGTTATAATGGGGAGAAATTCTCCACAGAATAACACTGGCTCTGGCTTCTGGGGATGATAAGTAGAGAGGCCTCTTAAGAAATAAACCGCAACGGGATAATTGTAGCAATTTTTAATGCTTCTGCTTATATGGGTAGGTACTTATATATGATCACTGTAAGCATTATCCCCTTCATATATCAAAGCATTTAGCCCCTCCCCCCTTTCAATATATAATAAAAAACAGGGTATTTTTATTTATAGCTGTCTTGCCGAGGATTATACTATTTTTACCTGAAACAAAATGCAGTTTTTATCATGTGAAAAATGAAAGTGGCTTACTTTGTAATACACAAAAAATTCTGCATCTAACAGATATCTGCACCCCCCCCTCACACACACACACAATGTTATTAAAAAAAAATTCCCATGTTAAATAGAGGGGGAAAATTTTCAATATTCAGCAACTCAAAATCCTATCTCCCTGACTCAATAAATGTATCATATATCTAACCATTACAGCATTATTTTTAAGATAATAAGCAAATTACATTAAGTTTTAATGAAATCTTAACTAGCTGAATAATAAAATTATAGCTGTAAAGCTAGTTTATTAAAAGATCTAACCTTTAATTTAGTTAAACAGTATTTTTCTACGAAATCTAATTTACAGTTGGAATTATACCAGCCCACAAATTCCACTGCACTGAAAAAAAAAAAAAAAAATCGAGCTCTAATACCATTCTTGCTGATTCTTATGTATAATGACCTCCTGAACCTGAATATGATTTCCCTTTTGCTCAGTCACCCACTGTTTTCTAGAAACACTACCCCCTCCCTCAATTTTTATATCTGTTCGATAATTTTATGACCATGCATTTGATGTAGAGAATGAAAAAGACTTAATTTAACACCTAAAAACAAAAAACAAAAAATGTTTATTTAATAACATTAATAATAGATTAAAAAATAAAAGAAATATAATACATAATTTCAGTGGCAAATCCCCGCCCCCCCCCCCCCCCCCCCTAAAATTTCCCCTTGCCGCAAATGTTCCTGTTTTAGAATTTTCCAACTCTGTAGACCCTCAGTAGATATTTAATAGTTAAAATAATCCTCTCCTCCCCCCCACCCCCCACTCCCTAAAATCACATTTATAGCCACAAAATCGCCAAAAAGCGATAAAAATAGTCTCTTAAAAAACAGTGGGTGATGGCTAATGGGTGCTCTATTCAGAATCAGGAGGTCATTTTACATAAGTATTTGCCAAAATGGTATTGCAGGCAATTTTCATGCCGAGCATTGTTATAAAACATCAATACAAGGCTGGTCTTCAGCTTAATTAGATATTTTTTTTCATTGAAATCTGCAATTAAAATTAAGTGAACTAAATTTAGAGATTTTTGGACTGTAAACTTGAATTCATTTTAGCTTTATTTTTTAAGTGAAACTGTGATAAAAATTTGCAATAATTTTCTTTTTTATACTCTAATATATATATATATATGTTACCGCTAAAGTGCAGAAATCAGTTAATCTGGAGATTAGCTAGGTAATCTACACATTAACTAGGGCGATCCGTTAAAGTGAGGAAAATTGTTTCATTTCTCAAATTACCTAGGTAATCTGCGAATTACCTAGATAATCTGCACATTACCTACTAGGCACTCGTTAAAGTGAAAATAAGATCTCTGGTGTTGTAATTTTACAGCACGCTGTGTTGTATTTCTTTTTTTCATTCGAGGAAAAAAAATAGTTTTCATTCTTTACTTATTTGAATCTGTATGTTTTATGTCTTTTAAAGTTATATTTGTTTTAATTTTTTTACTTATTTCATCTTTTTCATTCTGTCAAAATAATTTTGAAGATGTTATGCATTTTTAATATGAAATATAATAACTTTAATAGCTTTCAATAAATTCTATTTTATAAATGAATGTTAGAATTGTAATACAGTAATGATTTCTTTTCAAAATAAAAATATTTATCCATTTAAATAAAAAAAAAAAGTTTTATTAACAACTTACATTGCTATTACTATTTTTTTTTTTTTTTTAAGTTATGCACCAATTTTTAATTCGATAAAGAAATATTAAATTAGACAATTCAGAAGCATTATTTAAGAAGTACTTCAAATAATTAAAACTGCTTTAATAATTTTTAGACCGCAGGAAAATTAAAATGACTGTTTTCCAAAGCTTTATTAACTATATTTTGCAGCATACATATTACAACAACAAGTACAAGTGTAGCAAATATATTCATTTTACAAGTAAAAAAAAAAAAAAAAACTTTATTAACACATTTTATGTGATAAACTACAACGAAATTATCTGAAAAAGCGAACAAAATAAAAATAAAAAAGTAATCATGATATATAAAATATAAAAGGAAACTTGAAATTGAAAGAAATAACAACAAAATCTAATGAAATGCTAAAAAATGCATAAAAATTTCATATTAAGTATTTATTAAAGAAAGCCATAATATTGAATGCCATATTTTTCAGAGTTAAAAATTAAAACTTTTTTTTCAGTAAGTAATAGTAATTTAAATCAATTTTTAAATAAATTAGTTTTAAAAAGTTGTGTTTTAATAGTTTTATTTCGGGAGGAAATAATTACTGCGTTGTAAATTTTAATATTCATAATTCAAAATAAAGTTTCAGGAGATAGAGCGTTTAGATTAAGATTACATTTCAATAAAAAATGCAGTGCGGACCCTTATCAAACTTATATTGACAGAATTAAAAAACAGAAGAAATAAAATCAAAATTAAAACAATTATAACTTACTTGTTACTTTAAGTTTTGTGTTGGTCATAATAAGAAACCTATAATAACCATGTCTTCGATGCTCCTAGTTTTGCGTTTACCAATTATCATAGCGGAAGCGGAAGCGGAGCGGAAAGGATGAAAGTTTTGGTTTGTGTTTGAAGGTCATTCGCGTATCTGTATCACATGACTGTTCGACGTCATAGTGAATGTAAAAAAACTAAGGCTCGAAACAAACATTTGAACTTTAACGACACAGAAGCCGCTAATCTGCAGATTACCTAGTTAAAATGCGGAAAACTCTTGATTCCACACTTTAACGGGTCATTTTAGTTAATCTGCAGATTAGCTAGGTAATCTGCACATTAACGGATTTCGAGCTTTAACGGTAACATATATATATATATATATATAAATCATTGAATATATGTTTGAAGTTCAAAGACTAAGTTTGCAAAAAATAAAAAATTACATAAATAATAATAAGTCCCATTTTAAGTAATTTTTAAAAATCCCTAATTTTTAACTGCATTTAAAGAATTTTTGGTCTGTAAAAGCATAATCACTATTTATATTCATTTCGTAATTTTTATCAAAAATCATATATATATATATATATATATATATTGCTACAATTAAAAAAAAAAAAAACATAAAGATGCTTTATAAACTAACATAATAAAGAATAACAAGCAGCTATAATTTCTTATATTGAGACTTAGTACTCAATATAAGAAAATATGATTAAAATCTATATCATAACCAATAACTTGATTTTCCCTTATACCATCTCCCCCCCCCCCTTTAAAAAAAAAAATATATATATATATATATAAACAAATTTCGACGCCTCCATATTTCGCATTATCAATAGTTAAATATTCTCTCTGTTCAGCTTATAGAAATATCTAAATAAAAGTAATAAAAACACAGAAAAATGACTTATTCAGGAATTCTTTATTTTAATTATGTTCTTTCAATATATCAATAATTGTACATATTTTATTAATACAATAGAATAAAATGAAAGATACAACATTTACTATTGAGATTTCCAAACAATAATTTTCAATATTTGCTTAATAAACATAATTTTGTTAATAAACAAATACTTACGAAAATATAAAAAAGTTGCAGGCAATTTTTGTTATTAGTGTAGACAAAAACTGTCTGCAAGTCGTTTTTCTGTGTCCATGACTATGTCGCTGTGTTTCTGCCACTGGGTTGCAAAATTATGTTCCCTCGCCCCCCTCCCCCCCCTAAACCATTGCTTTTCCATTAATTTATTATATCTTTCAAACCAAGGATGATTTTTTTTTTTCATAAACTGTTTTAGTTGTGTCATTAGTTATTTTTATTCCACATATTTTAAAGTGTACAAAGTGTGATAAATTTTAAATATATTTTTAATACTATTCAAAGTGCAGATATAATCCAATTTTGTTCCATATATTTTAAATTGCACAAAATTCAACAAATCTTTCTAATCAATCCACTGCAGGATGAAGGCCTCTTCTAAGTGATTTCAATTTGGCCTGTATTCTGCAATTCTTCTCAACTTGCCTTTCCTAACTTCGCAGTTCGATCTCTTCAGTGACAACATAGTCTCTTCCGCAGCTTTTTCTTATCTCTTCAAGATCCAAAATAGGATTTTGATGGTCCATCTATCATCTTTTCTTACTGCAAGGTGTCCAGCCTGAGAGACATTGTGTTTGTTAATAAAAATAAGATGTTTGAAAAATTTACAAATGTCAGGAACACAGATAAATTGATAAGAACAGAAAAAAAAGAAATGTTACATAAAAAGCAAGGAACAACAATTTAAAAATCAAAGAATAACAATGTAGGAAGCCCTGGAGTTGTTTTGTGCATAAAAAGTGTTTGTGATACATACATTAGTGATAACTTTGCTAGCAACTATCATAGGAACTTTAGTAAGTTTAGGTAGATTAATTTTAAGTCTATAATAAAGTTAAACACCTTCTTTCCAACTTTTCTAAAGTCAATATTAGTACAAAACTTGTCAAAACTATTCGGTTTGGATGAGAGAATCTCTCTGGCAAATTGCAACATGTTTCATTTCTTGCAGTTGCTCTTTAAGTGATTAGTTTTCTGCGTCTAGTTCAGCAATTCTTTTTTTCAACACATTAATTTCAGTTTCCTAAAAATAAAGAAATAAAATAAAAATTCTGTGCATATACATACATATAAACAGAACAACAGCAAATAAAGAATAAATAGAAAATGGATAAACAATATAATTTGTCCAATGACAACAATGCAGTAAGGCTGGATGAGCAGTAGTGCCATATATGTGTGTGTGTGTTACCATTAAAGCTCGAAATCCATTAATGTGCAGATTACCTAGCTTATTTGCAGATTAACTAAAATGACTTGTTAATCAGGGTTGTGTTTTTGACATGGCAAGGATTTAAACGGTCAAAAACCTTTACTGTCAAAAACCTGTATTGTCAAAACTCAAAACCTATAAATGAGTTAGAATCTGGTTAGAAATAGGATTTAGTAATATTTACCATATACAAGTGAATTTCTAAATATTATGCTGTTTATAAATTAACAAATCTTAAAATAATTTGTAAAAAATTTATAAAAAAATTAGGGAAATATACTGGTTTATAACCTAAGAAATATATACAAAGTATGCATAGACACATTTTGTATGTTTATGTTTATTTATATTAATATTCATGAAATCTAAAATTCCAAAGTTACTTATAAATTTTCACATAAGCCATGAAAACGCAGGAATAGTGGATATTTTTTTTCTTTAAGCAAAACATAATATATGTGGGCAGTAAGTTAATATAAATAAATATAGTTATATTTAATAATAGTATTATAATATATTAAATATGATTACATTTATAATCTGTTACACTTATTATTTATTAATAAATTTTTATCTATTTATTATTAATTATTGATTGTATAAATATTTGTACCTGTTTATAGTTTGGACTATTTTTGTTTAGTGTTTTGGGAGTAAGACTGATTGACTACTCTAAGGTCTTAGGTCTAAGGGGTAGTGCCATCTGTGTGTGGGGTCTTTCTAAAGCGTCCTAGCCCGTGTTTATGCAAGTTTCGGTGAAAACCATGAAAAACTCTGAACGGCTAGGCCATCGAGCATGCCTTGCGATCGAGCCTGGCACTTCACGTCTACCAGCTTTGAGCGTAGAACCGCATGTCCGTTGGTGGGCCCTACAGCTTAGACTAATAATTTTTTTTTAAAAAACTGTATGAGTAAATATTAAATTTATTACAATTTATACATGTCCAGAAAGCATTCATATTTTTCTTGTCTCACGGTAAATATAAGAATTTCAGACGAAATTCAAGCTCGTTTAACATTAAGAATTATAGCTTTTTCTTAAAAACTTGCAATATCAGCAGTCGTTTAAAAAAAAAAAAAAAAGTTTTTCTATAAAATATTTAAATACAAAATATTAGGGTATGCATTTTTATTTTACTGGTTAAATACATAATACTAAAAGCACAATATTAAAAAATTGAAATATACAATGTTGTATTGCAAATAAAATGATTTATCAATCAAAATGATCTATCAATGATTTATAAATCATGAATTTTTAGAAGCCTAAAGTTTTGTTTTTATATTAATCAAAGTGTTAAAATAATGTTTCTCTAAAAACATTAATATGTTTACCTTTTAAAACATACTTATAAATAATATCTTACTAAAAACAACTATATTTTTAAAGTACCATATAACTAAGTTTACCATACACTATATTAAGGATAGTTATAAATAAATATTGTAGTAATACATAAAAGTATCACAGCATATTTTGAATGAACATAGAAATAATTCATAATAAAATTTTAAAAATCTAAAGTTTTGTTTTTCATATTAATCAAAATGTTGTAACAATGTGTTTTTCAAAAACTCTCTGTAAACTATATTTTTTTAAACTAAGTTTTTATATGACAATTAAATTATAAGTTTTTGACAAGGAGGTTTGATGAGATTAGCAAAAAGACAAAAAAGCTGACACTGTACATAAAGGAAATCAAATACTAGAGTTTTTATGAGAAAATCTATTATATTAGAGTAATAAATAAGTTCTTTTTAACCCTTATTTAGTATTCATTCAAGTTTAACCCGTTAGTAGTCGCTAGTTGGTCGATTTGCCGCCCATCCTTCAGTTTTTCCAGATTTTTTTATTCAATAGCCACCGAAAATTCTTAGAAGTGGCATTTGATATACATAAAACGCGAATAAAATCGATTTAACGTCGATCACATCACTTCTTAAAATTATTGGTGACAGGTAAATAAAAAGTTCACAGTCTGTAATAGGTGGCGCTGTCGGTAGCGACTACTAACGGGTTAAATTAACTGGTGTAACAAATGTACATCAAAATCAAGAAAAAGTTGAGAAAACTGCAAAAACGCTGAACAGAAAAATTTACAGAAAAGCTGAAATCAGCTGAAAAATCTCATCCCTGTATTTTTCTCTTCAACTCAGGGCCCCCTGAAAACTCATTTCTAGGTACGCTACTGACTGTGACTACTATATGCATTTTAGAGATTATCATGGAAAATAAAAAAAAAAAAAAAAGTAAAGAAATAATTTGCTTGAGGGTAGGAGAGGGAGGTATTCTACAGATTAATTGAAAAAAATGTGTATAGAAGTGAATATTGAAAAACACTTCAAAGTTTTCCTAGTAAATATAATCTTTACTTTCCTGATCACTTGATCTCATAATGATCCTGAAAGCAACTAGGGGAAAATTTAAAGGACTATATTAAATTTGTGAAATTTTTGATAATCCAAGAAATATTTCTTTTAGAGAAATTTAATTATGGATGATTTTTTTTTTTTTTTTTTAAGTAAATGTAGTATTATTATGCATCAAATTATAGTTCTTAAATGTTTTTAAAATGATGTATAAGTAAAATGCATATCTGGTTAAATTTTCAACCAGTTTAATTAAGCAGTTTTAATTGTTATTGTAGCAAAATGTAATTTAAAGAAAATTACTGTTGATAATTTTTAAGTAAAAACTATTAAAAGAAAATTAGTAGTGATTTCTTTTGATAACTCTTCAGATATTCATTAAACAAGGATTCCCATTAAAGTGCAAGAATCTGCACCCCCCCCCCCCCCCTATATACATACACAAAAATGAATTTAACATTGATAAAATTTTGCATACTCTTCTTGGGTCATTTTACTGAAATTTTTATGTATGAAAACAGGCCATACATAAAAATCAACAATCTTGAAAAACTTTTCCCCTTTCACAAAAACCAGCAAGCTTAAATTGACCCTTCACTAAAGTTCAATTACTTAAAGTTCTCCAAAAACTTGGCAAAGAAAATTACATATTTAGCTTATCAGACTGAAAATTACATTTTATTTCAATAATAAAAGGCACACACACACACACACAAAAAAAAAAAAGGATTTAAGTTTTAGGAAAGTAATGTCTTCAATGTAACATTACTAATGTTATATTGAAGGTATTTACAAAAAAAAAAAAAAGATAGAAGTTTAATCTATCTTCAGTGCTATTTAAGTGTTTACCAGTAAAAAGAAAAATCAACATATTTACTAATTAAATGTGATTAGTGAAAATAAATCAACATATTAAAATAATTAAATGATATTTAAATTATACCGAATAGTTGTAAAATTAGACATCATTAGCAGTTTACTTTAATCCAGAATTTTTTAATGTGTATTTCTGTTCTCACATTGTTCTTAAAATTCTCACTTTGTTTTGGAGTAAGGGCAAAAAATTCTTCACTAGTTTTTACCTCTGATAAGAACCCTTATAAAAAAAAAACAAGTCTCGCAAAAATCTAGGGATTCAAGAGAGAAAAGGTATGTTCATTTGATATAATGACTCTACAAAAATTAAAATACCCACTTCATCTGTTAACTCAATAAATCTTATAACTGCATTAAAAAAGAAAAATAAATAAAACGTTACAAAATATAGTAATTGTTTTAAAACCTTAAGCATGCAAATGTACATATATAAGTATTAAAAATAAATTAATTTTAATTGCAACTTTAGTTATTATTTTATTTTTACTTACTATATTTTTAAAATTTTTTAAGTACACTGACTACAATACAACACATATACTGTGCAATATTCGAAAAGGTATTCATTATATATATGTGTGTATGTGTGCAACACTTCTCTTTATTTTTAAAGATAAATCATAATTATTTCAATATCACAATTTAATAAAATCTTTTTGTAAAAAAATAGAACCGACTCCAAAAAGGAACTACTATCAACTTATAAAAAAAAAAAAAAAAAAAAAAATGTATGAAATGAAACTGTAAATTGCGCCTAAATGTATAAAATAATTTTGTTCGCCAAACAACCTATAACACTACAATTAATCATAACTTTTGAAGTCGGCGCAAAATTAAATAAAATTTAATTAGTTTTTAAAGGTTTGTTTTTAGATCGGTAGCAACAAATGCTGTTCTCTCGAATGATCCATTTCTATGTTTCTTTTATTATTTTATCACTGTATGTATTTGGTCCATTAGTAGCATCTACATAGAACAGTGAACATTCTTCACAATGCGGCATTTATGTTTCCTTTCCAAATGTATAACTTTGATAACTATCATCCTTGGTGGCATTTGGATTTGGCGATCAAAACGTAATACAAAATTTATACACGCAGATGTATTTTTATAGTATATATTGTTCGAAGTATTGTTTCATATTCTTGATTACTCTCTTTATATACCTTATCAAAATACTCATGATATCCCGAAGAAATTAAATATGTTTGCCAGATAATTTTTCGATTTTTCTTTCACCAAGGACGTTAGATACCAGCATCTTTGCCAACTTTTGCTGCTCACGAAATCTTATTTGTTTTCTTGAACAAAGTAGTTTTTGGCTGCGTTTTGCAGGTGATAACATGAGATGTGTATTTTGAATAGGATTTTATTTTTGTATTAAAAAAAGGCATAAAATTTTATTTAATTTTGCGCCGACTTCAAAAGTTATGATTAATTGTAGTGTTATAGGTTGTTTGGCGAACAAAATTATTTTATACATTTAGGCGCAATTTACAGTTTCTTTTCATACATTTTTTTTTTTTTTTTAAGTTGATAGTAGTTCTTTTTTGGAGTCGGTTCTATTTTTTTACAAAAAGATTTTATTTTTCTCTTTTCAGTGAAAACTTATTCATATAGCAGAATATCAGAAGACGTTCGACGGCAGTTTCACAAATCACAACTTCCAAGAAAAGTGATATAACTCAAAAAATTCTTTATGTCACTGAAAAATACATGAAATGCACCCAATGTGAACAAAAAAGTTACATTTCCATCTAAAATGTTATCCACTCGAGAGGCAGTTGTGCCAATTTTATTCTAGTCAAGTTATTTTTTAATTGATTTTTCTCAAATGCAGCATTTTTATGTTTTGTCACTTTTCTTGCCTTTATCGGATAAGCAAAAAACTATCTATTGAATGAACATACATTAAATTAAAAAGTCTTTAGAAATGTAAAGAACGGATACGCTGTATTCTTAACCAAAAATTCTGTTAGACATATATATTGAACTTTACAGTGAATACGTGTCACCCGCTGTGCTGGAAATTGCGCAGCGTAAAGTTCAAACAAAGAGCAAAATATGCACTGCAGCTGACGGACAGAAGTTTCAACATCGATACTTACTTACTGCTTCTACAAGTGTAGCTAAATGCAATCAGTAATTAGACTGAGAACAGACTTTTGTGAGTATTCTGTAATTTGTTTATATCTTAATAAAATCATAATGAAACCTATTTCAGGCCAAGATTATTACGACAAGAAAAAAAGTATTAAGATTAAATAATCTCTTACGAAGTTTTAAGCTAACAAATTTCAACAACAACAACAACGAGAAACATGGTTTGTATTGAGAACCTCTTCCTTTATGAAGTCGGTTTAAAACGTCTATGCGCTAATCGATGTGACCGCTTACAGTAACAATACTTTGAATTTTACATAGCATAAATGTCACCCGCTACGCTACAACATGTGCAATGTCGTTCAAGTACGCACAAAATAGGAAATTGTGAACAAACAAACGCACGTTTTAAGTGTTCTGTTTTTAGCATTAATGTCTAAACTATCTTTTCGTACTTAATCGATGATGTTCTGCAGTTTTATAATTCACTTCCCTCCCTCCCGACCTGTCTTGAACCGTTTCCAAGATAGTATCGCTAGCATGAATGTCTAAACTATCTTTTTGTACTAAATCGATCATACTCTTTAACTTTGTAATTCACTTTTTTCGCTAGAAACGTTTTCGAGATAGAAGCACAAACTCCGCTATTTTCTACCAAGTGGCGCAGCAAGCGGTTTAACATTGTACTGCATAGCCACTTTCCTATGCTTACATATCATTTTTATCACTACAGCTGCAGCCGTTTATCAGTTAAAAGAGTTGGGACTGATTTTTTTGGGCACCCTGTATTTTCTTTAGATCGTAAAGATATTACAATGGGGCCTATTTCAGACCAAGATCTTTTCAACAAAACAAAAAGTATCAAAATCGGAGCATTCGTTCAAAAATTATGAGCTAACAAACATAAAAAGAACATACGGTTTGAATTGAGAACCTTTCTTCTTTTTTGAAGTCGGTTAAAAAGTATTAATTATACCATATCTTAACAACTAAAAATGTATGTATTTACTTGTGGTAAATTGTTTGTTCAAGTCAGCAACAATGATCCAGGTTTCGGTTTACCAATTCGCTTAATCCTTGCTGGTCTAATACTCCTACAAAATAAATATCCAAATTATTTATACATACTTATATAAAATTTCATGCTTGTGCTAAAATCACTTTGATAAATTTAAAAAGTAGTAATACTTATATTTTTAATACAGATTATCAGTTATACAATGCTTTTTTCAATTTGAATTTTTTCAGTTTGTTTAAAGTACATTAAGTTAAAAAAAAAAAAAAAGACTTGTTAATTACTTTAGAAATGTAAAGAAAAGAAATACAACTATAATTATTAATCGCTTTACATTTACATTTTATTAATTTGATGAATTGTTTCGTAACAAAGACATTAATTTTTTATTGCATTAAACACAGACATGCAATTCTAAAAACTAGTCTTCTCATTATTCTTACTATATGAAAATACAAAATATTGAATTTATATAATATTTTTGACATATCAACTGAATAATAAATTTTTAATGCATTGGGAAATAAACATTTCATACATGAAACTTGTATAAAAAGATAAAACTAATGAAAATTTTTGAATTACAAAAACATTACAAAAATTGGTAATTATCAAGTTTTTTTTTTTTTTTTTTTTTTAATATATATATATGTGGGAGAGAATGAAAATAACCTTGGCATAGTATACAACTTACACTAAATGCAAATAAATAGGCAGAAAAAGAATGAAATCATTTGTAAATCTACAACCATATGTAAGCAATATTAATCCAATTTTTATTAAAGTATTTACAATTGATGTACATTTTCACTTTACAAATAAATTAATGTTGAATTACATTCTTTGAACCTGAATTATGAGAAGTGAAACGGTTCTACATAAGAAAACTCTGGAATTTGTATTATTATGTAAAACTAATGTTTGCATATTTTATGGAGTGGAAGTATGAATAAATAAATTAAAAAATTATCCTTCCATAAAAAGCCCATTAGATTATATCTGGACAGTTTGGAATGTCTTAGTTATGAAATTTTGGCGTTCAGAATCAGAATATGACTATTTAATATGTATATTGTTAAAAGGATAAAACATTATGTTATGAAATACAACTGAAAAGATCATGTTGATTACAAACAAGAATCTTAGGCTTGAAAGCTATTTTACTTTAACATGCAATATTATCATGTGTACTACAAATTTTGTTTCCCCATTGTATAATATAGATATGTAAGTAATTATTGGAAAAGCAGTAGGTGCAAAATACTTATTAAATTAGCAATTATTTAGTGTAAGGTAAACACTATTTCAAATTTTTTTGACAGAAAATATAAAATGCTTGCTATTGAGAATTTTGTAACAATGTCTGATGCGAGATCAGTCACAAACAATTTTCTTTTTTAAATATGTCTTTTAAAACAATTAAAAATAAAACATACTGCAACAATAAATATTTGTAAATAAAATGTTGAATAACACTTTAAAATTTGATTTTCCAATAAAATAGACATAACATTTTTTATCATTTCAAAAATTTACACACACACGTATATATATATATATATATACACTCACATATACAAATATATCATTATAAAACAAACAAATGTTTTAATACATAATTTAAAAAGAAAAGGGAGAAAAAAAATATGCATTTCTATACGTATTTCGGATTCACAGCACTAAATAAGTTTCGTAATTTCAAATTCCTTAGTTATTTAAAATAAAACTATAACTTAAGATTGCCTTTATAGAAATTTCCAAAACAAAACTGGAATTGCATCTGGCGATAACTGAAACGTCGTCAACACATATAAACAGTGTTTCATACTCTTAAGATTTCTATAATTGACTTCTGAACAATTTAAGGGAACTTATTCAAGTGAATATGTAAACAATAACAATTTAGGTACAAGTTAACATTATTTGTAAATGTATAAAGGAAACTCATAACATGTAAAATAAAATAAAACATACTTACATTACACTACAAAGTTGACCATTTGGCTTCGGTATCCACATACCTCGACGACAATTAATGGTCCTAAATCTTCTTCTCGTTGGATCATCAAGGAATGTAAGGATTCTGTTCTTTTTCCGAGAATGATTAAAACAATTAATAGCGGAATATGCACCCAGAGTAAAACAAATTTAACAAAAAATTAATATCAAACAGATCGAAGCGTGCGAGCAGACGACAACGAAAGATAAACTTCCGTTCCGTGCCGAGAGAGTTCCAAGGTATTGAAACTATATCAGTTATTTAAAACCTTTTGCGTTTAAAATCAAAAAATAATTTGATCAAGTTTTTATGTTTAAAACAAAAATATTTAACGAAAATGTAGTTCAGTCAAATATTTCAGAAAACAGTGATTAGGCGGTTTAGTATACGATAAGCGTAATGCGGCTTGGGTACATTTCGTGACTGGGTACAAAAAAATTAGGCACAAATACAGTCGGCTGCAAAATTATTCGAGCACTAGCCAATAATTCCTATATTTAAAAAGTACACTTAAGACTGTTTTGCTAAGTAAATCCTTGTCGAATCATGTACTTAGACTGATTAAGAACATGACTCGACAAGGATTTATTTAACAAAGCTGTATTAAGTGTACTTTTTTTGGCAAGGATTATTGCTAATGCTCGAATAATTTTGCAGCCGACTGTATGTCCGATGCGCCTGCTCTCATATATATACAGTCGGCTGCAAAATTATTCGAGCACTAGCAATAATCCTTGCCAAAAAAAAGTACACTTAATACAGCTTTGTTAAATAAATCCTTGTCGAGTCATGTTCTTGATCAGTCTAAGAACATGATTCGCAAAGGATTTACTTAGCAGCAAAACAGTCTTAAGTGTACTTTTTAAATATAGGAATTATTGGCTAGTACTCGAATAATTTTGCAGCCGACTATAGGTGCCTAAGGCTGGGATTGCAGTGCCTCGCTCAACACTATCTTACGCACAAACCTGTCTTAAGATGTAAACAAAACGCAAGTCGTATAGAGTAGTTTCATATGACGTCATAGTAACGTAGATGGAGGGCTATCAACTCCACGTGAAAATAAATAGACGCCATTTTTAGAACAGTAAGCAAATGGCAGTTGAAAACAGCTCACAGCACCATGGCAACCGCGCATAGCAACCAATGATGGAGGGCACGCTGTCCGCGTTGCCATGCTGTTATCAGCTGTTTGCAACTGCCCTATTTCAGTGCTTCACTATCTTACGACAACCTCAGAGCTATCTTAAGTCGAATTGTAACTGGATGCGCGCACAATCACAACATAGCTCACTCTGCGTCTCCCATTGGCTGGCTGGCTTTCTCTTACGAGGACACGCGGAGGACTTATGCATGCGGCACCGCAATACAAAGTTAAGATCGTTCTTAACCACGCCCATTCTACGAAAGTTCGTAACATTTAGGATAAGACTTCAGAACGATGCACCACAATCCCAGCCTTAGCCGTAACTAGAGCCCACGGAAGAAGAGTATAGGAATTAAAACGAGATAGGGCAGCGAGCGCGGGAACAGAAGCTTCCTTTTCCGCATTAATTCAGCCGAGTCCATGAAAGCGATTCGATCGCCGCCGGGTGCAGTATCTTTGAAACTTATCGGAAGAAAGGGAAAGCCCGCCCCTTCGGCTTCAGTCATCGCACGATTTCCGAGAACGACCTATGAACGAACAGCCAGAAATGTAAAGACGTGCTGATTGGTGTATTTTCGAGATTTGGTCGCCCTCTATCTGTGAGATGAAAATTACTACCTTTCCTTAACATTCGTAATACATCCTACTCTTTTAATCCGTGCTAGAGCCCCTAAATAAAATAATAGGCCGGCGCATCACCGCCATTTGTTTTGCCTCCGAAGAGGACAGCATTCCCCCTTGGCGTCCTTATCACTTCCCTAATGATTTTAACAAATCTTGATCTAAAGCTAATCCGGTCAAGATAAGAGCAATAAGCAACAATAATATTCCTAAACACACATTTTTTTCACAGTACATTTTGAGGATGTCATTTTATTCTGAGGATATCCTATGGATGTATTGTGGCAAGATGTGTTGTTAGAGCGGTTTTGGTTTCTTTTACAAAATGTCGCCAAAACTCAAATACACAGTAATAGAAGGTCTGTGAACACTTAAATATTCACTTCTTGAATGATTATAGCTATTTATCGCTAAACAAACTTCCATTCCATATCATACTAATATCATACTCCATTTACTTAGCTAAAATTATGAAATATAATAAAACAAATTACTCTAAAGTAGCGTAAGACGATAAAAAAAGTTTGTCGTTTGTTTGTCAGAGAAACGCGCTGGGTACATGTGGCAACCCTAAGGCAACAAAATGCCTGATACGCCAGCTCGTATATATAGGAGCCTTAGTCGTAACGGAAGAGTTTCGATCTACGACATCTTTCGACGATCGAAACATTTCGATGTGTTCGTGGTAGCCCTAAAAAAGGATTCAAAGAAGCATCGTTAAAATGCGGGTTGATTTTACGCAAGATTGTACACCGTGCCTAAATGTAGATATAAAAGTGGAGCAGAAGGAGATGTTATAAAAACAATTTCTTTTTATCAAAGTCCCTGTCCTCACACATGTGACACGACCGATTTGTAAAAAGTATTTGTATTATATTTGTTCAAACTGCAACAGAAAAATACAATTTTATCTTTTTTTTTTTTTTTTAACCAATTTCATTAAACCTATGTAGTTAAATGGCATTGTAATTTTTCATACACTTAGGTTGGTTGGTTGGTTGTAGGATTAAGGCCGATTGACTCCTTAAGTGTCCTAGGCCTACAGGGGGAATGCCCTCCGTGGGGGTCCTTCTAAGGGGCCCTAGCCCGTATTTACGCGAGTTTCGGAGGAAACCACGGAAAACTCCGAACGGCTAGGTCGATGAGCGCGACCTGGGATCGAACCCGGCACCTCCCATCTACCAGCTTTGAGCGCAGAACCGCTCGGCCGCTGGTGGGCTTTCATACACTTAGATTTAAACCGAATATGGTTTAGTGCATCACTGAACAGTAATATTTTTATACATTATCAAATAGTTACGTTCTTCACATTTTTTTCACATGTTAAAAGTAACATTACATTATTAAAATCTTCTTACCTTCTTTTATATACAGTCGGTAACAAAAGTGTCCGAACACTAGCAAAAATTCCTATCTAAAAAAAGTACACTTCATACTGTTTTGTTAAATAAATCCTTGTCGAATCCTGTTCTTAGTCAGTGTAAGAACATGATTCGACAAGGATTTATTTAATAAAACAGTATGAAGTGTACTTTTTTTAGATAGGAATTTTTGCTAGTGTTCGGAGACTTTTGTTACCGACTGTAGGTACAATAGAACAAAATATTGAATTAATAAAAAAATCAAAACTTTTCGGTTTTGGATATATTTAGTTGTTTTGTGAGGTTTAGAATACGATATCACTTTACTTAGAAAATGTCTGCCCGTTTACAAAGATCTTTACAGCTATTTTTTAAACATGGATGAGATTAGAAAGAAGCCAAAAAAGCTGTGACTGCACGCAAAGGCTTAACACTGAACTGAAATAATAGAAATTTTATGACAAAATGTATTATATCATAATGATAAGAAATGTTTTTTATTCTATAAAATATGAAGAAATGATCACGCTTCATTTTTTAATCAAGTTTTCTTAGATTAGCTTACGTAACAATTGACCACCAGAAACACAGAAAAGCTGAAAAATCTCATATCTGAGAAGCACATATTTCAAACACATATGACTGCACTCTATGGATGCGTAGATGATTGTTCAGATTACTCTTTACACAAAATCTTTTAGAACATATTTCATACACGTATGGCTTTTATTTGATAACAATTTTGAGAAAACCATTTAGAACATAATTCACACACGTATGGCTTTTCTTTTGTATGAATAAGTAGATATCATCGTAGACTTTCTTTTTGAGAAATTTTTTTACAGCATACTTCGCACACGTACGGCTTTTCTTTTGTATGGATGCGCGGGTGAATATTTAAATGTCCCTTTAAGGTAAATCCTTTAAAGCATATGTAACACCCGTGTGGCTTTTCTTTTGTATGGGTGCGTCTTTTAGAACATAATTCACATACGTCTTTCTTCTGTGTGAGTGCGTAGATGTCTCTTCAGGTTTCCTGTGTGAGAAAATCCTTTAGAACATACTTCACACACATATGGCTTTTCTTTTGTATGGGTTCGTAGATGCGTATTTAGATTGCCCTTGTTTGAAAATCCTTTAGAACACACTTCACACATGTATGGCTTTTCTTTCGTGTGGGTGCGTAGATGTCTGTTCAGATCACTCTTTGTAGAAAATCCTTTAGAACATACTTCACACACGTATGGCTTTTCTTTTGTATGGGTGCGTAGATGTCTGTTCAGATCTTTCTTTGTAGAAAATCCTTTAGAACATACTTCACACACGTATGGCTTTTCTTTTGTATGGGTGCGTAGATGTACCATCAGACTTTCCTTAGCAGAAAAACCTGTAGAACATATTTCACACTCGTATGGCTTTTCTTTTGTATGGGTGCGTAGATGTCTGTTCAGATCTCCCTTTTGGGAAAATCCTTTAAAACATAATTCACAGACATATGGCTTTTCTTTTGTATGGGTGCGTAGATGCATATTCCCACACAACACACTTCATCCCGATTAGGTTGATATTACGTAATCGCGATCAAATATCACGTCCCATTACGTTGAAATTTGCTATCTGCTTTGGTTGATTTTTGGTTGAAATGTCACAAGCAAAGTTGTAACATGGCCCCAAATGAGACTTAGTTGGTACGTAATATCACCCAACTTGTTATGTAAGACATTCAGAGTTTGTCCAATTCATGTAAAATCAACCAAATTTGGATGTAAATGAAACATTATGTTTTCAGCCATTTCGTGTAATATCAACTAGATTTGGATGTAAAATATACATCCAGATCTCATCTAAATCATGTAAAATCAACCAAAATTGAATATGTAATATACATCTAGATTTCATCCAGGTTTTATAGAAATTACGTAAAATCAACATAGCTGATGCATTTTTCTTTTCTTTTTCCTTTCCTTTTAAGAATTTTAATGCACTTATTTTAAACAGGGGAACCAAAAGCATTGACCTTGTTTTTTATAATGCAGAGATTAATTTTAAACATAAGTGTGATATTGATTTTCAATATCAGGGTTTAAAAATATATGCTTAAAATCAATACCTGTATATTTTTGTCTAAAATTAATATTTGCATAATAAAAAGCATGGCCAATGCTTTTGGCTTCCCTGTTTAAAATAAGTGCAATAAAATGCTTAAAAGAGAAAGAAAAAAAAAAAAAAGAAAAATGCATCAGTTATGCTGATTGTATGTAACTTCTATAAAACTTGGATGAAATCCAAATGTATATTCCATATCCAATTTTGGTAGATTTTAATGGAATTCATTACCCAGGCAGAAAATTTGGCAAGATAGTTTTTTTTTTTTTTTTTTTTTCAGATCACACCTGGAAGTTTTTCAGATAAAACTTTGTATATCATCTTATTAGAATATGAGACATAATTTTGCTCATTGCAAAATACTGTTTTTTTTTTGTTTTTGTTTTTTTGTACAGGCAACAATTATTATTTTTTCAAATTCCTTGAAAATTTCTAGTTGGTTTCATAAAATTCTGCACCATTTTTTACTTCCTACAAAGTATAAGGAATTATACTTTGTACTCAAAGTACAAAGTATAAGGAATTATAGTAATCCCGATTTGCGAAATGGATTTTGTATTTCACATTGCTCGAAAACGAATGGTCGCTGAATGTTGCCAATTTATATGTGTGACTGTCATGATGTCTAGTTGTACACCTGCAAGTGTCGTCTTAACACGAGCTCTCGTTTTAGCGATATAAGCGACTTTACACGATTTTTCGTGACGTCGTACGCATGTGTGTGTGTGTCACATAACTCAAAAACGATTGGACGTAGAAAGTTGCGAATTGGTACATAGGTTTGTTATAACATCCAGTTGTGCACCTCCCTTTTTGGACTTTGTATAATTTTCCGTTTTGGAGATATTTAAGAAAATTAGGTTCATAATGACCAAAAATACAAAGCTTTTGGCCATAAAGTAACAAAAAACTTTAACTCAAAAATTGTTTGGACAAATATTGCAATCGAATTTTAACTGACTTCCTGACTAGCTAGACATTTGAAATTTTCAGAAATGCTCAGAACACGTTGACAATGCATTTTTTAAATATTTTTAGCCAACTGTTTCGGATACATGTTGCCTTCAGCAGCTTTTATATGATTCAACAGAAAATTTATTTAACTACCCAGCTAGCTAGACATTTGAAACTTTCAGAATAGTTCAGAACACAGTGAAAATGCATTTTTTTTAAATACTTTTAGCCAACTGCTTAAGATACCTGCTGCCTTAGGCAGCGTTACCTGTACAAATCTTGCAATCAATTTTTAACTAACTTCCTCACTAGTTAGACATTTGAAACTTTCAGGATAGCTCAGAACACAGTGAAAATGCATTTTTTAAATATTTTTAGCAAATAGTTGAGGGCCACTGATGCCCTCGGCAGCATTTGTATGGTTCCAACAGAAAATTTATTTAACTTCTCGACTAGCTAGACATTTGAAACTTTCAGAATAGTTCAGAACAGTGCGAAAATGCATTTTTAAAATACTTTTAGCCAATTGTTTCGGATCCGTGGTGCCTTCAGCAGCGTTACCAGTACACATTTTGCAATGATTTTTAACTGACTTCCCGACTAGCTAGACATTTGAAGCTTTCAGAAAAGCCCAGAACCTGTTGAAAATGCATTTTTTAAAATTATTTTTAGCCAACAAGCCAACTGTTTCGGATACCTGCTGCTTTCAGCAGCATTTATATGATTCTACAGAAAATTTATTTAACTAACTTTTCAACCAGCTAGACATTTAAAACTTTCAGAATAGTTCAGAACACGGTGAAAATGCATTTTAAAAATACTTTTAGAGAACTGTTTCGGGTCCCTGCTGCCTTTGTCAGCGTTTATACGGTTTCAACGGAAAATTTATTTAACTAACTTCTCGACTAGCTAGACATTTGAAATTTCCAGAATAGTTCAGAACATGGTGAAAATGCATTTTTTTAATACTTTTAGCCAATTGTTTCGGATCCCTGATGCCTTCAACAGCGTTACCAGTACAGATCTTGCAAATGATTTTTAACTGACTTCCTGACTGGCTAAACGTTTGAAACTTTCGGAAAAGCCCAGAACACATTCAAAATGCATTTTTTTTTATTATTTTCAGCCAACTGTTTTGGATACCTGCTGCCTTCAGCAGTGTTTATATGATTCAACAGAAAATTTATTTAACTAACTTTACAACCAGCTAGACATTTTAAACTTTCAGAATAGTTCAGAACATGGTGAAAATGCTTTTTTTTAATACTTTTAGAGAACAGTTTCAGGTCCCTGCTGCCTTTGGCAGCGTTACAAGTACAAATCTTGCAATCGACTGACTTCTTGACTAGTTAGGCATTTGAAACTTTCAGAAAAGCTCAGAACATGTTGACAATGCATTTTTTAAATATTTTTAGCTAACTGTCTCAGAGCTAATGATAATGCTTTTTAACATTATGTATATATTTCTAAAGGGGTATATAGGTAACGTATTGTTTATCAGTCAAATTTTTGAAAGTGTGTTTTTATCATATTTATACATTTTGAGGTCCCCTGAATCCAAAAACCATGTTTTTAGCGGTTAGTCTGAGTGTGTATCTGTTATCAGCATATCTCAAGAACAAATAATAGCAGAAAGTTCAAACTTAGTATTCTAAATGCGTATCATATAGGAATGTTACAGTAAACTTTTCGTTGAGACCAAGCAAATGGTTTGTGTACAGGAACATCCAAGTGAATTCAAATACATTGTCTAAGGGGAAATATATGGCAAATACAGTGTAACATCTACAGGCTGACTTAACCAAAATGGAATATATATATATATATATATATATATATATATATATATATATATATATTTAATTCTTAAAAGCATGTTTTGTGTAGATTGTGGTATGAAAATTATTCATCATTCATTTACAAGGCCAATTAAAGTATTTGGATGGGGCTATACTTGGAGGAATCATAATTCCTTTTGCGTTAAATGCTTTTCAAAGAAGACTAATTTTTAATACAAAGTATTCTTAATAGTGCATATTGATTATAGACAATACACAGGGATACTCAGAATTAAGCAAAATGTTCTTTTCTATTCAATCTAATTAACAGAAGTGGTTTGTATATTTTACTATGGTGCCGAACACTGCACAATTAATGTTTCATATGCATACTGTAAATAAAGTAATTTTTGAAGTTTTATTTTCAACTTTGTTTTTTGTATTATATCATGTTTTGAAGTGGCCTGATTATGAAAGTCCAATTTTTAGCAGTTGGTCTGTATGTGTGTCTGTTATCGCATAACTTAATAGTAAATAACTGCAGGAAATTCAAATTTAGCACTTTGAATTTCATATTAGGTTACCGGCAAAAATTTTATAAATACTGGCAAGTTTGAAGGTAAATTAATAATAGCCTGGTTTTTTTTTTTTGTAATAATTCTATGCACAGAACTGTATATCAAATAAAATTGTTTTTAAAACTATTTTAGAATGTTTTAAAAGTATATTGAATTTTATTATCTTATGCTATTGAACTTAAAATTTAATATGCAATCAATCATTATAATATTGAAATGCAGGGTAAGAGAAAATGATGTGTGTGACACACCAGATTTTTTAAGATATGGTAATATAAATAAATACATACAGATTGATCACTAAAAATTGGACTTTTTATCAGGTTACCTCAAAACATGATATTATACAAGAAAAAACAAAGTTAAATTTTAAAAATTACTTTTTTTACAGTATGAATTTGAAACACTAATTTTTCTTTCTGAGCAGTGTTTGTCGACACAGTAACGTGCATCGAAGCACTTCCATCAATTACATTGAATATAAAAGAACATTTGGCTCAATTTTTGGTAGCTCTGTTGTCATATTGTCTATAAATAATATTGTGTACTTAAATTTAGTTCCAAACAAAAAACACCTAACAAAAAATGAATTACTATTCCAGCAATTTTCAAATATAGCTAGGCTGACCAGATCAAAATACCTTTATAATAGAGAAGCGTTAAAAATTGCTACAATTATCCAATTATGGGTGTATTTTTTCATTCCTAATAAATAAGGACTAAAAATAAAGTATTACTGATTAATAATTTACTTTCTACAATTATTTAAAACTTAGAAAAATGCCTTCAAAAAAAAAAGGAAGTACCCATTTGTCCCCAGAAAATGGGGACGTTTGGTCAATATAAGTATAGCCCCAAATATCCAAATATTTTGGGTAGCCCTGTACACAACAGATGAATGATTTCCATATCACAATATACACAAAACATGTTTTTATGCATTAAAAAAAAAAAAAAAAAATTGTTTTTGTCAGCTTAATGCTGTTACACTGTACTTACTCGAAATTTTTCCAAGGATAATATGTTTGAATTCTCTTGGATGCCCTTGTACATGAACTACTTGCTTGATCTCAAAGAAAAGTTTAGTGTAGCGTCTATATGATGCGCATTTTGTACATTACAGTTTCGACTTTCTGCTACTATTTGTTCTAGAGATATGTTGATAACAGACAGATATACAGACTAACTGCTAAAAACATGATTTTCAGATTCAGGGGACCTCAAAACATTTAAATTTAACAAAAACTCAATTTCAGCTATTTGATCCAAAAACAATACTTTCTCTACCATGTATACAGATAAGAAAAGTAATACAATTTACATCATGTCTCTAGATTACTGTTCTTTTGTACATTCTTCGTTTTCCTTTTATATGCAGATATTACTTAATTTATTAAGTGCTAATAGCTACTTGTGATTTAAAAGTTAGTTTAGCAGTTCTATACTGCAGTCTGCAAATCATTACAGAAAATTCTGTCTGTTGGGGAGTAAATCCCCCCCCCCCAACACACAAATATAAAAAAGTATCCCTGCAGTTTTAAATTCATAAAATAGATAATCAGCCTTATCCCCTAGCAATAGCAATATTACTTATACTCTACAAACATATATATGTAAAGAAAATATTGTAATCATGACAAAAATTTTACTTTGAGATTTTGGTATTTCGATAGGCTTTGAGGTCTCAGAGTTCATTTTTGCTATTTTCACGGTACTATATGCATGTGTGTGTAGTATATATGTGTGAGTGAACATGATAGCATCTGAATGCATTGATGAATTTACCTGAATGTTGGTATATATGCTATAGGTCACCGTAACACAAGACCTATTGATTCTGGAGTATCTAGAGTTTAGTTATTTTATAGTGACACAATGCGAAATTCTTTAACATTATGATCTACAGGCTCAAATTCTTTAAAGTGCAATAATGTTAAAGAACACACTATATGGAGAAAATTATTCAAATGCCCTATTATAATTTACTCTTCTCTTCATTTAACAACTTCTTTTACTTTAATTTATCAGAAAGTCAAACAGAGTTACTCCAGATTTTTGAATATAAAATTAATTTAGCATACATGGATCACCCACTGGGCATTAACCTAATCTAAAGAATCACATCTTTAATAGTAAAATTTATGTCAATAAATAACAGTGTTTTCTTTAATTAACAACTAATGAACATTAATTATTATTCACCTAATTCCTTGTAAATAATTTTAAGCAATTTTTTAAACATTTTTTGAGCCTTTCTCATGATTTTTGAATTGCTACAACTTTGTCTTAAAAGCTTATAATAAAAACATTACATTCTTCCAATTTACATTTAACTAACATGGATCACAAATATGTCAAATGGAGACACAGAATCCAAATTAGAAAAATGAATCAATTCCACATTTTACTATTACTAAAAAACATGAAACTTTTATACTGTAATTAAAGATAAAACTTAATAGCTTTATTCAGAGCTTATGTGTATATCATTCTTTGCATCCAGAACTTCCTCAGCACATGTTTTAGGTGATGTTGACAGTTGAAACTGATTTTTTGTCACTCTCCTTTTTTTATCTGAGTAAATGGCACCACTTTCAGTCTAGGACCAGAACTGGTTCATTATAGATGCAGCTACAAACCGGTTCTAGGCATAGACTGAATGTGACACCATCCACTGAGATCTGAAGTATTTTGGAGAACTTTCTGAACCAAAAATTTTTTTCAGTCTCCAGAAATTAGAGCAAAAACCGGTTCAAATGTTGTGCAAAAAGTTTTTGTGCAATGCGCAGCATAATAAGTGTACTGTATATACAATTTTCAAATATTTTAAATACCACCATATAAATTTTATCTTTATGAACATATTCATTCTCATTGTTCCAAGTAAGTTGCATCCCCTTTTGACGTTCAAAGAACTTGACTCTTGACTTTTTTTTTAGTAGCATTTCATACCACCTGGCATTCAACAAAGTTGGATCACATTAATTACAGGCAGTTAAATTCCTGATTACCTCCATGTTTTCACATCGTGATGCATAATGATGGTTGTGATGTAAAACTGTAGAGGTAATCACTAAACTATAATTAATATGATCCCACTTTTTCGGAGGACAGGTTGTATCAATGAAATGCAGCTAAAAAGAAAAAGCCAAGAATCAAGTCTCAGTGAATGTCAAAATTAGAAACAAAATTAAACTCAGTGCAATTTTTAGATAAAATATAAAAACAAAAGAAAAAATTAGAAAGTACTTACGTAGCTTAAAAACACACATATTTTTATCAAAAGTGATTTGCTTAACTTTTTTTTTTTTTTTTAACATATTTTTTTTTTTATATATATATACATACGTATTTTCTATTTGATTAAACATATTAATCAAACTTGTGCTTTGTTCCATATTCTGAATTTGTTTTAACTACTACAAATTGTAGACTGTTCGGCAAGATACCATGAAGGATTGACTTCCAACCTACCTGTATTGGTTTGAGATTCAAATTTCAAAAAGAATCAAAAGAAACAATATGTATTTATGCATTTTTATTTTAAAAATTACATAAAATTTCTTCATTTGCATAGCGAAGCTAATTGAACATTACTATTTTAATTCAACATCTAATGTTTTTCTCTGTAATAGACAAGTTCTCGCAGCACCTGCAGAGAGAGAAAATAAAAAACATTTCAAAAGGAAAAATAAATAAATAAATAAAAACTGACAGTTATGTCCTCCCATAAACCAAAAATTATACTCAATAACAATATGCAAGTTATGGTATTTATAAGAAACAATTTTGTATGATTATTTAATTGAAACCAATCAGTTTTGAATTTTCTCATCTACAATAAGTACTAGATTTTTCAATAATACGAGTAAATCTTCATATATAAAAAAGACAGTGTCTGGACGTGTCTCCAGACAGCATAGCACTAAAATGGTAATAAAGACAGTCATGTGATTCAACATGAAGATGCTTACTGAGACATCATCCTAGTGCATTTTAAAGCCCGATTTTTCAAATTTTTCATCATTTTTTAATTAATTGAAACATGATAATAATAACCTTATATTAGTTTTAAATTAGTTGACAAACATATTAAAATTAAACGTGAATAATAATAATAATAATAATAGAACATCATTATAACTTAAAAATTTTGAAACAATTATTGATAAATGTTAATATATATACTTCATGATGCTAAAAACAAATAGCTATTAAAGGTTAGTTCTATTATAATTATTTTTTATATTTTTACTGTCAAATTGTAGATAATAAACTGTCAATGATATCACATTTGACTGAATAGCACTCTAAACTCTACGAATCAAATTTTATTTTATAAGCTTTATTTATAGATCTTCCTAGGTGATTTTTTTTAACATGATTTATACAGATCACATAATACAATGATCACTGTCCAAATGTATGGAAAAATATATATAAATTATATTAAAAGCTACTAAAAAACAGAAAAAGAAAAGCAGTTCTGCAGACTATGGAATATATTTTCCTTTACATTTATTGCCCAGAGGGGACAAGTTTTCACCATGGGTATCTTTCAAAAGAGCTTATCAATACCTTTAGTGTGATATTGCCACCACAAGACTTTCTTCTGTATAATTTTAATTATACACCAAAATCATAAAATAGAAGTTTATTAAATTATTTTCCATATAAATGTAGACGATTTTTATCTAACAGAGTTACATCACTACAGGAAACGAAGTTCTCAGATGCACATCCCCCCCCCCTAATTTATTACTACTATTATCAATTATTTATATTAATTTTACAATCATTGATTAACAATTATTAATTAACAATTAATTTTATAATTACATTGTTTAGAGTTATATGAAATTTTGTTTTGTTCACGTTAAAAATTTACAGCCCGACCTGTTGAACAATTGATCGCCAAATCAAATCTGCATCAGTTTATGTCAGGTTTCAACAAAATTCCAAGTTTGGTTAAACTTTGTTAATTGGTTAATGAGATGCAGTGTCTACTACATTAGTGATACACACACACAGAGAGAGAGAGAGAAAGACTGACAGACAGACACTTTCTAAAATCAGTTCAATCGTGATCAGAAGTCAGAATATCCTGAAACGTGTAAATCCATCAAAACTGGAGTTTGAAACTTTTTACTAATGCAATACTTTCTCTTTATATACATACGAAAAAGAAAAAAAAAAATAACAAATGGCTGAACCACTGATCTGCGTTAATTTAAAACAACATTATCGATTTTTTCTTTCAGTTTTGCCATAAAAAACTTAGCAAAAAAAATCTTATTTTTACTGTCTTCTATGTAAGAAGGAAATATTGGTTTTGTGAAAAATTTTAAACAGTTTTTGACGTATTTACATGTTTTGAGATTTCCTGATCACAATTTGACTGCTTTTAGAAAATGTCTGTCTGCATGTGTGTTACAAACTTTGTAGGTACTGTATCTCAAAACCATTGAACAAAACTTGGTATTTAGTTGGAGCCTTACCTAAACTGGTAATGATTAGATTTGGGGATTAAACACTCAACAGGCCGTGCTGTTATTCTATTCTTTCTAAATTTTTAACATGGCAATACAAGACGAAATTTTGTATAAATGAACATGATGAGAATTATTTTAAGCATGATTGTAAAATTTGGATGAATTATTGCTAACAGTAGTAGTAAGCTAGGGGAAAAAGGTAAGTGCATGTAGGAACATTGCTCTGCTCCATCCCCCTTTCGTTAATTTTCAATATGGGTATCTTCGAAAGAACTCGTCAACACCTTTTAAATGAATGATCGAACAATAGATCAGTGATAATTTTTACTAAGTTATTGATTTTTTCCATTTTTAATGAAAAAATAAATAAATGAAATAATGGGAAGAAAATTCATTTCTTCTCATGTCTGAACAAAACTGATTTTCTTTTGGCATTTAATATTAAACTACTTTCAGATAAAAATCGTCTGCATCCATCATGCAAAATAATTTTAATAAATTATAATTTAACAAATAATTTATATTGTGTAAATATGTACAGGATTATATAGAAGAAAGACCTGTGATGGCCACAGCATACTAGTTAATATGATAAAAACAATGTTTTAAGAACTTCTGAATAGTAGCAATATAAAATTATACAATGCAAATAAATACCCTAATATGTATTACTAAAATTATAAATAAAGTTACAACCAAAGTAAACAATGAAATTTATAAAAAAGTTTTTGTGCTTAAATAAAAAGTAATTTCAAAGAATAAAAATAAAACGAATAAAAAAACTATTTGTCTATACTAAAAAAAAGTAAAAAAAAAAAACTAAAATCCATAAAATTTTCAAATTTCAGACATGGTACAAGCTTACAGAAAAAAAGGCTGAACTTTTCATGCCCCCCCCCCTCTCTCAAAAGTGGTAACAGGGAACTGACACAATATAAATTATTCAATAATAAAAATAATGTTAAATCTGATTGCATACATGTACACACAATAAACAAAATCAGAACAATAAATCTTACATTAACTATCATATTAATTATAATTAAAATAGTTGTAAGTTACACTTCATCATAAGTTACACTTTTTTGTTTATTGATTTTTTATCCTATAACATAAAATACAATTTTTTTTACTAATTGTGAATATTTCCATTGTGTGCACTATGGAAGATTGAACGTTGTTTGTATTTTTTCGAACAATAGATACTTTGCCGTAAAATGATAGTATGTTATCAATTATTTAAATATAGATAATCATTGTTTAATCCTTTCGTAAACTGTATAATCATGTGCAGAAAAAAATATTTACCTTTAAAATATTTTCTCTGTATAGATTAATAGAATATAAATATTAAAATTTGAGAAGGAGGGGTCCATTAAACATGAGTGCCACAGTGCTCCACAGGAATAAAACGGTCCCTGCTGAAGCCTCCAAATTTTTTTAAAAAACTCCATACCCATTTAATTACATATAATCAGTTACATACAGTTCAAGTCAGCTGTCACTGCTTGTTTAATGAATTGTCCCGACTCAATATAGAAAAGTTAAAAGAATAAATGAAAGTAATAAGATGAAAATGAAAATGTGAATTTTGTTAATGGGTATAGCGTGAAAAAATTTTCTTGATTCAAATTATATTAGTTTAGCCTAAATATAAGTTTTTTAAGATATCCTACTTTTATTTTTCTTAACTCTTTATTCTATTTTCTTTGGGAAGTATGAGTAAAAGTTTCCTCTTAATACATTGTTTCAGATTATGATGTCATTTTCCCTAATAAATTACCCTTTTTCAAAATTATTTTATCAGTTCCATAGCATGGATAAGATTTTAGGGTGGACGAGGGTAATTCCCGATCAAAAAAATAAAAACATCTAAATAACTCTAAAAATATCACAATTGATGTTAACCAAATTCAGCATGGTTAAAGCTTTACCATGTGTCAATTCAATAAAATATAGAGTTTGATTAAAATGTTTCAAAAGTTTGATTAATTGAAAAAATTCATTGATCAGTAATTACCCCAGCAACCGGGTAAGTATCGATCACACCCTGACCCCGGGGGAATTACGGATCAGGACATTTTTTGTTCTATATTGATTAATTTGGACTACAAATTATATCATTTTTAACATAAACCTGATTTTAATTATATATATATATATATATTTAAATAAGCATATTTAATTTACTATTTTTATTTGTTTTGAAATTTCATCCAAACTTCTTGGCAAAACGCTTTATAACATTTAAAAGCATAATGTACATAGCATTACTGTCCTAATTTTATTATATATTTTATTTCAACCATACATTTTTATTATATCCTTAATAAATAAAACCATTTATTATTATTACAGTTTCTTTTTTACTGTGAAATAAAGGTAAAATACTATGTTTTTGATATGAACTTTTCTTTGATTCATAGTTAAGTATTGCAATTACCAATTAAAAATATTTCAGTTTTATTTGTATTTTAATTTAAACATTTAGTTTTTTTATTATATCCTTAATAAATAAAACCATTTATTGTTATTACAGTTTATTTTTATTACGAAATAAAGATAAAATAGTTGGCTTTAATTTGAACTTTTCTTTGATTTAAAGTTAAGTATTGAAGTTAACAGTTAAAAATAAGTAACGTTTTATATAACTGTATAACTTAAATCACAAGTGTATACAATACAATTTAATTTATTAGCATTTAGTACAATACTTAGTAATCTTGATTATTAGTCATGCTTACTACAAAATTTTGAAATCGCTTAAAAGATTATTTTGATTTTAAGCAAAATACATACATGATTTTTTTATGAACATGAATGAATATATATAGGTGCACACTACATACATGTACATTGATAAATATGTCTAAAATAATTTTAAACATACGTAAAAAAAGAATCTGTTGTATAAATCAATATAGTTGTATAACCAGTATACTAAATTACAGAAACATTATTAATATAATTTAAAAGCTTATATACATAGTTGTAAAATAACATTTAAATAAATAAAGCATTTTGATCTATCTCTACGTGAATGGCTAAAAACTATCTGTTATAGTAAAAAGCTCATTATCTCATTGACTGTTGAAATTCATCAATAAAAGAAATAAATGTCATTTATAATGTATTGTTATTAGCCACCAATATAAAGAGAGCCCAAAATGCCACTTTCAAGAAACATTGAGAATCGTGAATTAAAAAAGAATAGTAGTGAGTTATGTTATAATTATGCAGAAAGTAAGCATCTTACTTAATTAATTTGCAAGCTTTTAAAACTGAAGGGTTGCTAGGAAACTGCAGGCCAAATCTAGATTCCTTACATATTCTTCATAAACTTCTTAAATAAATAATCTGGGAAGAAAAATACAAAAGGCCAAAATGAAAAAAAAAAAAAAAAAATAGCTTATAAATGGCCCATTCCATAGTGATGTGTGTGACATTTGGAGTCACTTTACAATGTTTTACAATAAAAATACACTCTCCTAAAACTGATGGGAAAAGCTTGTTAATATGGTTTTGTTATGCATGAGTGACAGGACATTTTAGTGTAAAAAGCATTTAGTTTTAGTTTTTGCTTTAAATAGAAAACGACTTTAAAGTCATGTGACGTGTGTGACTATTTTGTAAGGAAAATTTTCAGGTTGATCTGCAAATTAAATTTTTTCTTTGATTTATATTGATGTATAATATTTATTTTAATTTAAATGGGTAATAGATACTTCAAATAATTTCTATCAATCACTGTTTTATTATTTCAAGTCATGCATATTTAATTAAAAAATAAAAATGCTTGTGACGTGTGTGACTTCAATTGTGACGTGTGTGACACATGCAAATAGTTATAAAATTATTTATTATGAAACTTGGGCAATAGGAAAAACTTACAAATTAATTGAGTAAAATAGGTAAAATAAGGCTTAACAGCATATTTTTAAATAAGAATATTGTAATTTATAGTTTCTCAAAGTAAAATTGTCCACGTGAAGTAGCTGGAATCGGAGGATCAAGTTTTCCAATTACATTACCAAATGTATAGTGGGCAATGTCAGGGTTTCTTGGCCATTTCCAGTACTTTCTAGATCTAATCATACAAGAGACTTCAAATTTCTTCTGTTTCTACAGTTATCACTTCACCAGGATACTTTTCTGCGTCATAAGTCACAAGCACCCAATCTCCTTGACTGTAGGTTTCACATTCTCTAATTAAAATATCACAGTTATTACTTCGTGCTGACTTGAGAAGTTTAATATTTCCTTCAGAGGAACATTCAATTACATGGACCTGTTTGATGCCTGTTACTTGAGGTACTTCTTCATTCCATAGTGACACTGAAATTGACTTTTCAGTAATTTCTGCTTGCGATATATAAAATACCTGAGTCTTTGGCATTAGTTCCGCAGCTACGTTAGCAAAATCTTGTGCACTCTGAACTACAATTGCTTTATCACAGCAACTCATAACCCGCTGCCGAACTAGAGATTTAACAGAGCCACCAATTCCATCCACTATTCCTTTTCCATGTTTGAAGTGGCAAAATACTTCCAATGGAAAGGTCTAGAGTATTTAGCAGAGAGCACTTTTTTAGTAATTTTACCATAAAGCGATTCTTGAATTCGCTTGATGGCCCATCACTCCATATAACATCCACTTCCGCTTGAATTGAATCTTTTCTTTTCTCTAACTTTTCATACAAGTGGAGCAAGAAGCATGATATGGTATCTTTGTCCTTATTAGGTGCATCTGAACATATTAAGTATGCTTGACATTTACTATCATAGATGACTGCTGCTGTGAACAGTGTAACACTTGCTCTGCTCCACAATGCAGATTGTACTTCATGCTGATATTCTGCTGAATATGACATGGCAAAATCTATCTGCAAGACTCGCTTCCTTATTATCTTTTTGGTCAGCTTGAAATTCACTTGCTTGAATTCTCTTAATATTTGTATGGTCTCGCATTTTGCCAAAATCTTCCAATATTAAATCAATTAGCTGTTCTACACAGCCCTCTTCCAGTACTTTCTTTGTGCAGCCATTTTCACAAATACTTTTTTAAAAGACAAAACTTTAAAAAATGTGAATGCAATAACTTTAAAGTAATTGCGAAATAGCTAACTAGAAGTTGAGTGAGGGTGTTGCCATTTTTAAAAATAGTTGCCAAATGATGTAGGTTTATTAAATTTTAAAACTATTTTTCAGTAGGGTCATGTCTCCAGTTATGGCCACCTTAAGCATTTTTAAAGGTTGATAAAAAATTTTCAACACTAAAAAAATATCACAACATTCTGAAAATAATGTCTAATGTATTTCAAAGTGTACATAATAAGCCTATACAGTCAAAATGATTTTTAAATCCGTATTTTATTTTTTATAATTTTTTTAATATTTTTCTGACATTTTCCCCACTTTTGGCCACTTTTTACTATTTATGGCCACTTGTGTTCCCCAGTTATGGCCACCTTAAGCATTTTTATAGATTGACATTTTTTTTATACTAAAAAAAATCACAATAGTTGAAAATAATATCCAATATATTTCTAAGTGTGCCGAATAATCCTGTGCAGTCAAAATTATTTTTTAAATCATATTTTATATATAATTTATTTAATATTTTTCTGACATTTTCTCCATTTATTGACACTTGTGTTCTAAAGTTATCACCACTTTAATAAATAACTTATGAAAGGTGTAAGAAGACTTGGAAAAAGCATAAAAAGAATATTTCAATATAAACTAATTTTAATGGAAAACAAATACAAATTTAGATGTTTTTTTCATATTATTATCTTTCTCTGTCCATATTTTTCTTAAAACGAGCTAAATAGCCTACGTCCAAATTATCTATTTTTTTTCAAAGACGTCAACAGCTCTAGAAAACTTGTTCTGTAGAACACGTCCTTTTTCAAATAATGTGGGTTCAGGCAATTTACCAACAATGTCAACTACCACAACCACAGTTACGCTACAGTAAGAGAATCTGTAGAAATTTTAACAAATTCCAATTGCTGCAATGGCAACGATGGGGCTGTCCTCAACCGCCAATGGCGAAGAGTATATATAGGAGGGAAGAAACAAGAAACATCAGTTTCGAGCGACTTCGCACAATGTGATGCTGGTGAACAAGCTGGGGCGCCCCAGAAGAAACCGGTCCAGCAATTAAACATGGAGTAATAAAAGGTTGTATATTTTATTAAAATTTTAAAATTTTAATGTCAACTATGTTTATGGTTGAAATATCATTTTCAATATAAGTAAAACATGTTTTTTCCAAATTTGCACTCTTCAAACATTGAATCTCGAATTCTTCTGTAGAAATAGCTGTTAAGATTGTGACATAATGGTATATATTAGGTTTCTTTTTTTCGCTGTTTTCATATTTCACAATAACAAAGTCTCCAGGTATAAGATTATCTGGTGGGGACAGTCCAACTGGCCGTCCACTTTCTTCATTAATCTCATCTTCAGTACTCTGGCTTGGCATCCACTCCTGTTCTTCAGATGAGGAACTAGTATGATTAGGGATTTTTTGTTTTAATTTTTTATTTAGTTTCATTTGCTGATTCTTTATTCTTAAAGCTTTTTTCTTGGCTTTTATTTTTTCTTTTTCTTGCTTTTCCATTTCTTTAGCTTCATGGTACTCAATCCACTTGTTTGAAGTAATAACACTGGGAATGTGATCCCTTTTTCTCCTCGTATTTTTTATCTTTCTGGCCAACAGATGATATCTTTAAAAATGGTTTCAGTGGATCGTTTAGGTTTAGGAGTAATATCAATTATAGTACTACAGCTGTTTGATGAACTTGGCAAATTTAAACATTCAGTTGGCATTACAGTATTGTTACCAGGGATGGCAGATAATTCACTAATCACTTGTGATGAATTGTCCATAACATCGGTTGAGCATGATAAAAGCAAATCATCTACAGAGTTTTGGTACGGTGTTTCTTGTGCCCCTTGTTCATCACATGCTGAGGTCACTGTATTTTCTGCTTCCTTTGTCACATCTAGCCAAAAGTTAAACAACATACAGGCTTCAGGATTTCTGCCCCAATCACAATTTCTTTTTCTCATGTTACGAAACTCATTCAGCAGGTTTGGATCTATCCTTGATTCAACATATTTCAAGTGTGAGGCAACAGCTTCACAGTCTTTCTTCTGAGATGTAGACTGTACTTTTCTTTGAATGATTTTCGTAAAGTTAACATTATTTACATTAAATGGATATAACCTAGTTGTTTTGAATCCTGATATTACATTACCAACCATTGTAGGTCCACGAATCACATCTGACAACACAATTGGGATATCAGATTTGGAAATTTCTTTTTCCGTTGTTGTCAATGCGAAATTTTCTGGTAATTTTTTTCCATATCTGTTTTATAGGACCAAATACAACTACATCCAAAGGTTGCAGAAAGTGTGTAGAGTTTGGATACAATGCAACTACTATTATTTGATTTTTTATGCAATAACGACTGAGATGTAAAGTAAGGTGTGAACGGTGTCCATCCAGGAATACTATAACAGGACGGGAGACCTCAAACTCTCTAAGAAAAGGGTCAAAAACATTGGTTATATATTCAAAGAAACTTTCTGCTGTCATCGAACCATTTTCTGTTTTACCAATACCCCAATAAGCTGGAGCAGCTCTAGCAATTGCTGCTGGAATCCTTTCATATTTGTACAGGGTTAGAGGTGGAGCAAAATCACCAACAGCATTAACTGTAAAGAGAGTGGTGATGTTTTCTTTGTCAGAATTCATTGTTTCCTCATATAAATGATGACCACGCTCACCAAGGACAAGATTTCCCTTTGGTGCCATTGAGAAACATGTTTCGTCCATGTTGAACACTCTTTTCGGATCATTTAATACCTCAGAATTCTCTCCTAAGGAAACTATTACTTCATCGAACCATCTACGGATTTTTTCCTCTGTAACAGCACCCCTTGCCTTATTGACATACTCTGCTCGTTTTCGCGCAATAATTGGGTGTCTCCTCAAAAATGAATAGTACCATTTTTTACCTGGTTTATTCTCTATAAATGGTGTTTTTAAATCAGTATTACTACTCTCATTCAGCAACTTCTGTACAGATAGGAGAAGACCTTTATTTACAGGAAACCCCATTTTTCCACATTCCAATATCCAGTTAACTAAAAGTTGTTCTGTCTGAGCTCCCAACACAGAATCTGGACCACAGGCTTTAGAAATAATTGGAGATTTCCCAGAAACTTTATTTCGAAGAGTTGTGCGAGGAACTTTGAATACCTTGCTAGCTGTAGACACCTTCATCTCGTCATCTATAGCTTGTAGAGCTTTACTAACTTTTGTTGGGGAGTACTGAAACCGACTTTTAGGTATCTTTGTTGCCATGACAACTAAAGTAGGCCTATGGAAGAAAGATATATTTTATTTTAGTTATACTATATGTTTTTAAAATGGATAATACAACTAAAGAATATATTAACTACCAGAATTGTACATCTCTAGTTATAAATAACAGCCATCTTTATTAGTTTTGTAGGTTGATTATGAGGATTACATTTTTCAGACCTCCCCCTCCCCCCTCCTATATACCTCCAAAAAATTCTTTGCAGTTTTGCATGAATTGAGAGAATGTCCGACAATTGCTTTCAAAAATGTGTAATTCCTCCTTTAGGAGGAACTCTTTCATGCCTGTATATTAGATAGATCTAAATATGCTTATTACTACCAATACCAGTATTATATCATTCATATCATGTTTAGCATTCCTCTAAAAAATATTTATATATATAATTGATATTTGAAAAACTTTTACATTTATGTCTATAAGTTTTATTTACTGTCTAGCATAGATAAACAAATATAATTTTATAACTGGATGTGCAATTTCTTGAAAAGTTTAAATTTTTATTCATTAGGCCTACTTATATCACATGAAAATATTTTCATCATTCAATAAATATGCAGTAATTTAACCCTAATATTGACTTTCCAATGCTAATACCACTCTTAGAAATAATAACTCTTAATAATTAATTTTAGTGCAAAGAAATGTGAATATAAATATTATAAACAAATAGTGGCCAAAACTAGTATCCCATATCCCATATAACCCAGTTATGGCCACTTCTGTGGCCAGAACTGGAAAACTGTTTTGAAATAGACACCAGTAATGGCCACTCTATTTACTTGTAAAATTTAAAAGCAACACTTATTATAACTGAAAAAAATGAAAGAATAAAGTTCTATCTTACCTTTAAATGCTGTAAAACTTTCCAATTATTAAATAAATTGTATGGATTGAAGTTGATGCAAATGGATGATGCTTAAGGAAATTGTTAAGAAATCTTTCTCAGAATGCTGACAAGCTACAAACAAGAATTCCACAACTTGCTGTCGCATGTTATGATCAGCCAATCACAGCCCACATAAAGTAAAGAGTCCCAGCTTTGTTGAAAACTGAAATTTGATTGGCTAGCATACTTTCAAGCTTAGATACATAATAAAATTTGTGAAAGTGGCCATAACAGGGGTAGTGGCCATAACTGGAGACATGACCCTACTCTCTGTTTTATATAAAATAATGTATTCTTGTAAGCTTTTTAAGTTGAAAGTCACACACATCACAATTGTCACACACGTCACATTGTGACGTGTGTGACATTTTAAAATTTAATTTTAAAGTGTAAAATATGTAACAAAATTAAAAGTCCTGATAGATTTAGCCATCTTGATGCACACTAATTTATAAACTAAGTTTTTTAGTTAATACTCACACACATTAATGTTTTATATTAACTTTTTAAAGTGAATGTGACGTGTGTGACTAGCAAAAAGTGTTTTTCTCTTTTTCCACTTAGTAAAACATATTTAAAAAACTTTTTTTAATTATAGACCATGTGTTTTACCTTTGAAACATTCCATATTATTATTTTTTGACTCCAGTTTTAATCATTTTAATATATTTATCATCTTAAAGTAAAAAAAAATGGTGACTGCTCAAATAATATTAGAAATCGTGAAACAAATAGTATAATAAAATAGTAAATTTTAGAGTATTAATTAATTTTTTTGATCCAAATCATTAGCAAATTTGAAAAGTTCAACCTTTTTTACATTAGAATGAGCCATTATTTTTATCAATTTGTTAGTTTGAAATTTTACCCCCTTGGTATAGCAAATCATGGAATGGGCCAAATACTGCATAGTACAGGAAGAAAAAAAAAACATTTCAAAGTTTATATTCCAACTTTAGAGGGGAAAAAAAACATATCATGAGTAATATTTTACATTTAATAATTACCTCCAAGAGAAATCAAATTTTTAAAAACAAAAATTATGCCTAATCAAAAAATACCATCAACACGAAGTTACAATTTTCATAGTTTATGTAATGTTAACTGTAATTTTAGACTTTATATAAATATGCGTATACACATGTGCACAGGAAGAATTTTTTATATATATCTACAATAAAACAAAATTCTGCAATCACAGAATCTGGGATCAGGTCTGGTATAATAAAAAGAAATAATATAATTCATAAAATGTGCAAAATTTGCTTGTACAAAGGAGAAAGTATAACTCTTTAGCTACGACATTGATTTATTATTATTATTAAGTGTATCTCATTTATAGATTGTTAAATTAATCTGCAGTGTTTTTGCTATTGGTATTAACACATAAATAGCAGAAGACTAAAAATACCAATTTAAAATCATTAAATAAAAAGTGAGAGAAAGAGAAATTAATGGTTTGGCTTCTCTTTTAATTGTAAATTGCACATATATATGATATTTAATATATATAAATATATAATATTTACAACATTCAGGAGAAAAATTGCTAAGCGTATCTCATTTATAGATTATTAAATTAAACTGCAGTGTTAGCTGCACTGTTTCTGCTATTGGTATTAACACATAAATAGCAGAAGACTAAAAATATCAATTTAAAATCATTAAATAAAAAGTGAGAGAATGAGAAATTAATGGTTTGGCTTCTCTTCTAATTGTAAACTGCACATATATTTTTAATATATACAAATATTTTATTTTTACAACATTTAGGAAAAAATTACTCTTGAGAAAAACATAACTAAATTTAATAAATTAAAACGTATGCATATTGTAGATAAGAGAAAGAGAAATTAATGGTTTGGCTTCTAATTGTAAATTGCACATATATAAAATTTAATATATATAAATATATAATATTTACAATATTTAGGAAAAAAATTACTCGTGAAAAACAAGTTAAAGAGTATACATATATTCTAGATAAGAGAATCCAAACCAGTACAAGCAGCTCATGAGAAATCTTTGTTTATTCTCATTTTCTATGGTTCGTTGTTCGTTAGAAAATTTTACAGTTGTTATTCATATAAGTTAACTTCGGAATCACTGAATTTCTCATACTTAAATAACACCTTTCATTAATGAAATCAATCTTATTTTTTTTTTTAATAATTTGAGAGAGTTAAATAAAATTACAACAGTTTTAAAATAAATTTAAGCTTTTATGAACACATTTTTGGATTGTTTATTAAAGGTAAACAACTGATCAAGGCATGCTTGAATGGTTAAAATACAATGGAAATACCGATTAAGTTTACAATAAAATACTTGTACCGTACCGATATTTTCATTTCTGCTTAAAATAAAAGAAAGGTCCATTTGGCCATGTAATAATATTTATGGAACTATAAATCAACGGATAAGAAATTATTACACAACAAGCAAAAACTAAAACCACCCATGAAATTAAATTTTACAAATAATAAACCTTTTCAGGGATAATATGCATTATTACACTAAAGTCAAATATCAGAAATGAAAATAAAATTAAATGATTTTATATACTTACATGATAATTATTATCAAATCGTATTCTGTACAGAACGATAATGTAAAATTGTTTTCACTTCAGAAACACATAATTAGGATGAAATGCACATCTCAGATGTTTGTCAAATGTGACGATTTCGAATGGGTAAAATGCAATGGAAACTCTGATTAAGTTTACAGTATAATGTTTACTTGTAATATAATTTCATTTCTGCTTAAAATAAAGGCATGCTAGAATGGTTCGTCAAATCTACGGTAATGTGACAATCACAATATTAATTAAACAGCGCAATTCTTTCACATTTTACAAAAATAACATGGCGGCGAGCGAAGCGATGGACGAGAGGAAAAGTGGAATGGTTGGTTGAATGCGCATGCCCAGTTGCTCGTTCCGTTTTAGTAAAAAGTACGCTGCATGCTTGTTGAATTCAACGTAAAAGGACACTTCATTGGGGATGAATTCGCTCAATTGTGGAACACATTACTTCCAAGATATTTTTCTAATAATGTATGTCCAAATTTGGTTACTCACGACACATACTTTCAACATGATGGTTGAATTTATGTGAGCATGTGACAAAAATGGGATGTCAGTTCTCTGGAGGGACGTGTTTTCAACGTACGAGACGAGAAATGAACAAAATTTGGACGTATGTGCTGTGTGGGTTTAGATTGCCATTGTTTGAAAATCCTTTAGAACACACTTCACACACGTATGGCTTTTGTTTCGTGTGGGTGCGTAGATGTCTCCTAAGAGTTTCCTTTCTAGAAAATCCTTTAGAACATACTTCACACACAAATGGCTTTTCTTTTGTTTGGGTGCATAGATGTCTGTTCAGATTGCCCTTTAGGGAACATCCTTTAGAACATTCTTCACACATGTATGGCTTTATCATTTCGTATGATTGCGTAGATGTGTGTTCAGTCTTCTCTTTGCAGAAAATTCTTTAGAGAATAATTTTCACACGTATGTCTTTTCTGGTGTGCCTTTACGTTAATGCATATTTAGATTACATGTATGAGAAAATCTTTCACAATGTAAAAATATCTACACACATGTCCTATAAACCTCTATAAATTTCGGTTTTAGTAAAACCACGGAGTGTAAAACCTTAAAAACAATCACGGGTTAAGGCAGGCTGGGACTGAGTAAGACTCTTAGGACTGAGGTGCCTCGCTCAACACTGGGCGTGTTCACGTATCTCCTCGATCTCCACGACTCCCGGAGTAGTTGACGTCACAAATCACCTAACTGATCTACTCGAGGAGATGATTCTTGAACGTCTTTTCGGTCTCTTTTGGGTAGAAACATGGCGGTTAAAGTAAATTCCTTTATAAACAACATTTTATATCGCTTTTAAATATTATAATGAATAATGGAGATATACTTTCAAGTTTAAAATTAGAGTAAAAGAGACTGTACTTGATGAAAAGAGAGTGAAGAGATGAAATATAAGGAAACAAGGATATTGAAAACATCATTCCTAGACTGTCAAATTTACAGCTCCAAAATTACTTCAGTAGAATTCAGTTTCACAACTGAACATATTTAAAACTTATTTCTGTTTTGTAAAAGTTGAATATTAAGATTTTTTACAGTATATGAACTGAGTTTTGAAAATATTTAATTTTTCGAAAATAGTGCTGTTATTTTTTATTTTGCGTGATTATTGTTTTGCTGTGAAAAGTTTTTTCTTTTTTTTATTTCTGAGTAAGATTTACATGAGCATAAATATTGAATGCTTCATACTCCTATTTTATGCTTGTGCTGTGTTCTACACTCGAGAAGAATATCTGCTAATGTTGTGATGGAAATGTCAAGTGAATTGTTCTTCTGTGTTTGGTTTTATTTATATTGCCATGCAGTAGAACAGTTCTCTTAGATACAACCTTTCTCTCTTTATAAAGATAAACTGGAGTTCATAGGTATGTATTAACTTTATGTAAGATTTTAAATACTATTACAAAAAAAGGAGCACGGTCATGCCACCCCTCTGTTATTTTTTATAGCATGTTTGGATTAAATTAAGTAATATTTTAAGAAAAGTTTGTGATTGTTTAAGTAAAACATTTTTCTTATATTGTTTCATATTTAACTACATTTAACTTAAGAAGTAAAGTATTTAAATAGTTAATTTCTTACTATAACATTCATTCAAATGTACATAAACCGTTTACAATTATAATCATGTTACTAATATAGTAGAGAATTTGAATTGACTAATATAGTTTAAACACTTTCAAAGTTGTAGTAGTATTTGGCACTTTAGTTTATCAACATCTATATGTGCACTTCACGGAGTAATATTCATAGGAGTTGAAGGTCCAATGGGAGAAAGCTACGAAACTGTGATCTAAATTTTTGGTAAATATTGAGGGCGCCACTTGTCATTCCTCCCTACTTCGGCGCGGATATACTGTTGCTTTCAATAGAATTTTGCTGAAGTACATTTAAATTTTTTTATTTTAAGCAATTTAATTTCTTTGTAAGTTCTTAAAACTGCATAATTCAGATGTTTCAAATAAATGCTTCGTTCCTAGTTGTAAAACAGGCTATGATAGTGATAAGAAAAAAAAAAAAAAAAAAAAAAAAAAAAAAAAAAAAGCCCTAGGAGAAAAATAAAGTCCGAGTTCGTGTTTTCTGCACCTAAAGTAAGTTTATTTTTTTTCTTTACAAAATTTCATCCATTCTCCTTCCTCCCAATTGTCTGATTTAGCTAGCTTCGGTTCATAAGAATCGTCATTTTTTAAAAACTTTCTTTCAAAGTAAAATTAGTATAAAATGGCTCTTAAAAAAACATGTTGGTTAGAATACTCTATTTAATGAAATTTGCTTTCAATCGAAATTTTTTCAGCTTGATATTATTTTTAAAAAAATAATTAAAACGAGACATTTCCCAATTGAATAACATTGCGGAAGCTGGAGAGAAGGAAGGATTGCACGCTGGCGCCATCTGTAAACATTAGAAAACAACATCACAAAATTTCAGCGTTACCTTCTTCTCCTGTCTTATTACTCCGTGGTGCACTTCTATTTCTGTAAATAGTAAATATTGAAATGCCTTAAAATTGGTGTATGTTATTTAGGTTTTTCTCTGAGGCAGAATTTAGCGATACTGTGTCACTGTCACAAAAAAGAAAAGAAATTTTCGCTTGCAGAGGGATTTACTGATAATAATTACAGATATTCTCATATTTCAATAGATTTGTATTACATTTAAGAATTCTACAATATATTAATAATATTAATATCTATGCAATTAAATGTCATCTTGCAGAAAAGGTTTGCATGAATGATGAATGATACTTGTCACAGAAAGCATAAAAATATTCTGCCACAGGGAGGTTTATATAGCATGCTTCTTATTGAAAATTACATTCATATTTGTGTAAAAGCACTTATTATAAAAATATTTGGATATTTCACGGTCAGTGAAAGGTATTTCTTTAAGCATATTTTATCTGTTTGCTTAGAGTTGCTTTGTTTTTTCCATAGTGGAAAGAACATCGTTAAAACTGTCCCAGACAAAATACTATTTCATCTACTTTTGTCCACTATTAATTATTTGCGAGTTGTAAATTTAAAATTACCCTTGTTTCCATGTACATAAAACAATTCTTTATTAATATATATGTGTAACCATTTTGAATACTGGAAAAGACATAAAATAAGCAAAATTTACAATAAACAATAAATCTTAATTATTCTGTTGGTGAATTCAAAAGCAATATTTTATAGTTTTTATTTTAATCCTCCACTGCTTTCAATTGCATTATCATTTCTTCTCTCATAGTCATTAATATCTTTTGAGAATTTGTTATTAAGCATTTTAGAATTTAATGGGTCACATTTCTTTCATGCAGTTTTTCTTATCTTTCAAACATACATACTATGTAAGGTAAGTATTGTAATCTTAACATAACGAAAATTCAACTTTAATATATAGGTGTGTTTAGTGCTGCACCAAGTAACACTTTGGCCGAGTACCGAACACCAAGTAGTTATAAGAAAGAATTGATGCATATATGAGGAAATTTGCACAACTTGGGGGGGGGGGAAGCCTTTTGAAGCCAAAATATTTTAGTTAAATTGTAAACAGCATGCTTTCCTGTAGAACTTTTGTAGTGTATATACCTAATTAGGTTCATTACTGTATTTTGATACTTTCAGTGGAGTGGATTATTAAAAGCATAACTCATAACTTTATTCTTAAAATCTTTCTTAGATGCAAAATTATCCTCAGATAATTCTTAGAGATACAAAACTTCCTATGCATTAAGAATTAAGACATATGAAATGAGAACGAGAACATTAAATATTTTATAATTTCAAACATGATAGGATTCATTAATCTTCAGACTGTAGAAATGTAAAATGATAGGTGGTTTTAGGCCTTAATTCACAAAAACTACAGATTTGATTATTGAAATGTATTTTAAATGATCTTTTAGTGTATTTATCTTTTATATATACTGCAAAAACACCTTCACTCGGTTAAATCCCCCCCCCCCTCTCTCCCTCTTTTTACATTAATTTTATTTGTTCTTAAAATACCAAATAAATTCCTATCAGTAGACTGTATCCAAACAGACGACAGTCTTTTATATTATTTTACAGTGTATATTTTTCTTTAGATTCAAAATCAGTCTTTTTCTTACTGATTTGAAGGTGTCTCACTTTTACTTACACAAATGTATAAATAAAATTTTATGTTAATATTAAATAAAGGTTATTTTTTTTTTATGTTTTATTTCTGTCTGATTTACAGATACAATTTTATATATACTAAGTTTTTATAAAATATTGCATATTACATACATACAAGATAGTTATAATTAAATTCTTATAGCTAAAATGGACAAGCTCATATCATGAATTGTCTCTATACTAAATTTAGTGGTAGTGCGTTTTAACTGCAGAAAGCTGTTATAGCGAAAATTTTAATTATAATGACTCTGTATTTATATTTTCGTAATCATTTTGTTTAGTTATAAAATAAATATCTATCAATGACACATTTGTTTCAATAATGCATAAAAATAGTGAAATCCCTCAACTACTCTGCATTGACCGAATACTTAGCCTAAATTTGGCCGAGTATATACTGACTATACTTGGTACAGCTCTGGGTGTATCTCTAAGTTTTGAAGTACCCTGAGTTCAAATTTTTTTTTTTTTTTTTTTATGATGATGTATGTATGTGACTGAACATGATAGCGTCTAATGGCCGTATATTGACCATTAACTTTAACTCTCGGTTCAGCGCAAAAACTTAAAAACTGTCTAATGTCAGGGTGTAGCTTTCCAACAAAATTTGGCATGTTGCTTCTGCCATCTAGCACGAATGATTGCTTATTTTCAGCTAAAAAAATATGCAAAAACAATGCCATTAGTCGGCAGAAGCATTGCGTGAAATTTTGCTGAAAGATTGCACTCGGCGGTGGGATTTATAGATTATTTTAAATAGCATTTTTATTAACATATCCTTTAAGTTTACTAACAAAACAATTCAAGTTGGTGGTAAGGGGTCCCCAAGCCCTCAGATGTTTAAAATGGTTCCTGCCAAGACTCGAGGGGTTCCTATGCAAAAACAAAGAAATTTTAAGAAATGAATATAGTAACAATGCTAGGGAATGAAACAGAGTTACTGCATGCCTTTATATGGAAGAACAGATTAAAATAAGTCTTATCATACTAAATTAAATTCTGTTTTGTGTAGAATTTTATATCTATTACTTAAGAATCAAAAATCGGCTTAGGTTCTTTTTTTTTTTTTTTTTTTTTTTTTTTTTTTAGAATGTCAATTTAATTAGGATGGCTCTTAGTTATGCTTGGGGAATATCTGTTTGATAGATTAAAAAAAAAAAAAATTATAACATAATTTTTCAGGCTACTTTGTATTGCAGAAATAGAGCACTGGTGCAGAACTCATACCACTACTAATGAAACAAAGTTTTCTACTTCTTAAATCAATGATTGTATATCTAGAGAAATTTCGTACACAAATACTGGCATAAATTCCGCACCGGCATTCCATCCCTTGTATTGCTGTTTCAAAATTTGCAAACTGGCAATCTTCTAATTTGAATCATGTTAGATTATAAATTGGGTGTTTATTCTACATTGAAGTATAAAAATAATTACTTTGAAAATTGCAAAATTTAAACTGATTTTAACGATAAACAGCTTATTAAGATTTTGAAAAGCAGTGAAAGTGCATAAAATAAAATTAAAGATATTATAATAGATAATATAAAAAAAAGATAATTTCCTAATAAATAGTTAAAATTTTACTATTTAATTCTATATTAATATGCATTTTAAATGCCTTTTTAATATTATTTCAATACTTAAGCTTTAAGATGCTCTCATTGAACATTTAATGATATAAATGTGAATATTCAATTGAGAATGGAGAAGTTTTTCTTTTTCCTTTTATACAAACTATTCCCCCCCCCCCATACTGTTTGTTTTCTGATCTGAATCGCAAACAAACAAGGACAATTCTATTCTTGTAGTAGAATTATCCTTGTTTGTTTGCGACTCGAACGGAAGAATAAACAGTATGTAATAATGATGTGAAATGCATATTATCTTTTGAATTTGTTATAACATTAAATTTATCCAAATTAAAAGAGTAGTTTAAAATAATGGAGTTTAAAGGTATTTAAATTTTTATTTTAAACAATCTTTATACAAATACTTCTTATACTATTAAATTACTACCTTAATTATGATAGCTTTCAAGATTTTTTCTAACAGGTGAAAAACTCATAAAATTGATTTTAACGTTGCCTCTTACAATGGCGTCTTCTGAGAAAAACTCTTAAAGAAATAAATGTATTTACTTGATGCATTTACCGTAACCTAATTTTCTGAGTAACTTTTGTATCTCTTTCATATTTTAGTTTTCCTGCAAGAATTAACTTACAAATCTCCTTTGTACACGTTCAGTACGTTCAAGCTACAGATGCAAGGCTGTATAATAACTCTTTATTATTTTATCTCTTGTTATAAAAATTCACAAAACATTATTTCTCGTTGAGGGAAAAAATTTCATTTATATATGATTCACAACTAATCATGGAATGTAAATTGTATGATTAACCATATGTTAAATATAAGTGATTGGTTCTTGATTAAATTAAGATATATTAAAAATTATATTGTACATGCAAAAAATACTCAAATAATATATATCCTATGTACATCCTACAAAGTATGATAAAATAGTTATAGGGGAAAAAAATACAAATTTATTTAAGTGGAATAAATGATTGCTTAAAATAAATAGTCTTGAAAAATGTAGAATGAAAATGTGTTTGAATAATTAATTAAATTTAAGTTATTTTGCATGAAATTGGAAGTTATTTTAAATTGTAAATATTAAAAAAAAAAAAAATAAAAAATAAAAGAGAATTAAAATATTAAGAAAATAATCAATATCGTTAACTTTTTTTTTTTTAGTTTTTATATATATTTTGTATTTTCTATCTTGTTCAATCGAGTGTCGCTAATATTTCTAAAATTAAAAAAACTGCAATTGCACAAGCACAATTAATAAAAATTCATATTCTTCTTAAATATTACTAAAATATTTCAGCAAAACACATCAACATCACCGTAATGATATTCAGCATTCAGCGATTCAGCATTTGTTTACGTCTGTTGCTACGCGGTTGCCACGCTTTCTATAATCTCCCCGAAGAAAATTATCGGGAAAATTGGGGAGTTGCTGATCTCCTCTCTCAGAAGTCGTGAACAGCTTTTTTTTCTGATCGAGGAGATCGGGGAGAAGTTGTGAACAGCTTGGGGAGTTAACGAGGAGATCGATCAGATCGAGGAGATATCGTGAACACGGCCACAATTTTACGCACAAACTCTGTCTTAAGATGTAAACAAAACGCAAGTCGTATTGCAGCGCCTCACTATCTTACGACAACCTCAGAGCTATCTTAAGTCAAGGCTGAACTGGATCCGACGCTCCTTCGCGCCGATTTAAGGCTTTAACATTTCCCCCATTTTCACCAGACAAGTTTCGGATTTAACCTGCAACGTAAAACCGCACCAAGCGGCAAAAGCTGAATCACAAACGTAAACATAAGACGCGATCTTTTATCGGCGCTACGCTGGATCATTAAAATTTCTGTTCTTTCTTCGTCTACAACATGTTATTTGTTGAAATTTCTCATAAAAATATAGTTAGAAACATTTGAAATTTCTCATAAAAATATGTTTTGACCGTCAACATATAATATATTGCAGCTTTTTTATTTACGAATGTATATATACATGTGTGTGTGTGTGTGTGTGTGTGCGTATTGCTTACTAATATAAATAGTTATTTGAAAATTTGACAATATTTTATTTAACAATAAATAGATAAATAAAAACTACTACTCGTACAGCTTAAAGCTAAAGATTTAGTATATTTTGTCAATTTATTTTTATTTCATTTTCTAAAATAAACAATATTCTCAAGTCTCCTATTCAAAACGAAGTTCAAAGTAATTTCTCTTCTAATTTGAATTCGTGCAGCTTATTTTGTCTAAATGGTTTCTAGTACAGGAATGTATTTAAATGATTTCTATTAAATAAATAAACTAGCTGGCCAGAGACCCAAGAAAATTTTTACCGAAAAACAAGCTCTCAGGCGCCTGCGACGCCAATCGTAATTAGTTCTCTCTAAAAGTCGCATAATATAAAAATATTCAAAATTCAAATATTTTTAAATAAAATCTTAGGCGCCTGCGGCGCCAATCATAACTTGTTCTCTGTAAAAGTGGCTTAATACTAAAATATTAAAAATATAACGATTTTAAATTAACTCTTGTGTGCCTGTGGCGCCAATCGTAACTTCTTCCCCTATTCTTAGAACATTTGTATCGCTCTTTTATTTTTTAAGAAATAAAACACGTAAAAGAAAATATATAAGAACAAAAACACTTAGAGATGATAATAAATTTGTTGTTGGGTGAGTACACTGTGGGATATAAAAGTTTAAGGCTGAATAATTATGTTATTTTTACAAATTTATAACTATACATATATTTTATAAATCATCAGACATTTTAATAAATCATCACATTTAAATAACTTTCTACTGCAATGCTATAAATTAAAGAATTTTAACTGTTAATATTAAAATATATTGCAGCAAACAAACAAAAAATGTGCTACCATTTTATAAACGCATAAGAAAATTTTTTTAACACATTAAACGCATAAGAACAGTGCCTGAATTGCATTAGTCCAAATCGAAGCTGAAATTTAAATCTTCTGCATTTTCATTAAAACAGTAATCCATTTCTGTAGTTCTTGAATGGTTTAAAATATCTTTCCAGACGATATTACGAGTATGGCGTTGATTTTCTATCGGCAAAAGTACTTTTAATGATGTTTTTCTTTTAACTCTTGAAAAAGCTACATAAAGCATTCCATGCATAAAAACTGGTACTCTCAGATCAACACCTACAAAGTCAAAAGTTTGGCCCTGTGATTTATGCACTGTCATAGCAAATGCTGCTTTTACAGTAAACTGATGTCTAGATATTGCGCAACCAAGTTGACCTTTTGATGATTGAAGTGTGATTCTTGGTATATGTACATCTCGGCCACAGTGTTCACCAGTTATTATTTTTTCTTTAATAATATGATTGCACAGCTCAGTAACAATTAATCTTGTACCATTGCAAAGGACTTCTGATACATCTATATTACGCATCAACATAATAATAGCATTTTTTTTCAGTTTAAGTTCATGAGGTGGTAAATCGAAATTTTCAACGGAATTTAAAAAGTCAACAGTAAATTGAAGTCTTCCTTCGGGTTGGTTATTTACAGTATCGTAACTGTGATAAGTTTTGTACTCTCCGGGTAATTTCGAAATAATTTCAGTATTTAACCTGTCAACATCTTTGTTAAGAGGAGCAAGTATAGCTCTATTTTTCATCTCTTCATAATTTTCATTGACAAAGCAAAAAGCAAAAACCTCATCAATGAGATTTCCATTTGAAATTATGTCTTCGGGTAGCTCTATCTCATCTAAAGACCTAATCGGTAATTCTCCATTACCAACTTTTAAAATATAGTTTGCAAAGTCTCTTTGTTCTGGATCAACCCGCATATTCTCATCCAGTGAATAATTCCTAAATTTGCACCAAAGCACACTCTTTTTAATTGATAAGTCAATAAGTTCTTGTTTATTCGCTCGCGGTTGAACTGGAAGACGCTGTCTGAAATCTCCTCCTAAAACCATAATTCTTCCACCAAATGGCAAAGTTGCATTTCCAGTTTTACGCAGAATTTCGTCCATTGCATGCAATGCATATTTAGGAAGCATAGGTGCTTGATCCATGAGAAATACTTGAACTTTAGAAAGTTTTTGAGCTTTACAGGAGCCCGGTTTGATTGTGGAACTTGACTCTGGTGAAAGGGGCACCTTCAATCCAAATGTTTTGTGTGATGTGCGTCCTCCAGGAAGTAGAATCGAAGCAATGCCTGTAAAAGCTATACACTGCACATTAAAGTTCCCTCCTCGCAGAAGGTAATACAAAGTCTTGAATATGAAAGTTTTTCCAGTACCACCAGGTCCGTCAATAAAAAAGCAATTTGATTGAATATTCTCATCAGTGACTGAATGAAAGATAGCATCCACAATTTCAATTTGTTTTCCTCTAAGAAGTTGATACATTTGTTGACCAATAGCTGCTGATTCATTGACATTTGACAATTCTTGATTCGATTCAGTTTCATAATCATGAATATCATCAAATGAAAAATTTCAACCCAATATTGAAAATTTCTACCTTCTGTCGCTTCTGAGTCGAGTTTATGGGCAATTACACGGTAGAATCTTCAATTGAAATTCCAGTTCTTTCACCTTCATGAATGAAATCTTCTGCGAGATCTTGCTTAAACATTTCCCACAGCCGTTTTGGGTTTTCTGGTGAGCCTAGAATCAAAATCTGTGTAAAAAGTGTTCTCATTGCCCTTGGCAGTTTTGAGCTTGCAGATTCGGACAATCCTTCAATCCATTGTTGGTCATCATAGCATAATCCTCGTGCTAGACAAGCTTGCTTGTATGTCGCATGTTCAATATTATTCACTGTCAGTAAATCCTTAAAGCTGGTTGCATCTTTTACATGATACAATAACAGTCGTAAGTGATATAATTCAGGCTGTACAACAAAATTGACATTATGTATTCTTCCAATAACTTTTATCTGTCGTACTCTTTGAATCCATTCACTGTTTCTTGAATCCCATCTAAAGTGTTCAGGCATTTGCCAGTAGTAATAATAGATTGGCTCTTCCTTTGTCTCCATTTGATTGTCTAATTTCATGTTCTTCCTTAGCCTTTTTATTGTGCTTGAAATATGCTTCCAGAGGGGAACCTTTTTGTCCTGTATCAGCTAAATTTTCCTGAGCCTGATCTAAATTTACAATTCTGTACTGGCCAGGAAAGTGAATTGATAATCGTAGCACACTATGACTCTTCTTCTGAATTTCCTTTCCAAATAAACGCCAACATGCCTCTGGTGGAGTGATGCATCGACCCTCAACATAAGTATTTGCTTCATTGTACATGATTTGTCTTCCTCCTTCAACAACTTTAAGTGAAGCACAATCAAACCCTTATTTATATATGTACTTGTATAGATACTTCACAGCCATAATGCTTCCAACATATTCAACGTTTATATGACAATTGTACTTTTTCAGTAAATATGCATTATAAGGAACAACATGACGATTATCTCTTGTTATGCGGCTGCCATCAACACTCTTACGATACACTGCACTTTCATGAGAGAAATCTCGACTGTGAGGGTCCAATTTGGGATCATAACGCCTTCGATAATTTGGTTTTGCATTGTCTGCCAATGAAGATACATCCTCAAATGATTTTGGAAATTGAAAGCGGCACTTCATACGTCCACTTTTATTTACCATGCATGCAGCGTATGGGTTCTGTTCGTCACAGGGGTTATGAATCATCCACTTTATTACAAGTTCTCTCAGATCTGTATCTTCAAAGTCGGGAATCTCTGCAGAAATGAGATCATCCAGTTCTTCAGGATTATGAATCTTGTCTTGAGAACACATAATTAGAAGAAGGTTAATGTGGAGAAGACCTCGCTTTTGAAATTCAATTGAATATACATAAGCAGCAACTTTTCCAAATATCTGCTTCTTATCAAAATCTTCAATTATTTCATCAAATTTCAATTTTGCAACTCGAGTTACAACATCTGTTCGGACTTGAGGAAGTTGTTGTATAAAAGATCCCTCTTGTAACTGAATGTGCAAAGCGTTTTTTATTTCAGGCCAGTTTGCATTACATGTCATTGTTATGAAGAAATCTGGAGAACCAAGACGACGAACAATTGCCATAGCATCTTCAAATTGTTCAGTATAATAGCGTGTTGACCCTGGGAAAGATGATGGGAGAATGACTTTCTCTCCAACTGTAGCTTTGTTTTTTTCTACTAAGTCGTTTATCAAACGTGTGACTTCTGTATAATTATCAGCAAGAATCTTCTTTTGATTTGCTTTAATCCACTGAATACGATCTCTTTCGACCCTAATAAAAGTGTCGACAACATACGGTTGAAAAAGTCTGCCACCAAAATGCAATGCATTAAATTGTATTTGTCGCAAGTCATGACCTGCAGAATTCATTCTTGTGGACAAATAATTTATTACTTCAGGTCGAAAAGCAAGTCTGTTCTGAGCCAACTCAAGGCGCGTTGCATGATGCCGCGAAGAATAAGGTGTAGTCAATGGTATATCAAGAGAAAAACCATCCGTAACCTGTGGGTAAAACAGTGGATAAGTGAATGGCTCAATACGTTTATCAATATTTTTTAGAATAACAATTTCTTTGTTTCGCCGATGTACAATCATTTCATTTTCTGGGAAACTCTGATCGGCATTAAGTGTGAAGACAGCGCAAACTTCATTAATGGATGGTGTATTAAATCTTCTGTAATCACTTTCCTGAGGAATTCTGAACAAAAGTTGAACTTCAGGTGCAGATAATCCTTGTGCAGTAGCTTGCTGTTCAACTTCATACTGAACTTCTCGCATCATCATATAACCCTGTGCATAACCATTCTGTGCCCTTATTACGTGCTCTAATAATTCCATGAGTTCACGACTTATTCCATAATTCAGAGGATGATGTAATCGTTCTTCAACAGCATTATCAGGATCCAAAAAATACATCTGACCGTATTGAGGTTTTTCAAATTCTCCATGTATGTCTTGAGTCGGTTGAGCAGCCAAGTTCATTTTGTGGTATACTTGTCCACATGCAATAAAACTGTATATGCCATGACTGTTGATGGTTCTGTCTTCTGACACATTGAAAGAAGAAAAAGCAAAACAGGAATTTAAGTTTCTGATTCTTTTATGAAATTCTTCAGCAAGTGGATGGCAGTGCAAAAACAGTCTTGCTAACTCGTTCGCAAAATATGGTGCTGGCAGTAATAATCGTCCATGAAGACAACAATCACCAAAAGAGTCTCTATGAAGACGATTGCAAACACGCTCCTCTGGAAAATGTGATGCTTTACAATAAACGCATTTCTCATTGAATTCTCCTAAAGTACTATAGTTCACATCTCTACAAACTGCTATTTTGTATGTTGGGCACCGATTTCGCAATGCCACTTCATATCTTGCTTGTCGACGTCTTTTCTCTTCTAGGCGTTGTCGTCTCTCTAGTGTACTCTCTGATGCCCTACGCTGAGAAGCTCGCTGTCTTAGATCTTCAAGTCGCTGGATTCTGTCTTCCGTGCTCTCCCTTGCTCGATGCTGAAAAGCTTGCCTAGATATACTCTCAGAACGTTCCTTTATGTACATCTGTCCTATTTCCCTTATATTTTGGCGACATTTTAATTTTGATGCACGGATAGGCCTAGCTTGATATAAGGAAGTACGATTAATTAGTTGGTCTGCATTTGAAGTACTTTGTTCTTCTGGATTAACTGGTATCACACCATTTGATCGTTTCATCTTAAGAATATTTATTTAAACTTTTTGATTTCTAAAAACTCGTATTTAAATTTTAAATGAAAGTTGTTTTTGATTTTTTTGCATATAACTTGATGCCACATATCTGTGTTTCAGAGTTTTTAAAATGAACGTGTTTAAATATCATCCTTTGAAATAAAATGTTTATGTTGTAGTTTGATTTTAAAGACTTACTAATAACTCCCTGTTTAAAAGAACCAGGAGGTTTTTTAATTTATACTAACTCAATCACAAAACAAAAAGATTTTTTTATCAAAAAGAACAACACTTTCGTTTTCACATTTTTTAACCTCAGACTCCTCTCAGTTCAGTTCGTATTTATTCTCAGTAAAGTTGAAAATGTTTTTTCAGTTCAGTTCATATTTATTCTCAGTAAAGTTGAAAATGTTTTTTTAGTTCAGTTTTTTTAATTATTATTATTTCGTCGAAAAAAAAATTGGCAACAATTAAATTATGGATAAAACATAGAATAATAATAAAGGAAGAAGGAGCGTACGTGTTTATTATTATTCTGTGGGATAAAATTTTAAAATTTAAATGGCTTATTTATCAGAAATTAGAAGGTTCTTATTTTCACATTTTAATTAATTAAGAAAAAACTAATCATTCGATTGATAAGCTGTTTAATCCATCGGATTTACAAAAATTTTCCCTTTCATTTGGTATCTTATTTGTAACGATGCGACTGATATTTCTAATTTATTTTCTAATATTTCTGATTTATTTTCCTCATTTTAAATAAATGTACGTTTTTTTTTTTTATTATTATTATTTTATTTTTATTATTATTATTTTGTCGAAAAAAAAAAAATTGGCAACAATTAAATCATGAATAAAATGCTAAAATTTAAATGTCTTATTTATCAGAAATTAGAAGGTTACTATTTTCACATTTTAATTAATTAAGAAAAAACTAATCATCCGATTGATAAGCTGTTTAATGCATCGAATTTACAAAAACTTTCCCTTTCATTTGGTATCTTATTTGTAACGATGCGACTGATATTTCTAATTTATTTTCTAATATTTCTGATTTATTTTCCTCATTTTAAATAAATGTACGTTTTTTTTTTATTATTATTTTGTCAAAAAAAAAAAAAAAAAAAAAAAATGGCAACAATTAAATCATGGATAAAATGTTAAAATTTAAATGGCTTTTTTATCAGAAATTAGAAGGTTATTATTTTTACATTTTAATTAATTAAGAAAAAACTAATCAAAAATACGAAAATCTGACTTCGATGTGCACAATGACCCTTCGGGGGGCACCTTTGTGTTAAATCTCGTGACTGTCCGAGCTACCGTTTTCGAGATCAGTGAAATATACACATATTGCTCACTTAATAGTATAAGATTTTGTCTAAATGGTTTCTAGTACAGGAATGTATTTAAATGATTTCTATTAAATAAATATATATATATATTCCTTCCTCTCTTATTATCTTAAATAAATGCAACTTTGTGTGCACTTCTAATTATAATGTGGGGGGTCCCCCCCCTTGTTTTAAAACCCCTTTTCATTGGTATAATTTGGCTTTTGCCTTGCCCCTTAATCTTACATTTTATCTTTGAAGTAATATCAAGGCAAATTTCCTACGAAGTTAAGAACAAAAATTAAGCATAAAAGTTAAGCATACTTCTGTTTCGGTAGTGTTAAGCATACCCTTATTAGTGCAGAAATATTACAGATACTTCCAAAGCTGCAGAATGATTACTTTTCATGTTTTATTTGGCCATTTTTAACCACCAAATTATTTTAATTAAACTTTATGTTGATAAAAAAAAATTAACATTGGAATTATTTTTTTTTATTGTATTACTAAGGTCTGTATTTTATTGTATTAATATAAAAAATTCATAAACCTATCCCAAATATAATGCAAAATACATACCAATTCGGTATTTACGTATTAGCTCTCACTAGTTTGAAGTGAAACAGCTAACTCATCTTAAGAGCAGATAATATCTCATCAACAGCCCATGTTATTTTATGGGTAAATTTGTTTCCATAGTTATTCATTATCAAATATATATATTTAATTAAGTTTACACATTTAGAAAATTCATAATCATTAAATTAGCACTTATTTTTCAAAAATTGATTTTTTTATTTCAATTTGCATCTAAAAATTGAGAAAAATGCACTAAGTAAAAATTTGCATTTTTGAACTAAAAATATAAATTTAAAATAAACTTTTTTTTTTTTTTTTTTTTTTTTTTTTTTAATTGATACTAATTTAATAGTTACGAATTTTTTAAATATGAAAACGGAATTTAAAAATTACATCAGGTAATGAGTAATTGTGGAAATAAATTTTCCCATAAAATAATATAGGCCTTCGGTGTCTGCAGAATTAACTATTATTTAAGGCTGCACATCAGTCAAATTGTCCCTTTCTTCCTTTTTTGGACTTTTTAAGGGCTTGCAGAAGATTTTTTTAAGGACTATGTAGAATCCTTACTTCTACACACATGTATATATACACACAGTGGCACAGGGTTTCGGACCCGCCCACAAACTCCCCCCCTCTTTAAAAAATGGCCTTTTTTGGGGGGGAGGGGGGTTACCCACTTAAAAAAAAAACATTAAAACCCACTCTCAAGTTTTTTTTTTTTTTTTTATCTACTAAAATTTTTCACTTTTTAAAAATAATTTATTATTTTTTTACATATATATTTTCTTACTTCACATTATTATACATAATTAGAGTTGTAAAATTCTCGAGAATAACCTCCTTGAAGAGAATGATCGAGAATATTCTTATAGAAGCTATAATAACAGGCAATTTTGAAAAGTGTGCTCTGTATAAGTATTAATGTATGTGGAAATTTAGAATTTTTTAAAATTTTGCTCTTAATAAAATAATCGGATTGATTAAAGAAAGAATTAAATTTATTTAGTTGTAGGTATTAAAATAAAATTAATTCTTTAAGGCTAAAAGATAAAATCTTGTAAATTACTAAACATTAAATGTAGTGATAATCCAAGTAATTAAGCGACAAACCTTTAATGAATTTTTTTTAAAAATTTCATTACCGATATTATTTTTTAAACGTGACATTAAAAAAAAAAAAAAAAAGAAGAAGAAGAATATATTTCTAATTATTTATATTTTCGCTTTAAAATGTTTTACACGTATTTCAAATGGATTGCAATATTCCATTACATAATCCAAAAGTATATTTTTTTCTTAAATTTCTTCCTATAACTCTTTTTTTATTGTATTGAAGTTTTTTTAATTTTTACCTAATTCATTAAATTAAGAATTTTATTGTTATTAAGTTAATTTGTTATCATTAAATTATAGGAAAGGCATGTTAGGTTTAACATTCACTATAAGAAAAAAAAAAAAAAAAAAAAAAAAAAAAAATGTCAACTCACAGTCATCCTGTTATTACCATTTACATCGTTTTAATGAGCACTCAATACTACAATTTTGGAATATTTTTAGAAGTTCTGAATATAAAAAAAATTTAATCCTTTTTTATATAACAGTTTTTTAATTCATTGATGGGATCGATAAAAGTGTAAAAAAAAAACCACTTTATGTAAAGGATAAATATTAAAGCAAAATATAAGAATTTAGGTGGAAAAAGCCTGTGTTACAGAAATAAATGATTTGATTGTTCTATTTTTAAACATAAGAATAAAAAATATTTTATTAACATGGCTATGTGAAACTTTTTTATTAGATGAGATATAAGAGAATTCCATGTCTGAAAGTACAAACTTTACATCTTGTATACATTATTACAGAATCACCACAACCTAAAAAAAAAAAAAAAAAAAAAAAAAAAAAAAAAAAAGCCGGAAAATCTCATACCTGTTTATTATTAATAATTTAAATTATTTTTAGATGAAGCAATAATTAATGTTGGAATATTAATCACTTCTTAAAGTGGCAAATTTATTTACGAATAGGTATAATATGTCTGGAAAACATATACTAATAAAACCTGGCTTTAAAAAAAAAAAAAAAAAAAACCTGGTTTTTGCCAACCCTGAAATACTGTATAGAAAGAAATAATTCATTTTACATAAATATTAAGAATATGAATGTCATTTAACTTTTAATTAATTTTAATAAATTAGTATTACTATTATTTTGTAATAAGTTTTCTTTTAGTCTAAAACTGTTCTCTTTTTAAATAAACTTAAAATTCAAACCCAGTTGTGTTATTCTACATTTAACATAAAAAAACCCAATTAAACCTAAAAAAATACTCCACCCGGGTTGGGCTTAAAAAAAAAAAAAAATTCTTAAAACCTTGCAGTGGCGTATCCAGGATTTTATTTCGAGGAGGGATGAGTTAAGTTCGATAATGTTTCATAGCATACAGAAATCATAAATACTACTCTTAATCTTTATTTTTTTAAAACTTTCTACAAATTTCAAGAGGGGCTGTAGTCTATCACCCCCCTTCCCCCCCCTACACACACACACATACCTCTGGATACGCCACTGTATACACACATATATCTATATACAGTATGGTTTTTTTAAAAAGTTATTTAACTTTTAGAAAAAAGTTAAATAAAGTAGTTTAGAAAAAAGTTATTTAACAATATAGTAGTCTAACACAACATGAATTTTCGTACAAATACAATTTCGAAAGGGAGAATTTTGAAACAATCTTTTTAAATTCTTGAAAAAATAATAAAATTATTCGATTACTTACGAGATGATCCTGGAATGTTTTTTAATCCAGCAAAGTTGAAAACACATTTTATTTTTACATATGTTTCAAGTGTTAGAGAAAAAAAAATATATACACAATTGTTTTTTTATACTAATTCTTCATTAAACAGTAAATCTCAATGTAATGATTTAAGCAAAATATATTACTATAATATCATTTTAAACTTTTAATTTAACTCTTTTCTAAAAAAAGCAAATTTGATAATTGCTAAAAATGTTTTTACAGAATCCATTTTCAAAACGACATACACGTCAATCTTTTAGCAAGCTGTTTAGATAATATTTCAACTGCAGAATCATCATCTCCTTTATTATAATTTATTTTATTTTAAGATAGAGGATTTAAGCATTTAAGGTATCCACCTTCAAATTTTATACATTTTAAGTATTATTAAAAATTCCTAGATCTTTAAGAGTATTTACAGGTGGCATGTTTAGTTCAGAGTTATGAGAAAAATTCAACAATAGCTCTGCATCCTGTACTTTCTACTTTTACTATTGGGGTTTCTTCATGCTTACGTTTTGTTTTGCTTATGCATTAGAATTAGGTTCCCTTAATTGCCGCTTTAAAATTCGTCTAAGTTTATCCTCAGAAGATAATTTATACAAAGGATATACTGAAAAAACAGAAGGCACAGACATAGGCTTCAGCCGTCGTCTTTTTTAAATCTGTATGCAATCTTCATTTTTAAAATGTTCGCTACAAAACACGTGACGAATTGGATTTATCGATTGCATAATATTCCTTACGAGAGATAATTTTTAACCAGGCTTTTAACCATCATTATCAGAAGAAAATTCATCAAACGATAGTCTTTATTTTTTCTGGAATTCAATTTGCAAAATGAAACATAGTAGTATGCCATACTCACGAAGTTTATAATCTATCTCTTCATTGACTGAAATCAAGTTCTTGCCAGAACTTAAGTTACTATTTAAAACAACATTTAATCAGAATCCTAATATAACATATATTCGATAATTTCACAATCTATAGAAAAGAAAACAAAATAAATACTCAAGATCGTCCAAATAAGTCCATGTAAATAAACCGCGTAAAGACCTACGTACGCAGCGCCGTCTGGTGAGAAATCTTACGTAGATTTGTGTCTTTTGAAATTTTTTGTTATTTTCAGAATTGTTATAGCCTTGTATCCGCGCTGCGGTGGAGCGTCGGATCCAGTTCAGCCTTGCATTAGATGGCGCCCTACTAAGAACAAGGAGGTTAACGGCCGTATTCACCGTTTACCTCAACCCGCGATTTACTGCGAAAAGCCGACTTGAACGCTCAAATGATATTCACCAATAACCGTAGTCAACATTACTGCGGCTGAAAAGCGACCCCAGGCTCAGAAACTCTATCTTGCAGTTACATTCAAACGGAACGCTTGCAATCGAACCTCTTGCTAGTTGCATGACGTCAAAATAGCAATGGCCTTGAAAATCTCATTCATTCGGAACGAGCTAGCGCATCAGGCATTTTGTTGCCTTAGGGTTGCCACATGTACCCAGAGCGTTTCTCTGATAAACAAACGACAAACTTTTTTTAATCGTCTTACGTTACTTTAGAGTAACTTGTTTTATTATATTTTATAATTTTAGCTAGGTAAACTATGATATGGAAGTTTCTTTAGCGATAAACTGTTATAATCATACAAGAAGTGAATTTGGCGACATTTTGTAAAAGAAACAGAATCCGCCCTAACAACATATCTTACCCCAGTACATCCATAGGATATCCTCAGAATAAAATGACATCCTGAGAATGTACTGTAAAAAAAATGTGTTTTTAGAAATATTATTGTTGCTTATTGCTCTTATCTTGACCGGATTAGCTTCAGATCAATATTTCTTTAAATCATTGAGGAAGCGATAAGGACGCCAAGCGGGAATGCTGTCCTCTTCGTAGGCAAAAAAATGGCGGTGATGCGCCGACCTATTATTTTATTTAGGGGCTCTAAGTCGAAACGCTTGCAGACAGTGACGTCATCTTGCAAAATGTCAAAAAACATTGAACAAACTTGTCGATTATCATCGATTCAAATTAACGATAAGCCAATAGGAAACAAGTAAACACATATCTAACACCTTTCGAGTTTTTTTATTTGTACACATACGTAGAGAAGCACGAGGTAACTTAAAATAAAAATGTCTAAAGAAAGGTCGCATAGATTTTCAGCTGATAAAGAATATATCGTTGATGTTAACAGCCCTAGAAAATTCCCCAGACCTTGTGACGGGAGAGCTGGGTAAAGAATATAAAACCGTAAATGATTTAAAACAAGGCTGGGAGCACATAGCTTCCTTATTATGTTCCTGCAATTTAGGCGTACAAAGAACCGGAATTTATGTCAAGAAAAAATGGCAGGATTTAAAATGCCGAACAAGAAAAAAAGCTGCTGAATTAAATGACAGACTAAGTGCAACTGGTGGTGGTAAAAATAAAATATCGCCATTAACTCCCCTTGAAGAGAGAGTAATATCACTAGCAGGAAGAACAACGATAGGTGGGATTATACCAGTTGCAGGAGATTTAACCGCCCGCCAGGTATGCTAAGTTGCATTTCATTCATTCATTTTTGCCGGCCAGGTGGTTCGGTCGGTAGGACGCTGCCTTCCGAATCTATTGGTCCCAGGTTCGAATCCTGGTGCGGGCATGGATGTTTGTGTTGTCTTATGTCTTCAAAATATTGTGTACTTGTTACTGTGTATTAAATAAAAACTTGTAAACCCTTGTGGTGCGGATATTTCGAGATATAAGCGGCCTTCGAGGCAAGAAAAAAATCTCAGTACTCATCAAACTCAACCAAACCAAACCAAACCAAATCATTCATTTTTGTTTGTTTTATTTATGCTAATTTATTTATGTTAATAATACTTTGTTTACCTGAAAGAAAAAGAGGGGTGGGTATTCTGTATTATTTAGTTTAAATAATTAATAAATCACAAAATATCAGCTTCAGTGTGCTAAATGAAAATGATTAGATTTTAAGAAGAATTGAAATGTAGTAATAAGTGAGAATTCTCCCCCCCCCCCTCTAATTTGTATTGTAAATTATATTCAACTACTGTGAATATATCAGAGATGAGAGTAGAAAATTCATAAAAAGTCTGAAAATATGTGCAAAACTCAAAAATAGTTTAATTTTTTTGAATAAAAGAAGAAACAGATACATAAAATCATACTTTCTATAAATGAAAATGGAGAATTTATGAAAATAAGTTGTTTGAGAACATGTCAGAAGAACAAAAGTTAAACAAAATAAGAATATATAGAAACAAAAAGTCTGAAAATTGCTTTTAAAATTTAAGAAAAGTCAGAAATTCCTACAAAGGTCTTAAAAATCTCATCTCTGATATATATATATATATATATATATATATATATATAATTTTGTCAATTAATTATAATTCATATTTCGTTATTTCGAATTGTGTTGTTTGTTTTTTCTGAAATTTATGGTTTTGGTTTCTACTTGCAAAATTTTAGTTTATACATTAGTGTTTATCAGTTCAACAGAGAAAAAAAAAGTGGGAATTTTACTATGGTGTAAAAAAAAAAAAAAAAAAAAAAAAAAAAAACTGCATAAAGTTTTATTTTTTTAATTGGTTATACACTATTATTGCTTCTTGAACCTCAAATTATTCAGCATTTAAATTTTCAATTTAAGTTCTGAAAAGTACACGTTCGATTAAAGCAGAGCTTATATAATAACAGAATTGGTTCAGGTATTTTTAGTCAATCAATGTACTTAAATTTATGAATTTTAAAATATGCTTATCTTCTGTAACTTTACTCACTGCAATGTTTACTATTGAGTAACATGTCAATAAAAAATTTATTATGCTAAAATTTAAGTAAAGCAACAGGTTCTGTATAAATGGAAATTATAAGAAGAAAAATATTAGGTACAAGTTAAAAAGTGAAATTTAGAGGAGAATGTTGTTATACATTTCCATTGCATCAAATAAAGCTTTAAAATATAATGCACAAAAATTGAATGCAAGCCCAATTCGTAAAGTAATGTACAATTACTCTATGTTACTCTATTAATGTACATTAAAAGAAAAAAACAAAACAAACATCTTAAATATGATGAAAAATGGAGAAACATGTTGATACAGATTTCATGAACAACAACAAAAAAAAAAAAAAAAAATATATATATATATATATATTACTATATTTGACCAATTAATTTGTAATAAATTAAGATATTTTATAAATTACAAAATAAATAAATAACTTTTTTTTTCCATAAATTCTGCCAGCTGAAAATGTAAGATTAAGCAGTAAGTACCAACATTCCTTTAAAATTTAAATGGTTTCTGACTCAAGTGATAAATAAATAAAATTACAATTTCTACAGTTCTTCAGTATTTTTTTAATTTGCTTCTTAACAAACTGCCTTATGTTATTTAATAAAATTATTAATAATTGAACAAAGACTACTGTAAATTATAGGAAATGTAATTAGAAACATTTTTATTTCAATAATTAATTTATATCAATCTAATACAATGAGTAATTTCAATGAAATTAACTTCTAATTAAATGTCCCCCCCCCCCCGCAAAAAAAAAAAAAAAAAAAAAAAAAAAAAAAACTTCAAATTTTATACATACTCTTGGATTTTGTAAACTCATTTACACAAAAGAGGAAGCAAGTCATGTTCAATTATATATGCTATGTCTAGAATACTTAAGATATTTATAATATGTTAGAATAATCCATTGAAATTTATGTATTTCGTATGCCCTGTTTTCTGCAATACCATGCATATAAACGTATGGTTTTGTGTGTGTGAGACTTTGTTGTTCTACTAGATAATTTAAATTTTTTTGTATTCTGGATCTTTGGATAACATGCTTTTTGTACTTCTACTTAGTATATGTATATACCTAAACTTGATTTTGTAGTGCATTTTTGGCAGTTTAATTCGTTTATTTTATGTTTTTTTAAATAAGTTTTACTTATGTTTTGTTTCACATTTTAAATTTTTGCTCAAAGCTGGTAAACGTGAGATGCCGGTTTCGATCCCAGGTCAAGCTCATCAGCCTGGCCTTTCAGAGTTTTTTGTGAAACCTGCATGAATACAGGCTAAGACCTATACGAAAGACACCCATGGAGGGCATGTCCCTCAGGCCTAGGAGCCTAGTGCAGTCAGTTGGCCTTATTTCCCACAACCCAACCCTTCTTATGAATCACATTTAAACAGGACAAAATTTATTGAGTAACTTACAGATTAAGCTTATACTCAACTATTTTACGTTTATATATATATATATATATATGTATAAACATATCTTTATTTTAATAGGAGAAATTGTCACTGATGAAATTAATGACCACAGTGAAGAAGAGATGGAAAGTACGATGGTTCGTATCACTTTTATTTATTTGATCATATATTTTCTTTGTATACGCATAAATTTATACTTATTTTACTCTTTAGAATTCAACATTTGGAAACAGAACTATATGTCATTAGTTTCGAGTAAGAAAGAACTTTATATTATTTATTTAAATTATTCTTATATTTAATCGGGAAATATTTTATTAAATAAAAAAAAAATAGATATTCAGAGTTTATTTTTTTTATTTATTTTTTATTTATTTATTTTTAATGTAGCTTCACAGGTATCATTGAATGGTGACGTAAGTTCACAGGTATCTTTGAATGCTGATGTAGATTCACAGACAACTTTGAATGCTGATGTAGATTCACAGGCTCCTTTGAATAGTAACATATGTAGCACATCAGGTCCCAAAAAAAGGAAAAGTGTGTGTCGAAAATTATTTTCGAAATAATTTATTTTTATTATATATTACCATTTTATAAAATTTTCTTTCACTTTATAGCAACATCAACAAGTCGAGTACAGAGGTTACGAAATAAAAGAAGGTTGGAAGAAGCAAAATGTATTGATGATACAACACAAGCTGTCATTAAAACTCAACACGAAATAAAAGATCTGTTAATAGGTCTGAATGAGAAAATAGGTGTTAGCAATGACATTCAAACTAATACTCTTAAGGCTCCTATTTATACGAGCTGGCGCATCAGGCATTTTGTTGCCTTAGGGTTGCCACATGTACCCAGCGCGTTTCTCTGACAAACAAACCAAAAACATTTTTTTTATTGTCTTACGTTACTTTAGAGTAACTTATTTTATTATATTTCATAATTTTAGCTAAGTAAACTATGATATGGAAGTTTGCTTAGCAATAAACTGCTATAATCATTCAAGAAGTGAATATAAAGTTTTCACAGACCTTCTATTACTCTGTATTTGAGTTTTGGCGATATTTTGTAACAGAAACAGAAACCGCCCTAACAACACATCTTACCCCAGTTCATCCATAGGATAAAGAATAAAATGACTAAGAATAAAATGACTTCCTGAGAATATACTGTGAAAGAAATGTGTTTTTAGGAATATTATTGTTGCTTATTGCTCTTATCTTGACCGGATTAGCTTCAGATCAAGATTTCTTAAAATCATTAGGGAAGCGATAAGGACGCCAAGCGGGAATGCTGTCCTCTTCGGTGGCAAAAAAAATGGCGGTGATGCGCCGGCCTATTTTTTTATTTAGGGGCTCTAAATACTCTGAATGCACTGAGAACAATAGTGTCTGCAGTAAACATTTTGAATAACTATGTAACAGTATTAGCAGCCGTAACATTCAACAAAAAAAAAAAAAAAAAAAAAAAAAAAAAAAATGACACACGAAATTTATGTAATTCAATAAAATCTTTATATGTACTTAAATATGTGTTATTATTGTACGAGACTAGTATTATTATTTGTCATATTTTTTTCAGTCATTGTAAATTTTGTATTCAACTTTCGGATTATAACCCTGGATTTTGAACAATTTATAAAAATATAACTTACGTATTTTTTTTTTTTTTAATTTGTTACCTAAAATGTATAAACAGACTAATTATAAATCTTTATGTATATTCAATTAAAACAATGAATCTAAATACCTGTGTACTAACACCATAAATAACAAAAACACGCAGTTTCATAAATATCGGTACTAAATTAAAATCTTTAAAACACAGATTTCTAAGGTCGAGAGAACTGTTTCTTTCATAAAAACAAAGAAATGTCATTACCATGTACTAGAGAACATATTTCCGACAACATCCACTTGAAAATAAATAAACCGGAGCCTATTTTTGCTTTCTAACTAATAGATGTAAAATTCTGTGCAAAACAGAATTTCATTTAATACAACTGAGTCTATTATTTCATATAAAGACGTGCGGTAATATGTTGCATTCCTTAGCAATGGTTAGCATATTCATTTTTTTAAATTTCTTTCAAATGATTTTTTTTTCAAATTTATTTATTTTAAATTTAGATATTACCTTGATGTAAGAGTTGGGAAAAAAATATATATATATGTTTTTAACTCGTGTAAATATAGAAAAAGCTAAAAATAAATTAAAAAAACTAAGTAAATGAATTTTTATTTTAAAATGTGAAGTTGCGTGCCTTAGCTCTTATGCTCTTTTTTTTTTTTTTTTAACTTGTTACAAAAGGAAAAAAAAGACATATTCAATGTTCAACTCAATTCAATAATAACAATGTGAAATGTATGATTGAAAGCAGTATTTATGTTGTACTAATAAAAAATAAATTATGCTTCTCGTACAAATTAAATTCTCTTCAGGATAAAATTTTAACTTCTTAAGTTGGAATGTTGGTAACACCGGCCTACTACATTTGAAGATTCAAACTGCTGTCGGGCGGTATTGTATTATTGTTTTATGAGCTTTAATTGTTCTTGTAATACATCCTTTTGAAAAAATGAAACATCAGTTAATTATTTTTTATAAAATTTCTGTAATATTCTATTTCGAAGTCTTCAAAATCATTTTGTTTTTAGTGGAAACTGGAGCAGAAGCTTATTATTTTGGTATTATTTTTTAAAGATTTTTATAAAAAATATATATTTTTATATTTTTTAAAGATGGTATTATTTTTTAAAGATTCCAAAAAAAAAAAAAAAATCTTGAAACAGGTTTTGCTGCATACATTGATCTAATTTAAATGTGCAAAGTAAAATGTTTACAATCAACCAACAAATAGGACAAAGTAATTTAAAAGATGATACATATTATTTAATGTAGTTACACAGGTCATATAATGTCACGTTCTAACTAAATATACAAACACACGTGAAAACTTATCATAAAAATATTTATCATTTTAATGCAAATTTACTTAATAAATTTTAAAAATATCTCATAATTACTGACCAAATACTATATCTATACACACTGGGGTTATTAAAGATATACGTGGAAGAGAGAATGTCATCCGTGAGTGATTTTTACACTGATTTTGGAGAAAACTATAATATTTGTGTAAAATAGATTTACTCCATTTTATTAATAATAATTTTTTCCATATTTTCCTCAAACACACACACACACAACAAAAAATTAGCCTGGTTTGGTTGGGTTTTACGTTGCACTTGTGCTGGGTAATAGGCAATTGGCGACGGTCTAGGACTCCCCCATAGAGGTGGTCTGGAGACATGTTATCACAATTTTGATCCTACGCGGAGAGACTGGCTCCCCCGCATTGGTAACCCCCAGAGGTAATTTTAATGGGGACATGGAGGACATTGCGGCCACGACAGATTTTTCGTGCACCAGCTGCCATTATTATAAATGACGATATTTGGCTGGCTCGAGTACCGAAACCGCAACCTTCCAATTAAGAGCCTGGCGATGAAAGAAATAGTTTCTAAAAGCAACTGTTAAAAAAAAAAAAAAAAAAAAAAAAAATCTATGCCAAATTTCAAGGTAATTTAAAATTAATTTTTAATTAATTCAGTAAAAAATAAAAAGATGAGCTTTCAAGGTATGACCATCTCAATATTTATCTTTTTCTTTTAATTGTTTGGACCATCCTTAGCGGTGCAACTCAGACCGTCGCCAGTTATTCATTGCGATGTACTAGTGCAACGTTAAATCCCACCAACCAACTTTTAATTTATTATCATATTTTTTCTCAATTTGCTCGAGAAGTGTCAACATTGGTAAATATCTTAAAGAAAAAATAATTTTTTTCTCAAAATAACACTTAAGAGAAATGGGGCTAAATTTGGAGCCAAATGCTCTCCGAGGCCAAACCCAAAGTTTCGGAGCCAACCACCTTGATTTGGAGCCAGTTTGGCTCCAAGGAGACCAAATTGGCAACCCTGCCTGAATATCGCGACATTGTGTCACGTGATCACCAGGTGCATGAAAGTCACTTGGCGGGAAGGAAAAAAGAAGAAAGAGTTTTTCGGAACATAAAATAAAAGTTAATGAAAGTTTTTGTTCTGAGATTACATATCTGACATATGTAAGAGTAAATCAGCCAACTGAATATTCAGTATTCGGCTTAATAGTAACTATTCGGTATTAAGCAGAATACCTAGTACTCGGTTGGCTGAATATTAAGTATTCAGTCAAAACTGGTATTCGGTGCATCCCTAGTTATATCTCAGATTCTATTGTGTGAAATATACATTTTGTAAAACTTTGCTCGTTGAATTTGGTTACATATCAACCTAAGTAGTACTTCTATGCTAAAATTTAATCCTATTTAAGGAAATGCTGTATCTCAGATTCTATGTAATAAAACTATACAACACTTGGCATTGAAGATATAATGTAAAAATTATGCTGATTGAAATTTTATACTTATCGGCCAAAAGGTGGCAGTGCTATTAGTTTTCATATTACGAACAATTAGCATATATTTGATGCAATTTTAACCAAGAGGTGGGAAAATCACAGAACATAAAAGCAGTGCCACCAATTATACGTTATTTACATTTTTCATAGGTATAATATAGAAGTTCACATGGAAACATTCCAAAGGTGTCGTCTTCAAAACATTAAAAAATATATATGTGATTCTACTCTCATAAAACATCATAAAATGAAAAAATTATCGGCTGAAATGAATTACAGTGACCATTAAAAATTATGAAAATCATTGAGATTGTCGTGTACGAACAGAACCATGTTTTGCCTCTGCGCCAAGTACTCAAAATCAATCGCCTACAGTGTGAAATTGCCGAATATGCTTAATTTTGATAATTTTTTGTTGGCGCTGTAATTCATTTCAGCCGATAATTTTTTCGATTTCTGGTGTTTTATGACGAGTAAAATCGCATATTTTTTGAAGACGACACCTTTTGAATGTTTCCTTGTCAGATAAAGCCTTTCTGTAAATTAATTTAAATTGCAGTATAGCGTCCGGATAATCGGCACTCTACTGTATTGACTTTTGACGGCAGTATGCACTGCTCTTGGGCTTACATGTTTTCACCTGAAGAAGTGCCATGCTTTCATTTTTTACTCGAAACAATTGTATGTTTTTGGATTTGATGGTGTTTATTTTCAAACATTTCTCTCTTCATTATTCAGTACTAATGTGTGGTAGTTTTTTTATCATCAATTAAAAAATAATAAAATGTACACTTATCTTATTTGTAGAGTTTAAAAAAAATTCAAATGTTTCCACAACTGGAGCAATGGCATTTGATGGATTATGAAACATAATTTGCTATTGATTTAAATAAATTAAATTCAGTGTAATAAATTAATGCTTTCTATTTCTTAAGATTATCTTTCAGCTTTATAATATGAAAATTTTAACAATGCAGCTAAAAAACGCAGTATGGCATAAATTTAGGGTAAATGTACTGCAATTATAATATCTGGCAACTAATAATCAAAGAATCTGATGCAGAATCTATGTCCAATAGATTCATTGCACCTGTATTAGAACTCGTCCTAAAAATTTCACATAGTTTGTGCAACTGAAATTAAAATTAAGGAGAAAATACGTTTTAAAAGGCAAATTACAAATTTCTAAAATTCTTTTACAATTGGTAATGAAGTAGTAATACAAAATCAAACTTAAATTAAATATTTTAATAAGTTACAATTTTACACTTTATCTCATGCATTGAAATCTATTAGCGATTTCATATCTAATAAGTACTGCAGCTGGTAAGCTGCTATCATTACATGTAGTATGTTTCTTCATTGTTTTCATTGTTCTCATTATTCTCCACCTCTGGAATGTCTGGTTAGGTTACATTAAACTTCAAACAAGTATTGTGCAACACTGCAATCGCTATTATTAAGGGACAAGTTTTTTGGGGGTTATAGCACAATCGACCTCCACCACTACTACTCAGGATCCGGAATCTGGATTTCATTACGCAAATCAACGTTCAATCCCATTTCGGGCTGAACGTTGTTTTACATTGAATATCTCTTCATCAGGGCCAGTTGGATCCAAAAATGGTGCGATTAACCAGGGCTCGAGAAGGTAGCCACTGTCTCCAAGTATTAGTGTATTTGAAGGCAGTACTCTACTTTCAAATAATTCTCGACTTCTGCTAAATTTCGAAATAGTAGAGTAATGACAGCTGCCAGGCCAACGAGCTACTGCGTGAATGACCTTCATGTCTGCATTACAAATCTAAAAAATAAAAGTAAAATTATTTTATTTTTGCAGGCATACATTTAAAATACAATAAAAATTTATCCTTGATAAATTTTAATATGATGCTGTTATTTTTTTTTTTTTTTTAAATATATATATATATATATATAGATATAAGGACTATACATAAACTAGTAATAAATGGTTTCCTATTGCAAATACAAGTGAGAAGGCTGCCAAAAAAATTTATAGCACTTATATGTTTCAGGACATGCACTTTTTTTTAAAAAAATTAGTTTTTTATCTCTTGTGACAAGGGGTTCTGTATGTCTCGTGAAGCTGAGGACCCTCTCATTCTCTAGGGTGGTTGGTTGGTTGATTGGGTTTTACGTCGCACTAGTGCTTCGGATTTGGGCAATTGGCGACGGTCTGGGATTCACCCCTAGAGGTGGTTCGGAGACATGCCATCACAATTTTGATCCTACTCGGAGAGGATAGCTTCCCCGCTTCGGTAACCCCCAGAGGTATAATTTTGATGGGAACATGGAGGACTTTGCGGCCACGACAGATTTTACGTGCACCAGCCACCATTAGTGTATACGACGGTCTTTGGCCGACTCTAGTACCGAACGCGCAATCTTCCAATTACGAGCTCGGATCTCTACTGACTGGGCTACTGCGGTCCTCAAACTCATTCCCTAGGAGTTAGGGCTGCAGACACCAAAAAACAGTAGCAGCAATAACTTATTATTGAGAAAAAAAAAAAGATTCTAACTATGTAAAAAGGCATCCTCAAAGCAACAAGGTTCACTAAAATCTCAGGTTATTTTTGAATTTAGTTTTCTTTGAACACTATTCGTTAAATTTCAGAGTGATATTACTATCTACTGAACATAGAATAAACAAAAGTTTAAAAAGTACTGAAAACAAGAAAAAAAAAATTAAAATTTTTTTACACACACACACACACAAATAAAATGAAAAATTAAGGTTGCATTTGATTTTAATGTGAAACCAATAAAACTTGCTTAAAAGGCTTTAAATAACTTTATATGTTTGGCTAATAAAATTTCTTGAATGGATGAAATAACTTGATTGGAATAAAACGAAACTTTGTTATTGCTCCTAACATGCATAGTTAAATATTTAGTAAAAATGCTCGTATTTCATAGATATTAAATGCTTCATGGAGAAATCTTTCTAAGGGTTACTAACTTGCATTGATGCAAATTTCAAAGGTAAAGCTATGAGAACAAGGTCGACAAGTGCTATCTGGGTTCAAATTTTGCATCTCCTGTGTACTAGCTCTAAAAGCATTGCTGCATTTTGAAGCGGGGAAATTAAGAATATGGTAAACAGTTGAAAGTTTTTAGTGTGTTTTTCCATTACTTTCAATTTTAATTTCCACATACAAAAATGTAGTTGACACTCGAAGAAAATTGGTAGGATTCCCCACTCCTGAGTATAACATTGTTTACGTCCCTTAAATTTCAAGATAATGCAATATGTACTTTAGAACTGGCTGGAAGAAAAACCTTCAGCAATAATATTCTGAAAACTACCGCTTCCAAATAACTTTAATAGCACGCAACTAGCACGCAACTTCCTAACTAGTAATACATCCGCCATCTTTAATTTGTCTATTGCAAGTTGTTTGCAAGAGGTTTTCAACAAATGCAAAATCCACCGCCTTTGCAATTGGTTTTGCAACGAGTTTGCAAGGGATATGTTCCGTTTGAATTGAAATAATCATTGCAAACGGATTTGCAGGCGGAAGTGTTCCGTTTGAATGTAACCGTTGCTCTAGGTCTAGAGCACGGAGTAATATAGACAGGAGAAGAAGGTAACGCTGAAATTTTGTGAGGTTATTTTCTAATGTTTACAGATGGCGCCAGCATACAATCTTGCCTTCTCTCCAGTTTCCGCAATGTTATTCAATGGGGAAATGTCTCGTTTTAATTATTTTTTTTTAAATAATATCAAGCTGCAAAAAAGTTCGATTGAGAGAAAATTTCATTAAATAGAGTATTCTAAGGAACATTTTTTTTTTTTTTTTTTTTTTTTTTTTTTTTAAGAACCATTTTATACTAATTTTACTTTGAAAGAGAGCTTTTAAAAAATGACGATCCTTATGAACCTAGCTAAAACAGCCTATTGGGAGGAAGGAGAATGGAGATCGTTCATATGTGTTGTTTGAAAATGTGGATTATTATGGATATTTTATGGCAGTCTTACAATTTTTCATTATTAGTATATTTGACATATAAAAAAATGTAGTAAATAAGTTTCTAGCGATTTGATTTTTGCATCAATTTCCTCTTACCAACATCAAGCTTGAGATAATTCTTTGTTGAGCAAGTTTTTTTTTTTTTTTTTTTTTTTCGTTTTATTTGCATAACCTATTTTCTGTTATAATTACATAGGATTTTCATAAAATTGCTAGTGTTGGCATTATATTACTTTGTAAAAGAAAAACAATATTTTGGTTTACCGTTAGAATTTAAAATTATTCTTTAACCACATTTCTTGCGACCATGGAAGCCTCTGCGCAAGTGCGGATTGAACGAGTCCAGTGTTAAAATAGGGGTGACTGAGAGAAAACAAGCGATAAGGGAACACCGAATAACCGGATGTTTGCCAAATAACTATCTCTCTGCCAATTTTGCATCCCTCCAAACTTTTGGACTCGACCTCACTGCTAGTCGTAGGAAACGTGGTCGCACTCTAGTGTGAGAATTCAAAATGCAGTTTAGATCAGGTGTTAAAAATCATGTCAAGAAATTTAACTAAGAAGCCCATTTATCTTTTGAAAGCTCTTCAATATTGGGATCTTTAAGGCTATCAATATTTTAATGGCTACACACATTATACAGATTGCAATAATACTTGTAGAATTTAATTTATTTGTATACAAATTAAACTTTCCTATCAATTGTCCTTTAAGTTTTAAGTTATTAACAGATTCTTGAAAGCTAACTCTCATTATTGCAGTTTCTTATAACTTTAAAAAAACAAATAAATTTACTTCGGAATTTTTTTTTAAAGTTTTTATTAATAAAAAATTGTTATTGTATAATTTTTAAATATATGTATTCTTTTTTACTAAAGATTGTATGAAGTATCTAGCATAGTTTATCTGGAATAATTTAGTAAAATGAAATGAAGTTTCAGCTTATAAAATAATTTAACTATGCATTTAAAAACCACAATGCAGGAGAAGTATCTGAAGATGCTTAAAACAATTTATATTTTCTGCCAATTGTAAACTACTAAATGAAATAACATTTTTCCCAAAATATATATATTTTTTATTTATATCTAAATAAATCATTCGTTTATTATCCATTTCAAAATGTTTTCATAAAATGTAAATAAGTTAAGCTTATGCATTTTTTGTTTTTGAGTACATAGTTTCAACCTAATGTAAAAAGTAAATAAATGATTCTCAGATATTTACCACATAATTTGTAGTGCTTTTCTATATTTATGTTGTATCAATTGAATTTGACTTAGACATTGAAATTTGTGCCATGACAAACTCAGAATTAAATATTAAGCAGTAAGTATTGTGTTACGAAATTAGCAGAGTAATTTCACAAATGTAAAATTGAGCAGAAGCTAAAAAGCAATTTTATTTTTGTAGTTTTATTTCCTATTTTTTTGAATCGCTTATTATTATATACTTTGAATCACTTATTATTGCATCAGATAATTTGAATAATCATGGCGAATCATACAGCAGAAACATTCAAGATTATTTGCTCGTATAAAATAAATTAAAATAGCAAATTATATTTATTCATAGTTACAACTTTTGATTAGCACACATCCTTGTGGTAGAATTTAGGTGAAACAGCGACATTGTTTCAGAAAAGAAATCATCACTTGCTAATAAAAATTAAAAATACTCCTAAATTTCAGTAAAATATAGAAACTCATGTCTTATATTTAAATATTCTTCGACAGTCCATTAATAATACTGATATATTTATATTTATGGGTACATATTATATTATGTGTAAATTAGAAAATAATGTCAATATTGTCTTGCAGAAAAGGTTTGCACAAGCGAGGCTTATCGCAGAAAGTATAAAACTTTTCTGTTACAGGGGTCAGTCGTTGAAGCAAATATGTGATCTTCAGTTTCAATAAATCATTGTCATGAAATAACTCATTAGCGTATTTCAGTTTGTTAGTAATATTAGTTTTATGTTGAATAAATCATAAGCTCTGACTATCTTGTGATTTAAATCAAGGGCTATTCTGTTTAAAATTTTTAAAGCTGTTTGTTCAGAGGAATAAAAAAGGAATTATTATTTTCAATACGTTATTGAAATTAGCTCGCTTCTGTTGTCTAATAAAACATTTTAATTTATAGCAGTAAGCTCATATTCAAAAGCAAGATGAACATTATTTATGTATATATATATGCACATATATACTTACATATATTATGCATTGGAAAAATGCATACTATTTATTTTTAGGGTTGTGGATTTTCAAGAAAATTTACAGTTTTTTCTAAATATGTAGGTTTCGTAAATTAAAACTAATACATTAAAGTAAAGAAAAATATTCAAAGAAAAATATAAATAATTAATCCATTCAAAAAGTATTTAATAAACAAAACATAAAAATTATGATTTAATGGTTTAAAGCATGCATTAAGCTAGAAAACTATGATAATTTTTAATGACTGTTATATATGTCGGATGGTTGAGTAATCGATATAAATAAGGCGTCTCTGTGCATTCTGTTGCTCTCGGAGACTCGCCACATATCATTGACGGTAGCTCAATCTCATTTAATTATATCAGAGAAAATAGTTTTAAGAATTACTCACAAGGAAACATTCAAAATGTGTCGTCTTCAAAAGATATTGAAAAAAAAAAAAAAAAAAAAAAAAAAAAAAAAAAAAAAATGTGATTCTACTCTTTATAAAACACCAGAAAGTGAAAAAATTATCGGCTGAAATGAATTACAGCGTGCACAAAAAATTATCAAAATTAAGCATATTTGGCGATTTCACACTAGTAGGCGATTGATTTTGAGTACTTTGCGGAGAATCAAAACACGGTTCTGTTCATACATGGCAACCTCGGTGCTAGCAAACTTATCGCCTAAATTGCCAAAAATGCATAATTTTGAATATTTTTATATTTTTTTTTGTGGTCGCTGTAATTCATTTCAGCCGATAATTCTTTCACTTTCTGGTGTTTTATGAACAGTAGAATCACATATATTTTTTAATATTTTTTGAAGGCGACACCTTTTGAATATTCCCCTGTCAGTATTTTTTTTTTTTTTTTTTTTTTAAATTCTGTTTTTTTAATAATAATAATAAATCTGGAGTGATTCCACTCGACTTTCCGAACATTGAGTAACTAACAGTTTTGTAGATAAAGTAAAGAAAGAGGAGTTGTTAAACAAACAAAAGAGAGAAAACCATTATAGAGTGTTTGAGTATTTTTCTCCATATATTGCACGATGTTTTATTTAACGCTACTGAACTTTGAGCCCATAGATCCTAATGATAAAGAAATTTTCGTTGTGTCCCTGTAAAAACCTATAAATGCTAGATTCCCCAAAATGCTTATAGTTAGTGCAACAGTGATTTTTAATATTCATACAAATTTTCAGCTCAATTAAATAAGGCGTTGAGATGCTATCGCACTTTTAAAAATTTGGTCTCATAGGCCATAATGATAAAGGATTTTTCTATGTGTCCCTGTAAAAAAACTGTAAGTGCTAGATTCACCAAAATCTATACAGTTGGTGCAACTGTGACCTATAACATGTGTACAAATGTTTTGCTCAGATTAATAAGGCGTTTAGACGCTATCACACTTTTAAAAATTTGGCCCCATACGCCATAATGATAAAGAATTTTTCTTTGTGTCCCTGTAAAAAAAAGCTATAAGTGCTAGATTCTCCAAAATCTATACAGATTGAGTATCTGTGACCTATAACATGTGTATAAAGTTTTTTTCTCAATTGAGTCAGGCGTTTAGACGCTATCACGCTTTTAAAAATTTGGACCCATAGGCCATAATGATAAAGAATTTTTCTTTGGGTCCCTGTAAAAGAACTATAAGTGCTAGATTCTCCAAAATCTATACAGATTGAGTATCTGTGACATATAATATGTGTATAAATGTTTTGCTCAATTGAATAAGGCGTTTAGATGCTATCGCACTTTTAAGATTTTGGTCCCATAGGCCATAATGATAAAGAATTTTTCTTTGTGTCCCTGTAAAAAAAACTATAAGAGAGATTCACCAAAATCTATAGTGTTCGCACTATGGTGACTTACAATATACGTACCAACTTTCAGCTTATTCGAACAAAGCGTTTAGACGCTAGCATGTTCACTCACAGACATACATACATACACACATACATACACACATACATACACACACACATACATACATTATCTCAAAAATAGTGGAAACGGACTCAGGGGACCTCGAAACGTATAGAAACATCAAAATTTCCAATTCGGATTTTTGACATGATTACAATACTTTCCTCACTATGGTGTTCGGAAAGTAAAAATATGTAGAGGTTGAGAAGTATTCATGTCACACTAGTGCTATGCTATCGGTAAAAGACACCCCCAAGAGTGAACACCCCTAAGAGAGAGATGCCATCACAATTTTGATTCTCTACAGAGAGGATGGCTTCCCCGTTTTAAGCTAAAAATTCCAGAATAATTGAATTTGGTTTTTGCTTTTCACAAAATTAGCTTAATTTTTAATAATTCATTTTGAAGCTATGAAGTGCACTTTATAAGTTCAAAATGAAACATGAAAAATTAAAAACAAAAAACTGTTTTAGAAAAACAAGAAAAAATATAACAGTTATACATTTTTTGAATTTAAATAAAAAAAAAAATAAATAAATGAAAAATGATTTGACAATGAGTAATTTTCATAACAAATTTCTTCATAGAATAACATGGGTTTTAGCTGCCGTTGGCAGAGAAATTGTACAAGGTGATTGGCAAGGTATAGTTCAGACCACGTAATAGTGCATTTCATCAATTTATTTTTTATTTTTAATTTATTTGTTTTATTTTTAAGCATAACTTTCAAAGACAAAATCCTAGTTCTACTAGTATTGGATAATGGATCTAATTCTCTACCTCCCCCCCCCCCTCAAAAAAAAAAAAGAGGAAGTTTTAAGATTTTGTTTCTACTTTTTTATGGTTAATTTTTAAAAACCTTTAAATGTGAAACTCAGTATGAGTTTTTCAAGTATTACTCAATTTTAGGTATTTTAAATAAATGAAGAGCTACTTTCTTTCAGGTAGATTTCCAAATTTCTAGTTATAAATTATGGTGACATTCATTTAATATATTAGACTTATTCCAAATTTTATTTAAACTTAAGCATTTTTATTTAAGGTAAAGACACCAATGGTCACCACCCTCACAAAAGACATGTTAAAATAACCGTTAATTAACATCTAGAATTTGAATCAGCTCAAGCTAGATTCTCCAGTTCTAGGAAATCTAGTGCGAGCAGATTCAAATTCATATATGCTATTAAATGTTTATTTCAACATGTCATGTAAGGGTGGTAAACTCTGGGACAAATTTTAAGGATGGTGAACACTGGTATCTTTACCTTATTTAGGCAATTGTACTTCCTGTTGCTTGCATGAAAAGCACAATTGCTTATTTATTTTTTTCTCCCATTTTAGAAATTAGTTTTAAAAAGAGACTTTAAAAAAAAAAATGTAATTTTATATAACATTTTTCTCTAAAATTTTCAACATGCCAATTTTGTGATCATGGATTTTTTTTTTTTTTTTAAGTTTTCTTTTTAATTGAATATTTGACCAAGATTATAACTAAATTTCAACTGGCTGAGACAGTTTCAGAAGCAGAGACCATGAAATGACCAAAATCAGAATTGTTGCCACAGTTTGAAAAGCATCGCTGTATCATCATTTATCAAATGAATATCTTGAAAAATAGAAGCTCAGGAGTACCGCAGTGACTAATATTTCAATATTATATTTTATTATGTTGCCAAATGCTTTATATCTGCATTCACACAAAGATGTTGAAAGGACATTCAAAATTCTAATTAGCAACAATAGATAACTTGTATTATATTAACCTTCTCCTTCTTGAGCAAGTTGCTCAAAACATGTGTCTGGTAATATTTTAAATATCTAATAAAAAACTTTTGTTTTTCATACTATATCTAAAATTACTGAAACTTAACTGTACTGTTTTTAGTGTAAAAAAAAGGTTAAATATGGGGTGTAAAAAATTTACTAAAATAATTGCTTTTTTTGCTTTGGAAATTTTCCTGAAAAACACAGAAAATTTTTTAGCCTCACATCACCACTCGTTTTAGTTTATTCCTTTATTATGTACATCTTAATGTGGCATAAGAGTGTAGAAAGAAAAAAAATAAATTTTACTTAAACATAGTAATATCCCCCCCCCTCAAAAAAAAAAAAAAAAAAAAAAAAAAAAAAAAAAAAAAAAAAAACAGATTTCTTACATGTACTACTATAGTGGAATGCTGCTGTGCACTTTCTTCATTTTGTTAGATTTATTCAATCTTTCTGGCTTAAATATAATATTTCTTTTATGACCTGAAATCAACAAAATTTGAGTCGTGCAGATTTTGGAGTTCTCAATTGAATATGAAAATGTGAAATGAAAGATAGTTTGTAACAAAAGAAGATGAAGTGTAACAATATTTTTTTTTACAGTATCTGCTTTTAACACTATATACTCTTTAAAACAAATAATACTTTAGTCTAAGAACACATCATAACCAAAACCATTTTCAGATGATAAGGGGAGGGGGGGGGGTGTTCAAAATTGTAGAATTTTTTTTGTTATATTACATTTTTAACACTTAACATTGTGTACTATAGTTTGTGAACCCCCTCTAAAAAATGTCTTATTTATAGCAAACAGTAATAATTCACATTTATTTCAATTTAACAACACACACAAGGCCTGTAATAGTGCCTTGCCCTTTAAATTGAGTAATTACACAGGTCTACATGAAAAGCATACTCAAAATGAAAGAAATATTTAACATACAGTAGAATAACTTTATAATGCAAACCTAAAAACACGAGGCTGTGCGTTATATAGAATTTTGCATTATATGTATCATAATAAGTAAAATTTTTGAATAAACACCATAAAATGCAAGAACGCTTTGTTTGCAGCACTAGTGCCTACTTTGTTTGCCTGACGAAGAGTCATGTCTTTTTTCAACCTAAACAATTGTTGCAAGTACTTGCATCTTATGTTGTTTTACTTATTACTTTTAAATGTCAATTCTGTGGTGCTTTTTATGCTATAGATCATATTCAACATGCCTTTAAAGCAGGGTTGTCAAGTTTCTTCCAAGGTGGAAAAAACCGGCCGGAAGAAACTGTTTTTCTTAAAAATTTATCCTATAAATTGCAGATTTGTAAGATACAATGGATGCATTGATCTTATAAACAATTTTAAGTAACTTTAAATATACCTATACAAATTTAATAACATATTTAGTTAATAATTATAAGGTTTTTTTTTTTTTTTTTTTTTTTTTTTTTTTTTTATCAAAATGAGCTAATGAGCCTTCTGATGATCACGTTCCAAAATACTCAAAATTCAGTAAAAAAAATCAATTTCAATTCAAACAGTATAAAGTTTTATAATTTAGACAATTTTATTTCTTTAACTGGTAATAAATAATAATTTGGATCACTTGCTGGTACAACTATAGTATTTCCCCTCAGCTAGATTTGGCGATTTTTCTTTGGCGCCGATTTGAATGATAATGATCTCGTTCTGGATTGTTTGCGATATAATATGGCAGCCTGCATGCTATTTATTTTGGATTTATGATTTATAATTTAGCTTACGATTTTATCATTTATGCTATATGATTTATGATTTAGCCATAATCGCCAACGAAAAATCGCCAAATCTAGCTGAGGGGAAATACTATAGTTGTTCCCACTTGCTTATACTTTCTGACAAAACAGCTCTTAACATAATCCAGTTAATTAAAAGAACCAGTATGCAATAATTACTATTTACTGTATTACAAAATGTCATCAAAAACTTTATTTCCCTTATAGTCACATACAGTAAAGTCAACACCCTCTAATCTTCAGATTTATAATCTGCAAATCCTTCTAATCCGTAAATGATTTTTTAATCTAAAAGAAATTTACATCTCATATTTTAAAAAAAATCACATTTTTACTTTTTATTACCATGTTTTTATTAACTTAGATTCTTGTTTGTTTGTCCAATACAAATCTTGCAATCTATTTTTAACAAATTTCATTTGAAACTTTCACAGTAACTCAGAACCCGGTGACAACACAATACTTCAAAGTCAGATTTTCGAATAGTTTTCTTTTAATTAATTAAAATATGAAAATAATAAGCTCTTAATAGCAATAAAATAGCCATTAAAAAATTAGCTATAATGTAATTGTTGCCGAAAAAAAAATTACGAGTTATTAATTAGAAAATTATTTCTTTCGACATAAAAATAAATGCATTTAATTCAACGTGAATGTGAAAAAATTATAAAAAGTTAAATTATGTATTTCACAAAAATTGATGTCATTATCAATTTTAAAATTTTATGCACATTGATAAGTGCTAATGTTCGATGCTAATATACGTTGTTCTAAAAGGAGTAGGTAATATTTTATTTTTAAAACCAACTTTTTTTTCACTATTATTATTATTTCAGTAAACTGATTCTGCGTGCTTAAATATTACTTTTTAGCCTCACGTATTTTATTAATGACTCATCAGAAAATTTAAAAACATGGTATATAAAAAGTTTTTTTTTTTTTTTTTTTTTTTTTAATCTTATAATTATTTTTTATCGAAATTTTAGCATAATCCTTACTTTGAAACACAAATAGAGAAGGGGGGGGGGGGAGAGTAACATTCTATTTATTATCCTGCAATTCATATAGACTAGCGCTGAAAATAAACCACTATTACATGAATGTTTAACAAAATTAATCAGCGATGAATATTATTTCCAGACTTTCAAAAATATTTTGTTTCGTATTTTCTAAATATGTTTGTGTACATTTTATAGGTACCTATTATTTGAATATGCTTAAATTATTTGCCCTCATATATGAATGTGATAGATAAGTTTTATTAATATTGAAGAAATATTTATTCTAAAATTTATTAAAAATCCTCTTTCCGTTTTGATGTCTATTTAATTAATAATAACTGACTGTGTATCTGCAAAAGAAAACTGTAAACAAAGGCAATGATCTCTAATTTGCAAATTCCTATTATCTGCACAACCTCTGGACAAAACTTTTGAGAGTTAGAGGGAATTGACTTTTTTGTAGTTCAATATTGCACTTCATTTTTCAACATAAAATTGATAAATACAAACTATGGATTTTTTTTTAATCCTAGAGAGCTTGCAGGACAGTTTAAAAGTAGGTATCTTACTTATTGATACAGTTCATTGGATACCAGCTTCGAGTTTATACAAAAAGTTGCATCCTTTAAAAAAGAAAGTGCAAATATTATGGTTAAAAATTCCATAATTATTATCACTTGTACTGTTTGAACGTATAATAATATTATGAGATTGAGAACTTTGTTATCAAATAACATTTTTTTTTCTAAAGATATTTTTAATATTAATTGAATTATAGTTTAGATTTGGCATTATATTTATACTTTGAGTTTATATAGTTAATACATTTTAATTTTGAACATCTGTTTTGTCTTTTGGTTGGTTTCTTCCGGTTTTTTTCCAGTTTCTTCTACTGTCCTGGAAGAAACAAGTTTCTTCCGGAAGAAAACCAACCCTGCTTTAAAGTAATATAAACATCATCAAATATCTCTTACACATATCAAATTAGAGTATCTTTAAATTCTTCAGGAATTTGAGCAGATTTTAAATTTCATTGTTAAATTTACTTTATAAACATAGCTTGTATATACCTGGACCAAATTATTTTCTTTATTACTAATTTTCGCAATTATTGTAATCCTACCAACTTTTTCATTTAAAACCTCTGAATTAAGTTGATAAAGAAAAATTAATACATCAGATTTTGTCTTCTGAGCTAACAGTTTCTCACAACGTAAATAAAGTGCATCTTAACTGCAAAAATTTATTGTTTATGTCTGAAAACTTTTGCATTATTATAGAGAATTGCATTAAGATCTACGTTTTTATGAAATAATAAGCATTTTTCATTTTTCCTAAATAAGCTTTAATTTTGCATGCACAAAAAATTAACAAAATCTATTTTCATAATTTAATAGCCAAATGTATTGAGCAGCTTATTTGAAAATGACGAACAAATATCGTGTAAGTTTTATGCAATAATATGAAAATCATACACAGTTATTCTAGGGGAAAAAAAAGATGTATTGTAAGGTAGTTTGCTCACACTTTTATTTTGATGCAAGTAATGGTAATATAATGGTCATCGAATGTGAATAAATATTGATAAAAACACTCTCGTCATTTTGCTTTTTTTTTTTTTTTTAGGAATTGAAATTCAGTTAATTCTTTTGATTACTAACTGTTTGAATTTACACAATATTTATTTGGGGTTTTCATATTAGTACCTAGTTCAATACATTGGGCTATTCAATTATACAAAAGAAATTTTGTTGAAGCTTGCACATGCATAGTTAAATATTTTGTAAAAATGCTCATATTTCACTGATTAGATATTTAATATTTTTCCCTTCAGATGTAACTTTTAACAGAATAATCCTAAACAATTTTATTTCTTTACTGGTCTCGTTTTTGCTTTCGTGGCAAAACTTTCACTGCAATAGGAGATGTAGTTGTATCTCTTTATACTCTTAATATTTCGATAATACTCAGCCAGTATTTTTTAAATATTTCACTTAAATGTCTGGTAATAGTATACCATGAGTATAAAAATAAGACAAACAACAACGTCTAAAACACCAAATAAAATATTAGTAGAACAGCCAGCTATTTCAGTAGCATTTAGCATGAAGTCTGTACACTAACTGCTACCAAAACAGCGGTCTGCTCTACTATTATTTTTATTTTGCGTTATTGTTTGTCTAATTTTTATAATCCCATGCCAAGCACCATTAATATTTAATATACCATGAGTCTAAGGAGAAATATAATAAAATTTGAATATCACTATCACACATCATCTAATGTTGCAGATTATATAGAAAGCTCTAAATAATGGATTATCTTCTTAATTTTTTCGTACACATATTATACATATACTTATTGGGCTTTTGCCGGCATTTTTTGCCTGACACCTGGAGGCTTCATCTGCAATTTCACTGATCAGGGTTTTTGTTGTTATCCCAGGTGCTAGCCCCTTCCCTGATCTCAATTAGCAGAATCATTATCCCGATCGGTGGTACTCAAAAAATGTTCCAAGTTTTCTAGATAATTTTCAAGACATTATTAGTAACAAGTTATGTAATCATATAAGGGCAATGCTATGGTTTGATTTCCCACTATTAAATTTCCGTAGTTTAAAATGAATCCAGAATTCTCCGAGTCTCTGAAGATAAATTTCCTGTTGGGGTGAGGTGAAATAAAATTGGGGGGAACTTTAATGTTTAAAAAAAAAAAAAAACTTCGTTGAGAAAATATAAAAAGCTGGGAACTTGAGAACTAAAAACAGTTTTACTAGAGGCAAAGCCACAAACAAGACACTTATCTTGGATCCATCTGTAAGAAATTAAGCTCAATAATGAGAAGTATAAAGAATCTGAGAAAAAACAAGCAGTCATATTGAATTTTTTAAAAATCATGTTTGATGCTGGAATTAATAACTATGAACACATTCTACTTCAAAACTTCATTAGTTCTTTGTAATGTATAATTTTTTTTTAAACATGGAAAAATAAGAAAAAAATTCCACATAAACAGGAATTATAAGAAATATCTTAATCATAATATTAAACTAGTTTTAAAATATAATTCATGATAGGGGTATAAAAGTCATTGTCTCTGAATATTTTAATTGAAAATTTCAGATTTTTTTAACATAGGAAAATAAGTCAAAATTTTGCATAATAATGCAGTATTATGAGAATTAATGCAAATAGTATACATATGGAGTTGTGTCAAAACTGAAATATGAAACTGTATCTAATAAAATATTTCAAATTGGAAAGAGAAAGGGTAGCCTAGTCAGTGAGACATTTCATTCTGGGATCATGCCAGGTTAACAATACATTTCATTTCTTTTAACATTACTGCAGAAAACTGTATAGTAGAAATTTAAGAAAACGATTGGTATTTTTTATTTTTATTTATTTATTTATTTTTTTTTTGGGGGGGGGGGTAAAAACTTCATTCAAATTAAATTCAGTAAAAATTTTATGAAGTCTCTGATGACATAAAATAAAGAAATGCATAAAACGTTTTCAGATATATGGAAGGAGGGAACTGCATATTTGTAGTGAGAAGAGAAAGTTTAAATATTAGATTACAAGAAACTTTTATTCTCGTAATTTGATATATAAGTTATAAAGTACTAAAATAGCATAAAAATCATTTATGATTAGCGGGTCGATGTTATCTTGCAAAGAAGTAGGGACTGCATGGATACCCTCGTATCTGGGACAGTCGATGATGGGGCGTGCCACCTGTCTTATCTCGCAAAGTTAGTTTTTAAATTCTACTTTTATATACTTAATGCATATCTGAGTAAATCATTTTTTACACTTTAAATAATATAAAGCAGCTTGATAAACAAACCTAAATTCTAAATTGATTTTTATCAAAATTATTTAAATTATAGAGTTGAAATTCTTATTATGAAAAAGAAAAACTCTGTATGTGGGGAATTGATTTTGTATCTAAAAGTAGATTATGAGAGAGTTACTTTCTAGAATTTTTAAGCTGTTGAAGAAATGTTAAAATTCATTAATGTAATTTTTTTTATTCACAAAATTTATATACAGTCCCTTATTTATAAGATTATTGTAACTCCTACATTCTGAGATATTTTAACTCCGACAATATTTTAAGCATTAAAATTCAGAAATATTCTTTAAAGTTTCAACTTTCCAAATTTAGGTATATACTATACATTATGTTTACTTTAATTTTTTTATTGAATTGAAACATTTATGTTTAATAGTTTTAATGTAAGTAATGATTTAAAAGCATGGGATAATTTGGGTACACATTGCATGCTATTAATTAGGGAATGAAAAATAATCATTTTATACCCCTGCATCATTGTTACCTAAGGTTGTATATGCTGAAAATATGCTTGCAATACTGATATTGACAAAAGTTTTCTTTTCTAAAGATAGCAATATAAACATATCCATATATTATTAATTTAAATTAAGGTATACTGATTCAAATTCATCATTTGAGATAAAAATGTTTCCGCCACTTGTGCAAAGTAGCTTTTGAATTGGTTTTTATAACCATTTTCATTCAATTTTGTGTCCTCTAAAATGACCTCTTTTTCAAAATTGAATGTTTTCTATTTTCTTATAAAATAAAAGACATTGCATATTTTCTCCTCTTTTACCAATAAAAAATTCTGGTCACCTTATACGTAAAAAATAGAGTAAGATAATCATATTTTGTGGCGAGTAACTTTTTCTTTCAGTGAGTATAATATAAGTTGAAATTTTGGGCTCAGATACTGCTATACCACTTAAATTTTAAAAAACTTTATTATGAAAAGTGCTACATTGAGTAAGAAAATGTTTTTTTTTTTTTTTTTTTTTTTTTCTAATTAAATATTCATGTAATGCAGAGCTTTGCTTAGTAGGGGATCTAATAACATCTTATGTGTTTAAATTTTGAGTTATTTTTGAAATATTTCTGGGTTATTCTTTTATAGATAAAATGATTTATTGTGCTTTAAGTTACATTGAAATTAAAAGTTTGTAATCCAGCTATCTCACTGTTTCAATTAATTAATAAATTGCTTAATTTAAGATTTTAAATAGTGTTTTTTTTTTTTTTTTTTTTTCATGATTTAAGGAGAGGGGGGGGGGGGGGAGAGGGATTTTCTTGCTGTTAATTTAGATTTTTTTTTTTTTTTTTTTTTTTTTTTTACTTATTGCATTCGAATTTTAAAATACAACTTGTTGTTACAATACACTTTTAAAGCAAAAAAAAAAAAAAAAAAAGTCAAATAAATTTGAGTTTTGCTTTGTATAGAGGGCACGCATAATTTTGATTTACTTATTGGTGAATTGATTCACAAGAGTTGTTTTTCACTTTTAAGATTTTGAACTTTGTGTGTAAAATGATTTTTTTTTTTTTTTCGGGGGGGGGGGGGAAGGGGGAACACTGCTCTGCAAAAAGAAAAAAATTCAAGATCTGATACCATTATTGCTCATCTTATGTGAAATGACCTCCTGAATCCGAATGTGACTCCCATTTTGCCTTGTCACCCACCTTTTCTAGATACACCACCTCCTCTCTGAATTTTTTTCCCTGTTTGATAATTTTATGACCATGAATTAGTTTTGAAGAATTAAAAATAATTTAACACCTAAAAGCAAAAAAATATAAAGTTTAAAAAATAACATTAACAACAGATTAAAAAAATATAAGATATGTAATTCATAATTTCAGTTTCCTCCCCAAAATGTTTTCCTTGTCACAAATGTGAATGTTTTAGAATTTTCCGACTCTGTAACCCCTCAGAAGGCATTTAACGGTTAAAATAATCCTCTCCCCTCCTAGAAGTCAAATTTATAGCCATAAAATCACTGAAAAATGATAAAAAAATAGGGGGGCATTCCAAAAAGACGGTGGGTGATAGGGCAAAATGGGCATCATATTTGGATTCAGGAGGTCATTTTACATAAGAATATACTGAAATGGTGTCAGAGGCAACTTTCATGCTGATCAGTTTAATGGAACTAGCTGTTTTTGTTTAAAAATGCATCCAATTTTAAAAGAGTCTTTTTCTGCATCACAATCACATCTTTTGCACCATAATATTTGCATATTTTAGAATCCAAGTGGCTTCAAGAATGACTCATAATCCTTTAATTTAAGTGTTATAATTGCCATTTGGTACTTTCATATTAATCACATGCTGGCAATTTATACTTTAGTATTAACTTGGCTCGTGAAATACAGTCCCCTGGTTACCACAGCCAACCATTATATTTTAACTGGCAACATGGTTTTCAACTTTGAAACTTAATTTAAAAAAAAAAAAAATGATGAAAAAATTGGTTCTAGATTCGGGCTCTGATTCCACTCACGATATAAGCAAACTCTCAGCGTTTTCATTCTCGCTTCTCTTACCACATTTTGAGACACCGTGTTAAATCAATACACTATTAGGGAAGTTACACCACTTTTCTCCATATATATTTCACAACTTGGTGTTAAATTGCTGCGCCATTTTAGGGAATTGGTGTAGACAGCTCCTCGTTTGCATGTGCTTTGCAACCAGGAGCTGAATCGTTGTGCTAGTGTAATGATATATTGATAGTGATTGTGTATTAATTTAGTGAAATTATTAAAACTGTTATTTGTATAACTTAAATAGTTATATTACTGTTATTAATAAACTCATTATTTAAATGTATTTCAAGTTAAAACGTCTAATAAAATTTACGACATTTCACTTAAAATTTTTTTTTTGGAAAAATGCTTACAAATAGAAATACTATATATGACATCACTTTCTACAATGTACTGTCAGTGTGACGTCAAACTGACTCCAAAAAAACAAGCTATCTTTATTTTCTATATCGTTTAATACTAAGACTACATGTTATCTGACCCACCCGGCATTGCCCGGGCCCATGATAATAACCTTAAATTTGTATGATATCTTTGACTCTATTTTGTTTGAATTTCTATTTTTAAATAAAAGCATCACGAAAAAAATAATCATCTGTAACAAAAAAATTATCTCAAACCGAACAGAACAAGGGCTTGTAACACCGATGCCTGCAGCAGCTTATACGTAGGCTGCTAATAACATGGAAAATTCTCAAAAATTAACCTTGAACCGAATGAGCCTCTGACTCGTGTTTCCGCTGCCTGTGGCTGTGGCACTGTATACACACGCTGTGTAGGCATGCTACACACACGCTGCAAAATCCTTTTCTCCACCAGGGGGCACAGTATGTTGCGTACAAACATCACCAATTGCCTTCAATTTCCAAGACCTTTCAAATAAGGTGTCACATGGTGTTATCAACTGCAAAATCCTTTAGTTGCACTTTCCACCGCCAGGGGGCACAATCTGTTCTGTATGAACACCATCAACAGTCAGAAAATATCAAGACCTTTAAAATAAGGTGTAACATGATAGGGTCTACTACGAAATCACTTAGTTCCATTGTTCGTCACCAGGGGTCACACTGTATTGTATATAAACATCCCCAATCAATATGAAATTTTAAGACCTTTATCACCAATCTCCTTCAATTTCCAAGAACTTTCAAATAAGGTGTCACAGGGTGGAATGAAGTACAAAATCCTTTAGTTGCACTTTCCACCACCAGAGGGCACAGTGTGTTCTCTATGAACATCACCAAGAGTCAGGAAATACCAAGACCTTTAAAATAAGGCGTAACATGATAGGGCCTACTACAAAATCACCTAGTTCCATTTTTCACCACCAGGAGGCACACTATATTGTATTCAAACATATCCAATCAACATGAAATTTCAAGAGCTTTAAAATGAAGTGCTACATGTGTGGGTCTAGACCGGATTTTCCTCTCAAACTAATCCCCCTCCCGGGAAATTGATATTTTTGTATTCGAGTCTAGTCCCCCCCCATGTACAATTTCTTCACCGTAAAGTAATTTGGAACTGAGCTAACTCACAAACATGCTTTTAACCTCTGCCCCCCCCGAGGGGGTGACCATTTGACTTTTTATATTTTTCTCTTTTGATGACACATCTACAGACCAAGACCTTTTTTTAGACTCCTCACCCAAATTTTTACAAATAGCCGTTCTCTCAATTTAGTGGATACAGATAAAACACATTACGAATTAATATATAGATAATTGAAATTTCATTTAGAAAGATGGTAGTGTAAGGCTGATTTTTTATACAAACTATGTGAAAAATACCAGAGCCGGGAATCAAGCCCGGATTATCTGCTTCCACTGAGCTACCCAGGCTGATAACCAGCTCGGCATTTCTCACATAATATCCATTGGCAAGGCCACCGTGTCTGCAAACATAGATATAACAAGTGACAATATTTTTCGTAGCACAACTCCATTAGACCACAAATTTTCCAATTAGAAATTACTAGCTGGAACCCGTCGAATTCAAAAGTCATTTTATTGACTGTAATGTTTCAAACATTGTTGCATCATTATTTAAATGTATTTAAAGTTAAAACATCTAATATAAGTTACGACATTTCACTTACAAAAAGAAATTAGAAAAATTCTTATAAATAGAAATGAACCTTAAATTTGTATGATTTCATATCTTTAACTCGATTTTGTTCGAATTTCTGTTTTTAAATGAAAGCATCACGAAAAAATAATCAGCTGTAACAAGAAAATTACCTTGAAGCGAACAATACTCTGTGACCCACGTGCCTGCGGGAGTGCACACACAGGCAGCTACTAACATCAAAAATTAATCTGGAACCGAACGAACCCACCCGGCGTTGACCAGACCCATGATGGAAACCTTAAATTTCTATGATTTCATATCTTTAACTCGATTTTGTTTGAATTTCTATCTTTAAATGAAAGCATCACGAAAAAAATAATCATCTGTAACAAAAAAAAATTACCTCAAACCAAACGAAACTTGGGACCATGGTGCCTCCGGCAGCGTATATGCAGGCCGCTAATAACATGAAAAAATTCTCAAAAATTAACCTTGAACCTAATGAACCATTGACTCGTGTTTCCGCTACCAGTGAGTGCAGAATGCTACGCAAAATTCACTTTCTTCCACCAGGGGGCATAGTATGTTGTATACGAACATCACATTGCCTTCAATTTCCAAGACCTTTCAAATAAGGTGTCACATGGTGTTATCAACTGCAAAATCCTTTAGTTGCACTTTCCACCGCCAGGGGGCACAATCTGTTCTGTATGAACACCATCAACAGTCAGAAAATATCAAGACCTTTAAAATAAGGTGTAACTTGATAGGGTCTACTACGAAATCACTTAGTTCCATTGTTCGTCACCAGGGGTCACACTGTATTGTATATAAACATCCCCAATCAATATGAAATTTTAAGACCTTTATCACCAATCTCCTTCAATTTCCAAGAACTTTCAAATAAGGTGTCACAGGGTGGAATGAAGTACAAAATCCTTTAGTTGCACTTTCCACCACCAGAGGGCACAGTGTGTTCTCTATGAACATCACCAAGAGTCAGGAAATACCAAGACCTTTAAAATAAGGCGTAACATGATAGGGCCTACTACAAAATCACCTAGTTCCATTTTTCACCACCAGGAGGCACACTATATTGTATTCAAACATATCCAATCAACATGAAATTTCAAGAGCTTTAAAATGAAGTGCTACATGTGTGGGTCTAGACCGGATTTTCCTCTCAAACTAATCCCCCTCCCGGGAAATTGATATTTTTGTATTCGAGTCTAGTCCCCCCCATGTACAATTTCTTCACCGTAAAGTAATTTGGAACTGAGCTAACTCACAAACATGCTTTTAACCTCTGCCCCCCCCGAGGGGGTGACCATTTGACTTTTTATATTTTTCTCTTTTGATGACACATCTACAGACCAAGACCTTTTTTTAGACTCCTCACCCAAATTTTTACAAATAGCCGTTCTCTCAATTTAGTGGATACAGATAAAACACATTACGAATTAATATATAGATAATTGAAATTTCATTTAGAAAGATGGTAGTGTAAGGCTGATTTTTTATACAAACTATGTGAAAAATACCAGAGCCGGGAATCAAGCCCGGATTATCTGCTTCCACTGAGCTACCCAGGCTGATAACCAGCTCGGCATTTCTCACATAATATCCATTGGCAAGGCCACCGTGTCTGCAAACATAGATATAACAAGTGACAATATTTTTCGTAGCACAACTCCATTAGACCACAAATTTTCCAATTAGAAATTACTAGCTGGAACCCGTCGAATTCAAAAGTCATTTTATAGACTGTAATGTTTCAAACATTGTTGCATCATTATTTAAATGTATTTAAAGTTAAAACATCTAATATAAGTTACGACATTTCACTTACAAAAAGAAATTAGAAAAATTCTTATAAATAGAAATGAACCTTAAATTTGTATGATTTCATATCTTTAACTCGATTTTGTTCGAATTTCTGTTTTTAAATGAAAGCATCACGAAAAAATAATCAGCTGTAACAAGAAAATTACCTTGAAGCGAACAATACTCTGTGACCCACGTGCCTGCGGGAGTGCACACACAGGCAGCTACTAACATCAAAAATTAATCTGGAACCGAACGAACCCACCCGGCGTTGACCAGACCCATGATGGAAACCTTAAATTTCTATGATTTCATATCTTTAACTCGATTTTGTTTGAATTTCTATCTTTAAATGAAAGCATCACGAAAAAAATAATCATCTGTAACAAAAAAAAATTACCTCAAACCAAACGAAACTTGGGACCATGGTGCCTCCGGCAGCGTATATGCAGGCCGCTAATAACATGAAAAAATTCTCAAAAATTAACCTTGAACCTAATGAACCATTGACTCGTGTTTCCGCTACCAGTGAGTGCAGAATGCTACGCAAAATTCACTTTCTTCCACCAGGGGGCATAGTATGTTGTATACGAACATCACGTTGCCTTAAATTTCCAAGACCTTTCGAATAAGGTGTCACATAGTGGTGTCAACTGCAAAATCCTTTAGTTGCACTTTCCACCGCCAGAGGGCACAGTGTGATCTGTACGAACATCACCAATGGTCAGGAAATACTAAGACCTTTAAAATAAGGTGTAACATGATGGGGTCTACTACAAAATCACCCAGTTCCATTTTTCACCACCAGGGGGCACACTATATTGTATACAAACATCCCCAGTCTACCCGAAATTTCAAGTCCTTTAAAATGTGGTGCTACATGTTTGTCTAGAAGGGATTTCCTTCTTAAACTAATCTTCCCCCCCCCAAAAAAAAAATCTACATTTCCTCTTTAAAATCGAAAATTCCAAAATCACAGAAATTGATCTTATAGTATTCGAGTCTAGTCTCCCCATGTGCAACTTCTTCACTGCGAAGTAATTTGGAGCTGAGTTAAGCTCGCAAACATGTTTTTATCTCTTGCCTCCCAGGGTAGAGAACCATTCGACTTTTTTTATTTTTCTCTTTTAATGACACATCTACAGACCAAGATCTTCTTTTAGACACCTCAGCCAAATTTTTCCACAAAGCTGTTCTATCGATTTAGTGGATACAGACAAAACACGTTTCAAATTAATATATAGATATTCAATAATACATCAACCATGAAATTTCATTTACAAATATTGTAGTGGAAGACTGATTTTTTTATTTATTTTTTACCAACTATGTGAAAAATCAACCTTACACTCCAATCTTTCTAAATGAAGTTTCTAATTTTACAGCAAATTCAGAAAACTTTCTACGAATTATTTTCACACATTTATCTTGATTTATAGAAAACTGGCCCTTCAGAAAGGTGGCCTTTTAAAAAAGGTTTGTCCTATGGCACAATTTGCCAGTGTTCTAAAAATCACTACCAAATTAATATCTGACTTGCACTTGACTATAAAAATGTAATCTGACAAATAAAACACAGAGTTAAGTTATAATGAAACTGTTCATTCTTATCCAGTAAACATTATATAAAACCTAAGAAAAAGTACTAAATACTGTGTCTATATTTATCGAACAGGTCAAAAGGTTTCATGTTTCTAACGAGTTAATATTTTAGATGTTTACCAGGTTACTTAGTTGGTATAGGGGATTAGAATCGGTGAATAATTCTGATTTAGAATCAATCAATAAAATAACTGATTAAAATAAATGTGTGATAAGTGAGAAAGAAATTAAAAATTGTTAAATATTTTTTTATTTAAAATTTTGTGGTAAGGAAGAAAAAAAAAAGCGAGGGGAGATGTGCCATTTTCTTCACTGGCAATAAAAAAAAAAAAAAAAAAAAAAAAAAAAAAAGTTTTAAAACGATAAATTACAATTTTTTAGCCATCTGTAAATGTAATATGGTTAAAAAGAAAAAAAAAAGGTAATACTGCATTTGTAAAGAAAAGAAAAATCATAATAAATTATGAAAAATCTACATACAGAAAAGAAAAATCTATTTCATGCGAATGCTACGGTAAACTCAAATATTGAATGAGAAGATCCCTTTGCGGAACAAGTTGCACAGCAAACTTACTCCAAATATTTGAACTGTAAGTTCACTTTCCAATGTTCGTTTAAATCAGCCTAGTATTTCAAAAGTTATCATGATGGCATATTTTCAAGTGACTGCAACTTGAAAACAAAATGGCAGAGCAAGTTCTCCAGTGAACTTATCATCAAAACATTTATATAAGTTCACTACCCAACTTTGGCTTGAATTGATTGTTTAATTCAGTGTTTCAATAGTTATTGTAATAATAAATTTTCAATTAGAATTAGCCCTAATTAATTTAAGGTATCCGGGTTTTTTTTGTAAGAAAAGAGCGGATAAATTTCATTAATAAACTTGGTTGAGACACTTATATGGCCTAAATATATATCAAAATTGAAGCAAATCCAACCTTAAATACACTTTTCACAATGTGGATTTGTAATTTTCAAGTAACTCTTGGAAATAAAATAGCATAGCAACCATCGTTAATGAACTCATCCTAGATATATGTAAGATAAGTTCGCTGTCCAATTTTGGTTACTGTGATGACAGTAAGTTAAACTAATATGTTACCAAAGTTACTGTGATGACAAAATTTCTATTATATATAGATTAAAAGAAAAAAGTGATTGTAGTAGGTTGATTTCTAAAGAAATCAACCTAAATTTGATTTACGTACATGGGTGCTGGCAGAGAAGGAAATCTAAATATATTTAATACTATTTATTTAATGTTTTGCAAAAAAAAAAAAAAAAAGAAAAAAAAAAGAAAAAATCAAGTTTTTTTTTTCCCCTTAGCTTAATTAAGGATAATTTTTTAAATATAAAGTTTTTAAATTATAATATTTAATATAAATAAAGCTTTTAAATTTTCTTTTAGGCTCTTTAGGTAGATTTTACCAATTGCCCACTGCATAGCTCTGCTAGACTAATATGTAATGTCACAGTGTAAAGTAAAAGAAAAGAAAAAGAAAAACAGCACTCGCTGTTGATACAAGACGTTAGATCACGCCCATCACAAATGCTCCAACACGTTCCTTCTTCTAGTGAGCATGCGCGGGGACTTGCTCAAGTTTCTTTGCTGACCAAAATTATGAAGGTCTGATTCGCCGCCGGTGCTACCCTCTATTAGCGATTAATTTAACTAAACATTTTCACTTTCAGAAATTTTATTTTACTTTCCCTTTTAACCATTTTTAAAATAATAAAAATCTCAGACTCAGAATCTTTTTATTTTATATTAAATTTTATTTCCCACCAACAAAAAAAAAAAAAAAAAAGAAAAAGAAAAAAGAAAGAAAGTAGGGTTTAGAAAAAGATTCAGATAAATATTTGAAAGTGCAAGAGGCTCTTCATTTATGAAAATATTCATAGATAATTAGAGAAAAAAATCAACAATATTTTAAAATTTTAATAAAATAACAACAGAATTGTATGAGATATAATAATTCCAAATCAAGTTTAATGGTGTTTTATGATTGTGTTCATATTACTTTTTCACATCAAATACTTTGTATGAAAGCTTCAAACTGATACAAATGATGTAGAAAATTGATTTTAAATTAAATTATGTATAATTTCCTATCCTTCGTATTATACTGCTTATTAATATTTTCAAATAATTTATAACATTAAGAAAAAATATATAAAATATTTCAGTTTTAAATTGCATTATATTATTATCAGTAAATTATAAAGAAAGTAAATTTGAATTACTTTAAATCCTATATATTCAACTGTAAATATTATACCATATTATGCATAACTCAGAAAAATTTCATAATTTTTTTTTAAAACTATATTTGAAGTATTCTCATCAATATTACATCAAAAATTTATTGGAGTACTTAAAAGTAGACATATTCAAAAACTGAGGAAATGAGAGTTAATGTTTATCACTAACAAACATTAAGAGGTTCATTTAAACTGCTTATCCTCTTACCTTCCTCCCTGTTTGAATCAGAATGTCATAAGACAGTATAAAAAAGTTTTAACATATTTCATCTATTTCAATTTTATTTTCAGTGCTAACCTCATATATAATATATAATTAAAGAATTTGATCCCCTTTGATAAATACTACTGTTTCGAATAAATTTCAAATTTTTATCATTTGATTATATTACTTATAATTTTTCATTTAAACATATACTGTAATAATTAGAATATATTAAACCCATGCCTTAAAGTAAATTAATGCTTTTTGCTTATTTTACTTAATTATTTATTAAACAGTGGAAGGCATGACTATGACTAGAAAAGCTATAAAAAAAAAAAAAAAATAAGACTTATATATGTAAAATATTTATAAGTAATACTGACATGAAATTGAATTTCTATATAGCTAAAAGCTTCTAAGTTAGATTTAATAATAATAATAATAATTGTAAATATTTGCAGGGGAGAAGATAAACAGCTTTACTGATCCTCTTACTGTTTGTTATTGATAAAAATTAACTCTCATTTGCTCAGTTTTTAAGATACATACTTTTAAGTACTTTGATAAATCTAATAAAATTCTTATTTAATATTAATGGGAATATCTCGAATACTTGTTAGAAAAAATCATATGTAATTTTTCTGTGTCATGCATAATATAGTATAATATTTACAGTTGAATATATAGGATTTAAATTAATTCAAATTTACTTTCTTTATAATTTACTGATAATAATATAATGCAATTTAAAACTGAAATATTTTATATATTTTTTCTTATTGTTATAAATTAATTGGAAATATTAATAAGCAGTATTATACGAAGGATAGGAAATTATACATAATTTAACTTAAAACAAATTTTCTACTTCATTTGTATCGATTTAAAGCTTGCATGCAAAGCATTTGATGTGAAAAAGTAATATAAACACAAACACAATCATAAAGCACTATTAAACTTGATTTTGAATTATTATATCTCACACACTTCTGCTATTTTATTAAGCTTTTTAAAATATTGTTGATTTTTATTATTATTATTATTATTATCTATAAATATTTTCATAAATGAAGAGCCTCCTACACTTTCAAATATTTATTTGTATCTTTTTCTAAACCCTATTTATTATTATCCTTTTATTTATTAATTGGTGGAAAATGAAATTTGAAATAAAATAAAAGATTCTGAGTCTTAGATTTTTATTATTTTAAAAAAGGTTAAAAAGGAAAATAAAATAAAATTTCTGAAAGTGAAAATATTTAGTTAAATTAATCGTAATAGATGGTAGCACCGGCGGCGAATCAATATCTTACTTAGACCTTCATAATTTTGGTCAGCAAAGAAACTTGAGCAAGTCCCCGCGCATGCTCACTAGAAGAAGGAACGAGTTGGAGCACTTGTGATGGGCGCGATTTAACGTCTTGTGCTGTTGATTTCATTCTGCCATCATCTATGTTTACATAAATCTTTAAATAACATAGATAATTTTTGGATGTAATATGCACTAAAATAGACTTTTGTTCACATGTTTATTTATTTTGGCTTAGAGACACTTATTACACAAAAATACATTTCAATATAATATCTACAAAATCTGGTGAAAAATCTAAATCTAGCTGTAATATGGACATATCATATTATGTACTTTGACCTAATCTACATGAATTTGTGTTAACTGGGTTCTTTCTTTAATAATAATGTTCTATATACTTTTTAAAAACCAACTTCAAACTAAAAAATAACTTTTTGAAACACTAATCAGTAGAATAATAGTTGTAGTGCTTATATAATTATATATATATATATATATATTAGATAACAGATGTATAAAGACATTAATTAGATTCAATTTTTCAAAAGCTGCTTTTTGATGTTAGAAAATGAAAGATTACAAGGAAATATTTTTAAATATCTTGCTTTTAAACAACTTCAAAATTACTTTTTGACACTTTGCTTATATTGAAAAAATTAGACTAACCCCTCTATTTCCCATTTTGTGTAGGACTTTTACAAAATACATAAATAATAGAGAAAATATTTTATAAATAAAACACTCTTAAATGAAATTTTTATTACGAAAATAGGAAAAGTACTATATGTGTAAGTTTAACTAGGATGTTAATATATAGTTTTATTTTATATTTTTTTTCTCTACTTATACATCACACAAAGACACTTTTTACTGAAAAATGAAATGTAATCAATCACTTCATTCGTATTTAAAAATTGGTAAATATATCATAATTTTTTTCAAATGTTTGTAAATATAAACATTGTATTGCACACGGCATACCGGACACACCTACATATCAGCCAATCAGCGAAGCCAATCGTTAAAATAATCGAATTGCCAGTTACCGGAAATCACAAATTTGCGATCGAAGGGTTACCATTTGTGATAGTCATAAATGTTACAATAGTATCATAATTTGTGAGCCAGTCGCAAATTCCAGGACTTGTGATCTACGATTACAATAGCTGCGACTGTTACAATAGTATGCCTCCCTTTATTGTTATCTATTTTATAAATTATGTCATGTTCCATAAAATCAATCAGACACAGACGAAACCATTCGCAAAAATTTTATCTTCTAAACAAAATATATTTGTAATCGCTTTATAACCAAATCTATAACTAAAATAACATTTAGGAATGAACAAATATAATAAAAAACTGACTTTTTCTAACCTCATAACAAATCAAACAACCGAATTCAAAATTCCATAGATTATCTCTTGATCCGTAATGAATGAAAATTCAAGAGAATAAGATTTCAATAATTTTATAAATTGTAAGATGTATTAAAAAATAATTTTTAAGTATTGATTTAAAATATATTACTTATCTTAAAATACGGGAAAACATGCGAAATATGAATATTCTAAAAATACATGAATTTTTTCGTTTAGATGTGCATTCGTTCAAAAACAGTTCTATTTTAATTTTGAATATAGAGCATCGCTCGAGTAAACAAATTCTATTCGAGCAAGGGCAGTTTCAGCCTCAGTAGTTCAGGTACCTCCAACACGAGATTAAGGCTCCTATATATGCGAGCTGGCGCATCAGACATTTTGTTGCCGTAGGGTTGCCACATGTACCCAGCGCGTTTCTCTGATAAACAAACCACAAACATTTTTTTTTTATCGTCTTACGTTACTTTAGAGTAACTTATTTTATTATATTTCATAGTTTTAGCTAAGTAAACTACGATATGGAAGTATGTTTTGCGATAAACTGCTATAATCATTCAAGAAGTTAATATAAAGTGTTCACAGACCTTCTATTACTGTGTATTTGAGTTTTGGCGACATTTTGTTAAAGAAACAGAAAAAGCCCAAAGAACACATCGTACATCCATAGGATATCCTCAGAAAAAAATGACATCCTAAGAATGTACTGTGAAAAAAATGTGTTGCTTATTGCTCTTAGCTTCAGATCAAGATATCTTTAAATCATTATGCAAGCGATAAGGATGCCAAGCGGGAATGCTGTACTCTTTGGAGGCAAACAAATGGCGGTGATGCGCCGGGCTATTATTTTATATAGGGGCTCTACACGAGATGGATTTGTTATCGATCAGTGACGTAACCATGACATAGTACGCTACCCTAGAGCCCCTAAATAAAGTAATAGGATGGCGCATCACTGCCATTTTTTTGCCTTCGAAGAGGACAGCATTCCCGCTTGGCGTCCTTATCGCTTCTCTAATGATTTTAAGAAATCTTGATCTGAAGCTAATCCGGTCAATATAAGAGCAATAAGCGACAATGATATTCCTAAAAACACATTTTTTTCACAGTACATTCTCAGGATGTCATTTTATTCTGAGGATATCCTATGGATGTACTGGGGTAAGATGTGTTATTACGGCAGTTTCACTTTATTTTACAAAATGTCGCCAAAACTCAAATGCACAGTAATAAAAGGGCTGGTAACACTTTATATTCACTTCTTGAATGATTAAAGCAGTTTACTGCTAAACAAACTTCCATATCATACTTTACTTAGCTAAAATTATGAAATTTAATAAAACAAGTTACTCTAAAGTAACGTAAGACGATTAAAAAAAATGTTTGTCGTTTGTTTATGAGAGAAACGCGCTGGGTACATGTGGCAACCCTAAGGCAACAAAATGCCTGATGCGCCAGCTCGTAGGAGCCTTAATCACAACTAGAGCTCCTTCAATAGGAGTCTTAATCACAACGAAAGTACGGAAAATTGACCCCTAAAGATTCTTTTCTATGCACTTTTTCTAGATGTTTCGATGCAGCAATGCCAGTACGTCATTCACGAGCCGCCACTGGTATCGATGCGTACATTACAGAGATCTTTTCAGAAAATCTGTGAGACACGGATGAGATTAGAAAAAAGGTAAAAAAGCTGATACTCTACACAAAGGCAAACCATTAAAATGAAATAATATACTTTTCATGTCAGGATGTATTACATATAGTAATAAATGTTTTATCTATAAAAAAAAAATAATAATAATAATAAATATGCTTTATAGTTTAATCAAAATTTACTAGATTAAGGCTGGGATTGCGGTGCCTCGTTCTTAAGTCTGATCTTAAATCTTACGAACTTTCGTAGATGGGCGTGGTTAAGAACGATCTTAACTTGGTATTGCGGTGCCTCAAGCGTAAAGCTGCCTTTATAGTGGCCGTTCCGTTCCGCTGTCCGCAAGCACTGAGCTAGAATATAAGGAGTGAGAACTATCCATTGAATAAGAAATTGAATAGAATTGAACTGAATATGAAGTTATCACTCCTTATATTCTAGCTCTGTTCTTGCGTACAGCGGAACGGAGCGGCCACTATAAAGCAGGCTTAAGTCCTCCGCGTGTCCTCGTAAGAGAAAGCCAGCCAGCCAATGGGAGACGCAGAGAGAGCTATGTTGTGATTGCGCGCGCATCCAGTTACGATTTGACATAAGATAGCTCTCAGGTTGTCGTAAGATAGTGAGACACTGCAATACGGCTTGCGTTTTGTTTACGTCTTAAGACAGAGTTTGTGCGTAAGATAGTGTTGAGCGAGACACCGCAATCCTAGCCTAAGTTCCGTAACAAATGCCCACTGGAAGCACTACCACACACACACACAAAAAAAAAACCTGAAAAATCTCATCCCTGTTGAGAACACACTTCAAAGAAGTATGGCTATTGTATGGATGTATGTTTCCTCAGACTCTTTTATAGAAAATCTTTTACAACATATTTCACACATGTATGGCTTTTTGTCCCTTTCGGTAAAAACCTTCTGACTTTTCTTTTGTATAGATGTGTTGGTGAATATTTAGATCACCCTCTTCGGATAATCTTTTAGCACATACCTGTCACACGTATCGCTTTCCTTGAGTTTGAGTGCATAAATGATTGTTTAGATGAGTTTTCATAGAAAATCTTTCAGAACATACTTTACAAACATATAGCTTTTCTTTTGTATGGATGTGTAGATGTTTTTTCAGATCTCCCTTTTGGGAAAATCCTTCAGAACATGTTTCACACACGTATGGCTTTTCCTTCGTATGGATGTGTTGGTGAATATTGAGATTACATTTATCGGAAAATCCTTTAAAACATGTTTCACACACGTACGGCTTTTCTTTTGTATGGATGCGTAGATGTTTCTTCAGATTTCCGTTTTGGGAAAATCTTTTATAACATATTTCACACACGTATGGCTTTTCCTTTGTATGGGTGCGTAGATGTCTTTTGAGATCTCCGTTTTGTGAAAATCCTATAGAACATGTTTCACACACGTATGGCTTTTCTTTTGTATGGATGCGTAGATGTTTTTTCAGATCTCCCTTTTGCGAAAATCCTTTAGAACATACTTCACACACGCATGGCTTTTCTTTTGTATGGAAGCGTTGATGAACATTTAGAGAACCTTTTAGGGAAAACCTTTTAGAACATACTTTACACACGTACGGCTTTTCTTTTGTATGGGTAAGATGGTGAACATTTAGAGAACCCTTTAGGGAAAACCTCTTAGAACATACTTCACATACGTATGGCTTTTCCTCTGTATGGATGCGTAGATGTTTTTTCATATCTCCCTTTTGGGAAAATCCTTTAGAACATAATTCACACTTATATGGCCTCTCTTTTGTGTGGGTGCGCAAATGAGTGATTAGATTACTCTTTAGCAAAAATCTTTTAGAGCATACTTCACACACGAATGACTTTTTCTCTGTAGGCATGCGTAGATGTGTTTTCAGATTTTCCTTTTGGGAAAATTCTTCAGAATATATTTGACACACGTATGGCTTTTCCATTTTGTATGGTTTCGTAGTCTTTCACTATTCTCTTTTCAGAAAGTCCTTAAGTCGTATCACAGGACATTAGATGGCGCCCTACCAAGGAGGTTTAATATATGGAGTGGGACTTCTACAACCAGTGATGCCAGATGGTCGAAAATTATTTCCCCAAACAGGTCTTCAAATTTCCCCAAATCAGGGGGGTTTTTCGAAAAAATCCCAAACTGAATTTCTATTAAAAAGGGAAAATTAAAAAATTAAAAAAAAAAAAAATATCAAGAGGATTTTTCTATGATTTAAGCTCATATTTTTCCCCAAATGGAGGCAATTTTTGAAAAAAATCCCCAATTAACAATAAAACTATTTAAAGTCTCTACTCGTAGTCTTTGCACCATCCCAAGAGCATTACCGCGCGGGGGATAAATCATTACGTTGCCAACCACTGCCCACTGAATACTAGCTGCCTGTCCGATCCTCTGTATTACTTATCAATATTCAAAAAATACGCATATCGTACTAATTAAAACTATGTTTATTTACAGATGATATGAAATATTTATACGTAAATGGAAAAGAACTTAATCGAACGTAACGTACTTAAACCAGAACAAAAACAAACTTGAGAAACTGACTTGTTGCCAGATTCACAAACCAATATTACAATTTTAAGTATAATAATAAAATACAGAACGTGGGTTCATAACATTCTCCCACCTTTTCGGTTACATCCAGACTGCAACGCTCGCTCGCTCGCAAGCGAGTGATCACAAATCCGAAATTTGTGATCGCCAAGAATGTTTCATTCCAAACGCAACAATTTCAGTCGCTCACAAATGACGACGGCTGATCGCAAGTTTGTGATTTCCGGTTTCCAGTACATCGATTATTTTAAACGATAAACCGTAATGATTGGCTAGAGAGAAACATGTGACCTAGCATATGCTTGCGTTTTTGTTTATATTTATTTATTAACGTATCCGTAATTAAAAATAGAGAAATGTTTAAATGTAATTGTTTTCCTGGAAATGTCTCTCCCTGTGTATTATGAGAGGGAGATAAAATAAAAAATAAAAGGATATTCACACTTGTATATGAAGTTTAATGCAGTTTATGTTTAAAAAAAAAATTAGTTGAACTTTTTTTGTTATAGGTTGTTTACATGCAGCTTTTTAAAACTTAGTTTAGAAATATTAATGTATTTGTATCTTTTATATTTTTAGCTTCAGAAACGTTATGTATACGCATCAACTAATCTAACATTTAATCCATATTTTAGGCATTTATTTAAAAAATTCTAAAGTTATATTTGCATAGTACATGAAAACTAGCATTTATTTTATTTGTTTAGTAGGTAATTTTCAACAATTAGAAGCTTATAAAGCTTTTGTAAATTGATATAATTTTGGATAAACTGTCAGGCTCTTTCATATTATTTAATGACTAGGGACAAATGATACATTGCTTAATTATTTAAAAAAAAATTAAGGTTTATTATTATCAGTACTTTTCTATTTTGCTGGTGCAAATCTCACCATACGAAAATGTTAATAATGCTGCAAATCTTGCCAAGCAAATTTTATTGATGACAACACACAGTTTACGTATAAAAAATTTTTAATAAATGTTAGTTCTAAGAATTTTTTTGCACAAGAAGTAATTTTAGGCTAAATGTGTTTTGCTTGAAATAAACTGACAGATTCTTCCTCTGTTCAGGCAAATCCCAAATTTTTATTGATTTTGGTTTCTCATCCATTTTTGATGTATTAGGAAAAAGATGTGACTAATAAGAAATGAATGCAGCTTGTTTTAAAAATGTGGCGGTAAAGAGTTACCAGTAAGGATATTCCATTTGGTGTTAGTAGTATCTATTTTGGCGACTTTATAGAGCTGTACTTTACTATCATTCATTATTATAGGCAAATATCCATTTTCCTTCATTATGATTATTACATCATTAGTTATATAGTAAAGATATGGAAGCACTTGGATGCAGACAGCAGTAAATTTTGTTTGTGTAAATAGGGTAATGTGGAGGTATTTGAGTTAATAAAATTTAACACGTTCATCTCCATGTCTTCCAGATATGGGTGACGCTCTTCTCGTTCAAGTTAACACAAGATCTTGGGCATCGGGACAATGAAGCAAGGGGGGGCACTTGCCTCTCCCTGGAAAATTCTAATGAGCATTTTTTTCTTTAACTTTAAAACTATGCTATCAGAATTTTATTAAAAAAAAATATTTTTTCAGGTTGTGCCCCCCCCCCCCCTGGAATTTTTTCTGGTGACACCACTGCATGAGAGTAATTGTGTCATTTTTTATAACGCTAGTAGTTGCATGTCGGTCTATTCCCCGCTGTTGTTTAGTATAAAGGGAAAGCCGAAAGAAAGCCAGTAGAGAAAGATGAGCTGCCTTTAATTCATGCAAAACTTTTCCCGCAAACCTCTAACCTTTCTGAAAAACTAGAAGTAGGGGAAAAAATAATCAACGTTAATAGTCGCATCGCAGTCAAATACCGATTTTAGAAGTAAAATGTTTTTAACTGCTCAAAAAATATCAAGAATGACTTAAAAACAGACTATGTTAGAGAACATCCACTCAAGGTTAGTTACACAGAATTTTCTTACTTTATTTTTAAGGGGTGATCTGTTGGGGAAATTTATAATCAGTGGGCGGCAAATAGACCAATATGTGACTACTAATGCATTAATAAGATTTTTAAAAGGAAATTAATGGAATAAGCACTGAAATATAAATAAAGGATATACAACATAAAAATACTAAAAATATACACATTATGCTGTACTTTTTATTAATTTATATTTAGGAAAACATTACATTATACTATATCACATGGTGTTCGTTAAAACACTCTAAGCACATTTGAGGTGATTCTGGACAATAGAAACAATAGGTTGCATATATAGTGTTTCTTTTACATTTTTCTTTGCTTCTTGGCATTTGGCAGTTTGCTTCCTCTTCTGGTAACATAGAGCACACACATACATACTTCTTATAGGCTCGCTTTGCTGATTCTTACAAATCTATGAAGGGTGGGACACTTCCTTGTTTTACTCCTATTATTGTCGGGCATAGCGTTTTCTGAGGACAACTATTTGATAAAAAAAAGTTTCTGGAATTTTCTAATTTCTATTTTTTCATTTGTGGCTCTCTGGTACATGTCATCTCCGACGATCGGATTTGTGCCCAGTGAGAAGCTCAGCTGAATCATGCTGGGCAATGAACGTGTTAATAACGCTATGAGTCTGACTTAGGTACCTTTAATGAGGACCTTTTTTAAGGGATTCTAGCTCAAGTTGTGTAAGTTTCAGACCGCATTGAAAATTCTAAATGGCTAGACCATTGAGCACAACCTGGGCTCGAACCCTATAACATTCAATTCAAAGTTAGAATAAACTAATTATAAAACAAACAAAATCCTAACTAGGTAGAACAAGCGGGCAATGTTTTTTTAAAGTGGTTTGTTTTGTTTAGTTATACGCTTCATTACTAATGAATATTAAAATTTATAAACTTAAACCCATAATTTAAAAAAAAAGAAAGCTTTCACAATTTTTTCTATGTCAATATTATAGTTGACAGGCAAAAATTGGATTTAGGCAAAAATTGGGACCTATTTGCACAGCGCGCATATCCCCTAACCTGTGCTGCCGAAGGCAGTGGGGACTCGGTCTAACTTTTTACTCGATGATAAAGGATTATTTTCGTTTTCTTTTCTTAAAAATAAAAGTTTGACTTGAGAAAGAACACATACACGTGCAGCACACATGGGTCTGCACTGCCGAAGGCAGTGGGGACCCGGTTTGAGTTTTTACCCGATGATAAATGAATTTTGAGAAATCATAAGGAGGGTGAAGGAATATGCACGCGCTGCGCATGGGTCTACGCAACTACAGCGTCTAGAATAAAGTGTGGAAAGCGGCGAATAAAATTGTACTAAAAAAATTAAGCCTGTCACCAGATGTCATTGTAATCGAAGCTAGTGTCATGACAACATAACCGAGACTCCCTATGGGTTAATTGTATGCTTAGATCACGTGATTAAACTGACGAAACTGGGAAAAGCCAATCAGGTCTTCGATTTGAGCAATAGCTTCGATCACAGCGACATCTGGGTAAGCTTAATTTTTGTAGCATCATTTTAACATCACGGTTATAGGCGATTGCCACACTGTTTATTCTAGACGCTGTAACACAGCCGAAGGCAATTTGGACCCAGTGTGAGTTTTTAGCCAAAGCTGAATGATTTTTTTTTTTTTTGCAATTCTCTTTCTTAAGAATGAAATTTATGAGTAATAATAAATATGGAATTTTGAAAAATCATAAGGATGGTAAAAGAATATGTGCGTGCAGCGCACGTGTCTACTCTGTCGAAGACAGTGGGGACTCTGTTTCAGTTTTTACCCGATCACGATTTTTTTTTTCTTTACTTAAGAGTAATGTTGATCAGTGATAAGATGCAATTTTCAGAATTCATTCATTATAGTGATTCATTTAAAAATACTGACCCGCTAGCGGGCGAAGCTCGCTAGTGTCAGATATAAAATCCATTTCGCAAATCAGGATTACAATATTTTCTTATACATTGTATAAGGAAGTAAAAAGAGATTGTTTTTAGTAAAATTTTAACGTATTTCAAATGCTATTTTAATTATGTTTTTGATGCATTAGGTAGTCAAACCTTATTAACATGAACTGTTTCCACTATCCCCACCAAAATGAAGTTTGGTTATTGATAGTATGAAAAAAAATTTTTCCTCTTGAGATTCACGTTAACAAATTTCAGTTGTATTAGGGTATTATGCATTTTAAAAAAGTTTTTTTTTCTTTTAATGTTATGATTGATCGACTATTTTGATGCATTTTCAGAACATCAATAAATCGGTAATCAGGCAACAACTGTTTCCTGCTGATGCTTCAGTGTAAAATTAATCGTGACACAAATCTGATAGACCATATAATAGGTATAATATTACAGGATTATCGTTTATGATTTAAATTTAAATACCTTATATTTATCCTTTCTTTAAACGGATATATTTCGGCATGCTTATTGCAGCCCTCTTCAGCGTCGAAATGACTTCTATGATTTAAATTTAAATACCTTATATTTATCCTTTCTTTAAACGGATATATTTCGGCATGCTTATCGCAGCCCTCATCAGCATCGAAATAACGCTGAAGAGGGCTGCGATAAACATGACGAAATATATTCATTTAAAGAAAGGATAAATATAAGGTATTTAAATCATAGACAATGTAACTTTTACTTAGAAATATCATTCATGACCTATGAATATTTATTTAGAGAAATGGAAGTGTAAGGTTGAATTTTTTTGTACAAACTATGTGAAAAATATCCAAGCTGGGAATCAAACTCGAGCACCCCACTTACAGTGCAGATGTTCTACCACTGAGCCACCTTGGCTGATTATCAACTCGGCATTTCCCACATGACATCTGTTGGCAATGTCACTGTATTTGCAAATGCAGATTTAACGGGTAAACATATAAAGTTTAATGATAGCACAACTTTGATAGACCCTGTAATCTTTACTTAAATCATTCATGAACGATGATTTATTTAGAGAAATTTGAGTGTAAGATTGAATTTTGTATATCAACTACGTGAAAAAGGCCAGAGCTGGGAGCTGAAATCGAGCACTCCGCTTATTATGTATCGCTGAGCTACCTTGTCAGATACCAGCTCAGCATTTCCCATATAATATCTGTTTAAGTACCCGAGTTAAATTCTCAGCTCTATCGTTTTTCATATAGTTGGTATAAAAAAATTATCCTGACATGTTCATTGATATTATGTAGGAAATTCGAAGTTGATAATCAGAGAGTCAGTTGCTGACAAGAAGCTGAACTCATGTTATTCTATGGAGAAATTTGTTTCTATAATTCCTCATTGCTTAATGCATTTATTAATTATGTATTCATGTTGTGAAAATCTATAACCGTTCAATTAATATTACTTTTTAAAAAATTAATGTTTCACTTTTGAGTTTAAAAAACAAAAAATATTTAAATGTATTTTTAAGCTGAATAAAATGTTAGAAATTGTGAAAACAAGTAGTAGTATGGTTCTGAATTTTCTGAAGGTGAAAACAGAATTTAAGGTAAAAAAATAATAATAATAATAATAATAATAATCATGTTAACAAAACATGATCCTTCGTCAGGCGAATAAAGTAGGCATGAGTGTTTGTTTGCAGCACTCATGCCTACTTTGTACGCTTGGCAAAAGATCCTGTTTTCTTTCAACCCAAAACAATTTTTGTGAATGAAAGCGTTTTATGGTGTAAATTCAAAGTTTTGTATGTATTACTTTTTAACGTCAGTTTTGTGGTACAATAAGGTTTTTTGTTTCTTGGAAAAGATACTAAAAGCTCTCATTTGAAGATATATGTCAAGTATAAAAATATAGATACAATGGTTTTGTATGTTCACTTTTTTGTAATATTATGGATTACGTAGAAAATTATAATTGTAACATTTATATAGTTCATAAATTTTAGGCTAATTTAACCTTTTTACAGGCCAACGTTCCCAATTTGGAACATCAAATTAAAACTTATAGCACACATATTTAAAAGATGACTTGATTTTTTAAAAAAACAGAAGGAACATTTTTATCATTAGTTGGTAACTGTACAAAAAATCTTAAAAATCATCATTTTCATATTTCTTTTATCGAGTTATTTAAATATTCTTATTGTAAATAACTGCTACCACATTTAACTGTAACTGTCTGATTAGTCAATTTTTTTTATTTATGGTATATATTTATAGTTGAAAAAGTACAAGCCACATTCTTTCTCTATTAGTGCTGTAATTGTGTTTTGAAAAATAAAATATTTTATCAAAGAATAATGCATATGTATAATTAATAGCTGCAGCTATTTCATTATATTTAAATTCAATATTAGCTGTTAGTAAGCTTTAAATTTAAAATTTTGCTATTAAATATATTAATGTTTCTCTTTCAGGCTACAATGCTTTAATTCAAGGCTAATTGGTTATTGCTTGATGCTTGTGTGTTGTATTCAATTGACTATATCAAGTTATTTAGTTAAAATGAATGTAGTATATGAAGAAAAAATTCAGTAACAAAGTAATAAGCAATTGGGAAAAAATAGATCTAGCAGCAGTGAATTCAAACACAGCAAAAAAGAAATAATAATAATAATTAAAAAAAAAAAATGGAGTGAAGAAAGTGTATTGAAGGGGAAGGAAAAAAGTCTATTTATTGTGTAATCATGTAACCATAAACAAAGTAACAGGAAGGGGAGGGAGAGCAGCATATCTCCCCCTCCTCCTCCATTTTTAAAGGATAAGATTTTGTAATTTATAGTGTTTAATCATAAAGTTTTCATTTAAAGCTTACAAACAGTTAAATACTGAATTTAAATGTAATGAACCAGCTACAGATATAAATTATGCACATGTATAGTTATTTGACAGTAAAATATTTTTATTCTACAAAACTCATTTTCAACACTAACAATGAAGTTGTATATTTTCAGCTATAGAGTTTTATATATAATAAAATAAATAATTGACTAATCAGGCTTTTACAATCAAATGCAATAACTGTTATTTACAATAAAAAGTATATTTAAGGTTTACTACACCGAATTATAGTTTTACGAAATATTGCGGCCACATCATCTTCTTATTTTTTTTCGCCTAAACAGAATAAATAGATAATGGAATAAATAATTGACTAATCGGGCTTTTATTTACAACGAGAAGAATATTTATCCAAATGATATCATACCAGATTGTAAAGTTTTAACGAATATCATAGTCATCTCATTAAATAATAGAACATGTTATTCTATATTGTAGATAAACAATTACAGAAACATGACATATTTTACGTTTAATTTACATTAAATAAGCCTAACATATATAAAATATACAAATGTTACAATTATAATTTTCCGCATAATCCATAATAATATTTCAATGTTAAACATTTAATCTTACATGAATATACAAAACCATAACGTAACATATTTTACACTTACATTTATCTTCCAATTCCAATGAGAGCTTTAAGTATAATTTCCGAGTAAAGAAGAGTTTCACTATATTGGATAGTGTTTAATTCATATTGTAGATTAATGAAATATTATAATATTTGTTTCGGATTATGTATTATCATTTCAAGAATGATTATTACAACAGACAAATTATATCCTTGTCTGTGACTATTACTTTCTTCGATATCACTGGACAACAGCGGCCATGTTTTTTGAGGCTTGTACACTTGCGATCGAGTTGTGAGAGCTCCGAGGCAGTCACAAATTTCCCTCTCATCGCTCACAACTTTGCGATCAGTTTTGTAAACAAATGTTGCGTTTGGATTGAAACACAGCCAGATTTGTGATTGTTTACCTATTTGTGATCACAATGTTTCAGTCTGGATGTAACTGTTTGTCTTGAAAGATATATATTCGAAAGACAAAACTTATTAACATAACCACAAAGTTTACTTTAAAGGAGAAACAGTGAGTTTTGAAATTATATCAAACTTAAATTTTGACATAGGAAACGAAAAATAAGTACTTTACAAATCCAGTTTTTTGGGTTTGACAATAGGTCTACCCTTTCTAGAAAATTTAATTTCGTCTGCCATTTTGTCACTGTCAATAGCACACTTTGGTTGTTCAGCAACTTCAGGTAAGGACTCTTCATTTTTTGTGGGCATGATAATATCCTTCGGAGAAATTCCCAAGGGATGTAATCTCTGAAGTGGTCGTATAATTTCACCCTTTGCTACCTTTAATCGAGCTACTCGTTGTTTTCCATCCTTTCCTACAAACAATTCTATGACCTTTCCTAAGGGCCAGTTTATTCTTTTAAGATTTTTTTTATTGATAACAGTCACATAAACGTCCACTAACATATGTATGTGAAGATCCAAATGAGCCATTGCCATTAACCCCTGCTCATTTCTTACATGATGTACGAAATCCTTTAGAGCTCAATACAATTGATTTGGATATAATTGATGGAAATCATCTAAGGAAAAGATTACGTTATGTTCAAAGGGTAAGAGAGCATTTCAGGAGACGCTTCCAGAGAGAGTATATTTCAGAATTAGTAAGAAATCCTAATGTCAAGAGACTTAAAGATAAAATTCAAATTGGAGATACAGTACTTGTGGGATCAGAAAATCTTAAAAGAATAAACTGGCCCTTAGGAAAGGTCATAGAATTGTTTGTAATTCTATGGTTTGGAATTGTTGATATTGCAAATGATAATCAATAGTAGCATTTAATAAAAATGGACTTGAAGTAACTCCAAATACAACACGGGTATGTCGATATTCTTTGATTGCTGATCGATCTTTATCTTTCCACCAGAGAAATCTTAACACATTTCTGTCTTCTGGACGAACACTAATTTGCAGAAATGCTTGTTTGATATCTGCTGTGACTCCTAAAGCATCTATTCTGAAATTGTTAAGAAGTAGAGGAATTTGTTGAATTAGACTTGGTCCAGTACTTAGACAGTCATTTAATGATGCACCACCAGAAGTCTTTGATGAAGCGTCAAACACTGGACGAATTTTTGTAGTAACACTTGACAATTTAATCACTGGTCTGTGCGGTAAATAATATAAAGCTTCAGTAGTTTGAGCTGGTTCCACTTCTTCTATTATGCCTTCACTCTCCCAACGAAGAAAAATGTCATTGTATTCCTCAAAGTAATTTTCTTTAAGCAAGCGTTTAGTTGTTTGCATAAGTCTTAATGCTGCTTTATCATAGTTATTGAATAACTGAGGATGTCCTGCCAAACAGGGTAGTGAAATCTCATATCTATTTTCCTCATTGATCTTAACAGTCTCAGTAAAATGAAGAAGTGTTTCTTCGTCTAAAATTTTCCTAGCTTTTTCTTGAATGGGATCATTTATGCCCAATGTTTCTAAATCCATAATTTTTCTAATTCGATACTTTGTAAACATAAAGATACTGTATTCAATACTTCACGCTTTCGACCAAGTCCTAGTACAGTCCAACCTAGTTTAGTTTCGACTGCTGATAATCCTCCTTTCAGCACTTCAATTCTTCCAGTTAGAAGTGAACCAATAATGTCTGCGCCGATGAGTAACCTAATTGGAGGTATATCATTGCCAACATCAGATAACCTAATCCCCTTTGATGAAAGTTGTGATATTAAATTTTTATCTTTCATTCTGGGCAAATTTGAACAAATCTTAGATTGATCTAAAAATGAAAGTTTGGTTGAATATTTTCCATTAGTACTTTCTATAACCACATTAAAACGCCCATGTTCTTTCAACGGTGTAGTACTGCCACCAAATAGTCCTTGGCATAAGGTTTCTGTCCCTACTGGAGTTATCTTAAGTTCTTGCACCAAACTCTTTTCTATATATGATCTATGAGATCCATAATCAAGCAGGGCTCTAACATTCAGGCACTTGTTCTTATGACGTAAGCGTACAATTAATGTTTTCAAATAAATTTCATGTAACGATGAAGCAAATAGTGTACCAGAACTTTCCCCCTCTATTCTATTTTGATTGCTTGGCATATCAGTTGATTTTGTTTTCAAATCTGGACAAAGCAGTGGATAATGCCGTCTGCTGCATACAATGCATTTTACATTACTTCGACAGTTTTTCGCCAAATGATTAGGTTTTAGGCAAACTAGGCAACATTTTTTCTTTATAACTATTGATTTTCTTTCTTCATTGCTTAAAGTCGCAGCTCTGTTACAGTTTTGGCTGGAGTGATTATAATCACAGAAAATACAATTAAGCTTCTTATTAGGTGGTGAGGAGTTTATTAAAGCGGATGCTGTTGGCTCGTTCCTTGAAATTGGCGAATTATGCTCTTTCTTGTTTTTCATGGCATTGCCAAAGGCACTTTCTGCTAAAACTCGATGCTCCTCACCCTCAACTTCATGTTACAAAAACGACATTAAATTTTTTAATATTTTTTCTTTAATCAAAGTTAAAGAATCCTCAGCATTAGTTTCCCTATTAAGCCTATATCTATCCCAGGCTTTCAAAACTTCAGCAGGAAAGCAAGATTCTACTACCGGATAAAGCATAGCAGCATAATTTTGAGTAGTGACGCCAAGGGTTTCTAATCCTCTTAAATATGATCCTAATTTATCATAAAGTTCCGATAATTTGACGGATGATCTATTACTTACTAAAGCTAAAAGATCACGTACATAAACTTCTATCAGAAGATCCGTTCTTCCAAATCTCGACTTAAGATGCTCAATAACTTTAATATAATTATCCTTGGAAGGTGGATAACTTTCTACAATATCTCTGGCTTTGGTTTTTGACTTCAATGAAGAAAGTAAATATTGAATTTTATCTTCTTCTCGTATGCTATCATCAACATGGATGCGGGAAAATTGTCCCCAAAAAGCAACCCATGTTCTAGGAACCAAATCATATTCTTTTAAATTTAGCTTAGGAAGTTTTAAATTAAGACCAGAAATCGAATTTGTACTAGAAACTTCATCGTGAGATGATTGTTCATTTTTTTCATATATAGATTTGATTTCTATAAAACGATCTCTATATGATTCAATCTGATCATATTCATCATCATTTAATTCTAAAAGTTCACTCAATTCAGAATCAATCTTAAATAAACGTTCTGACTTATCCAAAATCTTATTAAATATCACAGAAATTTGCTTACTTTCTATCGTCGTGTCAGCTATTAACTCATCGAACTGGTTACAAGCAGTCGTAAACTGACGTCGTAAATTTGTTCTTTCTCTTTTCAAATTATCCAAAACATTTGTATTCACACCATCATTATTTGTTTGGATCGTATTTGCACCATCGTTATTCTTTTGATTCATTATAAATTTCAGTTACGTAAATGTAAACAAAAGAATATTTCAAAAGCAAAGAAAGTACTAGTTACTTATTTCAGTTACGGAAACAAACATATTCGAGTTAAATATCGCGGACGCCAAATGTTACTTATCAATATTCAAAGAATACGCATATCGTACCAATTAAAACTATGTTTATTTACAGATGATATGAAATATTTATACGTAAATGGAAAAGAACTTAATCGAACATAACGTACTTAAACCAGAACAAAAACAAACTTGAGAAACTGACTTGTTGCCAGACTCACAAACCAATATTACAATTTTAAGTATAATAATAAAATACAGAACGTGGGTTCATAACACTCTGAAATAAGCGGAATTCAGTATGGTAACTAGTTGGGTGAGTAGTCGTTCGAGGGCGCTGCAGTCATATACTGATAAACTTAGAAAAGCAATGGATATTTCTACGGAAATATATACAAAAAATGTTTTTTTAAATATTTTTAAGTATTATTTTTTACGGGAAAAGGATTCTATTTTTATTTCTTATAGATGTAGAAAAAACATCATGTAGTTATTCGCTTTTAAAAGTAAATATCTTTAAGAACAAAAAGATGAATTTTTTTTCAAGTTCAAATTCTTTTTTTTCTTTCTTTTCTTTTTCCATTTCTTTTTTTTTTTTTTTTTTAATTTAATTGTTAAAATATTTTACATTTTTAATTATTTAAAAAATGTCAAAGGTAAATAAATAATCAAAAAATTATTTAGTTTGTCAATTAAATAATTTATTATGTGAAAATTTATAGATTATGCTATGATTACAAATAGAAATCATACATATCAACGCAATAATTATTTTATGACATCGAATTATTAGTATTATTATTTTAAACTTCTTTTTCATATTAAATATAAGAAAGTATTCGATTCTTAAAAATTTTCGACTTCCGGTTTTCGATGAATTTACACGTTTTGAGATGTCTAGAACACGATTTGACCATTTTTACTTTCTTCTATATTCAATAAAATATTCGACTGTTTTGAGATGTCTAGAACACGATTTGACCATTTTTACTTTCTTCTATATTCAATAAAATATTCGTAAAAGTATTCGACTTCTGGTTTTCGATGTATTTACACGTTTTGACAGCTCTAGAACACGATTTTACCATTTTTAGAAAATGTCTGTGTGTGTGACACAATAATTTTGTGGTAACTGTATCTTCGGAGGAGCTCAGAATTACAAATAAATTTATATGTAGCTTCACTTTGACCTAAATTAGTGCCTATCAATTTTTGGTGTTAACCGCTGAACAGGTGACGCTGCTATACCGCGACTTTTGCAGTTTCAGGGTAAGCTATATCTCAGGTTCTATTGCATCTAATCAAACAAAACTTGAAATGTGAGAAGACCATTATAAGACATTATGGTGATTCAATTTGAATGCTTATCGGACGACAGGTGGCGCTGCTATACAGCGATTTTCACAATTTAAAGGGAGGCTATGTCTCAGCTTCTATTGTGTATAATCAAGCAGAACTTAAAATATAAGACCATTATGAGACATTATGCTGATTCAATTTGAATGCTTATCAGACAACAGGTGGCGCTGCTATATAGCGATTTCACAATTTAAGGGAAAGCTTTATCTTAGGAACTACTGCACATGATTGCATACAAATATGCATGTAAATGCACTTTGAGATAAATTAGTGTCTGTCAACTTATGGTGCCAAAAATTCAATAGGTGGCGCTGCTACACAGTGACTTCCACAATTTTAGGGGAGGCTATATCTCAGCTTCTATTGCGTATAATCCAACAAATTTGAAATGTAAAAGCATTATGAGATATTATGCTGATTCAATTTGAATGCTTATAGGACGACAGGTGGCGCTGCTATACAACGATTTCAGCAATTTAATGGGAGACTATATCTCAGCTTCTATTGCATATAATCAAACAAACTTAAAATGTAAGGCCATTATGAGACATTCTGCTGATTCAATTTGAATGATTATTGGACAACAGGAGGCGCTGCTATACAGTGATTTTCGCAATTTAAGGGAAAGCTATATCTTAGGAACTACTGCACAGAATTGCATGCAAATTCATATGTGAAAGCACTTTGACATAAATTAGTGTCTGTCAACTTTTGGTGCGAACCACTCAACTTGTGGCGCTGCTACACAGCGATTTCCACAATTTAGGGTGAGGCTACATCTCAGCTTCTATTGCATATCACCAAGCAAAACTTGATATGGGGAAAGGCCATTATGAGACATTATAAAGATTAAATTTAGATGCATCAATAACGAGATGGCTATATCTTACCGTCTATGGAATGTAACTGTACGAAACCTGATATGTAAAATAACCATTATAAAAACGCATTTTTAGTTTCTTCTATATTCAATAGAAGATAGTACTGGATTCCTAACAATTTTTGATTTCTGGTTTTCGACGGATTTACATGTTTTTAGAGATCTAAAACTTTAAATATTTTACATTTTTAATCATTTTTAAAATGTTAAAATGATATTATTTACAAACTGAATAATTTATGAAATGATTACATGAAGAAATCAAGTATATCATATGAAGTAACATGATTGAAATTTATATATCTGTTAATCTATATGTTAGTAGACATTGCTGGGTTCGATCTTACACCTAGCCATTCGCAATCGTCTGCAGTTTTCCCCCAAACTCACGGTAATATGTGCTAGGACCCCCTAGAAAGCGTACCGTCTTCAGTGCAAATTCTTTTTGCTCTGAAGACGGTACGCTTTAGGCTACCGAAACAGCTGTATGCAACTCAATAATTTTTCTTTGGCGTTTCTGACGTAGTAGTTTATTCCTGTTTTAATATTCCAACGCCAAGTCTCCTGCTATTACATGGATAATCAGATATATCATATGAAGTTGCATGATCGAAATTTAAACATTTATATTTGGTGTGTTGCTTAAAGTTAACATCTAGAAAATTCTTACTACAAACACGCAAATAATTTGAATTGGTATTAGGGATCTAATCTTTTCTCGAAATAGCTTTTAAACCACTTAGACCTAATGTTTTCTTTAACCGGAATCTTTTAAAATGAAATATTACAACCTTTTACAAATCTAGTTTTGAAGTATGGCACACAACAATAAGCCATAATAAATTAACGATAACAAACATTTACTAATTTAAATTAAAAATATTTTTATACTTTCAAAAATCAAATAATACAGCAGAAATTCTGTACACAACAACATACGATAAGTTACGTTTTCCAAAAGCAGTGATATCTAGTGGATAAAGTCCGAATTAAGACAAAACAAGCTTCTCAGGCAAGAAGACAGGCAGCTAGTATTCAGTGGGCAGTGGTATAATAGATACTCGTTTTGATTTATGTATTAAATGCCATTATTTTAAATAGTTACTTTTGAAATGAACGAATTGAAAAGTTTTAATATATTAAATTGAAATTCATTAATTTTTCACATAAAAATATTATCTTATATTAATAGAGGTGATTGTGTTGAGGTAACTTACTCGATTTCAGCTTTTTATTTTTATTTTATTATTATTATTATTATTATTATTATTATTATTATGGAACCAGAATTCTTGTAGTTAAATTTATGAGATAAAACTGGAATATCAAATTCATTTGACTGCTAAACCCAATTAAAGTTAATATTTTTCATAATTATAGGATTAGATCCCCATTCTATTGTTACAAAATTGTAAATAATTGTGTTTATTTTTGTATAAATTCCTTTAAAGAGGCTTAGTAAGTTGATAAAGTGCTAATTTTGTGCATTTCTAGTCGTTTAGCGTTGAAATAGCCTTATTTTCCCTTAAAAACCCATTTAAAAGCCCCAATAAGGCAGGTAATGGATTTGGCGCCAACTTTGGCGACTTTTTCCCACCTTGGCGAGAAAATCCTTATAAGGGATATACCAAATATGGAAGCTCTAATCCCATTGGCTGATGAGATATGGAGATTTCTGGAACGTTCCACACTTTTCTACAGGGGTATATAAGAGCACTTTCACGCCAAGGCTAGAGAGTCAGTTCAGTTCTCAGCCAGCTTCGCTAATGCTTGCATTGTTTGAGCCTCTTTGAAAGAGTCTTGCTTTAAATGTTATTGCTATACAGTTTGTACTGTGGATTTTCTATTGACAGCTGTTGTTTAAGCTGTGTTTATTGGTAGAATTGAAGTTGATACTTGGGTTTATAGACCTGTATTTTTCTGGAACTCTCTGTGAATAAATTACTGAATTTTTGTAAGTTTCGACTTTCATTCTCGGACAACTCACGACCCCCCATGTACGCAACACTATAAATTATGTTCTCTACGCGCACAAAAATTTGTTCTTGCTAAAATTTCAGGTATTTTTTAATAAATTCACAATCCCCTTTGTATTGATTTTGACAAAAACAGAGTTAAATATATCAGTTTAAAATCATGATTACCCGTGTTGTTGATCAGGAAGACCGTGTTCAAATACAAATATCTAATTGTATTCTTCATCTTCAATTACTACAAAAATAATTTTATCAATATACACAGAAATATTTAGAGTAATTTAATGTCAAAGATTTATATTATTCATGTTTGCTAAAATTTAAACATTATAAAACTCCTACCCCTTAAAAAAGGCATTAATATATTATTTACAGAGTAATTAATTTATATAACTAATGACAATTTTTCAGAGCAATAGTTTTACTCTTTCAAATATAAAACATTCACAAATAGAAGTATATAAATTTATAAAATGAATTTTAAGCAATTTTGATTATTTACTCTCAAACTTGATAATAATTTCATATGAATGGCTATTACAGCCAAACCTCGTTAACATAAATCTTAAGGGGGATAAAAAAAAATTAAACGGGGCAATCTTTGGGGACTGCCGATAGAAGTGAAAACTGAGTAACTTGTGAATTGTATCATCGAGCTATTAGATTATTATTTTTTAATTAATTTTGGTTTGTAAAGAAGTGTTAATGACCAATTTAAACTTTTATCCTTGATCATAAACACTTCTTTATAAACCAAAAATAATAATCTAATAGCTCGACGATACAATTTACAAGTTACTTAGTTTTTACTTCTATCGGCAGTCCCCAAAGAATGTTTAGGAAATAATTTCGCATGAATTGTTCTATTTATCACTCGAAATTACTTTCATGTATATGGTGAAATACAATTTTCATTTATTGCGCTATCATACACAATTATTGCAATTATTTTACATATAAAAGTTTATGCCACGCCGTGCGCTACATATATGGATATATATGTAGAGAGATATACTCTTTGTATGTATATAATGTATACTAATAACACAAGGAGGTTTATATATGTACATATATACACAGTATACATATAACTCATGGAAAGCGTTCGGTGACGATGACGCAAGTTCCATGATTTTTGTTCACCCAAAAAGTGCTCAACGCGCCTAAAGAAGTTTTCACTTCAAAAATGTATTCATGTTATCAGTAACTCAGAAGTTAATCTTCCTTTTCACAGGGACTGTGGACACTGTTCATTAAAAGCAATTCATGATAACAGTGTTCACGTTAATGAGGTTAGACTGTATATATATAAAGAGAGTTAATGGTGATTACACTATCTTAAAATATATAGATAAGAAAAATATCATTTATAAATTAATTATTTTATTCTAAGTGATATACCAGTTTGAAAATTTGGTACTTTATAGTATTAATCCCTTTATTTTACTTAAAAATAGTACTGAAAGTTTTTATATTTCCTGCACTCTATAACTCATTGCAGTAAAAAGAGCCAAAACTGATGATGCTAATTGAAAAAAAAAAGAATTTTGTAAATCAACTCCATTAAAGCATATATTTTGAGTCAAAAAATTTCATAATATTCTTCCTTCCTCAGATAAAAAGAGGCTGGCAATCGCAAAATTTGAAAGCTGCTACCCAAGTAACACGAAATGGTTGGGAAACGGTTGGCCCTACAGTTTCCTTCATCGTTGGGCAACCGTTTGTTTTGGCCGTCGGCCCTCGGTTTAGCTAACCGTTGGATGACGGTTGGCCCAACAATGGAGCAGTTGGGTCATGTTTGGCAAATGGTTGGGTCATGGTTGGCAAACTGTTGGGCCATGGTTGGTGAATTGTTGGGCCATGGTTGGTGAACTGTTGGGTTACGGTTGGATAACCGTTGGGCCACAGTTGGCTTACCGTTGGAATTAATTAGTTTAAAACTAATAAACTTGCTCCTTATAATAATCACAGTTATGCCTTAAAACGGGAAGCTCCCGAAATTCTGACTAACCCCTAGGCAATTAACGAAAGAGAACACTCGACAATTCCGAAAGAATGGCAACCAATCCTAAATATAACTGAAGTGAAGGGAAGAAGGCAAACGAACCGACGAAAATCAACAATGGAGACAGGTGAAGAGATCACTTAGCACCTGATGATGAGTGCGAAGCACTAGAAATACGTATTGTGCAGGTAAAAGAAACTAAGGGCATTATGTAAGGTATTTTTGTATATATTTAATGAAGATAATTTTTTCTTTAAATGTTATAATATTATATAAATTTCCAAAAGAAGAAAAAATATCTTATTTACTCTGAATTGTAATTATATAAAAAAAATTATGAAGTCTGAAAAATAAATCTCAATGTACATAAAAGAAATATACGAAAACCAATGTAATATATAAAAACAGCATTTTTATCTGTTGATGTTGATATGTCCTTACTCCTTATAGCACATTGTAATAAGTATTTGATTGTTTGCGGACATAATTATCTGACTACATATTTTTAACATGATTTATACACATTTCTAAAAGTGAATTATCTTTAGCAAAATGGAAAAATGACTTGGCTAAGATTCAAACTTAGAACCTCTGACTGCGTCAGTTTTGTACTTACTGAAAAACCTAGCCAATATCTGACTTGCAGGAATTACTCATATTGTCACACAGATGTCGTGAAGAGTCAAAGTGAACACTCGAAGTTAAGTAACAAACGTAGTTTATTAGTAGAACAAACTTGTAACACAGCTACACTCGGCTGAGAACATACACAAACTGAGGAACAAGTCGCTTATATACAATATTCGAATATTCCAGAATACAAGATTAACATAAATTAGAATATTCTAGAAATTGCTAGAATAGGAAATTAAATATGCAAAGATAATTATAAGAATTTAGAAATAATTTTTAGAGTCTTTAAATTTACTTGCCCCCGGCTGGAATCGAACTGAGACCGTCTGGGTGACAGTCCAGAGACATACTTCTACGCCACGGCAGCTGTAAAAAATCTGACTTTGTGGCATTACCCTCCTTTCAAAGAACAGCGTCTCGCTGTTCTAGGACTTCTGGGTTGAAGCTCTAGTCCTCGAATACATCATGGGTCCCTTGTAAGTACCGTTCGTTTTAGGAGGAACAATATCATCCTGTTTTTTTGTGTTCTCAATCTGCTTGTCCGGATCATGGTAGGGTTTCATACGTAGTACATGGACAACGTCTCTTGGTTTTCTTCTTCGCGAGGCAGGATCAAAATCTTGCACCTCATAGGTGACGTCTGATAAACGACGTAAAACCTGTTATGGTCCAAAATACCTTCTTAAAAGCTTTTCGGAGAGGCCGACTTTCCGGATTGGAGTATACACCCATACGAGATCTCCAGGAGCATAAGAAACCTTTCGGTGTCTGGAGTCGTAACGTCGACGGTCTTTATCTTGGGCTTTCAGAGTTCGCACTCGGGCTAGTCGACATCATCAGGGCAAAATGGTAACATTGTGTCCAGTGTCGTTTCAGCCTCACGTCCGTGAAGTAAATAAAAAGGCGTGAAACCCGTCGTTTCCTGTTTAGCAGGGCAAAATGGTAACATTGTGTCCAGCGTCGTTTCAGCCTCACGTCCGTGAAGTAAATAAAAAGGCGTGAAACCCATCGTTTCCTGTTTAGGGGTGTTGTAAGCAATGGTAGAATTTCATCCCAATTCTTCTGCTCTGTATCCACGTACATGGACAACATGTCAGCCAAAGTTTTATTAAACCGCTCCGTCAGTCCATTTGTTTCAGGGTGATATGCTGTCGTCATCCGATGATCGATATTACACAATTCGACGAGAGCGGAAACAAGTTTGGATTGGAAGACAGCTCGACGGTCTTTGATAATTACTCGGGGAGCTCCATGCCTTAAGAGAATTTTTTCGAGCAAGAACTTCGCTACTTCTTCGGCTTCAGCGGTCGGTAAGGCTTTCGTTGCTGCATATCTCGTTAAGTAATCCGTGCAGACTATGATCCATTTGTTCCCACGAGTAGACTTTGGAAATCTTCCTTGAAGATCGACCCGAATGCGATGGAAAGGTGCTACAGCTGGAGGAATGGAAACTAAGCGTCCAGGAGGTCGTTGAGGAACGTATTTTCTCCTCTGGCATTCTCGACAGTGCATCACATATCGAACAACATTTCTGTACATCCCAGGCCAGTAAAACCTTTTGCGGATTCTGTCATAGGTTTTTGCAAAACCAAGATGTCCTGCGGTGGGAGCGTCGTAAAAATGTCTCAGTATCCACTTGTAGATGTTTAGGAATGACTGGCAGCCACGTTTTTCCATCAGGGTGAAAATTCTTTCTACATTGTACCCCGTCAATTAATTCAAAATCTCTTTTATCCGCGTTGGAGCGGTTATTCGAAAGAATAATTTTTGCGAGATCTGGGCCTTTCTTCTGTTTAATCGCAAGGTTCATACTCGTAGTCACAGCTAGAAATTTGTTTGACGTCTCAGTTTCCTCGTCCACTGGATTTCTCGAGAGTGCGTCAGCGTCCCCGTGCTTCTTACCGGTTTTAAATGTCACTGAAAAATCATGTTCTTGAAGTCGAAGGACCCATCTTGCCAGTCTTCCTGAAGAATCTTTTAGACTCATAAGCCAGCATAGTGAATGATGATCTGTAACAACAGTAAAATGTTTTCCGAATAGATACGGCCGGAATTTATTGATAGCCCATACAATGGCAAGGCATTCCCGTTCTGTGGTGGAATAATTCTTTTCGGCTTTTGCCAAGGTTCTTGAGGCGTAAGCTATAATTTTTTCGGCATTGTTCTGAATTTGGACGAGGTCTGCCCCAATACCATACCCACTGGCATCTGCATGAATTTCTGTAGGGGCGCTTTCGTCGTATATTCCTCGTTGACTTCAGACTTTTGAAGGATTCGGCCTCTTCAGGACCCCAATGAAACTTCGCATCACCTTTTAGAAACAACTGCAAGGGTTCTGCGAGATAACAAAAGCCCTTAATAAATCTTCGGAAGTATGAGCAAAGTCCAAGAAAGCTTCGTATATCATGTACATTCTTCGGAGTTGGAAAATTGCTTACGGCTTTCATTTTGTCGGGATCTGGACGGACGCCATTATTAGAAACAAGATGACCCAGTATTTTTACTTCTTTGGCCGCAAATAGACACTTCTTGTGTTGAGTACAAGACCAGCTTCCTGAAGACATTTCAAAACAAGACTTAGTCGGTTGAGATGGTCTTCAAAAGTTTCCGAAAATACTAGGATGTCGTCTAAATAGCAAAGGCACACTGTCCATTTTAAATGGCGTAGCAATTTGTCCATCATTCTTTCGAAGGTCGCGTTTTTATACTATGTAGAATAGAAAATTTAAATTCTCATATCAAGTATGATAACATATAAGATTGTTTTTTCTTTTATGCTTTAAATTTAAAGAAAGTTAAATTTCAGAACTAAAAATATCTACATCACTAATGCTGGATTATAATGCAATCAAATTAAAAATTATGTGAGAATGTAATTCAAACTGTTGATTTATAATGAAATAGACCTCAGAAAGATAAAAATTAAGAAAATTAAGTGCAGGACGAGAGCTTTTAAGATTTTACTGGTATATACACATTTTCACTGATCCGTTAACCAATCTTTAGATTTTTAAAAATACAGCTGAACCTCGTTAACGTGATTCTCTAGGGAGAAAAAATTTCCATGTTATCAGTAGCAACGGGATTATGGAAACAGTTCATGTTAAAAGTAATTCACATTAAGTGTGTTCACGTTAACGAGGGTAGACTGTACTTAAAAATAAATTTAGGTGGCAACTTTGACAATTGAATATAATTCTAATTAATTTAAAAATACAAATGGAATCTTATATAAATCAGAAAATGTATGTTTTTGTAAATTGCTTTTCAACACTACAGCCAGGAAATACACACGAGAAATAGAGAGCAAATTTTTACCACATTATTTCAATGAAAGAGAGAGGGGAAAAAATGAGATGATGAAGTAATATGCAATGATAAAATGTTTATATGAAGGGCTGGGAAAATGTTTGTTTACTCCGCAGTTGCAAGTTATTTTTTAGACATGACAAGTGATTTTTTTTTTTTTTATGAAAAGTGTAAAATTGTCAAAAAAAAAACCTCTTCCTTAGTATTTGGATAGGCAACTACTTAAATTTTATTATCTTTTTAAACTATTATTATCCTATACAGACTATCGGTGACATCTCATGAATGACACTTTCAGTATGTTCCACTTGGGTAATTAGAAATAATACATTAAAATGGATATTTAATCATATTTTTGGTTAACTTGCTTTTTTCGAGAAGCAACACAGATATGGCGACATTTTAACAGTCAAACAGAAGAGGAGCTTTTCATAATGTGCTGTAGCCACCTGTATGGAGCATACCCAAAAGTTCATTCACGATACGCTATTGCAGATTATGTATCATGTATTGTAGTCCGGTAAAAAAATGAAATCTTTGGCTGATAAAAATTTTGACATTCTTACCACTGTTCCTATAAAAAAAAAAAAAAAAAAAAAAAAACTGTTTATAAGCAAGTCATGAAATCCTCACTCTATTCTAAAAATGAATAGAATTTGAATTTTATCAGAGTTAATTGTACTAATAACCCCTTTCAAAAATAGGGAGGTAATATCCCATTTAAAACTAATAATAAAAAATTTAATTTCTCAAAAAAAAAATAAAATAAATAAAATAAAAAATAAATAAATAAATAAATAAATAAAAGAAAAAGAAAATGGATAAAAAAAAAAAAAAAAACCTCCTTAAGGATATATTCGTATCATGCTAACTTCTTAGTTTCAAACTGATTTTCTTTTACAAAAGTTTTTTTTTTCTTTTTTTTAAAATACATGTATATATATATATATTTTTATTATTATTAAAATCACACAATTAACTGATTGGGAAGAAAATCATATTTATTGAATTTTTATTTTTTTTCGACTGAGTGAAAATAATGCCTGGACCGGGAGTTGATCCCCCGGAATTTCGACTTACAAGGTCAAGGTTCTACCAATTGAGCTATCCAGGCCGACAACCGGTCGGCATTACTCTCTCAGACAACCTTTAGGCTTTTTTTCTGCCTAAATGTTGTATGAGTGAGTAATGCCGACCGGTTGTCGGCCTGGATAGCTCAATTGGTAGAGCCTTGACCTTGTAAGTCAATGTTCCGGGGTTCGACTCCCGGTCCAGGCATTATTTTCCCTCAGTCGGAAAAATAAAAAAAATCAATAAATATGTATACTTTTCCTAGAATGTCTTGGAGCTTTTCTCCATTAACTCCTATTAACAATTAATCTATGTAAAATTGAAAACTATTATTAAATCTTATATTGTGAAAAAATAATTTTATATTTTGTAAAGACAATAGACATAATTATACAATTTAACCTAATTTGCCAATGGAGTAATACAATTCTTACCTACAGAATACGATTAAAAAATGATTCACTTATTTTTTGAAGACACCTAAATCTGGATACAAAAGTAAAATGCAGGAGTGCAAAATATGTCCAATCCAGTGATCTAGGATCGAGGGGAGGGGGATATTTACAGAAAAATACACTAATGATATCAGTTTCAACAATGAATTACAAAAATCATAGTTAAAATAGTTTCCCCATTTTGGAGAAACTTTTAAAGAGATTGGGGGAAATGTTGGGAATAAAAAAAATTTCTGCAACCCTAGTAAAATGCATTACAGTCTAAAAAAAGATGCAAAAAATAAAGGTACATTTCAAAAATAGCAAAAACTTTTTATTGAAAACAGTAAAACTTAATTAAATGCTACATATTACATTGTTTAGAGTATACTAATTATAATACAATTTATTTTATTTATTTATTTTGATATGTCCAGATAAAATAATATTTTCAAACATATGACTTTCCTCTTCATCAACAGTCTGAAAGACTTTCAAGAAAGTGCAATATATAAACCTAAAATAAAAATACTTAGTTATTTTGATTCCATTTTACATAATAATAATAATAATAATAATAAATTAAGTGCAACACATGAAAATATATCTTGAAAAATTATACTTCTAATAAAAACTTCTCTGAGAGCAACAAGTGTTAAAAATAGTTTATAGATTTAATCACTTACTTTTGTTTTATTGATATGATTTGAAATCAACAGAATTAATTTGACCAATTGGCTTGTAAAAGTACAGTTTACAATGTATTTACTTAATTCACTGGTAAAATTTTAGCCGCTGAATCGCAACAGAAAAACTATAAGAAATTGCTAAACTTCATGTTTTGTATACCAAATGTGAAAAAGTTGTAATCAAATTATATTAACTCAAATACAATAAAACCAAAAAATTTAAACACATCGATCAGTTTTAATTATTAAAATGTGATATCATGTCTTAATCATTACAATTTAAATTTCCATTTATTTTATAGCATAGATTTAAAAAAAAAAAAAAAAAAAAAAAAAAAATCAAATTAAACTTCAGATTTACCTCAATTTAAATTCAAATACCTTATTTTCATCCTTTTGATAAAACGAATATATTTCGGCATGCACATCGCAGCCCTTCAGATTTACTTTTTACAGTGTATTACAGTAACATAAGGAAGGGGTTGATCCAAACAAAATTTGGATCCCTTTTGCGGCCCCTTTACAAAATTCAAATCCGTGAAAAGAGATCCTAAACAAAATTCAAATCCATGAAAAGGGACACATAAAATTCAAATTTATAAAATGAGCCTTTTTACAAGACATTGTTTTATAAAAATGATACTTTTTATACAGTATTTTCATGTTTTCAGTATTATTTTTAAATAAATGCCTTAAATTAGCTCAAAGAAACTCTATTAAACTTTACATGAAACATTATATCCGATTGTAAAAATGAAAGATTTTACACTCTATTTTATTTTCGCACAAAAATATTTTATTCTAAACAAAAATAAATAAAAATTTCACAAAAAAGGAACCCAAAAATTAAACTCTGGATTGACCCCTGATTAAGGTAAATTTACCTGGAATGTATATTTAAATTAGTTTGCAGAAAATGGTAAGAAGTAAATTTAAAAAATATAAAAATAGGATTTTATTTCAAAATGTACTAAAAAATTCAAATTCCATTGATGTGGATAATATACATATATGCAAAACTTCAGATCAATCAGGTGGTAGGAAGTATGATAAAATTGAAAAACAAATTTTGAACTTGAATTGGGGGTATAGGTGCTCAGTCCACCTTAACCACTTTAGTACGTCGTCGAAAGAAGTGGACAGCTTCCCGTTACCAGGCTTTGCAGAAAAGCAAAGACAATTCTAGGAGACGCGCAGACACAAAGTGCAAAATAATAAGTTGATGGTCGCACTCTATGTTACTCCACTACAAGACCCATCTTCCGATCTTGTGTCCATTTTGATACTACTTATATTGGAGAACTCGGAATCGCTCGACTCATTTTCATCTCCATCTGGAATAAATTCTAACAAACTATTATTTTCATCATCCATATTTCATTGAAATTCTTAAATAAAATTCAAAACGAAAACACTCCCGCGGTCTAAACTTTATAAATCACTAACGAAAACACGCATTTCCTCTAAACACTAACAAAGCAACAAAAAGACAAAAAAATCCTCATAGATAATCAGTTCTATCGCCCCTCCTTTTTGGAGTGAACTTTTCCGGTATGCTCTTGGTTCAAAGTGTTCACGTGATCCCAGGTAGAAAAAAGCATCATATCTTCGCTACAAGACATAAAAAACTTTATTGCCCTTGCAACGATATGATTCTCTTTTGTGTATAGTGAAAGGAGGACACTACGTACGGAGTGTACATAGCCGTCGTTACACACGTAGTACAAACTACGTACGCATCGTACGTGGCCGTAGTCAAGTGGTTAAGGGCCCGCTTTACTCACTGTTACCAGAAGCCGAAGCTAATGTTATTCTATGGGAAATTTTCTTTTCTTATAACTCATTAAGTAATAAATATTTTTTAATTCTGTTTTCACATTCAGAAAATCCTCAACTGTTAAATTGACGCACCTTTTTTAAAAAGTGTTTTTTTTTTTTTTTTTTTTTTTTAGTGCTAGAGGCCTATTTCAGTCGGTACAGTTGTCGAATTTTTATAATACACTCTTAATAGTGCTAAGGGCCTGTTTCAGTCGGTTTATTGAATGGGGATTTATTGAATGAAGTCCCCCTAAGGCACAACTTTGACATGAGTCCCCCCCCAGGCACAACTTTGACATGAGTCCCCCCCAAGGTTCCCCTATTTCAGTCGGTACAGCGTTGTCGAATTTTTATAATACACTCTTAATAGTGCTAAGGGCCTATTTCAGTCGGTTTATTGAATGGGGACTTATTGAAGAAGTCCCCCCAAGGCACAACTTTGACATGAGTCCCCCCCCAGGCCCAACTTTGACATGAGTCCCCCCCAGGCCCAACTTTGGTATGAGTCCCCCCAAGGCCCAACTTTGACATGAGTCCCCCCCCCCAAGGTACAACTTTGACATGAGTCCCCCACAAGGCACACCTCTGACATGAGTCCCCCAAGGCACACCTCCAACTCATTGGGAAAAAGAGAAAAAACGTTGTTTTGCCGCTATAAGACAGTTTGGACTTCCAACGTTATTTGTTACAATATTTGCAGCTGAACCACATTGGTTTGATTTAATGAAAACTTTATCATGGAATTTAGATCGTCACGAATTAACTAAAGAAGAATTTGACGATATTAGCAATAGGCCTCTGCACTAAATTAAAATCTGTTAATGACAGATTTTCATGTTTTAAATAATGAAATAATGCCGTGTCTGTATAATTATTATAATTATTATTATTATTATTATTATTATTATTATTATTTTTCGAAGCTGTAAATTATGAATTTTCAATATGTGAAATTTTTCACTTTGATATTACAAAATAAAATAGTAAAAAAAAAAAAAAAAAAAAAAAAAAATTTTAAAAAACGTGCGTCAATTTAACAAATGGGAACTTTGAATGTGAAAACAGAATTTAAAAATATATATCAGTTAATTAGTTATACGCAAAGAAAATTTCCCATAGAATAATTCTGGCTGGGGCTTCCGGCAACGGTAAGTGAAGAGGGCCGTTAAGTCTGTTATATCTTGAGCAATGTATTGTTGTCAGAATTATGCATAATTTCAACTTAATCCAACGATGAAAAGTGAGTTAAAAAAAATGGAGTTAGGGGTCTAGGGTAGAGTTGCACCGAATATTTGATTACTTTTCAGTATTCAGAAGATAACACTGAATATTCAGTTCGGCAGCCTGATAGTGAAATTAAAATTAAATTTAAAATTAAGTTAAAATACTAAAAATTGTTAAAAAATATTTTTATTGTATAAAATAAAAATTGATTCACAGTTTTCGAAAATTCATCAATAGTCTTATGAATAATATATTTAAATTAGCAAGATTATATTTAAAGAACAATTTATGAAATTACATTAATTTTTTTTTTTATGTTTTGAAATTCGAACAAATATATTTTATTTAGTTTTTATTTCCTCATTAATCAAAAATTTAATAATATATATGCCATACAAAACGTGTATGTTTTCTTTGAAGCATTTCATTTTATGTTTAGGAAGTAGAAATATATATATATATATATTTTAAATATTTTTGAGTTTTCAAAATATGTTGATATGTTACATGCAAATTAAAGTTTTTAAACAAATATATAACACCTATAAAAATTTTCTTCAAAAAAAAGGTATGTGACCAGAGCCTGATTAAGGGGGAAGCACACATTATTTATACTTACACCGTTATTTTTTAACAAATACGTTCCTGCTATAATAAACAGAAAATGCTCATTAAAAATTATTTTAAAAGAATTCTGGTGTCTAATAACAGTGAGTAAATTGGATTGTTTTACACCGTTCATTTTTTATAAAAAATATTTCCTCGTCAAAGCGGGGAATTTCTATGACATAAGGTAAAAAATAATTGTAAAAATATTCCGGTGAGAGCGGAGATAATGGGTGCTTCCCCCTTAATCAGGCTCTGTATGTGACACTAACAGGAAAAACAAAATAAAGGCAAACTTAGGAACAAGTCTAATTGTTCAGAGCGAGAAGGGTTATAAATAGAATCCTCTGAAAAAGTGATGTATTATGTCAAGTTCCAAAGTAAGAGAAAAGAGAAGGGCGGGGTTAATAGGGTGAACAATTACTATCGAAATTTTAAGGTATTTAAAAACACTAAACACATGCAACATGAAATAAAAATACTTGTAAAATTATGAAAAAAATAAATTTACAAAATAAAATTACAACTACAGTTTCATTTTAGACAATGACAGTTCACTTTTTATAGAACTAAATTCACACATAGCATAGAAACATTTTATAAATTATAAATTCAGCTTTTTGGGGAAATACAGCAAATGTCCCATTATTCAGGCAGATGGTTCGTTCTATGAACGATTAGTTTTTGGAATGAAACAGAGTTATCAAAGCTCTGTTTTTAAGAAGGTAAATTTTATAAAGGGTCCTTTTTTGAGAAATAAAATTTTGAGATTTTTTTTTTTTTTTTTTTTTCTGGCCAGACCGCTGGTTTATTACAATAAAGATTTTATAAGCAGTTGATGTAATTTTAATAAAATGTAACAGAGATGTAACAAAGCAAAAAATCACAGAAAGTAAAAAACTAAAAGTAATGAAAACTTTAAAAGAATTATAAAACAGCCTTACTTTAAGTTGACAGCAGGAGCATGAAAAAATACCAAGGTCACCTGTGGTCCAACATAGGATGCCTACGATGAATAAACATATATTTTGTTTTTAAATCTGTCTCCCACACTAAGTTTCATACATTTTTATATTATACGAGGTGAGATATCATGTCATATAAAAATTTAGTTTAACAAAATATAATTTATAAAGATATTCAGAAAAGTAAACAGATTAAGTTCTTTGAAAAACACATTGTTATAACATTTTGATTAATATAAGAATCAAAACTTTAGACTTTTAAAATTTCATTATGAATTATTGTTATGTTCATTCAAAATACGCTGTTATACTTTTGTATATTACAAGAAAATATTTTTATAATTATGCTTAAAGTATACGATAAACTTATATGATAATTTAAAAATTTAGTTGTTTTTAATAAGATACTTATAAATACGTTTTAAAAAGTAAACGGATTAAAGGTTTAGCAGAAACATCGTCATAACACTTTGATGAATATGAAAAAAAAACTTTAGGCTTTTAAAATTTTAGTATGAAGCATTAATTTTCATACGCCTTTCAAAAAAAGAAAGAAAAAAAGTGATATTTTTACATTATTGAATAATTAGCGAAATATACTCGATTATTGCAAAAAATATCATTATTAAAATGATAAACATACCTTAATATACGGCGTGTTAACTTTTGTCGCAGCAATAAAATAATCAAAGATGGCGGAGACGAAAGCGTTGTTGTTGTGGTGGTGGTTTAGCTGGTTGGTTGGCAGAATGTTCGTTTTTTGCTTTTGACCCAACGGTCGCTTAACACAGTTGGCTTATGGTCTCTGGTTTGCGTTTGGCCCAACCGTCGGTGAATGCTGCAGGCCCAACAATGATATTTTGCAGTTCGCCCAACTGCAGTTGAATACTGTTGGCCCATTCACCTTGTTTTGCAGATGGCCCAACAACAGAATGACGCTGTAGAGCCAACTGTTGTATTTTGCTGTTGGGAAAACAGTATTTGAGGACTATTGGGCCAACAGTACTATTTACTGTTGGCCCACTGTTATTTTGAGCCCTTTCCCCAACGATAACAATTCCCCAAGAACTGACAATAAATCGCAGTTGGACAGTCTGTGTTACTTGGGTATGCAGAAATAAATTGAGACCATTAGCATAAATAAATTACCTTGAGAAAAGTATTTGTTTTGTGCACTGCTGCTTTTAAGTCACATTTATGCCTACCTGCTTTCACCTGAAGAAGGTTTATGATAAATTATTTTGATCAAAAACATATGTTTTTGTTTTTAATCTTATTTATTAACCTGTTAGTTGTCGCTAGTTGGTCAATTTGCCGCCCACCCCTTCAATGTTTATTCAATAGTTCCCAAAAATTTTTAGAAGTAGCATTTGATTTACATAAAAGGCAAATCGACTCGAATAATCATCGATTATGTATATCAAATGGCACTTCTAAAAATTTTTTGTGGCTGTTGAATAAACACTGAAGAAATTGGCAACGATTTGGGGGCGATTGGTGGGCAACGATTGCTGGGGCAATTGATTAGCAAAATAATGTAGTTCAAGTTCATTAGGAAACTAGCGACTACTAACGGGTTAAAAAAATATATATATATTCTGCATAATTCCCCTTGCAAATGACCCTTGAACAATTCAAATATGAAATGTGACAACCTCGACATTTTGCAGGTGATGGCATTTTTGCATACATAATTCATTTGAAATGAAATTTTGTACATATTTAAAATTCGTACAGACTGTGGTAAGAGTATCCAATAATGTTTATTTTATTTTACCTTCATATGCACAAAGCATAGAGGATACATGCACATTAGTGATTGCTGCAAATCAGTACTTTGTAAAATTAAAACCTGAACCTACCTTGGAGGTTTGAATTATTTCATGGAAATGGCAAATATTTTTATTCATTTACTTTCATGTGCTGTGCAATTAACTTGAAAGTGGAAGATAGCCATTATATTTTTTCGGAAAAAGTTCATTTATTCTCTTTTTAGCAAGTTGTATTTACAGAAAATCATATACATGCAAACTTGCCATGTGTGATTATTGCATTGGAAATAATGTACACTTGCATGAAAATTACTGTATGAAACTGATTGTAATAAATTTAGATAGCAATTTAGGATAAGGTAAATGTAACAAGGCAGGGAAGGCCAGCTTAGTGGGTTAGACATTTCAAAGAATGACAGTAGCAATTTAGAGCAAGGGTCCTTGCTCTTAGCTTGCATATTGTAGATATTTATTAAAAAGTAATTAAAAACAAAAAAAAACTATATTATTTACGAGACAAAACTTAAGTTAAAATACATTTAAAAACAAAATATACATCTAAAAATTATTAAAATCCAGACGTTTCAAAACCCGTTTTGTTTTTAAATGTATTTTAACTTAAGTTTTGTCTCATAAATAAAAGAGTTTCTGTTTTTTATATATAATTGAGACGGTTTGATATCTGTGTACGTTTTTTAAAAGTGTTTGTTGGATAACTGAAAAGAGCCCATATATATGCTAATTATTTGCAAACTAAAGAAATAAATACAGAAGATCTTTATAATGCAAACTTTAAAATATGAGATTGGGGATTAGATAGATCATGTTTCACACATTAAATTTACTTTGTAAACATAGCCAAATATAGGTGAAATATGTCAAAGAGTAGCGTAGATTTAAGTTTCATTCCTTGGAGAAGAATTTGGATAAATCATATATTTTATTGTTAAATTTAATATATAAGTACAGCCCACCTATGCTAGTACCAAATCATTTTCAAAAAAAAATAAGTGTAATGATAGCAATTTTATTCACTAAAAAGCTTCAAATTAATTAGATTAAAAAAAAAAAAATATATATATATATATATAAATGACACTTAGTTCTGTACGGAGCAATAATTTTTACAAAATGTGTCCTAACTGCAAAATTCATTGTTTATGTTTGAGAAGTTGTGTGTTATAAAGATTTTCTGCTATATTCAGTAATTTAAAAAAAAAAAACAGACAAGCAAACAGAATATAAAAACAGAGAAAAATTTAGTTAAGCATTTTATTTTACAATTTACAAAACACAAATTACTGTCATATATTATAAATTTTTACACTCTTTTGTAAACAACAACAAAAGCTTTTGCTTTACATCCAAAAACATGTAGAATGTATTGAAATTATAAATTTCAAACAATATTACAAAATATATTTAAATTTTTGTTGCATTATCCTTTTAATATTCCAACATGTTGCTTTAACATTAACGTGGGAGAAAGCATATCCAGTGTAATCAATGTTGATTATTAATTCTTGTTAACTCTTTCAGGAGAGGCGTATCATATATGATAAGGCTGCAAATGTTCCCTCCCAGGCTGGTGTTTTCAGACATGGTGCAAACTTACAGAAAAAAAAGGCTGAACTTTTCACGACCCCCTCTCCCCTCTCAAAAGTGGTTTCAGGCAACTGACACAATATAAATTTTTCAATAATAAAAATAATGTTAAACCTGATTGCATACATGTACACACAATAAACAAAATCAGAACAATAAATCTTTTATTGAATATCACATTAATTATAATTAAAATAGTTGTAAGTGCTTAAAAAACAGACAATCTTATTACATATTCATGAAAATAGATTTATTCTATTGAAGCATTGTTTGCTGGGGCAATTGATTAGCAAAATAATGTAGCTCAAGTTCATTAGGAAAACGCAGTTGAAGTGCTACTTATTTTTCATTTTCTCCAAGTTTGAATTTGACATTTCTTGAAAGCCAATCACATAGAAATTGCTAATAATATATTGCACAAATTCAGGCTGACCTCCCCCCCTCCCCCAACAAACCCACACATGTCCAAAAAGTTTGAATGAAGATTTGCATTGATCCCAAGAATAATAATTTTCAAGCTTAAAAAGGCTGAAAAGTAACATGTCTGAGTTTTACATATGATACATCCTTTAAATTATTTTTTGGTATGGGCATATCATATCAAACATTCTATTTAAATATGATAGCCCGTCCAGAGAAAGAATTTAAAGGCTGTATCATATGTGAAACACCCAGGTGGGAGGGAACATTTACAGATGTATCATATATGATACACTCATCCCGAAAGGGTTAAAGAAGGTTGAAAATTAAAGAAAGTTGAAAAATATAATTGTTTTTCTTAGACTGACATACTAAGAAAGTAATACAGTTGATGCTTGTTTTAACGACCGCGCATCATAAAGACCATTCAATTATAACGACCATTGATAAAATCCCCAAACGTTTCCATATGCATTTTATGCTATTTTACTTTCTGTATAACGACCGTTTAGTATCATCTAGTCCAGGGCCTGAAATTTCAACTTACATCAAAGAACTGTACAAATATAGGGACCAAAATTTTATTCGCCACAGTAAAATTTCCACTCGCCAATGGCGAGCAGAAATTTTGCACCCTGATCTAGTCCCATTATAAAGTCTGATATGTTGCATGAACAGAAAAATGACAAGCACAGAAAAACTGTTCTTGTAATTGGTAACTGTAAGGCACATCTAGAAATAAAAGGTTTAAATATTTAAACTTAAAAAACTTCTTCACACACTTCTTCATACTATTAATGAAAATACTACGCTTTCTGAAAGGACGTGGCCTTTCTTCTTCAGGTTCAAAAGACGTGCTACTACCTTGCCCAATAGCAGAATTTTTTCATTTATATTGTGGAGGGAAAAAGATTGAAAATCTCTATCTTACCTGCCTAAGTTGAAAGACTTGGAATCTCTGCCCCAGGACTATAAGAACGTGTTTTGAGGCTCCCCCTGAAAATTCATTTTGGGACCCACTCGCCCTCCTGTTACTTTAACGCAATAACTACACTGTAAAAAAAAAAACCCATTATCAACTGCAATCTGTGATTTATTTTAGAAATTCTCTGTGATTGGATAAAATAAATCACAGATTGCAGCTGGTAATAGGTTTTTTTTTACAGTGTATATTCAAATTTCCATATTATTTTTCACTTTTATAATAATACAATTAATATGATAATGCATACATTTAATCACCATGAGTAGTTTCTATTCATTATCTGTTTAAAATATATTTTATCTATTACACATAATAATATAAATACCATTACCTATATTTATAATGTAGAATATAAAAGAAATATGCATTATTTTAAGAATCATTTATAATTTTCAATAGTTTTGGAAAAGTCAATATAAATCGTACACCTTATTGTAACATAATCATAAAGTTTAAGGCAAAAGTATCTATGAAATTTATCTGACTGCTTTAGAATCACACATTACATATGAAATCCCAATAATTGTTCAAAGCTAATTAATTGAAACAATTGCTCATTGATGGAAAATAAATTTGTTATTCAATCATAAAATATAATTTAAGAAAAACATACTAGGAAAATAACTTAGGCATTAATATAAAATATTTCAAAATACAGAGTGGTTCGAAAATCATGATAGAAAGTAAGCGATCGTTGTAGAAAAAATAAAATATGCAAGAACATTAAACCTATGTTATTGAATAAAGATATGAATGACATTTAATATACGAGGTGATCGAAATGTCTACCGTCACCGACTATAGGGGATGCCGGGGTAATAAGAGACAGGGGTTATAAGAGACGCAGTCAAAAAACCCACCAAAAAATATACTTAGACAACTTTAAAAATATGTAGTATTAAGTATCATGTGTATTCTTTACTACAATACACTTATTGAGAAGTTTATAACACATTTTGAATTCTTTTTATACGACGAAAAAAAACCTTCACTTTGAACTTACCCTGAAAGTTCGTGACTTTTTCTAAATTTTTCTTTCTTTTTTTTTTTTTTTTTTTTTTTTTTTTTTGTAGGTAAGATGTTTGGGATTTATTAATGTGTAACCTTTTGACCAAGACTATGACTTTGATGTACAATTTTTTAAAACCGTAAAAGCATTCTTTATTTACATGTTCTAGGCATGTTTCTTATTACCACATTTTTAATTTTTGTGGGGGTAATAAGAGACTCATGTCTCTTATTACCCCCATTGTTAATTACTGTGCCCCCCACCCCCATTGTAGTTTCTGTTAATTCTGCCTGACTAGTTTACGAAGAGTTTACCAAGTGTTAGGCTCAGTCTAAGTTTACCAAGAGAACATTTTCTTTTCACTTTAAATCAAAAAGCATTTTTACTCATTTGGCTAGACCATATTTAGTTGTTATGATTAGGTAAATTTATGTTTAGAATGTGTATAAGTTAGTATTTAGTCATTAATACTTCATTACATAATAAATAAGTGCATTTATAATTACTAGAAAAATCTTTTATTACATTTTGTTCGCTTGTATACACTTCAAAGATACGTCTTTTTTGCCTACACTTAAGAAAATGGGTAAAATATTTTCTGACCATTTTAAAAATTATATTGTTGTTTTTTGGTTAATCCCTAGGTTATGTTGATTGTGTAAAACTATCATTAAGTACAATGTTATATTATTTAGGACCTAATATTAAAATGAATGAATTTCACAAACACATTTATGACAGTTAATTTTCGAGGAAACATATTTTTTCGATGGATGTAAATAATAAAAATTAAAAACTATTGGCTGATTCAGAATTGTTTCCAGATGTCTTTTATTATCCCACATGATTTTACATTGTTATATATGGAAGGTTACAAGCCTGGTCTCTTATTACCCCACGTGGGGTTATTAGAGACAAGGACTTAATGAAAATTAAAAAAAAAAAAAAAATAAACAAAAAATTTAAGTTCAAAAATCACCTAAAAAATCAAGAGGAGTCCATTTAATGAAATTAATACGAGATATTTATTTCAATTTATTTAGATTAATAGTATAGGTTTTATTAATATTTTTTGTCTCTTATTACCCCGGCTTCCCCTAGTGTTAAAAAGCCTGTTCCGAAACTCTGTCATAAAGCGCTGGAGTGTGTCGGAATCAAGTGCATCAATCTCGATTCTGATGGTCGATTTCAGGTCCTCAAGTGAATCAGGGGGATTCCTATAAATTCTGTCCTTGGTGTAAACCCATAAGAAGAAGTCGCACAGATTTAGGTCCGAACTGTATAGGGACCCCTCTATCCCGTGCCCCGTGAATTTTTCTTCATCCAAAACAATCAAATGCTCACTAAACGTCGTTTTAAGCCACAGGAAGACATCAGCATTTCTATGAGGACGAGCCCCATCTTGCATGAACCAGTACTGGCGTGTCATGTTGAGACAGCCCGCTTCAGGGCCAAAGTGACGCTCTAGAAACTCTCGATGCTTCACTTCCGTGACCATACCGTCAATGAATATCGGACCACTCAACCGCTCCGACGATATGCCACACCACACCGTGACCCTTTGTGGATACAGTCGTGAGACGACACTGAGATGAGGTTTTTCCGTACCTCAATGGCGCCTCAAAAAATATTCTTACGATAAATAATCGTTTTTCCAAGGTCAGTGATTCCATATTGGTTATTCATTATTTCCGGTAATCAAGCATTCACCTTAAATGTTAATATATGTGCTATTACAATATGGCAGAATTATACTTATATCAAAACATTCGAAATCAGGAACTTAAAATACTTTCTATCATGTTTTTCGGACCACCCTGTAATAATAATAATAAGCCATAGTGAATTAGACATGCTAAATCAAATTGGACATCTCAAATAATATATATATTAAATATTTGGTTATTATGCAATCCCTTTTAAAGATTTTTTCAAGTAATGTTTATACATAAATTAGTTAATTAAAATAATCAGAATCCCCTTTCTTTCTCTGACAAAATATCGATATATCAATTAAGTTAAGACTTCTCAACTCAAATTTTCTCTCATCCAATAATAGATTTCAAAATCTTATGTTCACTATTCTTTTATTTATCACTAGTAGGCTTAGCCCGCTTCGCTGGGCACAACACTTAAATGAGTTGTCAAAATCCTATATCATTAATAACCTGAGTTAAAATTCCTGATGTGTTCGGTAGAGGTTTTTCCCACCTTCGGCATCAACTCACCAGCTTCTTATTTCTCCTTTCCCAGCTGGTAAGTATGAAATTTTGCAAAATCCCACCAAACTACATAATGTGTACACTTAATCGACATCCACACACGAAAATTCGCCATTCTAAGATAATTTAAAGCGATTTCGAACAGAAAAACGTGATTTTAAACGTGTTTATTGTCCTCCAACTACGAGATGGGGGCTTGGAGAGAGAATTTCGTAAAATCCCGTTACAAAGTGTTGGATACATATAAGCAATTTACGCACCAAATTTCATGGCTGCTAATCTCATAGATTTCTCAAGACTTAATCTATGTTGTAAAGAATCTCACAAAACTATCTTTATAGATTTACTTCTAAAAAGAAAGTATGAAAATATTTGCTTTTATATTGCCCTGTGCATCATCTATGAACATTGTATACACACTATATGATTATGATGCACAAAAAAATTCTCTTAACAAGGAAAATGTATATTGAACAATTTCTCCTTATATCATAACAATTCAAACAACTTTGTGGGGCTCTGTAAACAAATATAATGACACTAATCATACCTTATTTTAAAGGAAAACTGATTTTGTGTATCTTTAAAATTATATGTTAATGGTAGAAATAGTATTTTAAAATATCAAATGCATAATAAAAACAATATTTTTTATTTACAAACAAAGCTCTTCACAGGAAAGTAATTTTTTTTACTCAATGGCTGTTACCTGTTCACAATTTAATCACTAACATTCACAGAATCCCTACCCATGATTTTAAACCCAGAAACAAACAAATAAGAATATTAAAAAATATAATAATCCTCCTAATAATTGCTAGATTGTGCAGCCTAAAAATTAAAGGGTTAAAATTGGATTTTTGGCAAACTTTATATAAATAAATTTTAGGAAAAATAAAAATAATACATCATAGTAAAGACAGAGTAATTTTTAGTTTTTCAGAAATAAACCACAAATAAAATTATTTAATTAAATGAAAATATTATATTCAATCAACGATAAATACTAACAAATATAAAATTAAGGTCTAAAGGTTTATAGACACATTACTCCTCACAAAGCAAGCTAAATCAAGATAAGAATATGAATCACGTTATACGACATAAAATTCAAATATGCAACATAATAATGCATATTTCATTATATAACAATACAATTATGGTTTATGAAAAAAAACCTACACCCAATATTAGAAATTCATATATTCATATATACATTCACACACACATCTATATTAATAAAATCAAACTTTTGTCTGTAAATTTGTCGGAATCGAAAAATTTCGTTATCTTCACATTTCACACCCCATGAAAGCCGAAAATGGCTTCAGAAAATTTTGCCTGTGTGTGTGTGTGTGTGTGTGTGTGTGTGTGTGCGTGTGTGTGTGTGCCATCGTGTCTGTATGTCGCTTATTTTCCGGGCATCACTTGAGAACGGCTGGACGGAATTCAACGGCGCTTTGTAGGATTTTGGGTCTTCTCCCAACTTAAAATTATATCTATCAACTTTTCAGAAATCCCCCCCTGTTCCCCCCTGGGGGGTAAAAGACTAAAACACTTTTTCCGGGCATCACTCGAGAACGGCTGGACGTAATTCGACGGCTCTTGGCAGTAACTTAGGTCTTCACCCAACTTAAAATTATATCTATAGAAATTTTCAAAATAATGATTAGTGTTTAAATTATGGGTAAAAAAGGCCTGCGCATGCGTCATAAATATTTTTTCACAAAACGCTTTGAATGGAAAAATAAAATATAAAAATAAATTTTTAAGATAAAGACTTTTTTATTCGCGTGATTCGCACTGCAAATTATGAAAAGATTGAAATGAAGTGTTGCTATCTAAATTCCCTACTTTAGTTAATTTTAAAAAATCTGATTGTCGTATCGAAAAACTGTTTACACCCCAGGATTCAGAAAAATCACCCCTTTCATTTGGTATTAAATTTATAAATATAGGTCTGATATTTCTTATTTATTTTACCCCTTTTACGTTTTCAACCCAGATTCGGTAGAAGTATATATTTTATTTTCCAGAAATAAAATGAAATATTTTTAATTTCACGTGAATAATAATAAAAATTAGTGAGAAAAATACCTACAAAAGTTGGCGATTTTTTTTTTTTTTTTAATCAGGAATTTGTATGTGGATAAATATTTTCATAGAGATATTTGGCATTAGTTTAATATTTTTATTTAATTAAGCAGTACTTTTCTTTCCTGCAGTAAAACAAAATTTTTGGCTGTTATTATGTATCTTATGAGGTTCTTTTATGTTCTCCCCTTAATTGTAAATTATTATAATTTGGATTTTATTAAGATTTATTATTTTTATTTTGTAAGTATCAGAAAAGAGTTTTTATTTTATTTTATTTTATTTATTTATTTATTTTGTGTATGGAACAGCTTTAGTATTGGATCCCTTTGGCAAAATTTGAAATTCGGCACCGAAGTAGCTCGGACGTTTCTCGCCAAGATCTTTATTTGCACAATTGAGATAGCCAATTCAGTTCATCGCAAAAAATGGCTTAAAATATTTAAAGACATCAAAGGGGTCCCATACTAAAGCTGTGCTTTTTGTCTTTATTCATTTAAAATATTTTCTATTAAAGACTTCTGTGCTCACAAAATTTGGTAAATTGTTTGCATGCATCCGGCACTTATTGTAACGGGATTTTACGAAATTCGAAATCCCCCCCTAACCCTCCTTCTCGGAGACGGAGGGCAATAAACATGTGTAAAAACATGTTTTCCCGTTTGAATTCGCTTTAAATTATTTTAGAAGGGCGAATTTTGGTGTGTGGATATTGATTGAGTGTACGCATTATGTACATTAGTGAGATTTTACAAAACTTCGAACTCACCGGCTGAGGAAGGGAAAGTAAGAAGTGGGAAAGATGCTGCCGAAGGTAGTGGGGACCCAGAATCCTCACGTTGCGAGCGAGAAAACCTCTACCAATCACAGTGAGAACTTAGGTTATTAATAAAGATATTGGATTTTGACAACACATTTAAGTTTAATGTCCAGCGAAGCGGGCAAAGCCTGCTAGTATATATATATATATATATATATATATATATATATATATAGTACACTCTTAGAGACCCACATCGCTTGGGATCTGAGACTGCACAAATTTTAAAATTGTGTGGATTTTAGTTTTTTTTTCTCTCTCTTTCTGGTCTTTGCATTACTAAAGTAGAATTTTAGTGGTATAATACATTAAAAATGACAGTGAATACTTATAAGTAAGCACGTATAATAGGAAAAACATTAAAAAAATGAAGGCAATTGAAAAGTACTGAATGCAGTAAGTAAAAAATGATCTAATATAAAATAATAATATTAATAAATACATAAAAATAAACACATTTTAATCATCACTAAATAATAATACTGTTATAATTACTATGCTTATTTTGATCAACCATATTACACCAAAGTGAGTACAATGAATTCATTAGACTTATATATACATCATTTCATCATTTAAAACCTTTTCAGAAACTAAACAATTTATATTACATAAAAAGGCCTACACAGTTTACATATACCACATAATTACAAATAACATACATTTAATTTCCTATTTTTTAATGACTGTCTAAGGTTTTTTAAATTAAATATTTTTTCTCAATTGCACGATTTAATTCTCTCAAATGAATCTTAAGGGCTAATTTCAGTGATAAGTCTAGAATTTTAGAAATAATAATATCTCTGTGTTCTGAACAAAATAAAAGATTGTTAAAATTAATTTGTTCCTGAAGAATTCGCCGAAGTGTAAAAAGTAATTTGTCTTTATGCAAAATGTCATTAAAGGCAACATCACAAATTTTAATAATCTGACAGAAATATTCTAAGAAAGAATTAGTGGGGTAATGCAATCCTGCTAATTTGTTTGTCTCATCAGAAAGATACTCCTTAAAATATATATACATCGTTTCATCATTTAAAACCTTTTCAGAAACTAAACAATTTATACAAGATTCACAGTTAATACCTTCTAAAACCCTGCGTGTGACATATCCAGCTAAGTATGCAAGGACGTTCTGTTCAATATAATCAAATTTTGTGTTGTCAAACTCAGTATACACATCATCTTCAAATGAAATAGTAGAATTAAGGTCCAACCTGGTAACTATATTATTACTCACACTTTCGAATTCATTTGTATTTATCAATTCAAAAATAAAACTGTCATTGTCATCTGCACAATTGCTGTACTTGTTGACTTTGGTGACACAGTTCACTGTGGCAATTTTGAAATGTGAATTAAATTCATATGCTGTGGAATTGGTGTTGTGTCCCCCAACATGTCTGACAGAGCTGAAAAAATTCTCATGACAGTCTTGATTGAGTCTCCGAGGTAACAGAAATTTAAATTTATAGATATCTGTCAATTCTTCATATAGTGCTTTGAAACTGCTCAAAGTCTGCAACCACCCACTTTGAGATTTTAGATATGATAATTTTCTTTTTTTGGTTGGTGGAGTTGAAGATGGTGGGTGAATAAACTGCCACTTTTTCATATCTGAAATAAACTCCTCAAAGAATTGCAAATGAGGGGAATCCTCTGTATCGGCACAATGATATCGTTTCACTCTCAAAGGTTTGAGGGTGGTTCCATTTACGGAATCGAATAAATCATTAACTTTTCCTACGAAAGTGGCAGTTGCAGTAGCTTCAGAAGGAAGTAATTTAGGCAAAATCATCAGACCCATTGATGCAGAGACTGTACTGCTGAATATCTGAGCAGCTATGGATACCTAAAAATTAATTTGAATAAATTAGAAGCAAAGATTAATCAAATCAGAATAGAAGTTTAATTCAGGTTTCAAATCTTGGGGTCCATTTTTCTAAAATTCATTTAATTTTTTGAAGGAAATAAAAATATGAATCCTTCCATTTTTTTAGCAATAATTCTATTTAATATCTGATATCAAGTTAGCACATAATTATTTGCATGTAGGTAAACATCTGAAACACTGTACATGTTAAAATTTTTTATAAAAGCATTAATTTTATATAAAACAAAAATTTTATAAATTCATTTTTTATGAATTTGCAGCTGAAGAAGACTCGATTTACCAAAGCATGGAAGCCAAAGCTAATGGTATTCTATAGAGAGTTTTGCCCCATTATAACTCATTAACTAATACGCATTTGTAAATTCCATTTTCACATTTAGAAAATTCACAACTGTTAAACAGGTTATTGCTTTCAAAATATTTTTTTTTCGTTCAATTTTTTATATTTCACAATTGTGAAATTTTGCATTTCTTAGCTTAAAAATGTAAAATAAAAAGATTAAGAAAATCAATTTTTAGAAAGCGATAACCTGTTTAACAGTAGTGAATTTTCTGAATGTGATAGCCAAATTTACAAGTATGTATTAAAGTTATAACAGGGCAAAATTTGCTATAGAATAACATTGGCTTCAGCTTTCAGAGACGATAACTAGAAAGTCCCCTGAAGTGCCTCGATTATTGCCTGGATCAGCACATGAAGAGATACTTGCATGCGTCAAAAGGGGATTATAAACATAGTTATAGATTAATTACCCCAGATGCAATTATATCATTCCAAATACATATCTTACACAAACGTACTTTCATGGAATTCAGACCATCAGCAAAGACATGTTTGTCTGTCAATTTGGGAGCTGGATGTCGTTCCCTCATCTTATCTCTTTTATAAAAATCCTTTATATGGTTAAAGGAAACTATGCTTTTGGATGTCTGCAGATCATACTTCATGAGATTCCTCCTTAATGTTTTCAGTAGGTGAGGTGGATCAAAAATAGCATATATTCTTTTCCCAGCCCTTTCAAAATACGGCTTTTCTGGAGTGACACCCAACAGTGAAAATAGACCTCAATTCGATGGCCCTTGATCACAGATAATTGTTTTAATTATAATTTTACTTTTCTCTAATTTGTCAATTAGTTTCATAAGTATATTCTTCAAGGGCTTAGATGAAACAGGACCTAAAAAAATAAATTTAAATAAAAAGCATTTTTCTCTCTGTACTCAGGTTAAAAAATGATAAAAAGTATGTTTGTAGAGACAAAGTTGTGTGATTGAATTGGTCATATGCTTATAAATTTCAGAATTAATCACACAATTTAGAAATTTTAGATGCATAAAATAAAATTTAATTAAAAAAAAAAAAAAAAAAAAAAAAATCTGCTATAAGTTAAAGCATAAATATACTAGGCTGTAATTTTCACTGTCCAGTTGAGTTTTAAAAATGACAATATTATACAATTGTTGAATAGAGAATTTCCTTGCTAATATTTTATTTTTTCAACCATAATTTTAGTGTGAATTAAATATAGATCTTTAAATTTATTTCTCTGTACCGAATTCTCACAGCCTGTTTAAACATTCAATGTCCAAACATCAAAGTTATTAAATGCCAAACAGAAATAATTAGAAAGCAGACAACTGTTTTGGTAGCATTTAGTATATCGTCTGCAGTGCATAAAGAATACACTGAAGACAGTACACTAAATGTTACCAAAACAGCTGTTTGTTTTCCAAGTATTTCTATTTGACGTTTTAGATGTAGTTTGCCTTGTTTTCGAAAATATAAGGTTCAAATAAATTTAAATATTTTAGTTATAATTACTACACTATGTGCAAACTTTGCATAGTAAAACCTTTACAAATAGATTTGTACAGTCCATATTTTGTCTTTAAATTTTACCCTTCAACGATAACAATACTATCTTAGGCTATAGTTATCACAGGCCAAAATATTTTTAATATTAAAACTGTCCACTTTCATTTTTAGAAAATAAATGCCGATACCTTGCCTATATAAGTGAGTATGCATACATATATGAATATGGATATACATGTCTGATTGACACAATGTATTTTAATATTATACTTAGATTACCTATACCAATAAATTATTTTAATCTATACTAATATTATAAGTGCGAAAATTTGGATGGATGTTTGTTACTCAATCACGCCACAGCGGCTAAACGGATCTGGACGAAATTTGATACAGAGATAGATAATAGTCTGGAATAGGGCACAGGCTACTATTTATACCGGAAATTTGATTTTTAAAATTAATTAAATTATAAAAATAATAAACTGGTAATTGCCTTATTAAAAGCCCATTAAATTTTGAATTGTTGCCAAAAAAGTTTACGAAGTATTTTTACTTGTTTTTTAACATAAAATGAAATATTCTTTCACGCGAAAAATAAAAAAAATACTAAATATTAAACTGGTGAATGAGAAAATGACGTCTTTATACATTTAAAATAAAATAGTAATAACACAAATCTAGCATGTTTCTTCTGAATTTTATTTCATAGCATTTTTTATATACCTCAACTTTAGATTTATTTTTCTCTCTTTTTAACACGGATGAATTACGCTTGGCATAAAAGCTAATTCAGCAATGTATTAAACATTTTTTCTTATTGATAATTCTGGACAAATTTTTTAATTTTCATGCTGAAGTAGATCGGACATTTTTCGCCAAGGACAGCCACTTAAAGCCAAGTAGCGCATCAAAAATATCCGTATCGAAACTGTCATATATGATAAGCACCCAAATGGAAGCTCACGGTTAAGCCATTGTCGCAGGCAATAGGGATAGGCTCCGGAGACTGAGAGGACAAACGAGTTACAGCCAAAGGCAGCGGGAACTCAAAGCGAGCTTTTGAGCAATTTCAGTATTTTTTTTTCTGTTTTCATAAAGCTGTATAGAAAAGAGTTTCCTTTAAATATAGTGACCAGCGAAGCGGGCAAAGCCTGCTAGTACAAAATAATTCTGATGAAAAAAATAATAATTAAAAATAAACTCATAAGAACCTAAGAAAGAAAAAAAGAGGACACTTACCATTTGAAATATAATAGCATAGAGGGAGTTTTAGTTTATATTTTAAGTTTTTAATCATAAAAACTAATGCCTGGTTACCAATTGATTGGGTCCTGCCCAATTCTCCCAAATCTTCAAACCCAGCAACATTGTCGTTTACAGGGTTATAAATCAACCCTGGTTTCAATGACATTTCATCGAAGATTAATGAAAATAGCTGTTCTTGAGACGGTTTTTTTTTTTTTTTTTTTTTTTTTTTTTTTTTTTCTTTGTATATACATTTAAACACTGTATTATACTTGAGTTAATTCCTGGTTTCGTAAATTTTGATGCCAGAAATCTCCTCAGTGTGCTTTCAGATGGCAGCTCGAGACAGTTTTTTAATACATTATACGCAGCTTTACTTTTACACATTACAGAGTAAGCAAAAAGTTTTTTCTCCTTTGTAAAGCGTCGACTGTAATTGTTTAATGTATTTAATTTGATCTGTCTCATAATAAAGGTAACTAATTTTTTATCAATATCTGCCTCCGTTAACACGTTTTACAGAACTTCAAAATTTAATTTTCTTTTTTCTTTTGTGAGCAATCCCTGCACTTTTTGGGTTTTTGCTTTTAATTTTCTTAACGAAACTTTTATTTTTTTAATGATCTTTGCCAATTTTACTTTTGTTGGCGTATATTTTTTTCTTCCAGTTGGTGTTTTATTTATCGGAAGCTCTTGCATTTTATCAACTGAAGGCGTTGCAGATGTAGGCTGGCTATGTTGTGGTAAAACGGTGTCGTCCAACTGCGACCCGACATACCAGGTGTTTCAATTTCTTCTTCCCCCACCTATACCAACTGCGTACAGCCCTCATTAATCCTTTATGTCAACTGCGTCCGCTGAAAATTTCGCCAAGTGCGACGAATCGCCAAATAAGAATAATACTATTGTATTAGTAATATTTCAGCATAAAAGACTTGATAAATCTCGTACCTTAATAACTTTTCTATCAGATTTATAGAGATTTGAAATCTTTAATGCATGTCTATGTAAAAATTTGCAAAAAATATTGTTTTTGTTACATTTTTATTCTTTTTTAACTTTAACACTAAAAATAGATAATGTCACCAAAAACTGCAGGCTAAAAAATTAATATACCTAATAATTTCTTCTACTGTACACGGGTGTACAAAATTAAAGCAATAATTTGTTTTCTTCTTTTGATCGTAATTTTTAAACAAATGAACACAGTGAAGATTCATATACATGCATGTGTTAGAATTAAACCAGATTTTTCTTCTTGATCTTCCTTCTTTTTTTTGCATGTGAATAACTTTTTCAAAAATATACATACAAACATGAAAACTGGTTCGTTCATCTCTTTGTTTTCTGCACACATCGAATCCCATAAATAATTTTAGAATACCTAATTTCTTCTTCTTTCTTTTTTTTTTTTTTTTTTTTTTTTTAACTTCAAAATGAGTTAATACACAATTTGCTACTACTTAAGCACAATTTTAAATTTCAACAAAAATTTTTAAGTACTTCATTTTATAGCTGCAAAATTGCGTTTTTTCTGTTGTATTAAAAATAAATGTTAATGTTAAAATAAATAAAATGATTAAAAAAAAATCCAATTAAAAATAATGTTAATTTTAGGAACATTCTCAGGCTACTTTAATTATGTATTTGGTAATTACTTTAGTTTGATTTTGGTACCTTTGGGGATTCATCACGGTAATTGTTTAAACTAATAATAATCTTAAAATTAAACAATTGAAAAGTTTTAATATTTATCTTTATTATTATTATATATATCCGTTTTAAAAATAAAATTTATAAATATGTTTCTTTTTGTTTATTTAATTTCTTATTGATTTAAATAAATTGTGCATTTAATGTGACTGAGTTGCGTGTAGGGATTCACAAAATATTTCGGATACGTTATGGATAATGGTAAAAAAATAGTTAATTGCAAAGAAAAAAAAAAAAAAAAGATAACGGTGACAGATATAATAATGATATAATAATGGAACTTATGTTAATACATAAAACATACTTAATACCTGAAGTAATTTGCGTACTAAAATAATTGGTATAGAGAAAATATTAATTCACGTCAGTATCTTTAGTTAAATTTTTCTTTGTCTTTTGGTTTTCTTTGTCTTCAGTTAAATTTTCTTTGACCATTGTCTGTGGATTTTCATGCAATACTTTCCAAAAAAAAGGAAATCAATTTGTAAAAAAAAAAAAAAAAAAAAAAAAACATACTAAAATATTTGAGAGCGTTAAACTTTATACATAATTTCCGTAATAGTTTTTTTTTTTTCAGCAAAAAAAGCTAAGTCAAAAAGCAGTTTAGCAAAAAAAGCAGTCTTGCTTTTGCCTCCAAGGCAGTAGCACGTGTTTTTTTGCACCTGATGAAGGAAGGCTACGTCCTTTCGAAACCGGTTGTGCTGGCTTAAAATTTATGGTGTGTGAAGAAGTCTTATTGTCTATTTATAGTTTATTTATTTATTTATCATTTTTAAATATCAGAGAAAAAAAAAACTATTACTTTTTTTTATTTATTTATTTGATGTTTAAAGATTATTTGTAATCGTCGTATTTAAATAATAGAAACGAGTACAGTCGGTAACAAAAGTGTTCGAACACTAGCAAAAATTCCTATGTGAAAAAAATACACTTCATACGGTTTTGTTGAATAAATCCTTATCGAATCATGTTCTTAGACCGACTAAGAACAGGATTCGACAAGGATTTATTACTTTCTTCTATATGTAATATAGAGAAAGTATTGGATTCGCGAAAATTTTCGACCTCCGTTTTTTGACGGATCTACACGTTTTGGGATGTCCTGAACACGAATTGATAGTTTTTAAAAAATGTCTGTCTGTCTGTGGTTTAGTGTTTTCACCGTATCTCACGAACCAATGAATGAAATTCAACCAAACTTGGTATATAGTTGGACCCTGGCGGGGCATTGTGCTGATTAGATTTGGGGATCAATAGCCATGAGGTGGCGCTATGATCGCATTTCATGTAAATTTTTAACATGGCAGTATAGGACAAATTTTCGTTTTTCTCACCGTATCTCACGAACCAATGAATGAAATTCAACCAAACTTGGTATATAGTTGGAACCTGACGGGGCATGGTGCTGATTAGATTTGGGGATCAATCGTCCAGCAGGTGGCGCTGTGATCGCAAAATTTCGTATGTTTCACCGTATCTCACGAACCGATGAATGAAATTGAACCAAACTTGGTGTATAGTTGGACCCTGACATGGAAAGGGTCTGATTAGATTTTGGGATCAATCGCCCGGCAGATGGCGCTGTGATCGCATTTTATGTAAACTTTTAACATGGCAGAATAGGACAAAATTTCGTATAAATGTACATAATGAGCGTTATTTTAAACTTGTGATTGTAAAATTAATATGAATTATTGATAATAGTAGTAGTTAACTACGAAAAAAATTTTGTGCATGTGGGGGCACCGGTTCACAATTATTGATAATAGAAGTAGTTAACTAGGGAAAAAATGTAAATTTTCAAGATGGGTATCTTTCGAAAGATCTCGTCAATACCTTTAAAACGAATGGTTGAACTATAAATCTGTGATAATTTAAAACAAAGTTATCGATTTTTTTTTACTTTTAACAAAAAAAAAAAAAAAAAAGAAAAAAAAATCGTTTTTTTTTTTTTTTTTTTTTTTTTTTAATATTGTTACTGGTTGAATATGTATTACTTTTAACAAAAAAAAAAAAGAAAGAAAAAGAAAAAAATTGTATTTTTTTTTTTTAAATATTGTTACTGATTGAATATGTATATAGGAAAATATAGAAGAAAGTCTTGTGGTGGCCACAACATACTAGTTTAACAAAACTGTATTAAGTGTACTTTTTTTTACGTAGGAATTTTTGCTAGTGTTCGGACACTTTTGTTACCGACTGTGTGTGTGTGTGTGTGTGTGTATATATATATATATATATATATACATAGATAGAGAGAGAGAGTTTTAACTATATGCGTGCTGCATTTTTTAATTATATTTCTTCATATTTATGTAACTGAATTAACCCTTAAATGCATGATTTTTATTTCTTCCAAAAGATTGTATTCAAATGTAAGATAATTTTACTGCACAGAAAATTCAACGGAAAAAAAAAAACAGGTTTCTTTTTTTGTGTAATATGCTAATTTATATATTATATATTGAACTTCACAAAGAATTACAAAAACCCATATATATATGTGTGTGTGTGTGTGTATGATACAAATATGCATCACTATGCATTTATGGGTTAAAAGTTTTTTTTTTTTTTTTTTAAATTTTTAAATTTTTTTTCCCTTATGTTTATATAGTAATTTAATGTGCCTCCCCATCTTTTCCCCAAAAAATAAATCAGTAAAAATTAAATGGAAATGTAAATTTCTAAAACCATTACTGAGAAAAGCAACTTACACTATAAGTTAATATTTATTACGTAATAAATTAAAAATTACTAGTCACATACTAAATTATAACCATGTGCAAAATTCTTTGGCGATTTTGGCAAAAAACGCTCTTTGGCGGGAAACATTCCTGGGTCACACTTGGTATAGGTGGGGAGATTTCCTGGGTCGCAGTTGACCTATGTGGGAGATAAAAATGTCATTTGGGGCGCAGTTAACGTAGCCCCTGGTAAAATGCTGACAGTTGCATGAGGTGTTGCTAAAGCAATGGGCATTGTAGATACAGTCGGCTGCAAAATTATTCGAGCACTAGCCAATAATTCCTATATTTAAAAAGTACACTTAAGACTGTTTTGCTAAGTAAATCCTTAACGAATCATGTTCTTAGACTGATTAAGAACATGACTCGACAAGGATTTATTTAACAAAGCTGTATTAAGTGTACTTTTTTTTGGCAAGGATTATTGCTAGTGCTCGAATAATTTTGCAGCCGACTGTAAATCGGGGCTATTAGCAACACCAGACAAAACATTCATAGTTTCAATATGAGTTGAAGCTAATGAAGAAGACTGTTCATCATAGAAAATCTTACATGGTGCCTTAATATCATTTGATGCAACAGGTGCACATGCAGTACTTGGTACAGCATTATGTACCAGTCTGGCTTTATCTTTAATTTTAATGAAGCACCATGCATGAAAGTGGTCTTCACAAACTCTGTATCGTACATTTAAAAAGAATGAATATTTTTCGTGAAGACTTGGGTTATTGGAAGCTTGTACCCAAAGTCTGCACCTGAAATAAAAAATTCTTACATTTAAATTTGTAAACATTCATATACTTGTATTATACAAGCTAATCCAAATACCCACTCATTATCAGAAATGTACTATAAAAACTGGTGTATGGGTTGCACTAATGTATTTTCAGATCCAATAAAAAATAAATTTTGCAAAATCGCCGCACCCACTGTAAGGGCTGCACTTTGAAAAATAAACTAACACCTAAAGTTCCATAATTTTACGTAAAAACAAATACTGTTTATAAATTCGTTACAATAGTCATTGTTAATATCGGATATATCAGTAAGGTGCATTGCCGCTTTGTTTTCAGAACTCATGCCTACTTTGTTCGCCTGATGAAAGGTTGCGTTTTTTTCGACTAGAAGAATTGTTGTGAGTTTTTGCATTTTATGGTATGCATTGAATTCCCCCTTTTCTCATTTATTGTGCCTTTCATTTCTAAATTTAATTTTATTGATTATTTATTTATTTTTTTACCCCGGGTTTTTTTTTTTTTTTTTTTTTTTTTTTTTTTTTGTTTTAACTCTGCCGACTTTTAGGTTTTGAATTTTCTTTTTTATCTATTTGTGCTTGGTGCATTGCCATTTGTTTGCAGTACTCGTGCCTACTTTGTTCACTTGACGAAGGGTGATGTTTTCTTTCGACCCGATATAAATGTTGTGAGTTCTTGCATTTTAATGGTGTTTATTCAGAGTTTTGTATTAATTACTCTCATATAACATAATTGATTTCAGCTGCATTTAATTCCAGCCTCGCTTTGCCCTTTCTACTTCCTCCATGTTTTGATAGGAAGGAACGAACAAATGCACTGCACTTTTATTCATCTTTGCGGTAAACATCATTGCAGCTCAGGAGTAGACATTACCGGAAAAGGAGACTTATTTTTAACTGCTTATCCCCCCCCCCCTTACACACACTGAAAAAAAAAAAAAAAAAAAAAGAAGTTCACTTTTTAAGATTGTAATACTGGAAAAAATAAAAATATTGTGTATCAACCGTACATTTTGTGCTTTTTTTTTACTCATATGCTGGTTTTTATGGTATGTACTACTTAAAATTTAAATGTTCTAGTATAACATGTGCAGGGCACGGACACTTAAGAGAAAGAATGTGTGGCATAAAAATTAAATTATAGTATATGTCAAAATACAGATGAGTTACTGTCAAATAAAAGTTAATATATATATATATGACCATAAGAAATATATACTTGCAATAGGAAATAAATGTTAACCAAGCAGAAGAAATTGGCAAGCATGCAATAGCATAAATTTTAGTTCTTCAATTAATGAGGTCGGTTTCGTTCTTTTATTAATCAGAGACAGAATTTGGCTGGGGCAGCATTACAGAAGCATGCAATTGAAAAATACTCACGTGCATTCCTTAATACTTCTTCAGCCATCAAGAGAATATAAAGATTCTAAAAAGAGATAAGATTCTAAACTAAATCTTCATCTAAAGATTTTAAACTTAACATGCAAAGATTTTAACATACATTTAATAGGTGAAATTGAGATTACACGCTGAAGAACTTTTATTAAAGTAAAGTTTTAAAGAAAACTAAAATATAAGCAAATTTATAAATCAATAATGTACAGACACAATTGTATAGTATATTTAAAAATACACATATTTACACAGCACTTAAAAATTAATTGAAATTTATTTTAGATTTTTAGCAACACTTTTACGGAAAAATTAGACATGTTGTATGCAAAATCCTGAAAAAACACTTTATGTTTGAAAATTCAATGTATATAATTGATTATTGTGCATAAAAAACTTAAGATAAAAATGCTCATTACCCCCCCCCTCAAAAAAAAAAAAAAAAAAGAGAGAGAGAGAGAGAGAATTGCAGGCTGGCTGATTGACTGCACTAGGGTCCTAGACCTATAAATAGAATGCCCTCCGAGGGGACTTTTTAAGGGGTCCTAGCCCGTATTTACACGAATTTCAAAGAAAAACCATGGAAACTCCGCATAGCTAGGCCGATGAGCGCGACCTGGGATCGAATCCTGCACTTCCCATCTACCAACATTCTGCGCAAAACCGCTCAGTCGCAGGTAGGCCAGTAAAAAGAAAAACTGCAGGAATAAATTACAAAATTTATAAACTACAGAAATAAAATGTTAAATACTTAAACACACTTTTAGTATAACATTGAAAATTAAATTTTGAGTGAAACGTCTACACATTTAAAACAAGTTAAAAGATACTGTGCTACATTCTTTTTTCAGCTTCAAGATTTTGCTATAAGAATATGTCAAAGTTGTATTCCCTATGCAACGATTCTTATATAACGGTTTATAATATTAGTATAAATAATTTGTTCAAAAATTATCTAATATGCTGTAAAATTTTAACATTCGAGTGAAAAGTGAAAGTGAAGAATAGAGCAGGCGCATGTTTGTAGTTTGATCTTCTCCGCAACTTTTGCGCATGTAGGCAAAATATCTGCCTTTCTCCAAGTGAAATGTCCATATATTTTATGCGAAAATTAATTTAAAAATAAATTTGAGGCATAGACGTGACTACTTGCTCATATACGACTTTGTTTAAGTTTGAATTATCGTCTGTATAAATAACATAAAATATTTTTCGCTTGTAATATGATTTTCTTTTTTTTTTATATAGAAAATAGTACAAAATGTTGGTTATTATTATTATTATTATTATTAAAAGTCTAAATAATAGTATTAAGGGATCTTTACTATTTAATTATTAAAAATATGTATTTAAAAAAAAATTACCTTTATTAGATCCACTTAAAAAAAAAAAAGAAAAGAAAAAGAAAAAAAGAAACTTTTTAAAATATATATATTTTTTTATATATAGTAATTCAAAAGAAAGATAAATAACAGCTAAAAAAATCAAAGAACAGTGAAAAAGAAAACTCAACTAAATTAATCATTACAAAAAAAAAAAAAAAAAAAAAAAAAACTCTATTTTTTATAATTACATTAATTTTTGATTAAATATTTTTTAATATTTTCGATAATAATTAATAGAAAATATCCTTTTAAGTAAATGTCTTTTGAAATACATTTTTCGAATAAAAGATTAAAGGATAGTATAGAGAAAGCTCGGCTAATTTAATTAGTAAAATTGTATCTATTTTAATGTAAAATTTTATCAGTTACATTAATTATTAATATAATTTTAATTAGTTCTTTGTTCTATAATCATGACAAAAAGATATCTTTTTATATTGCAATGTATATTGAAATAGTTTTTCTATTAAAAGTTCCAAAAATAATACAGAGTAATTTGATCTAAATTAATTATTAAAAAAATATTTTGATAATTAAATTAGTTTTTAGTTATAATATATTAATAATTATTTTTTTATATAATAATTGATTAAAATAACTTTTTACATTAATAATAATGTGTTGGTGGTAGTTTAGGTGTTAAAGCCAACATGAGGGTTGACGACCATTACCTGGAATCGAACTGCTCAGCTTATTAATTAAAAGTTCAAACAATTTTCTTCAGCGATTTCAACTAACTTAATTATAATATTTTAATATTAAAAGTATTTTAAAATAATTTTTTCTATTGAAAGCAGAAAAAAATTGTATTAAGCAATCTAAGCTAATTTGATTATTAAAATTTATATTTTTGATAATACATTTAGTTTTTAGTTAGAAAATAAAATCTTTTAATATTAAAGGTACTTTAAAATATTTTTTTTTCTATTGAAAGCAGAAAAAGTTGTATTAAGGAATCATAACTAATTTAATAATTAAAATTTGTATTTTTGATAATGCATTTAGCTATTAGATAATTAATTTACTCTTTCTTTTAAAGTTTTTTTAAATAAAATAATTTTAATTAGATACTTATTTCTATAATCAAGTAAAGGAAAATATATTTTATGTTTAGCATTCAATTAGATTTTTCCTTTTAAAGCTCAAAACAGTATTAAGCAATTTCAATTAATTATATTATTATAAATTTATATTCTTAATAATTAAATTATTTTTAATTAGAATGTATTATTAAACGATTGGTTAATTGATATTTTTTATATATAATCATGTATATACATGAAAAAAAAAAGTTTTTGAATTAAAAATATTTTGGTGGTTGTGGTTTAAGCGTTAAAACCCATTGGCAACATACGGGTCCTAACCCTGCGTGAACCTTTCATGAGAGTTCTTTCTAAGGAGCCCTGGCCTATATATACGCAATTTTCAGAGAAAACCCTGGAAAATTCCGAATTTCTAGGTTGACAAGTGGGACATTGAATCGAACACGAGATTTCCAATCTATCAGGGTCCACCAGCAGCCGAGCGGTTCTGCGCTCAAAGCTGGTAGACATCAGATGGCGGGTTTGATCCCAGGTCCGCGGCCGTCGGCGTAGCCGTTCGGGGTTTTCCGTGGTTTCCTCAGAAACTTGCGTAAATAAGGGCTAGGACCCCTTAGAAAGACCTCCACGGAAGGCACTCCCTCAAGGGTCTAAGACCCTAGAATAGTCAATCGGCCTTATTTCCCGACACCAACACTAACACAAATCTATCAGCTTGGAGAGCAGAACCACTCGGCTACTGAAACAGGCCTTTTAATTAAAAGTCCAAAAAATAGTATTAAGTAATTTTAACCAATTTAATTACAAAAAATTATAATTTTTTATAAATAAATAATTATTTTTTAATTAAAATATTTTATTGAATGATTTTTTAACTAACTTTTATTATTACTATTATCGTTCGTAGAAAATAAAAAAATTTAATAATATTAAAAGTTTTTTAACTTAGATTTTTCTATTAAAAACCTAAACAAAAAATACTAAGCAATCTCAATTCATTTAATTTAATTATTAAAAAAAAAAAAAAAATAGTTAAATTAAGTTTCTAGATTTTTTATTATTATTTTTCATCGTTTTTTTAAATCTTTAATTATTTATAGGAAAAAATGTTTTTATATTAAAAGTATTTAGAAACAGTTCTATTGAACAAATTAATTTTATTATTAAACATTTTGATTTTTAATAAAGGCAACCATTTTTTAATTATATTTTTATACAAAATAATTCTTTCTTTAATTCTTTTTTCTATAATCTCCCATAAAAAAAAATATATATATATATTAAAAGTATTTTATTTCAGATTTTTCAATTAAAAGCATCCATATACATATTTCTATCTATAAAACAAACAATAACAATGATTAAATCTTAGCAGAAATGTAAAACAAGTTAAAAATATTGGAGAAATGGCAAGTATATAGCTAAGGCTTGTAACGTTAAGCAACGGTGTTTTATCCCACCTTTTGCCTATATCCCAAAGCACGTGCGGAATAATCTGTCAATGTTTATCGCAGTGACGTCACGTGCGCCTGCTCTATAGAGTCACTACACAAAGATTTTTAGTTAAGGAAGATCATATGGTACACCATCTGTCAGCTAGAAGCGCTAGAGAGCAGTATTTCAATATTCGCGACCAGCTATTGGCAGTGCTGCCAGATTTGAGGGAAATTTTTATTCAATATCCACCGTTAAATTTTGCTTCTAACGGTTACCTAATCACATCGAAGATTTCTGTGAGAAATGTTTTGTAACAATTAGCAAATTGTTTCAATTAAAATTTAGTGGTGGCTTTTAAATAAAAATTTCCCTCAATCTGGCAGCACTGGCTATTGGTAGAGCTGAAGCCGCTTATCATTTATACTCGCTTTGTGTATGTCTTTTCTGGTGTGCCTTTACATTCATTCATATTTAGATTACATGTATCTGAGAAAATCTTTCACTGTGTAAAATTATCTATCCGCATGTCTTTTTGAAAATTAATGTTACAACTACTCTCTAAATTTCAGTTTTAGTAAAACCTTTATAACAATCACGGGTTAAGAGTTTATATACTCTTAATCCCTGATAACGATGAAGTTACATAAACAGAATAGATGCAACGGTAATTTCGGTAGAGGCCGAATGGTTATGTCACCATCATGAAGTTAGAGGGGAAGAAAAACGTGACAGTGGCAGACGATTCTGCAGGAAAACGGACTAAAAATTTTAGTCAATCAACGGCTCACTAGGTGACGCAAAGATTAGCCGGTAATCGGGATTAAGGAGTTATACAGAAAATAGAGCCCCTAAATAAAATAATAGTCCGGCGCATCACCGCCATCTTTTTGCCTAGGAAGAGGACAGCATTCCCGCTTGGCGTCCGTATCGCTTCCCTAATGATTTTAAGAAATCTTGATCTGAAGCTAATCCGGTCAAGATAAGAGCAATAAGCAACAATAATATTCCTAAAAACACATTTTTTCACAGTACATTCCCAGGGTGTCATTTTATTCGGAGGATATCCTATGGATGTACGATGTGTTGTTTGGGCGGTTTCTGTTTCTTTTACAAAATGTCGCAAAAACTCAAATACACAGTAATAGAAAGTCTGTGAACACTTTATATTCACTTCTTGAATGTTTATAGCAGTTTATCGCTAAACAAACTTCCACATCATAGTTTACTTAGCTGAAATTATGAAATATAATAAAATAAGTTACTCTAAAGTAACGTAAGACGATAAAAAAAATGTCTGTGGTTTGTTTATCAGAGAAACGCGCTGGGTACATGTGGCAACCCTAAAGCAACAAAATGTCTGATGCGCCAGCTCGTATATATAGGAGCCTTAGCCCTATCAACACCTCCTGTAATAATGCCTCCGAGCTGAGCTCTACGTCATGGAAGATCGGCCGATTTTATCCAATCAACAGTTCCTATGATACATGTTGGATCGTGGGGATTGGATGAAATCGGCCGATCTTCCATGACGTAGAGCTCAGCTCGGAGGCATTATTACAGGTGGCGTTGGCCCTATAGACGGGTTTCATTGACGTGAAGTTGCTATTAGCAACGACTGATACATTCATCTGGTACAGCATAAAGCTCCTATATATACGAGCTGGCGCATCAGGCATTTTGTTGCCTTAGGGTTGCCGCATGTACCCAGCGCGTTTCATTGATAAATAAACGACAAACATTTTTTTTTTCCGTCTTACGTTACTTTAAAGTAACTTGTTTTATTATATTTCATAATTTTAGCTAAGTATACTATGATATGGGAGTTTATTTAGCGATAAACTGCTATAATCATTCAAGAAGTGAATATAAAGAGTTCACAGACCTTCTATTACTGTGTATTTGAGTTTTGGTGACATTTTGTAAAAGAAACAGAAACCGCCCTAACAACACATCTTACCCAGTACATTCATAGGATATCCTCAGAATAAAATGACATCATGAGAATGTACTGTGAAAAAAATGTGTTTTTAGGAATATTATTGTTGCTCATTGCTCTTAGCTTGACCGGATTACTTTCAGATCATTATTTCTTAAAATCATTAGCGAAGCGGTAAGGCCGCCAAGCGGGAATGTACGGCTGTGTTTGCTCATAGCTGTTTTAAAACGCTAATATTTAGTTCTGTTTATGCTGATATTTTAGAATGTGTTTGAAATAAAAAATACATTTCAAAATTAAGCTCGACGAAGCCCATGTAAAAAGATATATCATACAGATTCATATTTCTTACGAAAAAGCGATAGCCGTTAGGCCAATCAGTTTTCCATCGAAGGCAATTTGTTGGGGAAAAATCGGATGATTAATGTAATAAAATTTTCATAAGATTTATTCACGACGTGATTTATTTATTAATGTATCTTCGGCGTGCATTTTGCTCGCCGATAGATTTTGAGTCAGGAAATATATTTATAAACATATTTAACCAAAAAACACCAGCCAATTAAATATTAACATTGTTTAATAAAAGAGAAAATAAAACAATGAACATTAAATTAAAGATTAGTAAGTCAACATTTCCGGTACAAGCAGTCATTTACAAGCGACCCAACGGCCGACGCTACCAGCGGAAGCAGAGCACAGACTGATGGTGAGAGAGATGCGCGAGTGTTTCTCCTTCTTGGCAGGTTGCCATCTTACAGTTTATCCCTTCCTGGCAGTAAGGGCAGTTCTTTATCGCTATTTTGGCATAGCGAACCGCTGCACACTCCCTCCGCAGTGTCATTGGAAATGCACGTAACGACGTGGGGGACGAACAGGTCGCCCCATACGGGTCCTCTGTGTAACTGGAACAGTTTGTACATCTGGTAGTGTATTGGCATCCTGAGGATGAGTGTGGGTCTGTTGTCCTTCGCGGGCTGGTTGTGGTTTGAATGGTACAGTAGCACTTTGAGGTGAAGTGGTTGAAAAGTCCATAGCTATAAAAGCAGATTTGAGACGATCTATAGACACCGTGTGAGAAGTCCTTTTAATTTCGATATCAAAAGTTTTTTCTCGTCTGAAAATGACCCTGTATGGTCCGTCATATGGTGCTTTGAGGGGTTTACGCACACTATCATGCCGAAGGAACACATGCGAGCACATTTTGACGTGAGGATGCACAAAAATTGTTTTTTGACCATGGCAGGAAGTCTGAATAGGCCGCACCTTAGCGAAATGGCATTTTAAGTCTTCTACTAGCTGCTTAGGTGAGATATCCACAGGGGTTGGATCGAAGAACTCACCTGGTAGTCGTAAGGATTTACCGTACACTAATTCAGCGGTTGTTGATCTCAGATCTTCTTTGAAGACTGAACGGAAACCAAGCAGTAAAACTGGTAATGCTGTAGACCACTTATCGGTGTCGTAGGCTTTCAAGGCTGCCTTTAATGGGCGGTGAAATTCCTCTATTAAGCCATTTGCCTGAGGGTGGTATGGAGGAGTTCTAATTCTTTTAATTCCTAGCAGTTGAGAAAGAGATGTAAACAAGGCACTTTCAAATTGTCTGTCTTGATCCGTGGTGATACGGGATGGACATCCGAATCGAGCAATCCACTGGGTAAAAAAGTTTTGTGCGACTGTCTGTGCAGATATATCTGGTATTGGAACAGCTTCTGGCCACCTAGTGTACCTGTCTATCATAGTTAAGCAATAGTAATTTCCCTGTGAAGGAGGAAGGGGACCGTTAAGTCGAGGTGTATGTGTTCAAATCTTTGTGATTGGTCTAAAAATTTACCAGCAGGGGATTTTTTATGGCGAATTATATTTGACTTTTGACATGGGATGCAAGTCCTAGCCCATTCGGCCCAATCTTTTCGAATGGACTACAAAACATATCGGGACCGGATAAGTTTTGAAGTACTGCGGATACTAGGGTGAGATAAATTATGTAAAGATCAAAATACCTTTTTACGGAATAATTGAGGAATGTATGGACGAGCCGATCCTGTTGACAAATCGCAATAAATATGTGTTTGATTATCCGATAAAAATATTTTTTTTAATTGCAAAGTTTTTAAATTTTCAATTAAATTTTCTAACTCCGGGTCCGTTCGTTGTGCTCGGGCGATTTCCGTATAGTCGATGGGATTTGGCATGCTTATGGAATCTATACGTGAAAGTGCATCTGCTATAATGCTGTCTGAGCCTTTTATGTGCTGAATATCTGTGGTGAATTGGGATATAAAATCCAATTGCCTAGCCTGCCTTGGGGAACATCTATCTGAACGCTGTTGGAATGCATAAGTTAAGGGCTTATGGTCGGTGAATAAAGAAAATTGTCTCGCTTCGAGCATATGCCTAAAATGTTTTATGGCAGCGTAAGCTGCTAATAACTCTCTGTCATATGCGCTATACTTTTTCTCTGTTTGGGAAAGTTTCCGAGAGAAAAATGCCACAGGCTGCAATTCCTGTTTTACAATTTGCGATAATGATCCCCCAATTGCAAAATCTGATGCGTCAACTTGCAAAATTAATTTCGGATCTGGGTTTGGATGTGCCAATAAAACTGCAGTTGAGATTAATTGTTTGCATTTTTGGAGCTCTTCTTCTGCCTATCTGACCAATCTAAGTTTGTTTTATCATTTTTCTTAGCCCCTTTTAGGAAAGAAAATAAATGCACTTGATGTTGTGCTATAATAGGCAAAAATCTACGTTGTAACGTTAAGCAATGGTGTTTTATCCCACTTTTTGCCTACATTCTAAAGCACGTGCGGAATCATCTGTCAGTGTTTATCGCAGTGACGTCACGTGCGCCTGCTCTAGAGCAGGCGCCTGTTTATAAACTACACTTTAAAAAAATAACTATTACCAGCTGCAATCTGTGATTTATTTTATCCAATCACAGAGAATTTCTTGCAAGAAATTCTCTGTGATTGGATAAAATAAATCACAGATTGCAGCTGGTAATAGGTTTTTTTTTTTTTACAGTGTAGCGACGCTATTCTGATCTTCTGCGAAACTTTCGATTATGTAGGCAAAATATCTACCTTTCTTCAAGTGAAATGTCCGTATGTTTAGGAAAATTAATTTAAAAATAAATTTGAGGCATAGATGTGACACTTGCTCAAATATGACTTTGTTTAAATTTGAATTATCGTCTGAATAACAGAAAATAATTTTCGCTTGTAATATGATTTTTTTTTTAAACAGAAAATAGTAGAAAATACAAATTTATTATTATTATTATTAAAAGTCTAAATAGTAGCATCAAGTGATCTTTTCTATTTAATTATTAAAAATATGTATTTAAAAAAATTAAATTACCTTTTTTAACTAGGCTTAAAAAATAAATAAATAAATAAAAAGAAGAAGAAGAAAAAAGAAACTTTTTTAAATACATTTTTTTTATACATAATAAGTCAAAGGGAAAATGAGTAACAGCTAAAAAAAAAAAAAAAAAATCAAAGAATATTTAAAAAGAAAACTCAATTATCTTAATTATTAAAAAATTCTATTTTTTATAATAAAATTAATTTTTTGATTACATATTTTTTAATATTTTCGGTAATAATTAATAGAAAAAAAATCTTTTTTAAGTAAAAGTCTTTTGAAATACATTTTTCGAATGATAGACTAAAGGATAGTTTGGAGAAAGCTCGGCTAATTTAATAAGTAAAATTGTGTATATTTTAATATAAAATTTTATTTTAGATTATTTAAATAATATAATTTTAATTATTTCTTTGTTCTGTAATCATGACAAAAGATATCTTTTTACAATACAATGTATATTGAAATAGATGTTCTATTAAAAGCCCAAAAAATAATATTGAGTAATCTAAATTAATTATAAAAAAATATTTTTGATACTTAAATTAGTTTTTAGTTATGATATATTAATAATTATTTTTATATAATCATTGATTAAAATAACTCTTTATATTAATAATAATTTGGTGGTGGTAGTTTAGGTGTTAAAGCCGACTGAGAACATAAAGGTCGACAACCATGACCTCGAATTGAACCCGGCACTTCCTGTCTACCAGTTTGGAGAACAGAACTTCTCGGCTTATTAATAAAAAGTTCAAATAATTTTATTCAGCGATTTCAACTAACTTACTTACAGTATTTTAATATTAAAATTATTTTAAAATATTTTTTCTCTATTGAAAGCAGAAAAAAAAATGTATTAAGCAATCTAAGCTAATTTGATAATAATAATAATTATTATTATTTTATAATACGTTTAGTTTTTAGATAATTAATTAATGAATTTAGTCTTTCTATTAGAATATTTTAAATAAAATAATTTTAATTAGATCCTTATCTTTAATTATTTTTTTTTTTTTTTTTCATAATTATTGACAGAAAATAAAATCTTTTAATATTAAAACTATTTTTAGATATTTTTTCTTTTGAAAGCAGAAAAAATTGTATTAAAGAAACGTAGATAATATAATTATTAAAATTTATATTTTTGATAATTCATTTAGCTATTAGATAATTAATTTACTCTTTCTTTAAAAATTTTTTTAAATAAAATAATTTTAGTTAGATACTTACTTTTTATAATCAATTATAGAAAAAAAATGTTTTTATGTTTAGCATTTTCGATTAGATTTTCCCTTTTAAAGCTCAAACAACAGTATTAAGCAATCTCAATTAATTTAATTATTTTAAATTTATATTCTTAATAATTAAATTAATTTTAATTAGAATATTATCTTAAATGATTTTTTTAATTAATATTATTTTTTGTATATAATCATTTATATGTTAAAAAAAAAGTTTTTGAATTAAAAATATTTTGGTGTTTATGGTTTAAGTATTAAAACCCATTCATAACATACAGGTCTTAAGCCTGGCTGAAATGCCTTTCATGAGAGTTCTTTCTAAGAAGCCCTGCTATGTATATATGCGATTTTCAGAGAAAATCCTGGAAAATTCCGAATTTCTAGGTTGACAAGCGGGACCTTGGATCGAGCCCGGCAATTCCAATCTATCAGGGCCCACCAGCAGCGGCCGAGCGGTCCTGTGCTCAAGGCTGGTAGATCTGAGATGCCTGGTTCGATCCCAGGTCCATGCTCGTCGGCTTAGTCGTTCGGAGTTTTCCATGGTTTTTCTCAGAACTTTGCGTAAATATGGGCTAGGACTCCTTAGAAAGACCGCCAAGGAAGGCACTCCCTCTAGGGTAGACAATTGGCCCCATTCCCAGTCATCAACAATAACACCAATCTATCAGCTTAGAGAGCAGAACCGCTCGGCTATTGAAATAGGCCTTAAATTTTAAAAGTCCGAAAAAAAAGTATTAAGTAATTGTAACTAATTGTAAAATATTATATTTTTAATAAATAAATTGTTATTTTTTTATTAGAATATTTTATTAAATAATTTTTTTAACTAGCTTTTATTATTATTATCATCATTCACAGAAAATAAAAATATTTAATAATATAAAAAAAAATTTTAGTAAAGATTTTTCTATTAAAAGCCGAAACCATAATACTAAACAATCTCAATTAATTTAATTATTTAAAAAATATTTCATGAGAGTGCTTTCTAAGAAGCCCTGCCCTGTATATACGTGATTTTCAGAGAAAACCCTGGAAAATTCCGAATCTCTAGGTCGACAAGTGGGACCTTGGATCGAGCCCGGCAATTCCAATCTATCAGGACCCACCAGCAGCGGCCGAGCGGTTCTGTGCTCAAAGCTGGTAGATCTGAGATGCCGGGTTCAATCCCAGGTCCGTGCTCGTCGGCTTAGTCGTTCGGAGTTTTCCGTGGTTTTTCTCAGAACTTTGCGTAAATATGGACTAATACCCCTTAGAAAGACCGCCACGGAAGGCACTCCAACTCGGGCCTGGGACCCTAGGGTAGAGAATTGGCCCCATTCCCAGACATCAACACTAACACCAATCTATCAGCTTAGAGAGGAGAACCGCTCGGGTACTGAAATAGGCCTTTATTTTAAAAGTCCAAAAAAAAGTATTAAGTAATTGTAACTAATTGCAAAATATTATATTTTTAATAAATAAATTGTTATTTTTTTATTAGAATATTTTATTAAATAATTTTTTTAACTAGCTTTTATTATTATTATTATTATCATCATTCACAGAAAATAAAAATATTTAATAATATAAAAAAATTTTTAGTAAAGATTTTTCTATTAAAAGCCGAAACAATAATTAATACTAAACAATCTCAATTAATTTAATTTAAAAAAAAAATATTTTTTATTAGTTAAATAAGGTTTCAAAATTTATTATTATTATTATTATTTTAATATTTAATTAAAGTATTTAGAAATAGATTCTTCAATTAAAAGGTCAAATTTATTGAATAAATTAATTTTATTATTAAACATATTGGTTTTTAATAAAGGCAATCATTTTTAATTATATTTGTATATTAAATAATTCTTTCATTATTTTTTACCTATAATCTCCCATAGAAAAAAAAAAAAATTATATTCAGGGATGGGATTAGAAGAAATATAATAAAGCTGAAACTGTACGCAAAGGCAAGACAACAAGAATTTTAATGCCAAAATCCATTATAGTAGAGTAATAAATATTTATTTTAATCTTCAATGTATAAAGAAAGAACAAATACACACCAGAAATATAAAACATGCTGAAAAAAACTAAAAAAAAGCTGAAAAGCTAAATGTACAAGACAGCTGAAATCAGCTGAAAATTCTCATCCCTGTGTATTAAAAGTGTTTTAATACAGATTTTTCAATTAAAAGCCTCCATATTTATTTATTTATAAAACAAGCAATAACAATGATTAAATCTTAGCAGAAACGTAAATCATTTTTAAAATATTGTAGAAATGAGATGTTGTAGCTAAGCTTGTAACGTTAAGCAATGGTGTTTTATCCCCCTTTTTTGCCTACATTCTAAAGCCCGTGCGGAATCATCTGTCAATGTTTATCGCAGAGACGTCATGTTCGCCTGCTCTATAAAAAAAACTATCCTAAAATTATCGGGTAAAAGGCATCCGAAGGACGTGCAGTGGTTTCTCCTTCTGGAAACCACTGAACATCCTTCGGATGGTGACAGGATATTTCAGAACATGCCGCGGATAAGTTATAATCTTGCATGTGATATCTTATGGAGGATCTCCGGATGTAATTTTGCTGTATGGGCGTGTTCTATTAGATTAGCTAACGTAACAAATGCACTCCAGAAACAGAAAAACGCTAAAATATCTCATCCCTGTTGAGAACATCCTTCAAATATGTATGGCGTTTTCCCTTTATGGGTGCGTAGATGTTTGTTCAGATTTCCCTTTTCAGAAAATCCTTTAGAACATATTTCACACACGTACGGCTTTACTTTTATATGGGTGCGTAGATGTTCGTTCAGATGTCCCTTTTGGGAAAACCCTTTAAAACATACTTCACACACGTATGGCTTTTCTTTCGTATGGGTGCGTACATGTTTCCTTAGACTTCCCTTTTCAGAAAATCCTTTAGAACATATTTCACACACGTACGGCTTTTCATTTGAATGGATGCGTAGATGTTCGTTCAGACTTTCTCTCCTAGATAATCCTTTAAAACATACTTCACACACGTATGGCTTTTCTTTTGTATGGGTGCGTAGATGTCTCCTCAGAGTTTCCTTTATAGAAAACCCTTCAAAACATAATTCACACACGTATGGCTTTTCTTTTGTATGGGTGCATAGATGTCTCTTCAGACCTTCTTTCCTAGAAAATCCTTTAAAACATACTTCACACACAAATAGCTTTTCTTTTGTATGGGTGCGTAGATGTCTGATTAGATTTCCCTTTATGGAAAATCCTTTAGAACACACTTCACACACGTATGGCTTTTCTTTTGTATGGATGCGTTGGTGAATATTTAGAGAACACTTTTTGGGAAACCCTTTAAAGCATACGTCACAAACGTATTGCTTTTCTTTTCCATGGGTGCGTAGATGTTCATTCAGATGTCCCTTTTCGGAAAATTCTTTGGTACATATTTGACACACGTATGGTTTTTCCATAATGGTTTGTAGGGCGTCTTTTTCAAGAACTATCTACCTTTAATAATTTTATAGTTTTTTTTTTCTTTCGTGTTTTAAGGCATTTTTTATATCACAAATTGTTTTTAATTTTATTGATGCAGAAAATAAAATTAAAGCACTGTACGAACTATTTTCACTTTGTATAGATGCGCTCGTTTAGAACATAATTTTCGTGCGTATGTCTTTTCTCTTGTGTGTTTGCGTTAACGCATATTTAGATTACTGGTTGATCGGTAGAACAGAGGTTCACTTTCTGCTTGGCGAACTTCCGTAGCGATAAACTGCATTTCCTTGTACACATAACTTAAGAATTCTATTAAGACGCAGAATGGAGAGATTTGATTGGTTCATTTGTTTTTAATTTGAGTATAATTTACATTGCAGTAGAGCTACATTATGGGGAATTAGGCGATATTTGATTGGTTCACTTGCTTTGAGCGTATTTTACGTTGCACTACAGCTACATTACGGGAAATTAGGCGATATTGATTGGTTCATTTGTTTTAAGCGTATTTTACGTTGCACTAGAGCTACATTACGGGAAATTAGGCGATATTTGATTGGTTCATTTATTTTGAGCGTATTTTGCGTTGCACTAAAGCTAGTTTATTTGAAATTTTGGTCTTAACATGCGCGATAGTGATTGCCGCGGAGCCGAGTTACGTGCGTTTTCAGATTCATGCACAGCCAGGTAGGGGTGTCCAGTGATGTTTTTTTGGTTTTAACATGCGCGACAGTGACTGCCGCGGAGCCGAGTTACGTGCGTTTTCAGATTCATAGTTTTAAACAGCCATGTTTCTTTGTTGGTTCATATACCTTAGGGGTATGTCCCGATTCATCCTCCGTCGTTACAGTGGCCGGATCCGTGAACTTTTAAAACAGAGAAGCTTTAAATGTCTACAATTAACTAATTATGTATGTATATATATATATATTTTTTTTTTTCAAATTTAATTAATAAGCACTAAAAATAAAATTTAAATATTAAATAGTTTACTTTCTATAATTTTTTAAAAAATTATAATAATGCGAATAAAGTAAACGTTGTCTGTAGAAAATGGGGATATTTGCTTGCCGTAGTCATTGCCCACAACGTAGCACTAGTTTGACGTAAAACTCACTCACACAATCACTTGTTGGTAAGTTTATTAAAACTAGGGAATTTTCCCCTCCGCTGAAATGTAAGTGTTAATGATTGATTGATTGGTTGGGTTTTACGTCGCACTAGTGCTGCGCAGATGGGCAATGTAAGTGTTAATGAAAAATTCGAAACGATTTGTGTCTGGAGAAATGAAAGCGTATCATTTGCTAACTTGAAAATATGTTTTTTATTTTATTTGTATATTCTCATAATTTTTATACCGATGTGTTTCGATTCACTTGAATGCGGTTTTAGAATCCTCGAATGTTACGAATTAACTGAGCGCGAAGTGAAATATTTGATATGTGATTTACGTATTATGCAGTCGACAGAAATTTCAAAATGGAATACGCTGCCTTCCGAATCTACTGGTCCCAGGTTCGAATCCTGGTGCGGGCATGGATGTTTGTGTTGTCTTATGTCTTCAAAAGCCGCCCAGGCGGTATAGTGGTTAGCAGCACTGACTTCTATACAGTTGGGCCCGGGTTCAAATCCCGGGTAAGGCATGGATGTATTGTCCTTGTTTATGTGTTTCATGTATCTGTTCTCGTTATAATAAAAACTTATAAACCCTTGTGGTGTGGATTTTTCGAGATATAAGCGGCCTTAAAGGCAAGCAATAAATCTCAGTACTCATCAAACCAAACCAAACCAAACCAAACCATGTCTTCAAAATATTGTGTACTTGTATAATAAAAACTTGTAAACCATAGACCTATTATAAGAGTGGACGGGACAATGGCAACCTTTTTGAGTGCAAAGATAACTCATAAAAAGGTCACGTGATTGTTGATCTACAGAAGCCAAGCTAGCCAATATTGAAATTTTCTCGCCATGCTCTAAACTCTGCATTTTATTAAGCAGACGATATTCTTCTTCTTTCGTTGAAAGTTCTTTTTAAATTCTTTATTTTACTTTAAAAATTAAATGGATTGTTTGAATTCTGAAAGAAATTTCATATCAAAAAATGGTTATTAAATATCATGTAAAAACATATAAAGAATATTTTATTAAAGGAGGAAATGTAACATTTCACATGTAAGATATTTTATGGCTTTTTATTTCATCTTTTTAAGTAATTATATTTGAAAAATGTTTAAATCTGCTTTATCTATTTCTTTAAATAATAATAATAATAACAATTGTATATACTATTTGAAAATAAATGCAATATTGTTTTAATAATAATAGTAACAATTCATAAGATTTATATTTATCTCTGGATGACAGTATAAATGAAAAAAAAGCGTAAAAGCTAAAAATCAAGTATACATAGTATTATAGGCAATTTTAAGCAAGATACCAAAACTTTATAAATTCATTATCTCGGCCATTGATGAAAATAAAAAATTTGTATAATAAATTTTATTTCCATGATTACACATATAGTATATTCTTTGTATCCTATACTAAAGCGTCCTTTTTAGCATTTCCAAGCAAAATTTTAAAAAGTTTATAACCGTTTCGTTAGTCTCTCTGGACAGGCCGAAATTGATAGATATTATTAAAATTCACTATGGTATGTTTGCAATGTAAAATTATATTACTAGCACAACTGGTTTCTGTACAGGAACTCACAATAGATTTTTGATGCAAGTATGATTTATAAGGACTTTCCTTTCTTTTTTTTGTTTTTTTTGTTTTTTGTTTTTTTGTTTCTTCTTTTTTTATGCATTTGCTATAAATATCTTTATACGAAGCACAACATAAGAAAAATAATCTATATTTTTAAAATACGCAAAACCCTTTTCCTCCTCAAAAATGTAGAATTGCGATATCGGTTGGTTTACAGGGCTACACAAAGTTATTCAGATGCAATAGAGTATATAATTGGAAATTGCTCACTACAAATTTACAGGGCTATGAGACCATTTTTAGTGCAGTGTCTGATGAGTATGTAAGTTTTAGTACATATACAGGGCTAAACAAAAGCAAAAATTGTAATGTTTTTTCCTTAGAAATAATGTTATAAAGATACTATTATGAGAATTATTCCCATCAAAGTTAAAAGTAAAATATATTTTTGTAGGTATGCGGAATTTGGTCGATATACAGGGTTACACAAAAACAATCTGTTACAGACATTCTTTAAAAGCAATAATATAAAAAATATTTCATTTTTCTTCTTTTATAATGAAAATAAAAATGTATTTCAAGATGCCATTAAGGAGGTAAAATACCTTTGCAAATTAAATGGGTAACGAGTGATGTATGGAAAGTTTATAATCTAAGTGAACCCCATTACTCTACTTTTTTTTTTCTCCAAGAATTTAGGATTTTATTTTGATTAATAACTTCATCGATAAATTTTATTATAAGTACATATTTTCTACGTCTTTATAAAACATACATATATTTATCTGTATAACTGAAATATTTACTGGTACAAAATATAAATTCAAATAATAAATTTGCAAGGACCAGTAGAGTGTTTGTTTGAGCATGCGACAGTCCTATTGACGCATTTAATGTTTTAAGTGTTTTTGTTTGTAGAAATTAAATAAACCAGTATTTTCTGTAGTAATGAAGCTTCGTGTAGTTATTGTATAAACAACATTATTTTGTTTAACTATTTTTTTTTTTTTTTTTTTTTTTAATGATTTCAAGGAAATTATTTTGTACCTACATCAAGAGATTTTTACATTCTCTTACCCACATATGTCAGAGAAAGTATTGTTTTGGGTCTAGTTTTAGACATTGAAATTGTGATAAATTTTTACCTTAATCCTCTAGGTCTTCAAAATCTGGAAGACATATTTTTAAAAAACTGTGTGAGAGACTGTGATCAATTAAAAAAAAAAAAAAAAAAAAAAAAAGAAGAAGAAAGAAACAGTAAATCTGATTTATATATTCTAAATTTGTATGATATGTTCATTTTACTTAAAACAAATTATTGCGATCGGACAATATATGTACACTAAGCGACAAAAAAAAAAAAAAAAAAAAAAAAAAAAAAAAAAAAGCCGCACTTAGATATTTTCCTTTTTGCCTTCTACAACCGCCAATTTTATAGTTTAAAAAGCAAATTTTCGAACAGATTTTTTTATTTTGTCCTCCACATACACTTTAGCTTTGAGTCCAGTGTTAAAATCAAAATGCAGTTGTCAGGAAAATGTTTATGTTTTAAAGAACTACTTTCTACATGCAATAATATCGACTACTTTCATAACAGTGCCATTACTATCTGGGGGCTGAATATGCATTAAATAAAGTATACATTCGTCGACTAGAACCTGTTTATATACTTTCTACACACAAAAATAATAACAATTTTTATGACAATATCATTAACGGGCTCTATCTACGAGTTAAACATTCATTAAATATAATTCATTCGTCGACTAGAACCTTCTTATGTACTTTCTACACGCAAAAATATCGACAGTTTTCCAACAATATCAATGCGGGCTTTGTCTTGCAATTGAATGTTTATTAAATAAAAAGAATTCGTCGACTAGAGCCTGCTTATGTAAATTCTATACGCAAAAATGTCAACAACTTTTAAAACAGTATTATTATGGGGTCTATATACAGGCTGAACATACATTAAATAAAGTGCATTCGTCTACCAGAACCTGCTTATATCTTTAATAATTATTTTCTACCCGCAAAAATGTAGATAACATCAGAGCCTGATTAAGGGGGAAGCACACATTATTTATACTTACACCGTTATTTTTTAACAAATACTTTCCTCCTATAATAAACACAAAATTCTCATTAAAAATTATTTTAAAAGAATTCTGGTGTCTAATAACGGTGAGTAAATTGGATTGTTTCACACCGTTCATTTTTTATAAAAAATATTTCCTCGTCAAAGCGTGGAATTTCTATGACTTGAAGTAAAAAATAATTGTAAAAATATTCCGGTGAGAGCGGGGATAATGTGTGCTTCCATCTTAATCAGGCTCTGGATAACATTCATAACATTATCAAATCGGACTGCATTATAGCTTGATGGTAGGTCGTAAATAATGTCGAAATTCTTCGTATATTTGGTCGTTATGAATATAATTTTCGTAAATATCTACCAAACAGGAAGTTAGAGAAAGACCAAAAAGGGAGGTGCACAACTAGATATCTTAATTTTGCATTAATTTGTTTACTGTATTTGTGTTTTGGGAGAGAGGTGCATGGTTCTGTAAACATGAATGCTAATCTCAAACTATATTCTACAGAAAGAATGCTTTTGTGCATATTTATAATAAAAGCGAATTTCGTTATGTTTTCTGCAATATAAATATATTAAATAATGATTTGTATAAATATACCGCAAAGAAAACAATACTTTAGAGTATATTTTTGGATGTACCTGTACACAAACTAGTAGTAGTATTTACTGTACTCTAAATAGAGAGTATGCTATAGTGAACTTGAATAACATATATTAGTTTCTAGGATTTTCATAAATATTTCCGGGAGTCAGAGGGCGGACAGACAGACAAATCAAAGTCGTAAACGGTTTTGAACTTTGTAAGAAATTGTTAATAACAAGGTTAAAATAAAATAATGTTTTACACAAGTTTTGTTTGCGGTATCTTTTCATAATAATAAAACTAGTATGTTTTGGCCACCACAAGACTTACTTCTATATTTTCCTATACAAATTCACGCAGTAACAACAACAAAAAAAGAAAAAAAAATTAAGTTTTTTTCGTTAAAAGTAAAAAAAATCGATAACTTTGTTTTAAATTATCACATATTTATAGTTCAACCATTCGTTTTGAAGGTATTGACGAGACCTTTCGAAAGATACCCATCTTGAAAATTTACCCTCCCCGGGGGGTACTTCCCCCTAGGGGGGAAAAGCGATGCCCCAAATTTTTTCCTGATTAACTACTACTATTATCAATAATTCATATTAATTTCACAATCACAGGTTAAGAATAACTCTCATTATGTACATTTATACGAAATTTTGTCCTATACTGCCATGTTAAAAATTTAGAAAAAATACGATCACAGCGCCACCTGTTGAGCGATTGATCCCCAAATCTAATCAGCCCCAGTTTATGTCAGGTGACAACTAAATACCAAGTCTAATTAAATTTCGTTAAAAAAAAAAAAAAAATACGATTTTTTTTCTGTTTTTTTTTTTGTTAAAAGTAAAAAAAATCGATAACTTTGTTTTAAATTATCACAGATTTATAGTTCAACCATTCGTTTTAAAGGTATTGATGAGACCTTTTGAAAGATACCCATCTTGAAAATTTACTCCCCTCGAGGGGTGACTTCCCCCCCAGGGGGGGTGGCGAGGCTCCTACAGGTACAAAAATTTTTTCCCAGTTGACTATCTCTATTATAAATAATTATTGTAAATTTCATAATGATTACTAAAAAATAATTCTCTTTAAGCACATTTATACAAAATTTTGTCCTATATCACCATGTTAAAAATTTAGAAAAAGCGGGATGGCAACGCAACCTGTAAGACAATTTTTACCAAAAGTTGATAGGCACTAATTTATGTCAAGGTGCAACTACATACCAATTTGTATGAAATTCTGTGCAGTAGTTCCTGAGATACAGTTGCCACAAAATTTTGTCACACACACACACACACAGATAGACAGACAGACATTTTCTAAAAATAGTCAAATCGTATTCTACAGCTCTCAAAACGTGTAAATCCATCAAAAACCCGAGGTCGAAAATTTTTACGAATAGAGCAGTTTCATATGACGTCACAGTGACGTAGATTGAGGGCTATCAACTCCACGTGAAAATAAATAGACGCCATTTTTAGAACAGTAAGCAAATGGCAGTTGAAAACAGCTCACAGCACCATGGCAACCGCGCATAGCAACCAGTGATGGAGGGCACGCTGTCCACGTTGCCATGCTGTTATCAGCTGTTTGCAACTGCCCTATCCAATACTTTCTCTATATTACATATAGAAGAAATTAAAAAAATGTATATTTATATCCAAAACAAAAAATCGCCAATAACAGGATAAATGTAGAAAAAGGTAACCTTTTTCAACATTCACGTGGTTTTATCTTTGCACCTTTTCTTGTATTCCCTTAATAATGGAATGCTCCGTCCACTCTTATAATAGGTCTATGTTGTAAACCCTTGTGGTGTGAATTTTTCGAGATATAAGCGGCCCTAGAGGCAAGCAATAAATCTCAGTACTCATCAAACCAAACCAAACCAACCAAACCAAACCAAACCAAATCAAAATGGAAAAAATAAATAAATAAATAAATAAATAAATAAATAAATAAAATTCATGTTGCATTTATTGTAAGTTTTCATGCTTTTTTAATTACTTTTAATGTTATATTTTTATTCTAAATTTTCATTTATTTAATTACATTTATTGTGTTGTTGAAATCAATTTGCTCTTAAAACTTCGATGAGAAAACGTGTATTTTGTTAAGTATTTGTTTATTTATTAAAATATTGTAGTTAAAAAGTTAATTAACCATCGCCATTTTATGAAATTTCTTCGATAATTTTATTTAATTACGTTAAATGGTCGTCTGCATTAATATTTATTTCATTTCGAACATAAACAAACGTTTTGTAAGTTAAAAAGTTAATTAATCATCGCCATTTTATGAAATTTCTTCGATAATTTCATTTATTTTCGTTAAATAGTCGTCTGCATTAATATTTATTTCATTTCGAACGTAACAAACGTTTTTTCAGGTTCCCATAAGATAAATTGATTTCCTTGGTTCGTTGACGCACGGATAATATCGCCAAAATGTAAACAAACGCCAGTGAACCTCTGTTCGTAAGATCTGCCAGATTACTTTTATGGGAAATTATTGTAAAACTACTCGTATGGGTTTTTGAAAATGATTGCTACCAAATCTCTTTAAATTCTTGTTTTATTAAAGCTTTTATAATATAATAAGTAACCACCGCAAAAGAAGAACTAATGTTTTAGAGTAATAATTACAAAACTTTGAATAAACACAATCTATCGGTAAAATCAACAACTAACCAAGTCGTTCGAAAATCAGTATTGCCAGAAGGTCGCCAGTCAATTTCTCCAAACAGAATTTCAAATTTCCCCAAATCAGGAGTTTTTCTCAAAAAAATCTCCAATGCAATTTCTACTAAAAAAGTAAATTTTTTAAAAAAATTTCGAAATACTTTGCAGATTTAAGCCCAAATTTTTCTCCAAATAAAGCTCATTTTTGAAAAATATCCCCAAATGCAAGAATAACTTTTATACATATTAGTTATTAAGTTTATTAATAACTAGTGAATCACTATTATGAATAGAGATTAATTAATTGACGTTTAATTAAGTTTACACTTGTTAATGAACTTTTTATTAATTAATTTTACACTAATTAATTAACTTTTTATACACATTAGTTACCGAAAATTTTTAAAACTGCGAGAAGTACTGAGTCTAGTTTCATGAGCTCTCTCTAGGTTATTAGTGAAGATGTATTATTAAACCCTCTAATCAGTTGTATTTATACTAAATTCCGTATGTGTATAACAACGGGCACTGAGGATGTTTGTAGGATGTCTTTTTATCCTCAGTATTTTCCACGGACTTAGATAAGAAGGACCCGTTTCTCCAACGGCTGCCGTCCCTCAAAAATGGACCCGAAATGGTCGCTATTATTCATTCGCCGCTAGGGATCGTATGTGTTCTCTGACTGTCCACTAACGCCGTAGAATAGCATTGTGAGCAGACGAAATTTTAGTTTTATTTTCAGTTTTATTTTTAATTTATTTTTAATATTAGATTTTTTTTTAATGTCACACTGTTACGCACCGGGTTGCACCTCTGGATATCGAAGTGTTCAAAAAAAACCCCAAGGATATAGGTGAAAAGAACCCAAGTTTATTTCGTCCACCTAATGTAAGCTACTGATTTTAATATTTTATTGAATGATAAAATTGTTGTCTTATAAATATTCTATTACTATACAAAAAAAAAAAAAAAAAAAAAAAAAAAGGCTGATTTAATTGGGATGTTTCTTAGTAAAATTCTGTTTGATAGATTTTTTTTTTTTTTTAACTAATTAAAATGTAATTTTTCAGAATCTTGAGTGCTAGCAGTATTCCTTTTTACTTTCCTAACACTATAGTGAGGAAAGTATTGTAATCATGTCAAAAATCCGAATTCGAGATTTTGATGTTTCTATACGTTTCGAGGTACCCTGAGTCCGTTTTCCCTAATTTTACGATGATGTATGTATGTGTGTATGTATGTATGTGTGTATGTATGTGTGTATGTCTGTGAGTGAACACGCTTGCGTCTAAACGCTTTGTTCGAATAAGCTGAAAGTTGGTGCGTATATTGTAAGTCACCATAGTACGAACCCTATAGATTTTGGTGAATCTAGCACTTATAGTTTTTTACAGGGACACAAAGAAAAATTCTTTATCATTATGGTCTATGGGACCAAAATCTGAAAAGTACGATAGCATCTAAATGCCTTCTTCAATTGAGCAAAAAATTTATACACATATTATAGGTCAGAGTTACTCAATCTGTATAGAGTTTGGAGAATCTGGCACTTACAATTTTTTTACAGGGGCACAAAGAAAAATTCTTTATCATTATGGCTTATGGGGCCAAAATTTTAAAAGTGCAATAGAGTCTAAACGCTTATTTAATCTGAACAAAAAAATTGTACACATGTTATAGGTCACAGTTGCACGAACTGTATAGATTTTCGTGAATTTAGCACTTACAGTTTGATTTTCAGGGATACAAAGAAAAATTCTTTACCATTATGGCCTGTGGGACCAAATTTTTACTTTCTCCTATATTCAATAGAAGAAAGTATTGGATTCGTAAAAATTTTCGACCTCGGGTTTTTGATGGATTTACACGTTTTGAGAGCTGTAGAACACGATTTGACCATTTTTAGAAAATGTCTGTCTGTTTGTCTGTCAGTCTCTGCGTGGGTGTGACAAACTTTTGTGGCAACTGTATCTCAGGAACTACTTCACAGAATTTCATACAAATTGGTATGTAGTTGCACCTTGACATAAATTAGTGCCTATCTACTTTTGGTAAAAATTGTCTTACAGGTTTCGTTGCCATCCCGCTTTTTCTAAATTTTTAACATTGTGGTATAGTACAAAATTTTGTATAAATGTGCAAAAAGAAAATTATTTTTTAATAATCATGAAATTCACCAGAATTATTTATAATAGAGGTAGTCAACTGGGAAAAATTTTTTGTATGTGTAGGAGCCTCGCCTCCCCCCCTGGGGGGTGGGGGGAATTCGCCCTTGAGGGGAGTAAATTTTCATGATGGGTATATTTCAAAAGAGCTCGCCAGTACCTTTAAAACGAATGATTGAACCATAGATCTGCGATAATTTAAAATGAAGTTATCGATTTTTTTAATGTAATATTGACAATAAAATTGACTTTTTTTGGATATTTAGTGTTATACTACTTCTTTAATATGGAAATGATCTGCGTTATCATGGAAGATAATTTTTTCAAATAATAATTTTAATAAATTATTTTTACTGAGTGAATTTGTATAGGAAAATATAGAAGAAAGTCATGTGGTTGCCACAACATACTAGATAAAAGTGCGATAGCATCAAAACGCTTGAGCTGAAAATTGAGCTGAAAATTTATATGAATATTATAAATCACTGTTGCACTAGCTATAAACATTTTGGTGAATCGAGCATTTATATGTTTTTTACAGGGACACAAGGAAAATTCTTTATCATTATGATCTATGGGCTCAAAGTTCATTAGCGTTCAATAAAACATCGTGTAATATATGGAGAAAAATACTCAAACAATTTATTATGGTTTTTACTCTTTTGTTTTTTAACAACTCCTATTTCTTTACTTTATCTACAAAACTGTTAATTACTCAATGTTCGGAAAGTCGCGTGGAGTCACTTTTGATTTTTTTTATATTATTCGGCTAAGACATGCGAGCTTGCAATCTTCCGAATTTAAATCATGTTAAATTATAAATCACGTATTTTTTTTTTTAATTGGAGCTTAAAAACAAGTATTTTAAAAATCTTGAATTGTAAACCCGTTTTGGCAAGAGTTAAAAATTGGTTTAAAATGATGAGTTCACAGTCATACTTTTTTCAATTCATTTTAAAATTACTGACAAGTAAACCTTCTCTCCTTTGATACCGGTTTCCTGGAAACTTATATATTTTCTGAAAGCTTATGTCATAAGTAGAAAAACTGTAAAATCTTAGGGGCAGAGGGATAAGCGTTTAGGAGCTATAGGACCCACAAAGTATCAGTAAAGTGTTGGAAAAATGACACCAAAAGTCGCTAAAATGCTCGTTTCACGTATTTATATGAATAATATGATAAGAAGGTGGAGATCTCAAAATAAAGGAAGAAACAACTCGTTGAAATGGAAAAAATATACGTTGGGATGTTGAAAATGTGACTTGTGTTATTGACTTCAAACAAAATCTAGTACAAGAGACAATCAATGTGCAATTCATCAAATAAATAGTGAAACGGGCAGAAAGACAGTTTACAATGGGCACATTTTACAAAAGCGATAGCCGCACACTTTGTACACTCATCATTCGTCAATGAATCGAAGCAGTAATCCATTGGCGTAATCCACATTCCAGATTCGTCGGCCAAGTATCCGCACTTATAAAAAGCATGCTTAATCAAGTTCTTGAAACGAGAAGCATTGAACTGATATGGGGAAAATGATTGCAGGGCCGGAAAACTATCACGATGCCAGATATGCTCCTGTGTCTCGATAATGATTGTGTCCGTTATGTAACGAACAAAAGATTTGTAGTGTCTGAAAAAATGAATATCCAGAGGCTGGATCTTTCCCGTACATCCTTAGGTACCAGTTCTCTTTGTATGACTTTACTTTCAGGTGCTTCAAATGCATGATCTTTGTTAGAACACTACGAATCCCTTAAAAGCAGAATTTTCTTCCTGTCATCAGGCATACTTGGCCAAAATACGTCACGATAGAAGTGGAGGACGAAGACTGTTGCGATGAGCATTGCTGTTCTTTATCGACACCGTCATCTCCGAAGTCCATTTCCTCGTCCCATTCTTCTACATTGCCTCCAGCAAATCCTAATGTCTGGATCTCTTCCACAATTTCCATATAATTTTCCAGAAGGGTAGTTATGTGTTTTATTATCTCCGATTCCTGGATGTTCGGAGACCGATTGCTTGTTCCGAATTGGGAGATCAAGACAGCCACAACGACTTTAGGATCCATCTGCAATGTAAGACGAAGAGTACAATACGTTAGTACTTTACAGCAACATACGGGAACATACAAGAAATAGAGACGTCATTACGGGAATAAGTCCATCTATACACACTTTACTGATACTTTGTGCGTACTGTAGCTCCTAAACGCTTGTTCCTCTGCCCCTAAGATTTCACAGTTTTTCTACTTGTGACAAAAGCTTTCAAAAAATATATGGGTTTCCGGTAAACCGGTATCAAAGGAGAGAAGGTTTACTTGTGAGTTTTAAGATAATTTAAAAATAATTTAAAATTTGATTTTTTTTTTTTTTTTTTTTTTTTTTTTCAGGTCACTTTGCATTGACATTTTAAATTAATTTTACAAACTGCTAATCTTTTAACTTCTAATTCATGTTAGATGATAAATCACGTTATATTATTATCATTATTATTACCATATTATAGAAATGTATTGTTTTTAACAAAAAAGAAATTTTTAATTGGTTTTGTCAAAAATTAAAAATAATGATTATGATTTCACAGTAAAAAACTCCTAAATTTAGTTGAAAATTGGAGATTTTAAAGAAAAATTATATTTAATTGAATTCATCACCAGTGCCACATTCACATTTCATAATTTATAAGCTAGTGCTCTTACAGCTGAAAATTAGAGATTTTAAATTCAAGGTAAGTTGTTTTTATAAACTTAGCTTTTCACTTAATCGCCGTGTCATCTTGTCGGTGTATCGATCTATTCCCTACCCTCCTAAAATAATATATATATAATATGTATATTAAAAATAAAATAAAATAAAATAAAAAACTAAATCATGCATATTATAGCATGAGCATAGTTGTGAAAAAATAGATTCAAAGACATCCAACAAATGTCAGATAAAACCTCCTTCTTAATATGGTATACATTTCATTTGTAACCAAATAGATACATATTACATTTCTCTTAAATGTCCAAATTTTACTTACAATATTCTGATTTAAATATGCACTTAAGGTATAATTTTCTCATAATCATAAAACATCAATATAAAAAAATACGTTATTTAATCTTCATAATATTAAATACTTCATGAACAAATGCATGACTTCCAGAAATCCGCATGTTGTAACCAATGTAACTATCAAACCGACAGTAAAATTTTTAATATGAAAAGTTCAAGATAGCACTGATATTAACAATGATTCATTAGAAACTGAATCTCACGAAACACAGAAAGTCAATTTTATGCAGATTACTTTCTGTTGATGATAAATTTTAAATGCATTAATGCTATAAACAAAAAATAATAATTGTTCATAAATAACAATAAATAAATAAAATACAAAACGATTTTTGCCTATATTTTAAAAAAAGTAGTAAAAAGTAATATACTTGTAATAGAAGCTTATATTGTATCACATGTTGTGTAAAATTTTGTATCTTACTTTATTAGATACATTTTAATTTCTTAATTCAAGAAAAATTAAACTTCATTATATGCATATTTTTTACTGAGTTGCTTATTCTCTATAGAGGTCTGCACGGGCCGAGATTACGGCCCGAGCCCGAGCCCGGCCCGGCCCTCGGGCCGTGTTCGGGCCGAATTTTGAAAATTGTTCTCAGGCCGGGCTCGGGCCTAAAAATGTTTTCACGCTCGGGCCGGGCCGGGCTTTTGCTCAGTTTTTTTTTTTTTTTTTTTTTGTGTGTGTGTGTGTATACTCGGGCCGGGCCGGGCCTGAATGAAATTTTCTCCGGGCCGTGTCGGGCCGAATGTTTTTCTGGTTTCCTTGTTAATCAACGAAAAAGGAAAATGATAAAAATATTTTTTTCAGTCACTTATATTACATAATTTTACAGGCTGGTATGTCACATAAAGTTCTATTTTGTTAAAAAATATCTGTAACTTCAATTTAATTGTCTATCAGTCTGTCTGTTCGAAATCTGATTTTTCACAAATATTTTTAGCATGCTTCGAAATTAATATATTTTATTTAAAGTAATATTAGATAGTTTCCTATTCAAAATAGTATGCATGTCACTTTGCGTACATGCGTACATTAATGCATTTAAATAATTAGAAAATATTATGTGCTGGAATTTTATTCCAAGGTGACAGAAATCGCTAATTTATCAAATTTAAGAGGGTCAAAATTCCATTAAAAATGAGTTTTTTTAAAAAACTGATTACATATTTTGAGTAAGCATTAAAGACTGTATAAAATGTGTATAATGTTAATTTCAAGTATGACGAACACTTTAAAAGGTTCCCTTGTTAGAAAAAAAAAACTGGCTTTTTTCTTTATTACTCTCAAATATGTATATTATTATGATGTTAAAGGAATGTTTTTTGTATTTTAAGAAAGATAATTTTTAAGCTTTATAATTGAATTTGCACCTTTGTAAATTTTGCAGTTATAGTGTTTATAAAATTTTGTAAATAGTGTTTATAATTAATTATTTTGTAGATGTAACTTTTTTTTTTTTTTTTTTTTTTTTTTTTTTTTTTTTATTGAATAAAACTTTATGTAATTTGTTTTTCATACCTTTTTTATGTTACTTTTCTTATGCAATAAAAGGTTTTTTACACGATTTCTTGTCTTTTCTTTTGATAACAGAGTAAAAGAAAATCATCGTATGCATTTACTTAAAAAATAAAAAATAAAAAAATTGTATATATATATTCCACACTTTTTTTAAAAATTTCAACTGATACAGATAACATATATATCTCAAAATTTATGTATAATCACTGGTTATTTCGCTATGCAAAATGGAAAAGAACTATAATAATGTTTAAATGGTTGTTATATATATATATATATATATACAATTGAACTTTATTAACGAGAATCTCAAGGAGGATAAAAAATTTGTTCATGGTATCAGTAGTTCATGCTATCAGTAACTAATCTTCATATTACTAAAGTAATCTTCATTTTTACGGGGATCGTGGAAACAGTTCATGTTAAAAGTAATTCATGGATTGGATTGGATTTCGAAATAAGGCTGATTGACTGCTGTAGGTCCAAGGCCTGAGGGGAGTGCCCTCCATGGGGTCTTTCTAAGGGGTCCTAGTCTGTATTTACGCAAGTATCGGAGAAAAACACGGCAAACTCTGAACGGCAAGGCCGACGAGCATGACCTGGGATTGGACCCGGCACCTCACGTCTACCAGCTTTGAGCGCAGAACCGCTTGGCCGCTGGTGGGCAAAAAGTAATTCATGTTAAGAGTGTTCACATTAACGAGGTTAGACTGTATTATATTACTTCTTATTCCACTGAGATTCAGATAAATATTTTAAGAATTTAATTAGTTTTAATTTCCACAGAATTTATAAACTGAAGTTTCACATTTTTTTTTTTCACATTTTTATCAACATGCTATTTTTATTGCCATCTTTTTTTATTTCTTAGAAATAATTCTAATAAATATTTCATGCATTATTTCTTGAGCAAGCTATGCTAATATTGATAAATTATTTTAATAACATCTTATTTTTAACACACTTGAATCACATTGCCCATTTATCTATAAAAATTAAGTATTAAAGCATATATCATTCGCCTTGGGTCACATTTTATAATACATAGTGGCAAACCTTATATTTCAAAAATTAAGAAATGAAAGAAGAAAGAAATCTCCTAAACAATTTATAAATTGAATCAAATTTTTTAAAAGTAATTTTTAGTACCTTTCGGAAATGTCAGGTTCGATTATAGGTCGTGCTATTCGACCAAGACGTTAGGAGTTTTTCGTGGTTTTCTTAGAAACTCGCGCAAATGCGGGCTAGAACCCCTTAGAAAGACCCCCACGGAGGGCATTCCACCTATTGGCCTAGGAACTTAGCGTAGGCAATCGGCCTTAAACCCAAACATTACTTTTTAATTATGTTGTTATAACAGATTTTTTTTCCTTCTTTTTTCTCCCCAACTCTTGTTGCACAAGTAGAAAAAAAAAAAAAAATGCATTCTAGAAAGAGAAAAATGTTCTCTAAGCTTCAATATCATAGTTTTTAATTAAAAATCTTACTATAGGAACTTGTATTAAAAAACTGAGATAATAATTTAGAAATTATGAGTACCAGGCAGCTATAACGTTGTTAAGGAACAGAGTATTATTTTACATGCAAGAAACAGTGGTATCATACTGTTTGTTGCAAAGATGGATGTTCATAGAATTACATTATCCAGTATATTTTTCATAATTCCATTTGCACATTCAGAAATTTCTCGACCATTAAATCTGTTCTAGTTCTTCAAAAATTGACTTCTTGATGCTGGTGGACGTGAAGTGTCGGGTTCGATCCCAAATCGGGCTTATCGGTCTAGCTGTTCGGAGTTTTGCGCATTTTTTTTCTTTTTCCTGAAACTTGCGTAATTGTGGACAAAGGCCCTTTAGAAGGACCGCCACGGTGGGCACACCCAGGCATTGGACACTAATACAACACCAACACTGATTTTAAGCTATAAAGTCAGATGAATGACCTAAAAGCAGTTTTCGAATCCTTTAGAAGAAAATATTCAGAATTTAAAAAATTTCCCCATACAGTATTATGGGCTTTGGTTCCAAAAATAAATAAATAAAATAATTAATAAAAAAATGCTCCTATAGCTTTTTCAAAGGGAATGCTCAAATTATTATGATTGACTCCGCTTTTCATTACATTGATTTTTATATCGCGCATATTTAAATATATATATAAGTTAATTTTATTTTTTGAATAAATTATTTTCTTTAAATGAGTAGCAAATAATACAGATTGAAAATCTCTTTAAAGTGCAAATTTTAAAATGAAAAATATTGATAAAAATGAAAAAGTGCTGTATTTCGGTTTATGGATTTATTGGTTCGGGAATAAGGTCGATTGACTACTGTAGGTCCTACGTCTGAAGGGGAGTGCCCCCCGTGGGGGATCTTTCTAAGGGATTCTAGTCCGTATGCACACACTTATCGGAGAAAAACACGGAAAACTCTGAATGACTAAGTAGACAAGCGCGACCTGGAATCGAACCCAGGCACTTCCCGTCACTCCGCTTTGAGCGCAGGCCCACTCGACCACCATTGGAGTCTCGGAAGAGGGAAAAGGGCTGTCTTTGTAAAAAAACCATAATAAATTTTTTAAATTTTTCTTTTTTACATACTTTTTTACATTTTTTTTTTTTTTTATTGGAAATGCTGGAATAAATCGTGATTTTTGAAATACATTCATTGTTTTAAATTATGAAAATTCATATTTTCATATTTACTTTCTAAATATCATATGTTTTCATTTTACTATTTCGTCTTTTTTTTGGGGGGTGGGGGTGGGGGGGGAGCGAATTGTTTATATTTATAGATATATTTACATACTAGCAGGCGACGCCCGCTTCGCTGGTCCCTATTTTTAAATGAATCACTATAATTACTGAATTCTCAGAATTATTGCATTAATTTTTATCACGTGAAAGGAAAAGAGAAACAAAATCTGATTAGGAAAAATGTCGCACCGGGTTCTCACTGTCTTCGAAAAAAATTCCCAAAATGCTCTAACTCTTATTTCTATTATTTTCCTCCTTTGCCCCCCCTCCCGTCTATCCTAATAATTTTACAAATTCAACAATATCCGCAATCGATTTGTAAGTATCAAAAACCTCTATGCACCAGTTTTGAACGAGCTATCTCTATTTTATTTTTTTGCCCCTCACAATAATTTAAAAAATTCAAAAAGATCCGCAATCGATTTGTAGGTATCGAAAACCTCTATGTACCAATTTTGAATGATCTAACTCTATTTTATTTTTTTTGTCCCTCCGCCCCCCCCTTCCCGGCCCTTCTAATAACTTTACACTTTCGAAATTATCCCCATTCCACTTGCAGGCCTCTAAAACCTATCTGTACCAATTTTGAACGGCCTAACTGTATTTCTATTTGTTTTTGCCCATAGCCCCCCTTTCCCGCCTCTCCTAATAATTTTAGAAATTCGAAAATATCCCCAATCGATTTGTAAGTATCGAAAACCCCTATATATCAATTTTGAACGATCTAACTCTATTTTTATTTTTTGCCCCCCCTCCCCTCCCCCTTCTCGCCCCTCCTAATAACTTTACATTTTCGAAAATATCCCCATTCGACTTGCAGGCCTTTAAAACCTGTCTGTACCAATTTTGAACGGCCTAAATGTATTTCTATTTGTTTTTGCCCATAGCCCCCCCCCTTACCGCTCCTCCTAATAATTTTGCAAATTCGAAAATATCCCCAATCGATTTGTAACTATCGAAAACCTCTATATATCAATTTTGAACGATCTAACTCTATTTTTATTTTTTTGCCCCCCCTCCCCTCCCCCTTCTCGCCCCTCCTAATAACTTTACACAATCGAAAATATCCCCATTCGTCTTGCAGGCCTTTAAAACCTATCTGTACCAATTTTGAAAGGCCTAACTGTATTTCTATTTGTTTTTGCTCCATAGCCCACCCCCTTGCTGCCCCACCTGGGGGCTGAATTTCTAAAATTCCAGAAATTGGTTTTTAGATAGTTGCATTAGCTATATTTTAGAGCAAAAATTTCACGTGTATCTATTTTTTTTTGTTTGAGATATATAGGATTATGCGAAGTCACGTTTTACGCATGTAAAATCACGTTCCCCCGCCCCCCTTGGGGACCGAATTTCAAAAATTCCAGAAACGAATTTTTAGACATTTGTATTAGCTATATTTTAAAGCAAAAATTTTACGTATATCTGTTTTTTTGTTTGAGATACATAGGATTATGTGAAATCACGTTTAACGCATGTGAAATCACGTTTCGCCCCCTCCCGCCCCCCTTGGGGACCGAATTTCAAAAATTCCAGAAATAGATTTTTAGACATTTGTATTAGCTATATTTTAAAGCAAAAATTTTACGGATATATGCTTTTTTGTTCGAGATATTTAACATTATTACATTTAATACTCGCGTTAAAGCCCTCTTTCAAGTCTGAAGTGGAAAGGCAGTCGATGCGAGCGCCATCTTCTAAAAGCGACCAAAATGGGACCATTCTGATAACACAGCGTCGGCAGTCCATAGTGTACCTCCATGGTATTTTCTGAGGATGTCTTAAGAAAAAATGGCCCCTTTAAGAAAGTCCCTACTCGTACGTACTTATTAGTTTTTCAACTGATAAGTACGTACGCGTAAAGACAAATCCCTACAGTTCACAACAGTGAACGTGAACTAATCAGGTAGACGAATTTAAGACAAAAAAAAAAGTTGAAAAATTCCCCAGGTTTCTCCCCAAAAATGCGAAAAATCCCCACACATTTCCCCACAAATATTCAGCCCCCCAAAAAGTCCCCAGAAGCGCAAAAAATCCCCAATCTGGCATCACTGTCGAAAATTCTAAAGCGGGATTCACACATAGATAAGTACCACGGAGTAATATTTAACAAGAGAAGAAGGTCCAATGGGAGAAAGCTTCGAAACGGTGATGTAAATTTTTTGTAAATATTGAGGGCGCCACTCGGCGTAGATATACTGTTGTTCCTCGTCGTAGATATACTGTTGTTTTCAATGGAATTTTGTTGAAGTACTTTTTAAATTTTTTATTTTAAGCAATTTTTATTTTTTTGTATATACTTAAAACTGCATAATTCAGATGTTTCAAATAAATGCTTCCTTCCTAGTTGTAAAACAGGCTATGATAGTGATAAGAAAATCCCTGGGAAAGAAATAATGTCAGAGTTTATTTTCTGCACCTAAAGTAAGTTTATTTGTTTTCTTTACAAAATTTCATCAGTAAAATCTTTGGTTTTTCATGCAAATAAATTTTATTTATGCATGTAGTGCCTGCTTTTCACAGGATAAAATAAGGCTGTCCACAATAATAAAGGTTACAAACTGTGGTCGTTTGATGACACGACCTGTACGATTATAATTATTATACTGTGTATGTACAACATTGGAAATTGGGCTAGAAACTGCACTATGAGGTGTAAAATCATTCTCTGCAAAATCATCAATAATGTTACTATAATACTGTTGTGATGTCTTAGATGATTTTCAGAATTTTCTGTTTCTTACCAAGACTTTCCCAGTGTGCGTCTTGATTTTATATGACCTAGGATTTTTTGTTTTGCACAACACAACACCAGGTTCCCATAATTTAGTTTTAAAATTCTGTATAGTAATTTTATCTTCTGGTTTAAGCTCTTTAAGATTTTTTACACTTTTATTATAATAATATTTTTGTTCTTGTTGTCTCCTTAAACACTGTATATTAACATCTTTAAAGAGTTCAGGATTAAGGAGTTTGTTTCTAATGGGTAATTTAGCCCGGAGTCGTCTGTTAAACAATAGTTGAGCAGGTGATAACCCTAAGCCAGAAATAGGTGTATTACGATACTCTAACAGCCCTATTGCAGAAAAATAGATTATAAGACTTCTTCACACACCATAAATTTTAAGCCAGCACAACCGGTTTCGAAAGGACATAGCCTTTCTTCACCAGGTGCAAAAAAACACGTGCTACTGCCTTGGAGGCAAAATCAAGACTGAGAAGTTTTGAATTTAGTTTTGGTGATTAACCTCATTCTGGGTTTCTCTAGTTTAACCACGATCCTGTGTTCCAGGTAATTCTATTTTATTTATATTTTTGCATGCTTTTACTTTTTGTGAATTTGTCAGTCTTGCTTTTGCCTCCAAGGCAGTAGCACGTGTTTTTTTTGCACCTGGTGAAGAAAGACTACGCCCTTTCGAAACCGGTTGTGCTGGCTTAAAATTTATGGTGTGTGAAGAAGTCTTATATTTTGTTTATCGATTGTACACCAGATTTGAATTTAGTTTTAGCCCTATTGCAGATCTACGATGGTCTTCATAAGCTTACTTAAATATTGATTTCCAGAACCCAACTGCTTTTTCAACCATCCCATTGCTTTGTGAATAATTGGGGCTTCTGAATATTATTTCAATATCCGATCCCTTCCCAAAGTTTTTAAATTCATAGCTGTTAAACGGAACATTATCACAAATAATGGTTTCTGGTATACCAAAATAAAAAAAGATTTCTTCTAACTTAAAAATAATTTCTAACACTGTCTTATTTTGAATAGATACTGTCTCAATCCATTTTAAATAATAATCTATTAATATCAGGTAATTAGCCTTATGACAATACATCAGATATATTTCCAACTCTTTGAAAGGGACGAACTGGTATTTCATGTGGTATAAGGGGTTCTTTACATTGTGTTGAGAAAAGGGAAAAATTATTTCCAAAAATCCACAACAGATGGCAGCACCACACGATTTCCTATAATTTTCTTGTGGTTTTCAGTCCCGGATTAGTGGCAAATATCTAAAATTTAATTATTTGTTTGGGGCACCCTTTTTTATTATTTTAGTTCATTATTTCTTTTATATTGTAACTTAATAATTTACTGATTTAATTTATGTTTATGTGTTTTTTTCTAACAATTTTTATTTTGCATATTTAATTGCTTAACATTTTAGTGAATATTCCGGCCAATAGAGGGCGCTTGTAGTGTACAAGTAAAAAATATTTTGCTTATGAAAAGAGATGTAAGAGTAAAAAATGTTCTATAGTGAGTTTTGATTTGTAGTTACTTGTTGAGTTTATATAATGTAGTTTTGAGAAGAAATAAGGGCCAAAATGTGTCGTAACCAAGTTATGTTTTACTTCTGTATAAAATGTAAATATATTTTTGTGTCTGTCAAGATTAAAATGTGAACTGTCAAGATGGTAATCTTTACTGAATTGAGTTACACTGATTGAATTCTAAGTCATCTCTGGTCAAGGTAAGAAACCTTTCATATGGATATTTTAGTTACCTGGAATTATTTCTCCACTAGAAAAATATGAAATTAAATTAAAATAAAATGCATTTTTTAGATATAAATAAGTTTCAAAGAGCCTGTTATAATCGTCTGGTAGGCGATTGAGTTCTACACGTTGGAATATTAAAAATTCTTCTGATTTTAACGCGGGAAAAATTAAACAAATTTTACAGTTTTCTTTTGTTCCAACACATTGAGATTTCTGAAAATTTTCACAAATGCTTCACTTAGAAATAATATCTTCAATATCTCGATTAATGCCTGGCCAATACATTATTTCGTTAGCCCTACTTTTACATTTTTGTCACGGATTAAAAGAGTATAGGATGTTTTACGAATGTTACGGAAAAATAGTAAATTTCCTCTTACAGATAGAGGGCGACCGGATCTCAAAAATTCACCAATCAGCGCGTTTGTTTACATTTCTGGCTCGGATGTTTACATTTCTGGCTCCGGAAATCGGATGATGATTGAAGCCGAAGGGGCTAAGACTACTATATAACAGGCTGAATCATCCACCGCCATTTGTCCGTCAATTCCGCCATTGCTAAAACTAAAATTATTGTATATGACTATTATATGAGATTATATAAGATTATTATATAATACTCTTAGGTTTGGCAGTGACGAACTACCATATAAGATTATTATATGAGACTATATAAGACTATTATATAGTAATCTTAAGTTTAGCAATGACGGACTTGACGTACAAATGGCGGCGAATGATTCAGCCTGTTATATAGTAGTCTTAGAAGGGGTGGGCTTTCACTTTCTTCCGATAAGTTTCAAAGATACTACACCAGGCAGCGATCGAATCGCTTTCCTACAATCGGCTGAATTAATGCGGAAAAGAAAGCTCCGGTCCCCGCGCTCGCTGCCGTACCTCGTTTTAATTCCTATACAATCTTCTTTCGTGATTTTTGTATACCCAAATGTGATTCATGTATCAATTGTAACATATCCTGTCTGAGTATTTTAGGTATAATTATTTTATCATTTAAGAACACTGTCCCTTCCACACACAATATCATTCTTTACTTTGTAGTAATGTGTCAAATTTTTAGGTACCTGTCTCTTTTCAGGCCAACCATTTTGAAAATACTGAACGAGTAATTTTAATTCGTTATCCTCTCCAGTGGCTTTCTGAAATTGTAGAAACCTGCTTTCACTCATGGGTAACAGTTTTAAAATTCAATGCACCATGACCAACATTTCCGGATCATCTTTCACTTTTTCTTTTATGTAAGCCCTAGACAAAGTATCTGCAACATACATTTTGCTTCCAGACAAATATTTAACAGAAAAATAATATTTTAATAATTTAAGGAGCATTCGCTGTAATCTAGGGGAAATTCTAGAAATTGGTTTAGGTACTATGGAAGTCAAAAGTTTATGATCTGTTTCAACTATAACCATATGCCCATATATTAGGTTATGATACTTTTGAAAAGCGAATACACTAGCTAATAATTCTTTTTCAATTTGGGCAGAATTTTGTTCCGTATCTGTTAAGCTTCTAGATGCAAATGCTACAGGATGACCTGCTAGAAGTAAGCATGCACCTACACCATTCTGAGAACTATCACACTGATGTGTAATGGGTAACTAATCTTTAAATACTATTAAAACTGGTGTTCAGCTAATTAACTTTTTAACTGTATCAAAGCTATTATCTTGTTCATGGCGACATTCAAAATCTACGTCATTTTTCAACAAACTCCTTAGAGGAGCAGTGACAACTGAAACATTTGTTATAAATTTAGAAAGAAAATTAACCATACCCAACAACCTCTTTATATCACCTTTACATGTTGTTTTTTTTTTAATTCAAAAATAGCTCTAATATGACTTGGGTCTGCTCTTATTCCATTTTTGATATCAAAACACCCATATATTTTACCTCTGGAACCTTAAACTGAAATTTATCACGATTGAATTTGATATTATTTGTTTTGGACCTTTCAAGAACTTCAATTAAAATTTTGTCATGTTCCTTTTCATCTTTACCGGCTATAATTAAATCATCATAATATCCTTTTTAAAGGGGCTGTGACAGCATCTGTCACGCTTCAACATAAGATTTCGTAAGAGCCCCTTTCAAAAGGATATACCTCAACCCCGTGTATATCCCCAAAGATTTTCTGATCCTTTTTTGAAATTACCTCAGGTGCAGAGCAGATGCCAAAGGGAAGTTTATTAAATTTGTACCTACAAAAGGGAGAATTAAATGTACACAATTCTTAACTTAAGTTATCTAGTTGTATTTGCCAGAACCCGTCTTTCAAGACTAACACTGAAAAACATTGTTTTCCTTCTAATCTGTTGATTATTTCCTCTGATGAAGGCATAATGTGATGTTCACGTTTTATGGCCTTGTTGAGATTTCTAGGATCCACGCATATCATTAATTTCCCATTGGGCTTTTCAACAACTACTAAACTGTTAACCCAATCAGTTGGTTTATTAACATGAGATATAATACCCAATCTTTCTAACTCATCAAGAGTATTTTTTAGCTCTTTATGTAAGGACTGAGGTACACTTCTAGGAGCATTAATTACAGGGTATATGTCCGATTTTATTTGAATGTGATGTGGTTTTCCAGGAAATCTCGCCAATCCTTCAAACACAACTTTATAATTTTCATTGACTTTTAATTTTGATTCCATGTTAATCACATCAAGATATTTTACCAAATGCAGTTTTTCACAAGCTATCAAGCCTAAAATTGGTTTTGTTTTAACATCAACAATCATAAAGGTAATCAAGACACTTGAATATTTATCAGTACTACAACTTAAATCTATTGAACCAATTGGTTTTAACTTATTGTTTCCATATGACACCAAGATAACATCAGTTGAAGTTAATTTATGTGTCAAATTTAATGTTTTGAAAATATGCAAAAGTAGAACATTTACCTGAGCACCTGTATCAAGTTTAAAGGATACCTGTTGGCCTTCAACTGATATTACCTTAAGCCATTCATGACTTTTATCAGAATGAGCATCATGCATACTATCAATAAATAGGCACAGATTGAGAATTGGAGTCATTAACATGTAATTCATTTACAGTTCTGTGATTATATCTTGCAGCTGATTGTTGAAAATAGTACTTACCTTTGCACATTGCTGCAAAATGATTTTTTCGTTTACACTTATTACAAAGCTTATTGTAAGCAGGACATTGGTCTTTTATATGTTTTCTGCCACATGCTTGGCATTCTGATATCTGATTTGAGGTTCTTGTAGCATATTTATCTATCATATCAACACTAGTATGGGAATCATTGATAGTTTCTACCTGCTTTCTGCTAATTTCCCATGCCCGTACGCTATCCACAGCTTTCTGCAATGTCAGATTTGGTTCTCTCAAGAGCCTTTCTTGTAATCCAGAGTCATTTACACCGAATACGATTCTGTCTCGAATAAGAATCTTCAACTTGGTAGTATATGAATCAATGTTCTGACCTTCTTTCTTAAAACACGAAAAAAAAATTGTATCTTTCGAACACTTCATTATTTTTAGGCAATCAGTAATCATCAAATTTCTTTATTACCTCGTCTAGTTTCCTGTTTGTTTCATCGGTTGGAATGTGCTTTACGGTACTGCTTGGAGTCTTGCTTCCGATCGCGGATAAAGATGCCAACCGTAGTAACCACGGTGTTTATGCTCCGCTGAACGATCGATGTTTGAAATGTGATAACCTCCCCATGATGTTTTGTAACTATGATTTTCGAGTATGTTATTGTTGCCAAACGAAATTTCGTACATTTTAAAGATTCATGGAGTTTGTGTGAGACGTATTTAGTAATATTTTTTTTTTTTTTTGGTTTTTATATACGGGTTACTGCGGTCGATGCGAAACGAAATTTCCTACGTTTTAAAGATTCATGGAGTTTGTGTGAGACGTATTTAGTGATATTTCTTTGGTTTTTATGTACAGTAGTAAGCAAACGTATCCGAGCACTAGCAAAAATTTATATGTAAAAAAAGCACACTTAACACTGTTTTGTTAAATAAAGCCTTGTCGAATCGTGTTCTTAGACTGCCTAAGAACAGGGTTCGACAAGGATTTATTTAACAAAACTGCATTCAGTGTACTTTTTTTACATAGGAATTTTTGCTAGTGCTCGGATAATTTTGCTGCCGACTGTACGCTTTACTGATCGACGCGAAACGAAATTTCGTACGTTTAAGAGATTCATGCAGAATGCGGGGGAGGTATAGAGTGATGTTTTGTTTTTGGTTTTCATGTACGCGGAGCGTACATACGTGCATATTACTGGTCGCTGGAAAACGACATTTCGTCCGGAGGACATCATTTGGAGAAAATGTGCTTTTAAGGCAGTGATTTTTTTTTGGGGGGGAGGCAGTGATTTTTTTTTGTTGTTGGGGGGAAGGGGGGAGGCAGTGATATTTTTTTTGGGGGGGACAGTGATTTTTTTTGTGGAGGGGAAGACAGTGTTTTTTTTGGGGGGGCAGTGATTTTTTTTGTGGAGGGGAAGACAGTGTTTTTTTGTGGGGGGGCAGTGATTTTTTTTGGGGGGGGAGGCAGTGATTTTTTTGTGGGGGGAGGGGGGTTCATGTACGCGGAGCGTACAGACGTGCATATTACTGGTTGCTGCAAAATGACATTTCGTCCGAAGGACATCATTTGGAGAAAATGTGCTTTCAAGGCAGTGATTTTTTTTTGTGGGGGGAGGGGGGTTCATGTACGTGGAGCGTACAGACATGCATATTATTGTTCCCTGCAAAACGAATCCCTCCGGCGAAAAAGCTTTATGACATGAGTAACGAAGCAAAATAAAGAGATTTATTTAATCAAGCAGGAAATTTTGTTTTGCAGCAATCAGTAAAATTAAAAAAAATCCTTTTATTTTGCTTCGTTACTCATGTCAGAAAGCTTTTTCGCCGGAGGGATCGATGCGAAACGAAATTTCGTATGTTTTATACATCCATGCACAATGCTGGTGTAGTATCCAGTGTTTTTTTTTTTTTTTTTTTCATATACGCGGACCGTACAAACATGCATATTACTCATTGCGCGAAAAGTCACCGAAGCGCAGTGCTAGTGCGAAGTTAAATGCTACCTTACTGGCGTATCTCCGAGATTGTCGCCGAAGCGTAGTGCTAGTGGGATGTTAAATGCAACATTACTTGCGTATCTCCGAGATTATCGCCCATAACGCCGTAGTAGTGTGACGTTAAATGCACTCTGCTTATCTGGGTAATATTTAAGGTTATTGTTGTATTCTCTGATGGTTTTTTTTTTTTTAAAGCGGGAGAGCCATCCCTTCCATGAAGGATCAAAATTGTGATGCTGTGTCGCACACCGTCGCCAATTGCCCATCTGCCCAGCACTAGTGCGACGTTAAACACAACCAACCAACTTGATGGTTTTGTAGCGGTTTCTTTGATGTTAACTGGTTGTTTTAATCGTCTTGCTGTTGGGAGATTTTTTTTGGTGCCTTTTTCTTGTAAAGTTTTGTGCGGTTAAGGGTGAAACTTTTGTATTTGTTTGTGGTTCCCGTTTGTCTTGGATATTTTCTGCTTACTATGGATCTATCTGCTGTGTTGAAAGAGACGAATGAATACACAACGAAGTTTTATTTTCTGTTGGAAATGCAAGGTAAGAAAGAAATACTTGAATGGTTTATGAAAGGTGGTTTCCATGCTAGTTTTATCTTTGCCCCACGTGTGGTCAGAAAATGCGATTGAGTGAGCGAAAGGAGTTAACGGATGGTGGCGATGTAGAAGCATGGGAAAGTGAATGCGCATGATGTGAAGAGGAGTGTCAGGAAAGGTTCTTGGTTTAGCCACAGCCATTTGAGTTTATGTAAGATTATGTTGATTACAAGGTACTGGTTCTTGAAAGTGGCGAATGAGTCGGTTATGCAAGAGATAGGAGTGTTTGATCATGCAGTGGTTGATTGGTATATGTTTTGACGTGAGGTTTGTTGGGTGACTGGGATGGAAGAAACTGTTGCGATTAGCGGTGAAGGAGTTATAGTGGAAGTGGATGAGAGTAAGTTTGGCAAAAGGAAGTATGGAAGAGGGAAGTATGTGGAGGGGCAGTGGGTGACAGGTGGGGTTGAAAGGGGAACGAATAAATGTTTTTATTAAACAGGTTGCAGATAGGTCCAAAAAAGCTTAGAAAGTGCAATTGTTGAATTTGTCCGTCCGGGATCCACAATTATATCCGATTGCTGGAAAGCATATGGAGGGTTGGAAAAGTTAGGCTTCCAACATCTCACTGTGAATCACAGCCTGCATTTTAAGAATCCCGAGACGGGCGCTCACACAAACAGTATGGAGGGAACATGGTCCGGCATTAAACGACAACTGCGAAAAAACACCAACCATTTAGATGGAGAATTTGACAGCTATTTGTTTGAGTACTTGTGGAGGAGGAGCCACGCCCACTCTCTGAAGGATGATGTATATAATTTATTTTTGGAGGCATTAAAGACAGTTTATCCCCCTCAGACTAGAGATAAGTCTGAGTGATTTTTTTTTTGGTCCTTTTAGAAAGAGTCTGGTTTTTCGAATTGTTTCTTTTGTTTTTTGAATTTTGGCAACAGTAGGCCGTTTCATTGCATGTGTCAGGCATACGTTCGTAATTGAGTTTGTTGTTTTTCTTCTGAAAAATTGTGATTTATTTTAAATTGATTATTTATGTTGAATATCATAAGAAATACGTCTGAGTACTCTTTGAAATTGTGTTGATGTGGTTGGTGTACATAATTAAATCGAAATCTCCAGAGGAGATTATTTTCTTCGTTTTTCCAAGAGTAATGTTGTTTCAGTGTGTCGCTTTTCTTATGTAAAATTGTAATTTGTTGGTTTTGTAAAATTGAATATTTAGATTGAGTATCCTAAAAAAAAGCTTTTGAGTAGTGTTTTAAGTGGTGTTAATGTGGTTGGTGTCGCGGTTGTCGCTTTTCTTATGTAAAATTTTCATTTATTGGCTTGGTACAATTGAATGTTTATGCTGAAAAAAGCTTTGGATTAGTGTTTAGAGTTAATGTGGTTGGTGTACATGATTATATCGTAATATGCAGAGGGGATATTTTTGTTTTTCAAGGAAAGTACTACTTTTTACGGAAATTATGAAACGGGTAAGTAAAAAAACTTTCTTTTTTATTTAAATGCTTATTTATGTATATTAAGTTATTTGTGCTGTTTTTGTTTTGTAATATTTCTTAGTTTTAGTTGATAACAATTGTGAAAAATTTGTATTTTTCTTTACTCAAGTATTTGTAAGATATTTCTGACGTTTTATGTTTCCATAATTGCTTTAAAGCACGTAAATCGGCCCTTTTCGAAAGGATGGGTATGAAAACCGTGCTTCCAGTCCGCCATTTTGGAAAGGACGGGAGAGAAAACCGCGACACTGCGCAGACTCGGCGAGATCGGAAAAACTCGCCAAGAAGGACCGTAAAACGAATTTTTACCGTTTCATCACTTTCAAATTTAAAAGTACTGTAAATATTTTCTCCTTCATCTTCAATAAAGTTCAGCAATAATGCAATCTTGATTGCCTCTGATTTTTCATTTTTTTCAGAAGCAAGTAGAAAATTACTAAATTTTAATTTCCATTTTGACCAGTTCTCTTTCAAGTTACCACTAAACAGCGTCACTCCAGGAGGTCTGAATGTCTCTATTTTCTGATTAGTATTGTACGACGATTTCTTTTTCTTTCATTTTTTTTTTCTTTTAAGCAAATAAACCATCCACATAATCTACAATTGAGTGCATGAATACACACAAAATTTTCTGTTCAACTGTAGAACACAACTTAAAGGTTCATTCTCTTGCAACACAAAAGTTCACATCATGTAGAAGAAGATTCACATGTGTTCGCATAATCTATTTCAATCGCAGTAATACAAACTCTGACACCATGTTTCATATGTTGTATTTCCAGTGTAATACATACTGTGTCACTGTATATAATTAATACCATAAATAATTCATTATATGCAAGTTTATTAGGCATTAAACGATTTGTTAGCAAACCGGCTAGCGGTAAGCTACATGACAACATCAAATCAACAACTCTTAGATATCTCAGTTAATGGTTTGCAGTTACATACATGTAGTTGAAGTAGTAGTACCACAGTTATGTCACAGAAAAATAATAATAAATAAATAAAGGATTTTTAGAATAAAGAAAAAAAAGAACTTAAATGTTTTTTATCTCTTAGTGATAATAGCTTACTTTAATGTCCAATTAACCATTTTATTTGATAACGATTAGCTTGTATTAAAATCAAAACAAACGTACGTTATGTAGGTATATGTGTATATGAAAATATATATGTATCTATGAAATAGTATTTCAGTGTTGTGTGATTAAAAATGTTTTGCTTTACCCAGAATCCATCCATAAAAGATAATGGTAAAATAGTAGACATAAAAAAAAAAGAAAGAAAATTTTAAGTTTGAAATCTGAAATTTCTTAAGTAAATTTATTACAGAGAATGAAGATAGTAATTTTATAAAACTTTTTGTAAATTACTAGTTTAGTTTTGTGAAAATTTACATACGAATTGAAATATAAAATATTAAGTATACTGAATTTTCTCAAAAACTATTTAAATTAAAAAAATTGAAATTCCAAATGTCATATTTTTTGGAAATATTTAAAATGATTACTAGTTTTTGGTTTTTCCCCTCGATTTCACATTACTATATTTTAAGAGCATACTCCTAAATATATTCAGGTATTACTTTGTTGATTCATCGTTAAGTAAATTTTTTAAAATATCTGCATAGTGAAATATAATTTTCGAGTATTCAAACTTAAAAATATTCAATGGAAATAGGACGTAGTGCATGGTATCAAAACAAATTGTTTGCACTAGATGCTTAAGTCTGGTTGAAGTGCCCTTCATGGGGTCTTTTTAAGGTGTTCATTTGTGTCTATTAAAGAAAGGTTTGTAGAAAACTATTTAAAAAATCCAAATGACAATGAGCCCAAATAGGTCTGAACATGGCACCTACCTTCTACTAGCTTAGAGATCAGAACCTCTCGGCCATTGGTGGAGCCAAAGGAAATAGGCTTAAAATTCGTTAACATGGACTAATTAAATAATAATAATATTAATTTTAAATATAATTATTATACTACTTCATTATGTACAAAGAAACTTAATTCTAAGGCAGTAATTTACACAAACGATATACTGCACACACATCTTAAAGAAACATTTTTTTTTCGCTTACGATAATAAAAAAGAAAAATTATGCTGTTTCCATAGATTATAAGCACTTTCCCATGCAACGTACCTGTTATATCGTCAAATCTATGAATATATTTTAACCCTGCAATGAGGCTTTAAAATATAGTTTGTATTTTCTTACTGAAGAAGAAAATTTTCAAAAAGTAGTATGTTTTAGCTATCACAAAACTTTCTTCTATATTTTCCTATACAAATTCACTTCGTACAAATAATTTGTTAAAATTGATTAAATCTATTTTCTACGATAAATGTAGTCTTTTATTTTTTTTATAGAAGTATAATACTAAACGCCCAAATAAAGTTGATGTTATGTGCTTGAACAATATCTTAAAAATTGAGCTTTTTTTTTTTTTTTTTTTTAAACGAAAAATAAATAAATAAATAAATAAAATCAACTGTCTTTTAAATTATCATAGGTCAATGGTTCAAATATTCAGTTTAAATTTATTGATGAGTTCTTTCGAATGATATCTGCATTAAAAATTTGCCATTGCCCCTAGATGTCATTTTTTTTTCTAGTTCTCTATTTGTATTATGAATAATAATTTTTAATTTCATAATGATCCAGTTATAGCAATTCCCATTGTGCAGATTTATAGGAAATTTTGTCCTGTACCACTAAGTTAAAAGTTCAGAGAAAACGGGAGGGCAACAATACCTGTTGCACGATTTTCACCAAAAGTTGATGGACCCAAATTTATATTAACTCGCAACTACATATCAATTTGTATGAAATTCTTTGAAGTAGCTCTTGAGATACAATTGGAACAAAATTTTTGTTACTCACACATGCAGACATTTTCTGAAAATGACTAAATCCTCTTCTGGATCTCTAAAAACTTGTAAATCCATCGAAAACTGGAAATCGAAAATTTTTACGAATCTAATACTTTCTTCGATTGGATATAGTAGAAAGTAAAGAATATCTTTATGGCTTTAATTTCAAACAAAAACTAAAAAACAGATTGTTTTTCTGTACTCTTTTATATTTTCAAAAACCAAGGCTGCAAAAATATATTTTGGTGTTTTTAACAATAGAGGAAAAAATCTCGCAAATGCTTCTTTACAGCTTTATGTCTAAAAAAAAAAAAAAAAAAAAAAGAGGAAACGATTGCATTTGTATAGCCCTGTATATAGTCTAAAACTTATTTAGCTATCCTGTACAGTACTATTGTACCATTTTTAGTAGTGAACATGGTACTTAAATAACATATTAATTTTAAGGTATTTTTTTAATACCACCAGAAATTAAAGGACAGACAAACACACCAACTAAAGTCCTAATCATGAATTAAAAATGTTTTAAATTATTAAAAATGCTTAACACATTTAAAAATGCAATACTAGCAGTTTTCAACTACAGCCTATAATTTATCTGAATATTTTTGTGTGCCTTTTAGCAGTAAATCTCTGCTGTTCATACAATATTTCACAGAAAATATATTTTTAATTATTAGCAATTTTCAACTACAGACCATAATACATCTGAATATTTTTGTGTATCCCTTAACAGTAAATCTTTTCTATTCACAGCATGTTCCACAAAAAGCATATTTTTAACCATAATAATAAAAAGATCAATTTCCTTATGTGTTGTTTAGTACAAACGTAATGAAACAATTTTTTAAATATTAACTCTTATTAAACGAAATACATTGGAACTCTTTTGAATGTCTTTGTATATAAATTAATTGTGCTCTGTAACTAGAAAATTTTTAGATAAATTTATTATGAAAGCGGGGGGTAAATTTTATGAAACGTTTTATAAATTATTATTTTATATTTATGAAAATGCACATATATACTACGCATTGAATTATGAGAGTATTCAGTATATTAATTTTTCTCAAAAACTCTTTAAAAATAAATAATTTAGAATTTGAGATTTTTTGAAAACATTTAAAATGATTACTGCTCACTAATTTCTAATTTTTCACCTTGATTCTACCTTATTGTAGTTAAACAGTATATCCAAGTATTATTATTATATATATATATATATATGTATAAATATATATTAAGGGCAATTGTCTGCACAGAGACCTGGGACAGGGTGAATTGCCTCCTTGGGTCTTTGTAAGGGATCTTAGCCCATATTTATGCAAGTTTTATAGAAGATAAGAAACATCTAGGCAGACAAATGACATGGACTTGAAATATGCTCCGTGCAACTTTCCTCTGTTGGCTTAAAGTTATTGGGGACTTAGTACTAGGGACTTGAGTATAAGGGGTATGCCCTCTGTAGGGGATCTTTCTAAGTGATCCTAACCTGTATTCACGTGAGTTTCGGAGAAAACCGCGTAAAACTCTGAAGGGTAGTTCGTCGAGTGCTTCCTGGGATCTAATCCTGCACTTCTCGGCTACCACCTTTGAGCGCAGAACCTCTCGGCTACTGGTGGGACCTATTAGCTTAAAAGTGATAAATAGTGTTTGTGCGATTGTTTATTAATGATTCGTTATTTAAAAAATCGCAATACATTGTATTATAATATGAGATAAACAGCATATTAAACTGATAAAGAGCCTGATATTCTGTAATAATAATTATTATTATTAATTGTATGCATTTTATTTTGTATCATTTGTTCCTTGTTGAAAAAGTCAAACTAAGGTACTTGTACCCAATATGGACAGTGCTCTTAATATGGACACCCCTAATATCTTTAAAAGTAACAAATTTGATCGAAAAATGACGCTACATGTCCGTGAAGAAAAGCAGTTGAAAAGATAATTTAGCCTGGAAAGCGAAAAAAAAAAACGCGCTGTTCGCCATTTTGAAGGAAACTTGTTTTTTCGTGGTATGCTGATCGTAATTACAGGTAAGTTTAAATTCTTATTAGATATGGTAAAATTACTTTAAATATTGAAAAGTGGAGTGTTTTAGAAAGCTGATAAAACATATTTTCGATTGCTATTGCATATATTACTTAAAAATGTTTTATTTGTTTATTTGTTACAAGATTTAGTAAAACTGCGCCCGATTCCCAATATGGGCTCTTTATGTCTACATTGGAAGTACAGCAAGTGAATCTTCAGATTCACAAATTTGTAAAATATCTGTTTAATGTTATTTTATTTAGCTAATTCATAATAAATTAATGTGTATATGTATTTTTAATCTTAATTATAGTATCCGTACATTACATTACGAATTCAGAGTCGAAGTATAGATGTTGAAGCTCTTGTTAACAACATACCGTCTCCTGTTATTGACCCACCTTTATCACCTGCGAGATCATTTTAAATGGAAAATTCTTTCACCAGCGTGTTATCGACTCCAACTGTAAGAAGGAAGAAGATACAACGTCGTCAGGCGATAAACTCAAAAAGCATCAAAGTAGTAAAATCCTTGTTCATCAAGATGCCATCTGAACAATCCTTCAAGAAACCTCCTCCAAGAAAAAAATCCTCCAAAAAGACCTTGCAAAAAAATCAAAAGAAGCCTCCCCTCAGGTGGGTATGTGTTGGCGAAATCGCAGGTACCAGCGGTATCACTTGCTCAATAAAGGAGAGCTGGTACTGCTTCTTATGACCCAGACAACGCAATTAAGTATATATTACATCTATATGACGTAAATTACATCCATAAACTATATCTAGAATTCATCCAGTATAGTAACTATTACATAGAATCAACGTAGATATAACCATCAGATGTCTCTCCAAGTACATCAGATATACATCTATATTACATCTAGAATGACCAAAAATTGACTTTACTAGACATGTATGTTCATCTATATCATGTAGTGTACATAACATCTATATATTATTAACGTAGATGTATGTAATATAGATGTAGATGTACATCACATCAATGTATTGTATATGTAAATAAACATCAAATCTATGTATTGTATATGTAAATAAACATCAAATCTATGTATTGTATATGTAGATAAACATCAAATCTATGTACATATTATGTATGTATATATGCATCATACCTACGTAATATATACAGGGCTGCCACAGAGGACTTTTTTTTATTATTTTCATACCCCTATATCCAAAACATAAAATGTATAATAAATTTATGCAGGCAAAGTGCAAATTCACCTGCATAAATATATCATGCATTTTATTTTTTGGAAACAGAGGTACGAAAAGAATATTAAAAAAAAAAAGTCACCTTTGACAGCATCTGTATGTATGTCTATTATACACACATTCATGGCCTTAGCCCTTTTTGGCTACCAGAAAATTCTAATAAAAATTTTCTATACATTTCTACAACAAAAATTAAATTAAAATAAAATTTCTATTAAAATTTTACAATAGGCAAAAAGTGTTAAGTTGGCAACTATGCATGCAGCAGTCACAGTGTTCCTGTATTTTTATGTGCGTTTTGTTATTTTGTCATCGCCAATATTAAAAAGAAATTTTTCTTGGAGGATTTAATGCTATAGTATAAAAATTACTCTTCTGAAATAGTGGTGATAAAATGTACGAAAAAATATTATCCCTGCACTGCACATGCCAATGAATACAATGAAAAAATTATTCATAATCTAATACAGTAGAACCGCAATCCATCTTTTTTCATGGGGTGCGTGAAGAAAAACGATAAAAGTGGGAAAACGATGAATGCGAGTTAAAGCCAAAACACACATAAAACAATGTTTATTAAATAATACACGCAATATATATAGTATACTACTTTTAAAAACTAATTTGTTACTCTCCAAACTGTCAGAAAAAATTAATCAAAGTTGTAGAACATTAAGTGATCTTAATTTTTAAAAATCAGTAATTTTATGTTGGATTTTTTGTTCATTTTATAAATTAAAGAGGATTTTCCAGATTTGCAACATTTTCTTGTCCTTTTCTGCAATTTCATGTGCATTTAAAAAAAAAGTTTGTGCATCTTTAAATACTGTAATTACGGCAGACACACTTAGCACTGGCGTAGGCTCAGCCTCAGGAATGTGAAAAAATGTAGTAGCTGGCCATACTGGATGCATCTATTCTCCTCTTTATACAAAGTAGAATAACTTATTCTCCGAGTAACAACACACGATCTGTATTCATAATTGATTGATAACACATATACATAAGATTTATATGCTTGACTTGTAGTCCGCTTGTAAATTTTCATCAGATAAAGACAGATAGCATATGACAGAATTACAATACGAAGAAATGGAAAGACACCTAGGGCCAGCGCGGGAATAGAACCCGCTCTTCTACGCTCGAAGGCGATTAACAGTGTTGTGACATAACCACTCGGCCACGGAGGGCCCTTTGCATTCTGTAATCCATAGACACATGTTACAATATCTGCACAATCCCTGTTCTTCACCTAAAGCAGCATAAGTTTAAGTAGTTGAGGTTGGTTGGGTTTTGCATCGCACTAGTGCTACAATATGGGCAAATGGCGACGGTCTGGAACTTACCTTTGAGGATGGTCTGGAGATATGCTATCAGAATTTTGATCTTCCGTGGAGGAGGAAAAGAGTTGTTTTAAAATGAAAGTAATTCCAGTTTAATTGCCATATGGATTCGATTTTCAATTTCATTTTGGTCAGAAGAAAAATTTTACAACGATGAATGCGGGAAAACGACTTTTTGAAGAACGATATATGCGAGTTCCGTTAACATTATTTAAATACAGTTTGTGCAGGGATCATAGAAATAAAACGATCAATGTACAAAAACGATGGATACAGGAACGATAGATTGGTGTTTCACTGTATATATATTTTTGATTATGTTTCCTTATTCAGAAAATTAATCTTTAAAGGATGAGGATCAATAGGGGATTTTTCGTTCCTGAAATTGAGAAAAATACCAGATTGATCACAAGTGTGAAATTTTTGCATTTAATTATAGATAAATAAATAAATACACTCTACCAATTTTATTTTAATTTCTTTTCCTTAAAAAAAAAAAATAAAAAATAAAAAATAAAAACCTATGTAAACTCTGTTTTATGTTTTTACAAGTATATTAACTTTCTCTTGCCGGAAAGTTTTTAGGTTTCTACTTCATTAGGTCAATTCTATGTCTTCTGATAACATTATCTCCAAAAAGTGCATATAATACATGAAATAGTGGGTAATGGAAGTCGTGTAGTTGTTTCACACCAGATTTTTAGATTTAAACTCTTTTTTTTACATGAGCGCCAAAAAACAACACTTATTGAAATAGATTATGAAGTACACTATGACGTAAATTATACATAAAAGTGTTGTGTCATTGTGTTCATATAAAAAAAAAAATTAAACTGAAACAAAAATATAACATTGATTACAGAGAAAACATTGTATATACCACTACTTCTCACTGGTTTGAAAGAGATATTACTGATGAAATGGAATCTATCTAATCAAATTTGACTTTTGTTACACATTAATATTCTTTAAAAGTAAGTGAGGTTCAAAAAAAAAAAAAAAAAAAGAAAGAAAGAAAGAAACTTAAGTACTTATAAGAAAGTGTTAATATAGTTTAAGATATAAACTGGCTTAGCCAGTTTATATCTTATATTAACACTTTCAATGTTGGAAAATCGAATCTGTGTTGGTTGGTTGTTGGGTTAAGGACTACTGACTACACTAGGGTCCTGGTTTTAAAGAAAAACAGGGAAAACTCCAAATTGCTAGGCCGATGACTGCGACCAGGAATAAAACCCGACACTTCCTGCCAAATCTGCAACATTTGGAACCCCGTCATTTCTTTTGCAATCTATATGCTAAAATATTTCTTAAAAATATACCAATATTCATCTTTGTGCATTTTTTATTTATAGTGGTCTAACCATTCATGTAATAAAAAGGAGGGTTCCCTACCCATAAAATATATATATATATATATATATATTTTTTTTTTTTTTTTTTTTTGGGGGGGGGGAATAAAAATATGAAAAGAATTTTAAATTATCCTAGATTCATACTCAATTTCCTTCAAATTCTTCCCAAGTAATTTATCCCGTAACAATTAAATAATAATTAAAAAAAATCTTTTATTGGAATTTTTATGTTTTTAGCATATTTTTTATTGAAATTAATAAAACTACATACAGGAAGATTGTTTATAATTAATTTCTTTTTTATACAAAAGAACCACTGATCAGAATAACCACGGCCCACTGACACCGGCTGAGGAAGCTCTCGGATGACGTCACAAATGCCGTCTGAACTCTTCAAAAAACGAGAGCAAGAAGATCTTTCATAGAATTTAATTAATATGTAATATTTATTTAATATGCAGAAATAGTGGCAATATTAAAATAAACCTTTGTTCTGAGGAATATATGCGGTGTTTATGGTAATTTAAATTGATAATCGAAAAATAAATTCAAAACTAAGATAATTCAGTGAATAATCATTAAACAAAATTGCGATAAAATTAGGCATCACTTTATTATTATTATTATTATTATTTTTTTTTTTTTTTTTTTTTTTTTTTTTTTGTAGATCGTTTTCATTTTTATGAAAATAAATTACCAGGATTTAAAATGTAATCAGGACAAATAATTCTGATTTATTAACTTTCTTACTTTAAATTATATACAGTATATTAAAAAAAAATAAAAAAAGATTTGAAATACATATGTATATATTTATATCTTATATAGAAGCATATTTTATGATAGTAATTAAAAAAGTAAATAAATAAATAAATATTTGATTTAAATTGGTTTAAAAAAAATATTTTTTAAAGAGACTTCACAATTGTTCATAATAATAACATCTATTATAGTAATGTAATAACTGATATATATCTAAATATTTAGTTTCCTTTATACAAGAATTTTTTTTCTTAAATAAGCTTAAATTTTAACACAAATGCATTACAAATTCAATTCAACATGGTAGAACAGAAATAATATTTTTGTAATACAGATAACATAATCAAATTTAACTTAAAATTGTGAAATCTCTTAATTTTAAATTCTGAAAATAAAGAAACAAGATCATGTGATCAAATGTGTGTATTAAATTAAGTAGATAATAATTTAATTATTTTAATAATTTTTCATTTTTATATGAAGTGTACAAACTTTTTAACTAACTATTTAGTAAAACCAAACGTTCAATTCATTACTAAAAGATAAAATTTTTCACTTCAACCAAATCTCTTTATTGAAAATTTCCAAATATGAAAGTGTAAACATTGTACATATTTCAAAATAAACATTCATAAGATATCACAGAAAAAGCATTTTGCCAGTGAAATTCATGACAAATATTAACATTATTGAAAAAGCAACATAAAATTGTCAAATATTAACTATAATACCACTGCATAATACTACATACATTTTTTTTTTTTGGTTTATAGTTTAAAATTATTCGAAAACATTTAAAATTTACATACAATTCTACAAATTTTTAAAAGAATGAATGTAGTTAGTACATGCAAACATTCAAAACTGAAGATTTCAAAAGATAAATAAAAACCTTTCACACTATAATATAATTAATAATATTACAAATAAACAATATTCTTCTAAGATTTGTCTAAAACTTTTTATTAAAGCTAATAGTAAAACTAACTTTGTTTACATATATACACATTAGTTTAGAAATAATTTAAGAAATAGTAGATTAAATAACTAAACTTACATTATTAGGAAAAATATTATCTTGTGGTTTTAAATCCTCACTTTTTAAATTTCTTTATTTTTCTCTCTTCATTCTTTTCATGCATTTTTGATGATATATTTTTTACATAATTATTCAAACAAATATTAATGAAACATTTCACTGCTTTCATAATTATAATTTCAAGTGGGCAATCACACTGGGAACACATATCGCAAAAATAATCAACATTGTTTGTTCTAAAATAACTCTCAGTTAATTTTGTGAGTACTTTGTGTTGCTTTTCACTTGAATGAAAGAATTGCTTTTCATATTTGTCTGTAATTATGTTTTCAAAAATTAAATAAGTTAATGTTACGTACAATACCAGGTTTCCTGTTGGATATTTCAATCCACCACGGTCGATTATCTCTATGTAGGCATACATAGTATCTGACAAATCTCCATCAAAGTTTTGAACAAGAAAATCTCTATCTGTAAGACAAAAATCCAAACATCCTCTACAAGAGATTTTTAAACTACTCGCACAATATCCAGCAATATATGTTAATATGTCTGTATCAGTTTCGCATACATCTGTTAAGTTCAGTTCTGTTGAAATTATCTCTGAAAAAGGCGACAAGTCAACTTCATTAAGCATCAGTTTTTCAGTGTCAGAAAACTCTGTTATAAAATTTTTCAAGGCAATTGTGCCATATTCATTAGAATGAAGCTGTAGAATAGATTTTAATTTAATTTTTCTCTCACTTTCAAGTATTTGTTGAACAAGAAACTTGATAATTGCTTCCAGACATCTGTCAATATTGAGGAAATCTTCGCTCAAGTGTATCAGTTTGAAATTTTGTTGTCGAAATAGGTTTAGAGCCATTTTCCAGGAGGTTTCGAATGACAACAATGATAGCAGAAGTTGTCTGGGATAGTGCAAAAAATGTATCTTCACTAAGGCATCCACACCGAGACTTCTGATTCATATTTTTCCACCGCTGAAACCAAACACTGAAATTTTGCAAAAATGAGAACCTATTCATGAGTTTTATCACAATTAGACTTGCATCCAGGTACGCAACATCGATCCGGCATATTTAAATGTGTAATTAACGAAAGAAATAGAATTAAAACATAGCGAAACACAGAAATTAATAACTAAGTTCAGATGAGCAGCACGTGTAGTTTAAAGTTAAAGTTTAAAAAAAATTATGGCACTCGTAGTTTAAAAAGCCTATCCACCACGACAAGGTGGTGCCATATTGGATAGGAAAAGCCCGTTTTTAATTGTCCTTTGGTCAAATACCATAGAGAAAGCAACAAGATTCGTGTTTTTTAGCTGTCCTTTTGCCAAAAACCACATAAAAAAAGCAATTACTAAATTGTTTCGCTAAAAACCAGATAAAAAGTAACTACAAGTAAAACTGAAAATTTAAATTTTGATCAATACTATTTAATACAGTAGCAAATATTAAGTAGATATAAAAATTTCTTTTATTGCTGGTTGTCTTTGGTATGGCGAAGAGGAAATATATTATATACAATACATCCTCTTTAAAGAAACTATGCATTCATTCTTCACACATTTCAATGGCCAAGTCAAAAGAGGGCTTAATAAAGAAGCTTTGTATATGCCTAATAATGATGATTTGCAAGGTGTAACATATAAAGTAGAAACATTTTCCCAATAAGAATTTCTCCACTTTCATTTTCTTGCATTAATTTAATAAAATTTGAAACATCACAATACTTCCATCTGATAAGCAGCATACCTTATTAGGAGGCTTCAATGTGAGCATAAATTTGGGAAAATTTGTAACCTGAAATTGAATTTCATGAGGGAAAAGTTTGGGGCCATTATAATGCTGTTTTGAAAGAATAGTTTGAACAGTACTACTTAAAGTACTTGTTGAAGATTCAGCACAATCAGAAATTAACATATCATGAGTATCTTCAACAGGCATTGTAGGAAATCTGGAATTTGAAGGTCCGGTATCGGTGGAATTAACAATTGATCCTAAACCACTAGCATAAAAAATGGCATCCATTCTGTTTTGAATCGTTTTATTTAAATTTCGTGATTGCTGGCGTTTAGAAATAATTTGATTAGTTTTACGAAACATAATTAAATCCTTACTTTGATAAACATAAAAAACAATCCAGTATTAATATCTTATTCGTAAGAAAAGCAGAAGTTTATTTACGTTGCATGTGTAAACAATTCTGGTAAATCTCGATCGAGATCGATGTTGCCAAAAAGAAGTAAACATGAACAACATTTGAAAATAAAATTCCAACTTACCTCCATGTTATGTTAGTTAATAAACTGTTAGTATATAAACGTCATCCAGAGGTAGTTTATTTGACAATTCATTTTATGTTTCAAAATAAATATTATTTATACGTCCATACTATGTTTATCCATATTATGTTCGTATATAAACGTCTGATAGATGTCATATTTTGGATCATCTAGTTAATGTTTTTAAATGAGCATTGATTTAATGTACATGAATGTATTCTAGATGTAAATCGGATTTAATGGATCAAATATCTACGTATGTGCTGTGTGGGGAAGTATTGATGCTGTTGTAGGCACCCGGCCATGCATCAAGTGCGGCAGATATGTTCATGAGGACTGTGTGGGACTTAGCGCCTATGATGAAGAATTTTTTATTTGTCCATCCTGTGAGGACTGAGTAATAACTGATGTAAATTCTGCAGACAGATGCAATAAAGCTAAGCAAAAGCAACTATATTATTTCATATTATTTTGTAGTAAATGAGGTGCTTTACATGAATCTTCGAAGAGCCACAACCGAAAATGCCCCCCTCCCTTCTAAAGTGCGTGTTCTGAAGATATTTACTGTGCCCCCCCCCTCTCCCCCGCAATACTTTAAGATATATATATATATATATTATCCCCTTTCCTCTAAAATCCCTTGGAAAAGTGGCTCTTTCATACACCCGGTGTAGTAGGTCAATAAGGAGCCACCTGTTCCTAATATGGACATGCATGTCCATAATAGGGACAGGTGGTTCTTTATATGGATACTTATAAACATTTTTTTTTTATCATTTAAATTAAACCAGAATAATTACAAGGTCGCTAATTTTAATAATGATAGTCAACAGTCCAGGGATAGTGGTTATATATTTTTGGAGTCCTATGACGTGTACACGGCGGTGAAAAAAATGCATTTTCCTTAGGGTGCCCATATTGGGTACAGGTACCTTACTATATATCCATACTACTAGTACTAAATGTGTTAAGGACTCCTTCAGTATAATCAACAGGTATAAATCAACACTTTTAATAATTGATATGATATATTTATCATTTATAAGTTTTCCCTCCCAATTCTTTCTGAAGACAAGTAAAAATTTTCAGTGATTTTGCATGTTAGGTAGTTTAACCCCTCATTTATCGCAGAAGAGAAGTCATCAAAGTATAATACAACTTGATACAACTACAAACCTAAATTTTAAACAGATTTTCATCAAAATTATCTAAATTGTAGAGTTAAAATCATTATTATAAAAAAGAAAAAACACTATATATGTGGTGAATTAATTTTGAACTTAAAAGTACATTACGAGATAGTTATACTTTTCTACAATCACAACTTAGACGCATTAACCAGAATTTTTAAGCTGTTGATGAAATGCTGAAATTCATTAATGGGATTTCTTTCTTTATAAAATTTATATACAGTCATTTATAAGATTATTTTAACTCCTACAATATTTTAAGCATTAAAACTCAGAAATATTCTTTAAAGTTTTAACTTTCCAAATTTAGCTATATACTATACATTATATATATTTACTGTAATTTTTTATTGAATTGAAACATTTATGTTTTATAGTTTTAATGTAATGAATGATTTAAAAACATGGGAGAATTTGAGCATACATTATATTTTATTAATTAGGATGAAAAATAATCATTTTATACACCTGCATCATCGTTACCGAGATTGTATATGCTGAAAATAGGCTGGCATCACTGATATTGACAAAAGTTCGGTTTTCGAAAGACAGCAATGTAAACAAAAATAATTTCCAAACAATCCTGCTCGTTGATTTAATGCTGTATATTTTTAAAATTTAGGTATGCATACATATATGTTTATTTAAAGTTTCATTAAATCACTCGCCATCAAAGTGAACATGGGAAAACAGTAAAGGAGTATCTTTTAAATAAAGAATGTTATTGTGCCAAATTTTTAAACAAACAAGAAGGTGAGCTTTCTATTTTCCCAGACAAAGATGACATTGAATGGATTAATTTGGGACAGATTTCTGATATGCTTCTTGTTTCTGATTATAATGGAAGATCTTTTTAAAATTTGTGTAAGAAATCTGTCACAAAAAACTACTTATGGTCAATGAATGGTTGAAATTTCGCATAATTTTCAGCCTAAATTTTTATCTTAATACTAATAAAACTAACTGTTCCTAATATCTCATTATTTCCGTTATATCTACATTCAGCCAAAGTTAGAAAAATTAAGTAAAACGATTATTGAAACCATGTTTTGCTTTCTAAGCAAGCACTATTATCCAAATTACCCCGTGGATGGCGTAATTTGGATATATTAATGTAAAATACCTGGGTATTTATTTTTAGATAAACTCTGTTCGAATAAATATCTGTATTTGTGTATAATATGGTGTTGCTATATATGTTACCGCTAAAGTGCAGAAATCGGTTAATCTGCAGATTAGCTAGGTAATCTGCACATTAACTAGGGCGATCCGTTAAAGTGAGGAAAATTGTTTTATTTCTCAAATTACCTAGGTAATCTGCGAATTACCTAGATAATCCGCACATTACCTACTAGGCACTCGTTAAAGTGAAAATAAGATATCCGGTGTTGTAATTTTACAGCACGCTCTGTTGTATTTGTTTTTTTCATTTTAAAAAAAAAATAGTTTTTTTCCCTTTTCTTTCTTTCTTTACTTATTTTAATCTGTATTTTTTTATTTTTTTCATGTCTTTTAAAGTTATATTTGTTTTATTTGTTTTATTTATTTCCTCTTTTTTATTCTGTCAATATAAGTTTGAAGATGTTATGCATTTTTAATACGAAATATAATAACTTTAATAGCTTTCAATAAATTCTATTTTATAAATGAATGTTTGAATTGTTATACAGTAAAAATTTCTTTTCAAAATAAAAATATTTGACCAATAATTTTTTTTTTAGTTTTATTAACCACTTATAGTGCTATTACTACTTTTTTTTTTTTTTTTTTTTTTTTTTTTTATTATTATTATTATTATTATGCACCAATTTTTAAATCGCTAAAGAAATACTGAATTAGACAATTCAGAAGAATTATTTAAGATGTACTTCAAATAATTAAAACTACTTTATTGATTTTTAGAACGCATGAAAATTAAAATGACTGTTTTCCAATGCTTTATTAAACTATATTTTGCAGCATACATATATCTGTACATGTTCAGCAAATATATTAATTTTACAAAAAAAAAAAAAACTTTATTAACACATTTTATGTGATAAAATACAACGAAATTATCTAAAAAAGCGAGCAAAATAAAAATAAAAATATAATCATGATATATAAAATATATAAAGGAAACTTGAAAGAAACAACAACAACAACAACAAAAAAAAAAATAAATAAATAAAAATAAAATGTAATGAAATGCTAAAAAATGTATAAAAATTTCGTATTAAGTATTAATTAAAGAAAGCCATGATATTGAATGATACATTTTTCAGAGTTAAAAATTAATACTTTTTTTTTTTTTTTTTTTTCAGTAAGTAATAGTAATTTAAATCAATTTTAAATAAATTAGTTTTAAAAAATTGTGTTTTAATAGTTTTATTTCGGGAGGAAATAATTACTGTGTTGTAAATTTTAATACACATAATTCAAAATGAAGTTTCACGAGATAGAGCTCTTAACTAAGATTAGATTTCAATAATAAAATGCAGTGCAGACCCTTTTCAAACTTATATTGACAGAATTAAAAAAAGAGAAGAAATAAAATCAAAATTAATACAATTATAACTTACTTGTTACTTTAAGTTTTGTGTTGGTCATAATAAGAAAACTATAATAATCATGTCTTCGATGCTCCACGTTTTGCGTTTACCTTATCATAGCGGAAGCGGAGCGGAAAAGATAAAAGATTTAGTTTGTGTTTAAAGTTCATTCGCGTATCTGTATCACATGACTGTTTGGCGTTATAGTGAATGTAAAAAAAAACAAAGGCTTGAAACAAACATTTGAACTTTAACGACACAGAAGCCGCTAATGTGCAGATTACCTAGTTAAAATGCGGAAAACTCTTGATTAACTTTAACGGGTCATTTTAGTTAATCTGCAGATTAGCTAGGTAATCTGCACATTAACGGATTTCAAGCTTTAACGGTAACATATATAAAGAGGAAGGGAGAGAGAGTATGCAAAGAAAACATAAACATTTGAGACTTATTTATTTTAATTTTAAATTCAACCTGAAAAATAATTTCAATATGACATCATGAATTTTGCATAAATTTTTTCATTTAAAGTACCTTTAAAGTAAAAACTTTTTTAAGTTATAATATATTTGCTGATTTTTAGAAGCAATGATAATGAGTTTGATTTTTAAATTATAAAAAACACTGATAATGAATAAAAAAAAAAAAAAAAAAAAAAAAAAAAAAGAGCTAGATACAATTGTAGGAGGAATTGTGATACTATTTAAAACAATCCTGAGAATTATTACAGGATTGTTTATAACACTGTTAAAAAATGATCCTAAAATAACATTAAAAAAAAGTCTAAATTTAAAGTGTTTATCTATATATATAAAAGAACACTTCCTGAGTGAGTGAGGGGGTGATCTATCAACGCCCAGACCAAACCCCTAGACCTAGATGTATGAAATTTCGTGACAATGTTCTTTCTATGACGTAGGCATCCACTAAGAAGCGATTTTACAAAATTCGCCCCCCAAGGGGGGGAGGGGGGTCAAAACGTGATTTCACAAAATCCTTCATATCTCAAACAAAAAAACAGATATCCGTAAAATTTTCGCTTTAAAATATAGCTAATACAAATGTCTAAAAACCAATTTCTGGAATTTTCAAAATTCGGTCCCCATGGGGGGCGGGGGCAAAACGTGATTTCACATGCGTAAAACATGATTTCGCATAATCCTATATATCTGAAACAAAAAAATAGATATACGTGAAATTTTTGCTCTAAAATATAGCTAATGCAAATATCTAAAAACCAATTTCTGGAATTTTAGAAATTCAGCCCCCAGGTGGGGCAGCAGGGGGGGGGGGGCGGGGGGCTATGGGGCAAAAACAAATAGAAATACAGTTAGGGCGTTCAAAATTGATACAGATAGGTTTTAGAGGCCTGCAATTCAAATGAGGATATTTTCGATTGTGTAAAGTTATTAGGAGGGGAAGGAAGGGGGTAGGGGAGAGGGGGGGGGCAAAAAATAAAAATAGAGTTAGATCGTTCAAAATTGGTATATAGAGGTTTTCGATACCTACAAATCGATTGCGGATATTTTCGAAGTTGTAAAATTATTAGGTGGGGCGGGAAGGGGGTGGAGCGGTAAGGGGGGGCTATGGGCAAAAACAAATAGAAATACAGTTAGGCCGTTCAAAATTGGTACAGATAGGTTTTAGAGGCCTGCAAGTCGAATGGGGATATTTTCGAAAGTGTAAAGTTATTAGGAGGGCTGGGAAGGTGGGGGGGGCGGAGGGGCAAAAAAAGTAAAATAGAGTTAGATCATTCAAAATTGGTACATAGATGTTTTCGATACCTACAAATCGATTGCGGATATTTTCGAATTTTTTAAATTATTGGGAGGGGCGGGAAGGGGGGGAACGGAGGGGCCAAAAAATAAAAATAGAGATAGATAGTTCAAAACTGGTGCATAGTGGTTTTTGATACCTACAAATCGATTGCGGATATTTTCGAATTTGTAAAATTATTAGGATAGACGGGAGGGGGGGGGGCGAAGGGGGAAAATAATAGAAATAAGAGTTAGAGCATTTTGGGAATTTTTTCCGAAGGCAGTGAGAACCCGGTGCGACATTTTTCCTAATCAGATTTTGTTTCTCTTTTCTTTTCACGTGATAAAAATGAATGCAATTTTGAGAATTCAGTAATTAGAGTGATTCATTTAAAAATAGGGACCAGCGAAGCGGGCGTTGCCTGCTAGTAGCTATATATATATATATTGCAAATTCTCTGCAATAAGATAAAAAATAATATATAATACAAGTATGTTGGGAATTTTGACTAAGTGATATTTTGCATTTTACAGCTTAAAAAAAATTTTTTTAGATAAGGATAATCGGTTTAACGGTTGAGAATTTTCTGAATGTGAAACAGAATTTAAAATTATGTATTAGTTAATGAATTATAAAAGAGCAAAATTCCCCATACAATAACATTGACTTTGGCTTATTCAATGATAAGAAGAGCGTCCCTAAACACTAAAAAAGTTCCAAGCAAGTCCTTTTTATACCTATATTTTTTCCCTCACCTTTAAGCATAATTTTTTATCTAATATTAATATATAAAATAAAGTGCATGACTAATTGTTTATAATCAAAACCAAACCTGGCTTTTAGCATGGTAATAGTATTGTGAGAAAAGTAGGAATTAGAAGGTTCTCTTTGATTTTTAGGGAGGGGGAAGGATTATTTTAACCGTAAAATATCTTCTGAGGTATACAAGGGATTTTTTTTTTTTTTTTAGGGGGGGGGGATTTGCCACTGAAATTATGCATCACATATCTTATACATTTTTTAAAATCTGTTATTAATGTCATTTTATAAACTTATATATATACATTTTGTTTTTAGGTGTTAAATTAATTATTTTTCATTCAAATCAAATTCATGGCCATAAAATTATCGAACAGGGAAAGAAATTGAGGAAGGGGATGATGTATGTAGAAAACAGTAGGAGACTAAGCAAAATGGGAGTCATATTCGGATTCAGGAGGTCATTTTACATAATCAGCAAAAATGATATTAGATCTCAGATTTTTTTTTTTTTTTTTTTTTTTCAGAGCAGTGTAATCTGGGCATCAGTCGAATTATCGTATGGAATATATTTATATATATATATATATATATATATATTCAAAATACCCAGTTATTGGGTGTTTACTCAGGACTCGGATAAATTCCCAAGAAATACTTAACTAACCACTGGGTATTTAACCACACCACATCAGTATTTGGGTATAGTAAAACTAATCTTTGCCATATTTATACAAATGTATAATTTAAATCAATAATTTAAGATTTTAAATAGTGTTATTTTTGACGATTTAAGAACGGTGAGAGGGGGGGGGGGGGTGAATTTTCTTGAGGTTAATTTAGATTACATTTTTTTATTTGTTGTATTGAAACTTTAAAAGACAACTTATTGTTGTTATAATACACTTTAAAAGCAAAAAAAAAAAAAAGCAAAAAAAAAAAAAAGAAAGAAAAAAGAGTCAAACAAATTTAGATTTTGCTTTGTACAGAGGGCACGCATAAATTTGATTTAATTATTGATGAATTGATTCAAAAGAGTTTTTTTTTTTCACTTTTAAGATTTTTAACTTTGTGTAAAATATGATTTTCTTTTCGAAGAGGGTGGGGGCTTATAATTAACTAGCTTTTGTTTAAAAATTCATCCAATTTTAAAAGGATTCTTTTTTGCATCACAATCGCATTTTTTGCACCTTAATATTTACATGTTTTAGAATCCAAATGGCTTCAAGAATTTAAGAATGACACATAATCTTTTAAATTAAGTGTTATAATTCACATTTGGTACTTTCATAATTATCACATATTGGCAATTTATACTTTAGTATTAATATTAACATGGCTCCTGAAATACGGTCGCCATAGCTGACCAGTATATCTTAACTGGCGACTATGTTTTCAAATTTAAAACTTAATAAAAAAAAAATTTTAATAATAAAAAATACTTTGATGAAAAAATTGGTTCTAGAATTGGGCTTTGATTCCCCCCCCCCTCCCCGATAAAAGCAAACTCTCGCCATTTTGATACTCACTCCTCTTACCACGTTTGGGACATTTTGTTAAATCAATCCATCATTACGGAATTTACACAGCTTTTCTCAACATGTTTTACAACTTTGTGTTAAATTAAAGCACCATTTTAGGGAATTGGTCTGCACAGCTTCTCGTTTGTATTTGCTTTGCGACCTGGTGCTGAATCGTTGTACTGGTGTAATGATATATTGATGCTGATAATCAATTTAGTAAAATTAATAAAACTGGTTTCATGATGTGAAATTTAAATAGGTGTTTTCCAATGTATCATTCCGCCCTAGTAAATATTTTGTTTTTATGCTAATTTTATTTTCTGTATTCAAATAAATTTCAAAATTGGAAAAAAAGAAATGCTGTTAAGGAATATTTTTTACTGGCTACCAGAAATTTTTACTGGCGACCATTTTTTTTTTTTTTTTTCAAATTCTTGGAGCTCTGATTAATAACAATGTCATGCTAATTATACGAAGTTAAATACAATATGTACAAATGTATAGTAAATTATATAGTAAGTTTAACGTTTTACATAAATTTTACAGAAGTTTATCATAATATTGATTAATTACTAGCATGCGGTTAACAAAAGTATCTCATTTATTTGTATTATTAATTTATTGTGATGTAGCTTCATTCCACATATTATTTTCTCCTCATATATAAAAATTCCACATAATAGCAAGGGAAAGAGTTTTCTAAAAATAGAAATCGTTTATTTTATTAAAGCTTTGTTTTGTGAATGAATAAACACTAAATATTATTTACTTTTTTTTTTTTCCCTTACAATTGTAACAATTATATTTAAACATTATACCTACAAAAAAAAAAAAAAAAAAAAAAAAAAAAAAAAAAGCTAACTTTTGTTTTCTAAGTAATACTTATAAAATTCTTTACAAAATTACAGAATTTTCTTTTGTATAACAGGACTTATTTTTAATCTATTATCCCATATAAAGGTTTACGGTAACAATGTTGAGTTCCTCAGCAGCGGTCACTGTATGCATTTCTTAAAATTTCATTGGTACAGCTTTAGTAGGGTAATCTTAGCGACTTTTAAGCCTTTGCCATTTTGGTGATGAATTAGAGTGGCTATCGCAATTGCACAAGTAAAGACCTTGGACTTGGCGAGAAATGCCCAAGCTACTTCGGTGTAAATTTTCAAACTTTACCAAGGTTATCCTATACTAAAGCTGTTCCATTTCTGTCATGATTTTTCTCAAAAACAGCCAATTTAATTATTCAAAAATACGTATAAATCAAAAAGTAGTTTTACTTTTCTTTACTCGATATTGTCGTATCTGTGACATCATTTTCAGTATTATCGCTGGGAAATTCGAGGTTTTATTTTTAAGATTATTTTATTCATTTGAAATGCATGCATGGAAACCATGGATATAATTTTATTTTCTTTATTTCATTAGATTTTTATAACATTTGCAGCGTTATGTCTAGGCAGCTTGGACTTTTATTTTTAAGAAGATAATAATAATAAATTTTTAATTAGAAATTATATTCAATAATACTTCATCCATGAAATTTCATTTAGAAAGATTAGAGTGTAAGGCTGATTTTTTTTTTTTTTTTTTTTTTTACCAACTATGGGAAAAATATCAGAGCCGGGAATCGAGTGGAGAATAAGAGGTCGATTCCTTACTCTGTTATTTTTCGCATAGTTGGTATAAAAAATCAGCCTTACACTCCAGTCTTCCTAAATGAAATTTTTAATTTTGGAGATAAAATTGCAGAGCAAGTTGCCCAGCGAACTTATCCAAAATATTTGAACTATAAGCTCACTTTCCAACGTTGGTTAAATCAGCTTAGTATTTTAATAGTTATCATGATGGTATATTTTCAAGTGTCAGTCAGATTTCAAGTGACTGCAACTTGAAAATAATATGGCAGAACAAGTTGTCCAGTGAACTTAACATCAAAACATTTACATAAGTTCACTACCCAACTTTGGTTTGAATTGATTGATTGATTCAATGTTTGAAAAGTTATTGTAATAATAAATTTTCAAGTTGCCCTAATTAATTTAAGGTATCTTTTTTTTTTTTTTTTTTTTTTTTTTTTTTTTTCATTAGAAAAGAGCGGATAAATTTCATTAATAAACTTCATTCGGACACTTATATGGCCTATGTATATATCAAAATTCAACGAAATCCAAACTTAAATACACTTTTCAGAATGTGGATTTGTAATTTTCAAGTGATCTCCACTTGAAAATAAATTAGCAGAGCAACCATCGTTAAAGAACTCATTCTAGATATTTGTAAGATAAGTTCGCTGTCCAATTTTGGTTCCATTTGGAGTATTATTTTGGAAGTTTTGTGATGACAAATTTTCTATTATATATAGATTTAAAAAAAAAAAAAAGTGAGTGTAGTAGGTTGATTTCTAAAGAAATCAACCTAAAACATCTTTACGTACATGGGTTCTGTCAGAGAAGGAAATCTAAGTATATTTAATATTATTTAATATTTTGCGGAAAAAAAGAATATTAACAATTTAATTAAAACTGCTACTGCTATGGGTTATCCCAAGAGATTTATTTATTCGATTATTTATCATTAAATGTTCATTGTCTCAAAAAAAAAATGTATTTGTGTATATGTATATATATATATATATATATATATATATATATATATATATATATGTGTGTGTGTGTGTGTGTGTGTGTGTATACATTTCTATATTAAAAAAAAAAGTAATAATTAAAATGTGGCGGATGGGAGGGCAGATGTTTGATTAAGGAGGAAGGGTGGTGTTGTTCGGCTGGTTGGTTGGGTGGGTTGATGAATTTAAATTATAAAAAAAAAAAAAAAAAAAAAAAAAAGATAGGAAGCCTGGTCTTATTGCGGTTGCAGGATACTTTATCTCTTTCTGGTTGATTTTGATTAAGTTTCTACAATTCATAATTTATTTGCTTAATTATCCAAAAAAAAAAAAAAAAAAATTAGATCTCATTCAAATTTGGTGTGTTCATACAAGTATACTTAAATAATAATAAAACTTAATAATAATAATTATTAAAATTTTAAAATTAAAATTATTCACCAATATCTTACTTAATACAAATAATAATAATAATATTAATAACAATAATAATTATTAAAATTTTAAAAATAGAATTATTCACCAATTTCCTAATCATAATGACTTTATCATCACTTGTTGGCCTTTTCTTCTGTTAGCTTAAGACTATAAATTACACTCATGTAAATTGAACCTCTAATCGTACACTTTTTCTTAAATCACTTAATAGTAACTTATTTTTTTCCACGTTAGATGGCGCGCTCATACGTTGTGTCGAACTTATGCCCTACAGTGAAAATCGTATTGATCTACATTATACTTAAATTTCCCTCTAGAATATTCTTTAATTGTGATTTCAGCTTTTAAATTTTAAGAACAATAATTATCACTTCATGCTTACATTTACTTCATTTCAGAAACTATTTCGATTAATCGATTCTCTACTTTTAATCATTTCTTTTCAGTTTGTTCGTTTTGGCAACCGCCCGGACTTTTATTCAATTTGGATTTGATTTACATGTGGCCATCACCTTTCTCGAATACCAATTTTCATTATGGTTAAGTTATTTTATCAGCCAATTTCCTTTTATCTTTCTATATTTTTTTTGCAAGATTGAAACTAGTGTTGTATATTGCTGAAATAGCTATACAATATTCGAAATCTTGCATTCCATGTTGACAGTACTGCTAGTTTCCTGATGAGATCTGTACTGGGTTTCATCATTTTAACTCTATTTTTCCTTCATGCATTCCTTTTTATTTCAATAGTATTTTGGTTAATTTATTTCAATTCTTATCTTGTGTTGCGTGAATTTACTGGATTAATGGAATATGACAACTATCTCATAGTTTAGGCTTAAGTGATATATACGTCATTTCTCTTCTGCGTAAGTACTTTAACATGTTTTTACTAATCAGTGAATTTTACTTAAATGGTAATTGTGACAATAACTTTATACGTAATACATCTAATTATTAATTTCATTGTTGGTATTTTCATCTTTCTCTCATTTGCTGAGTATTGTAAAGGAATTAAATTATTATATATATATATATATATATATATCGAAAGAGATTTCTTTTTTTTCCCCTTAGCCTAACTCAGGATAATTTTTTAAATAAAAAAGATTTTAAATTATAATATTTAATATAAATAAAGTTTACAGCTTTTAAATTATTTTTTAGGATCTTTCGGTAGATTTTACCAATTCCTCACCGCGTAGATCTGCTAGGCTAATATGTAAAGTTCATGTGACATTAGTGAAAAGTAAAAGAAAAAAGAAAATAGCACTCACTGTTAATTTCATTCTGCCATCATCTATGTTTACATAAATCTTTAAATAACATAGATAATTTTTGCATGTAATATGCAGTAAAATGGACATGTCTATATTACGTTCACATGTTTATTTATTTTGGCTTAAAGACACGTAATACATAAAAATACATATTTATACAATATCTACATGATTTGGTGAAATATAGACTAACTCTAGCTGTAATATGGACATATCATATTATGTATTTTGACCTAATCTACATGAATTTGTGTTGACTTGGTATTCTTTAAAAATAATGCTCTATATACTTTTTAAAAACAAACATCAAACTAAAAAATAACTTTTTGAAACACTGACGAGTAGAATAATTGTAGTGATTATATAATTATATATATATATATTAGATAAGAGATGTATAAAGATTCAATTTTCCAAAAGCGCTTTTTGATGTAAGAAAATAAAAGATTATAAGGAAGTATTTTTAAATATATTGCTTTAAACTACTTCAAAATTACTTATTGACACTTTGTTTGTACTGAAAAAATTAGACTAACCCCTCTCTTTCCCATTTTGTGTACGACTTATACAAGATACATAAATAAAAGAGAAATTATTTTGTAGATAAAACACTGTAAAATGAACTTTTTATTACGAAAATAGGAAAAGTACTGTAAGTGCAAGTTTAACTATATTTTTTTCTCTACTTGTACATCCTACAAAAGTCACTTTTTACAGAAAAATGAAATTCAAATCAAATGTAATCATTCACTTCATTCGTATTTAAAATTTGGTAAATATATCATAATTTTTTTTTTCAAATGTTTGTAAAACTCGAACTGTGATTAAAGAAAAAATAAGGAAAGATAAAAAAAATATATATAAACATTGCATTGCATACACACTGCACACCGGACACACCTACATATCAAGCCAATCGTTAAAATAATCGACTTGCCAGGTATCGGAAATCACAAATTTGCGATCGGAGCGTCGTCATTTGTGATACCCATAAATGTTACAATAGTATCGTAATTTGTGAGCCGATTGCAAATTCCAGGATTTGTGATCTACGATTAAGACAGCTGCGATTTTTACAATAGTATGCCTCCCTTAAATGATTTACGGTACTTATTTTTAAAATTTTGATCAGAAATTGTCATGACCGTAACTGTGAGAGTATTCGCGAATAAAGCGCTCGAATACGCCCACTGAGCTGAAGAACAACTGGAGCAAATGCTTCCAATACTTTTACACAGTGTTCGTGCGTGCCAGTTTTTCTGCAATCTTTCGCCGACCTTGTATGGCAAGCAACATTTGTCGGGTCATCTATTACTATTAAAATCTTTAAAGAATTAAAATTTTAAATTGTAATGTCATGTTTAGCATATGGTTGTTCGAACTGACAACCTTTACACAATTTTACTTTGAAATATAAATATATCAAATGCTTTTTGCCATACAACGCTCGAAAGACAAACCTTCAAAAAACGGCACGCGAAAACCGGTCTAGCATTTCCTCCAGTTGTTCTTCAGCTCAGTGAATACGCCATCTGGTAAAAAATGGTCTAAGCTCTACCGATAGAACCAAAAGGATCCATTGGATGTCTTACAAAGATCATACCGATCCTACAACTGTCATATTCGGTAAGTGTCATAAAAAAGCAAAATGCCTAATGCAAGGTACTCGTAGGATCGCGGGGTTTTCAAGTGCATACAGTCGGCTGCAAAATTATTCGAGCACTAGCCAATAATTCCTATATTTAAAAAGTACACTTAAGACTGTTTTGCTAAGTAAATCCTTGTAGAATCATGTTCTTAGACTGATTAAGAACATGACTCGACAAGGATTTATTTAACAAAGCTGTATTAAGTGTACTTTGTTTGGGCAAGGATTATTGCTAGTGCTCGAATAATTTTGCAGCCGACTGTAGATAATACGGAGGACATCCACTGGCTGAATTATCACACCGCATGCGCAGAAATCTAAATTCTCAGCCTAATAAATCGTTCTTTAGCAAACAATCTCGATCGAGTTCTGTCATTGCTGTTCAGTTCAGATACTGTTTACAGGGATTATATTCAATATTATAAGTAAGTAAACATCTTTACTATTTGTTATGAAATTAATTATTCTGAAGTTTAAAACTTGCTTTATTGTACTTCATGTGTTCTGTTCCTGTCAGATGTTAAACCATAGACAATATGCACAAAAATAAGTTATTACTAAAGGTTTTAAAAAAGCAACATTAATTAAGTAACTTTTTACGAAAGATTTTCGGCCGTATGCACCATTAATGGTACGTACATAAGTTTAAAGTACTTATTGTGAATGCTGTTGCCGTATCTGAAAACCATGAAATGATTGATAATGTAGAAACTAGAATTAAATGTAAGTATAATGCATGAAAATGAATGTGTGTGTATTTTTATTAAAACATATGGGCCCTCCGTGGCCGAGTGGTTATGTCACCACACTGCTAATCGCCTTCGAGTGTAGGAGAGCGGGTTCGATTCCCGCGCTGGCCCTGGGTGTTTTTCCATTTCTTCGTACTGTAATTCTATCATGTGCTATCTGTAATAATCTGACGAAGATTTACAAGCGGACTACAAGTCAAGCATACAAATCTGATGTATATGTTATCAATAAATTAAAACATATATAATGTTTGTTTGTGTGCATAATTATTAAGTGTATGCAATGTGTGCGCGTATCTGTTTTACATAAATAAGTGTCTGTAAAAAAAAATGTGTGTGTGCGTGTATTTTAATGTTTGTGGATGTGAATGTTCAAGAGTATTTGTTTTTACCAACATTTATGGATATCTACTGGTCGTTTTCAACAATCATTTTATTGATTTTTCGTGAGGACCGTACACATAGTGCTGTTTTAGTGTGCAAAATAAATATTTTAAATGAAATTATATTATCTAAAGTTCTGAAATTTTTTTTAATTTATTAAAAAAATTTTAATTGAAATTTAATATTTTACACAAAATTTGGCAAATTTTTTATATTTATTTTATTTATAAGTTTACCTATTAGTCGTTTAAACCAACATTCTTAATTTTAAAAGAAATTAAAAAAAAAAAAAAAAAAAAAAAAACTTTTGTTTTGGATACCAATGTTATATTTAAAGATATTTCTTTAAAATTTTGTGCTTTCTTCCACGGAGGTCGGCGCATCGCCGCTATTTTGTTGCGTCGGATGAGGGCAGCATTCCCACTAGGCGTCCTTATTGCTTAACTAGCGACTTTAAAAAATCTTCATCTGACGCTACAATCGGTCAAGACGATCAAGAGCAATAAGCAACAAGTAGTATCCTTAACAACTCATTACAGTACATTCTTAGTATGTTTTCTCATCCTCAGGATATTTTATGGATGTCTGCAGATAAGATGTGTTGTTAGGACTCTTTCTGCCTGTTTCAAATACAAATCATAACTTTTTGAAAAAAAAAAAAAAAAAAAAAAAAAAACTTCTTACTGTTTAAAAGTAGAATACCTTTATTTATTTACGTACTTTTTCTGTTATTTCTAGGATATGGTATTCATTTAAAAAAATGAACCTTAAAATAAATGTAATTATGACACGGAAACAAAACAACTTTGGCAACCCCAGAAAATATCGCCAAAACTCAAACGAACAGTAATAAAAGATCTTCTTTTATTAATTTATGGTTATTAACATAAATGTTATGATTAAAATAGCACATTTTGTTGTATTTTTTCATTTGAACATGGGAAAAACACAAAGAAAAATATAAGTAAATAAAAGTTATACTATTTTATTCTTCCTAAATTATCTTATGGAAATCTAAACTTCCTATGTTATTTTCTTGAGTGGTTATAGCAATTTATCACTAAACAATCTCCCATATGATAATTTACTGAGCTAAATTTATGAAAAATGATTAAAAAAGTAATACTAGACGATAGGAATAATGGCTGCCGTTTGTTTATCTAAGAAAGCTCTGGGTACATGTGGCAACCCTAAGGCAACAAAATGGCTGATGCGCCAGCTCTTATGCCAGCTCTTACGCCAGCTCTTATGCGCCAGCTCTTATTAAGCCTTACCCTTGGTTAAGGATCCTATATATACGAGTCTGGTCTGGTGGTCACCGAAGCGAGAGAGCCCAACCCTTCCGTGAAGGATGAAAATTTTGGTGGCATGTCTCCGGACCACCTCTAGGGGTGTGTCCCAGACCGTCGCCAATTGCCCATCTGGACAGCACTAGTTCGTCGTAAAACCCAACCGACCAACCAACCTATATATACGAGCATCAGACATTTTGTTGCCTTAGGATTGCCACATGTACCCAGCGCGTTTCATTGATAAATAAACGGCAGTCATTACGTTTGTCGTCTTGTGTAACTTTAGAGTACTCCTTTTATTGTATTTCGTTTTAGCTAAATAAAGCACGATGTGAGATTTATTTAACGATAAGCTGCTATAATCACTGAAGAAAAGAAAATAAAATCTTAAGATTTCCATAAGATAATTTGAGAAGAATAAAACATCACTACTTATAGTCTCTTTTGTATTTCTGGGACCACCTCTAGGGGTGAGTCCCAGACCGTCGCCAATTGCCAATCTGCGTAGCACTAGTGTGACGTAAAACCCAACCAACCAACCTTTGTATTTCTGACATGCGTTAATGTAAAAATACAGAAAAACGTGTCATTTTAATCATATTATGTATATTAATACTTATAAATTGATTTAAGAAGACATTTTATTACTGTATATTTTAGTTTTGATGACATTTTGTGTAAGAAACAGAAACAACCCTAATAACACATCTTATTTCCAATACACCCACAGGATATCCTGATAAATGTACTGTTAAAAAAATTTGTTGTTAGGAATATTATTGTTGCTTATTGCTTTTATTGACGGATCATAGCTTCAGATTAAGATTTCTTAAAATCACAAGAAAGTGATAAGGACGCCAAACGGGAATGCTGCTCACCTCTGAGGCAAAAAAAATATGGCGGCGATGCATCGGCTTTTATATTTTATTTAAGGGGGTGAGTTCCAAACCCTTGGTGAGTTCCTAACCACTAGGGCGATGGAAAATTTACTCCACTCCACTTTAAAATTTTGTTATTTAAATTTTGAAATATTTTCTGTGTTGGTTAATTTAATTTCAGTTATTCAAAATTAGTACACTATACCTAATTAGTAAATTACTTTTAATAATAATATGCTTCTAAATATTTAAAATAAATTATATTTTAGACGTGATGCAAAACGTGCGCTTCACGAAACTTTTGAGCTGATGATGGCTTTTGTGGCATAGGAAATAGCTCAACTTGCATCTGCATACACTACCCTTGCTGTAGCTACCTGCAAAAATGTAATTTTTCTTTCACAAGTGTATTTAGTAGCTCATTTTTCTTTTACAAGTATTTTATCATTCGTTCATTAACGAGAATCTGTAGGTTTCAATTTTTGGAAGGAGAGTAAGAAAGATATTTTAATTTTGCAATATTACTTGTGTCTGTATCCGTATCTCGGAATTTGTTGATTTTGTATCTATTCAAATAAATTAAATGAGTTACATGAAAATATGTTCAAAGCATGATGCTCAAAATTTCTTCCTGGGAATTTATAATAATTCTGTTGGAGGAAAAGATAATGAAAATCACCAATTAAATCAGAAATATTATAAATGTATGAAATATTATTGTCAGTCTCATATTGTTTATATGGCAATGTTTATGGTTTGTTTAAAATCATATTACATATTACATATACACATACACATTATTAAAAATATGTAATAGCTAGTTTATCAAATTGTGGGTGTATTGTTATTTATTTGTTATAATTTTATTTTTGTGTTACACTAATTCTGCTGTTATACTTCTCTTTTTGCAAAAAAAAAAAAAAAAAAAAAAATGCGAATGTTTTACTTAGAGGGATGTATTTGCTATTATATTCTGTCTCAGAACCTTCTCTCTACCTCAGTTCTTTATATTCTGATTTTCTTTTATGTGAGTATCGTTATGTATGCTCGTGAATATGTTTTTCCAAAAAAAAAAAAAAAAAAAAATCCCATTTCAATAAATTATTTAATTTTAAAAGCATGTCTGATAACGAATTTTAATTTTCAAACAATTGTATTTTTAGTGTATGGGATAAAAATATTTATTTCAATCCCTCATTATGTATGGTGAATTTTTTTTTCTTTTACCTTGGGTTTTGGTTTTATCAGTGACTAAATAATTGTTATTTGGTACTTGTGTATTTTGATTGCTTCACATTACCAGATGACAGTCATTTAGTTTTTCTTCTGCGGCAACAAATGAACTGAATTGAAAATGACGGCAATGAGTGCCTGGGAAGCGCCTTTTAGAGTTTGGCCCCAGCTGCAATTCTGTTCCAAGAACACTTCTTATAGGCCAGTCAAAATAGGAAAAATAGAAGAAAAAAATCGTGTAGTTTTGAAATTTTGCATACAAATAGCCGAGGGGGTCCTGAACAACACACTAAAAGTCCCCGCCCGTGGGAGGTGAGGGGGGGCAATTAAGGGGGGTAATTTTCAGTTTTTATTAAATATCTTAAAAACTGTCGCATTTAGAGACAAAATGTCAATTACAAAATTAATCTACGTAAAATTTCCTACAAAAATGTATATTACATTTTGTTTGTACGATCATTAGTTTAGAAGATATAGGGAGATGAAATAACACATTTTCTTGAAAAATTCTTTTTTGCAATAGTAAAACCAACTAAAGTGTGCAATTAAAAGGGTTCTTGTCAAATATTTTCTAATGTAAAAAACAAATATATACATAGGGAATATGCAAGGATAATATAGCATGTTTTGTAAGTTTTAAATAATTTTAAGGCTAGTAGGCGCAAGTGGCGGTTTGAGTAAAAATCTGGATAAGTCCAGACAAAATAGGAAAAATAGAAAAAAAAAATCGTGTAGTTTTGAAGTTTCGCACACTTATAGCCGAGAGGGTCCTGAACAACATACTAAAAGTCCCCGCCCGTGGGGGGTGAGCGGGGAGCAGGGGGGCATTTAAGGGGGGCAATTTTCAGTTTTTATTACACATCTTAAAAACTATCGCATTTAGAGAAAAAATGTCAATTACAAAATTAATCTACGCAAAATTTCCTACAAAAATGTATATTACATTTTGCTTTTACGATCATTAGTTTAGAAGATATAGGGAAATGAAATAACACATTTTCTTGAAAAATTCTTTTTTGCAATAGTAAAATCAACTAAAGTGTGCAATTAAAAGGGTTCTTGTCAAATATTTTCTAATGTAAAAAACAAATATATACATAGGGAATATGCAAGGATAATACAGCATGTTTTGTAAGTTTTAAATAATTTGAAGGCTAGCAGGCGCAAGTGGCGATTTGAGTAAAAATCTAGATAACGAAGACCCAAAACCGATCAACATTAAAAAAAAAAAAAAAAAAAAAAAAATCGTGTAGCTTAGAAATTGAGCACAGTTATAAAGTTAAGTGCTCTGAATAACATACTAAAAGTCCCTAACCATGGAGGGGGCATTTAAAGGGGGCACATTTCAGTTTTTATTAAGTACATTTAGAGAAAAAAAATCTCAATTGCAAAATTAATCTACGTGAAATTTCCTAAAAAAATTGTATATTCTATTTTGTTTGTATGATCAATAGTTTAGAAGATATAGGGGAACGAAATAACACATTTTCTTGAATTTTTTTTTTTTTTTTTTTTTTTTTTTTTTTTGCAATAGTAAAATCAACTAAATTGTGGAATTAAAAGGGTTCTGATAAAATATTTTCTAATGTACAAAACAAATATATGCATAGGGAATATATAAGGATAATACAGCATGTTTTGTACGTTTTAAATAATTTTAAGGTTAGTAGGCGCAAGTGGTGTTTTGCTAAAAATCCAGATAACGAAGACCCAAAACTGATCAACATTAAAAAAAATCTTATATCTTTGAGACTTTCTTTTCTCTAAATGCGATAGTTTTCAAGATACTTAATAAAAACTGAAATGTGCCCCCTTTAAATGCCCCCCCCCATGGTTAGGGACTTTTAGTATGTTATTCAGGGCACTTAACTTTGTAACTGTGCTCAATTTCTAAGCTACACGATTTTTTTTTTTTTTAATAATGATCGGTTTTGGGTCTTCGTTATCTAGATTTTTACTCAAACCGCCACTTGCGCCTACTAGCCTTAAAATTATTTAAAAATTACAAAACATGCTGTATTATCCTTGCATATTCCCTATGTATATATTTGTTTTTTACATTAGAAAATATTTGACAAGAACCCTTTTAATTGCACACTTTAGTTGATTTTAATATTGCAAAAAAAGAATTTTTCAAGAAAATGTGTTATTTCATCTCCCTATATCTTCTAAACTAATGATCGTACAAACAAAATGTAATATACATTTTTGTAGGAAATGTTACGTAGATTAATTTTGTAATTGACATTTTTTCTCTAAATGTGATAGTTTTTAAGATATGTAATAAAAACTGAAAATTGCCCCCTTAAATGCACCCCCTGCCCCCCTCCGCTCACCCCCACGGGCAGGGACTTTTAGTATGTTGTTCAGGACCCTCTCGGCTATGAGTGTGCAAAACTTCAAAACTACACGATTTTTTTTTTTTTTTTTTTTTTTTTTCCTATTTTGACTGGACTTACCCAGGTTTTTACTCAAACCGCCACTTGCGCCTTCTAGTTTTAAAATTATTTAAAACTTACAAAACATGCTGTATTATCCTTGCATATTCCCTGTGTATATATTTGTTTTTTACATTAGAAAATATTTGACAAGAACCCTTTTAATTGCACACTTTAGTTGATTTTACTATTGCAAAAAAGAATTTTTCAAGAAAATGTGTAATTTCATCTTCCTATATCGTCTAAACTAATGATCGTACAAACAAAATGTAATATACATTTTTGTAGGAAATTTTATGTAGATTAATTTTGTAATTGACATTTTTTCTCTAAATGCGATAGTTTTAAAGATATTTAATAAAAACTGAAAATTGCCCCCCTTAAATGCCCCCCCTCTGCCCCCCGCTCACCCCCCACGGGCGGGGACTTTTAGTATGTTGTTCAGGACCCTCTGGGCTATGAGTATGTAAAATTTCAAAACTACACGATTTTTTTCCTCTATTCGTCAAATTTTGGCCTTCGTTGCCTGGACTATTATGGTAAAATCGTTTAACACATTCAGTAATGAGGAAGCTACTGAAATTTTCTAGAAAATAATTTTTATTTTCTTATTATTGGCATGTTTTATTCATAATATATGTCCTTATATTTTGACCCTCAATCAGATTGCTATTCTGATTCTTCTTTCTACCTCTCAGTTTCTTGTATTCTAGCATTCTTTTATGCAAGTTGTGTTTGCAAAAAATGCTTGTAAATGCTCTCGCTTTCTTCCTATATGTGTAATTTTTCTTTAAAGTACTTTCCTGTGGGTGTTATATTATTTATTTGTTATAATTTTATTTTTGTGTTACACTGATTCTGCTGTTTTACTTCTCTTTTTGCAATAAAAGAAAATGTGAATGTTTTACTTAGAGAGTTATACAGAGGGTGTTAAATTTTTAGAATTATTTTTCTTTTTACACTTTTCGGATTTTCTGAAAAAATATTGAGCAAAATAGCATGTGACTTCAGACATATTTAAAATATCCCATTTTCCACTATCGATTTAGTTCAGAGTGCAATTGGGGGACCAACCAGAATTTGAAGAAGAGTGCACATACTTTGGATCACCCTGTATCGTAAAAAGCTACAAATAAATTTTAACTTTAACACATTGTTGCGCATACTATGTACAATATTTATTTGTTTTAGTACGGAAATTGTGCAATTATTTAGGCAGATATAATTTCTTTTCAAATGTTATTATTTTTTTAAAAACCTTTTTTGTACGGACTGACTAGAACGGATTTCCATCAAACTTTACAAAATTTACAGAAAATTTGATAAAACATTAGAGAAACATTATTTTGAAACAATTTTTCCACGTGTAATATTCACCGAGGTATAAGCATTTATATTTTTTATTAGTAAATATTGATTTATTGTGCATGCGTGTGAGATAGACAATTTTTTTACTGCATAGGTTGAAATCTAGATATATTAAGCAACTTTTGTCAAAAGCTCACTTGCATGGAGTAAAAAATTAAACAAACTGTCAGCAAAAGAATAAGCTAGATTTTAGTTATTTTCCAGAGTTGAAATTTTTTAAGGGCTTTTACCCATACCGCGTATTTAATTTGAAAATCCAATTATTTCAACCACATTGAAAAAGGTCTTTTTTTTTTTTTAAACTAGGGGGCTCTGCTCCCTGCTCACTCCGCTCACCAACCACCAAGGAAGGCTCCGCGTCTCCACGACTCGCTTTATTTATTAACCCCTACGGCGCTTTGCCCGTCTATTCGCTTCTTAACGTTTCACTGAATAGGAAAATTAATACTGCATAAAACAAGAAAAAAAAAAAAAAAAAAATGGAAATACCCATATTTTATGTCAAACTGAAATACATTATAATTAATACCATTTTTTTTTTCTAAATGAAATAATATGCTAAAAATCAGTACTATTTTTTCAGAAAAGAAAGAAATTCATAATATAGATCATTTTGTGTTACAGATATAGTGTGTGAACCTCTTAGCGACAATTAAATTTTTGTCACCATTTGGCGATGGATTTTTTGGTAGAATTGCTTGTAAAAAATAAAATAAAGAAAGAAAGAAAAATAATTTTCTTTTTCTTTCAAAAAATAAATAAATAAGTAAATAAGTAAAAATAATAAGAGATGAAATTTTGGCAAAAGCAGAAGTTAGCTTAGTATGGAGGACTATTAGTTTTTTTTTTTTTTTTTTTTAGGACTGAGGACTATTAGTCTCAATCTGGGATTTTTGCGTTGTCGATTTCGATAGTTGGACATTTGTCGAAATCTAAAATTTATCGAAAATATAATTAAATAATTTGAAAGCGATATTATAATTTGAAAAAAAAGAAAAAAACTAACAGTCCTCCGTCCTGAACTAAATTCTGCTTTTGCCAGAATTTCATCAAAATCTTTTTTTTTTTTTTTTTTTTTTTTTAATTATAACATTGCTTTCAAATTATTCAATTATATTTTCGGTAAATTTTTTATTTCGATATATGTCCAACCATCGTAAAACTGGCGACAACGTTGTATCCATAGATTGTGACTAATAGTCCTCGGCACTAAAAAAAAAAAAAAAAAGAAAGGAACCTATTTTTTCTAATGCCCGTACTTTTTACTGTTGAATTTGTTTAGTTAATTTATGGCAGTATATAATACTCTCGAGGCGATAAAGTTGCCAAGAATGATATAACCGACGCCAATCATTAAGCATCCATGAAAGAATAATTGTTATAAAACACTTCGAATAATAACAACAAGAAAATTAAATAGATATGACCGTTTTCTTATTTGATTTTATTTATTTCATATTTTTAAGAATTAAATTTTCTGAAGTTTTGCTTAAAGCTAGCTTTTAAAAGTGTTTTCCCATAAAAAATATAACATTTATTTTGTCAAATCCTTAATAACGTATATAAATAAACTTTAAATAATAATAATAATAATAATAATAATAATAAAAATCTAAGTTACAAATTTACTTTTAATCCATAAATGTATTGTTGTCGCCAATATGATTGGCGCCGGCGAAATGAAAAGTACATTCTCTCCTACCTATTTCATACATTAACGAAGAATAAAATCTACTCGATTTATTATAAGAATTTTAGGTGTTGAATTTTTTTCTGGCTATAATTAGAAATATGAAACGTATCATGGAAATGTCTATTTCTGTAATGTTAAAAAATCATCAATACTAAATGAGATTTTTTCATTTACAATTCAGTTTGAATTTAAATCTAAATATTTTTTGTATGCCAAAATATATCCGAAGTATTTTAAAATATGTTTTTAAATAAAAAAGATAAATACATTTAGAATTATTTTTCTTAATAGCAACATTGACATTGATTTTATTATTTTTTACACCATGGATCACATTTTAATTTTCCCCGTGGAAAATGATGTCACGACAGAAGAACAACGTCATAAGAGAAACTTTTTCTACGGTGGAAAACAGAGTACCTTTATAAATCCGATGTTTTTAGTTAATAACTTCATTAATTAAGATTATACAGATTTCTAACTATCTGAAATGCCTTCCTAGAAACATACGGAACACATTAATACCTCTCATGATGCAGTGCACATTGCCCTCCGCGAGGAGATGCTGTCGCAGACAAAAAAAAAAAAAAAAAAAAAAAAAAAAAAAAAAAAAAAAATTGACGCCAGCGACAGTTACATTTTTTTAATATATAGAGAAAGAGAAACCCCTTATAGGCTTGTAACTTCAATATACTTTTATTTATTTACTAAGATTTGTGAGTTCATAAGGGATTTTTCTTCTGTGTGTGTATATATATATATATATATATATATATATATATATATATTGTTTTTCATTGAGAAATAAATATTTGCTTACATCTAAAAAATAGTTTTTGCTTTATGGTAAAGATTTATTGTTTTATTTATGATTATTAAATGTCATATTCTCATAAATGTTTCAGATTGATACCATTCCAAGATTCTAGGAATGAATGTATCTATAATCAAAAGGTAGAAGTAAAAGTATTGCTTTATAAAGGAAAATAAAACATTTTGTTCTCAAGTATTTATAAATATAAATATGCATGCATATAATAAAGCTGAAATATGTGTAAATTAATATATTATGTGCGTAAGTTTGCATAAGTAAATAAGTTTACATAATGTCTGTGTAATAAATGTGTGTATGTAATATATATTTTTAATTTCAGAATCTTTGTCTAGATTTAATAGTATTGAAATATGTTTGATATAATGAAAAATGAGTTACGTACTATATAAATATTAAAAATTGTGTAATATATATCAGTGACATATTAAGGAATGTAGAATTCAAGAAAGGTAGTTGGTATCTTACGGAAATATAGTCAGGGCTGCTAGCAATTTAACAACGTTTGCAAGAATCATTGATTATATATTGTGGGAACCTTAAACTTATGTAAGTACAATTAATTGACATAGTTTTTTTTTTTTTTTTTTTTTTTTTTTTTTTTAAATACTGTACAGTGTTCCTATCAGGGATAAAACTTTGTACAAATTTCTCATAATTGCTGAGGAACAAAGTGAGATTTCTAAAAAAAAAGTGATAACAGGGGAAACAAAAATCTAAATTAATGTAAATTGCTATATATGTCTTATTTTCCTCTTCATTATATTTAATTGCTTAAATCTGTCCCTTAAAAAAAAAAAAAAAAAAAAATGGTGTTCAATGAAATAGGCAGTTGTTGCACTAAAAGTTGATGCAGCTTACTATTTTTTTTTTTTTTTTTTTTTTTTTTTTCACTTCCCTAAAAGATTATGCTTAGGCATAAAAATGTTTTGTTTTTTCTGGTGTTTCATTGAAGAAATGTAATGTATTTTATTTTTGCGGCTGACTAGCAGAATGTGTAATTTTCATTACTTAAATTTTTTGAAAACTTCTGAAATTCGTCGAGTGTATTTAAATTTGTTGATCCCCCCCTCCCAGGAAATAATAATTGGTCTCAAAAGAGTGCACAAATTTCGTTCAATGTTAAAAATGCGAGAAAAAAAAATAATAAATGAAAGCGAGATTCTCCCATCCTAATTGGAACCCGGCTGTATGCCTTGTTTAAAAAAAAAAAAAAAAAAAAAAAAAATAGTTTACATCTTGAAAATAATTTTCTATGTTAACAATTTTATCTTTTTTAATATCATGTTAAATTCATAGTGCAAAAAATTTACATCTAATTATTTAAAAAATAAATAAACAAAAGTAACATAATATTTTAAGTTAATATTTTTTGTCTCATTTGTGACATCTTTTCTGAAGTCTTTATTAAAATCTGCTTAGGCTAGTCTCGGTAAATTTTTTTTTTTTTTTTTTTTTTTTTTTAAGAAATTTAAATTGAATTTTGTAATGCACTTGTAGATAAACATTTCACAGCCTGCTGCTGAAAATGAATCCGGATTGGTAAAACCTGTTTTCTGAGGGGAAGGGGGAGGAATTTTTTTTTTTTTTTTTTTTAACATAAAACTTATATAATCCTTTTGAATAAAAATGTATGAAAAAAAATATTAAGAAGAAAAATGTGGTGCTTATTGATTTTTGATTCTTTTACAGTTTGCACTTTATCATAGCAGCTTTTCTTAAAAGGTTAATTTCTATATTATGCATATGTGTGTGTATTCTCCACTATTAATTGTAAACTTTATAAAAATTTCATATATATGTATTTTTTTTATTTCATTATTATTATTATTATTATTTTTTTTTTTTTTAAGTTAAAAAATATATGTTGTTGTCAAATTTACCAATGTAGACACTGTTGACATTGCGCCAAGTAATTGATTGATAAATGACTCGATCTGCATTTGGCCGCTTAGAAAATCTACTGAAGTCGCAGGAAAGTTAAAAAAAAAAAAAGAATTAATCCAGATATAAGCTGGAATCATTTTAAAGATAAAAGTTTTGAACCAGACTGGTATGTAATACAAAATTATGCAGAATTAATATTGATGATTTGTATTTAAGAAAAAAAAAAAAAAAGTTAATAAATTTATTTCAAAAGCACATAATTAAATGTTAACTCATGCCTTATATAATTGTAAATTCTATAAATAATTAAAAAATTGCTAGCGGAGGGGGAGTCAGGGTAATTTGGGTATAAAATACCTCGGGGTAATTTGGGTATACTTATTTTAAACTTGCAGCATCTGCAATAAATTTATTTAAAAAATATTCTTTTTCTTGTTCTAGCTTATCACTGTGACCTTCTACAATTGTTTCGTACAAATTTCATGTTAATAGATCCATTTGTAAAAAAAAAAAAAAAAAAAAAAAAAAAAAAATCATTAATTTCATTGTATACAAATTACCCCATGAATGGGGTAATTTGGATATAGTACATGCGTAGAAAGCAATGCATAATTTTAATAACCATTTTACCTAATTTTTTACAGCTTAGGTTGAATGTAGAATATAATAGAAACAATAAGATTTTACGTAAAGTTAATTTTATTAATATAAAGATAAAATGTAGGCTGAAAATTACGCAAAAATAGCACAAAATGTCAATCATTAATTGACCATAAATAGTTTGGTGTGCCATAAATGACAGGTTTTTTTAAACAAATTTGAAAAATCTTCCATTTTAATGAAGAACAGGAAACACACCAGAAATCTGTCATCTATCAATTCATTCACTGTCATCTTTGTCTGTAAAAATATAATCACCTTCACTTTTATATTTGCTTAAAATTTAACGCAATTAACATTCTTTTTTTTTTTTTTTAAGAATTATGAGCAATTATTTACCCACTACACTCCTTTACTGTTTTCCTACATCCCCTCTGATTGTAGAGAGATTTAACGAAACTTAAAATAAGCATGTATGAATACCTATATTTAAAGATCAGGTTAGTATCAGGTTTATTATCAGGTTAACTAGCAGCACTGTTTGGAAGTGTTTTCTTTACATTCCTATCTTTAGAAAGCAAAAATTTTTATCAATATCAGTGTTCCCTACATGTTTTCGGAATATATAATCTTTGGTAATGATGATGCTCTTAAATGCCTATTTGTGTTGTGTAGGTGTATAAAATGATTATTTTTCATTCTAATTAATAAAATTTAATGTATACGTAAGTTACTCCATTTTTTCAAGCTATTAATTACAATAAAACTATTAAACATAAATGTTTCAATTCAGTAAAAAATTAAAGTAAACATGCATAATGTATAGTATATACCTAAATTTGGGGAATATATTGCAGCAGGTTAATTAGCTGCACTGTTTGAAAGTAATTGTATTGTTTGCATTGCCATCTTCAGAAAATAAAATATTTTTTATCAATTTCATTATCACTGTTGCCAGTATATTTTCAGCATGTAATTTTAGGTAAAGGTACAGTAATTATAGGTACAGTCGGAAAAAAAAAAAAAAAAAAAAAAAAACTCAGCATTCGATGTAGTTCCGTTGCTAATCAATGCACAGAAATGCAATAGGTATCATTCGACTGGGAATTGTTAGTACTTTCAGAAAATGAAGTGAAATTTTGAATTGGGGGTCGTCTACATATTAACCCTTATCGCTCGTATGTCCCTTCTGAGGGGACATTAAAAAATCGAGCCACGCCTTAAGGTGTTCCTCTGCAAATGAAATGTTATTTTTCTGAAACGTGTAACTATAGGCTACCTTTCGGCTACCGGAAAATTTTAACAGAAAGATTTATTTTATTTAATGATAAAACAAATTATTACAATTTTTCGGTAGCCAAAAGGTAGTAACAGTTGGAAACTATACGTATGACGTTTTAAAGGAATGCCAAAAGGCGTGTCTTACGGAAAATATGCCGAGCGCAAAGTGTTAAAAGGCGCATCAACTTTGATGTTTTCAATGGTAACACCTTATTATTGTTTTATATTTGAATTCCTGGGGTCTCGACGATGCGACAAAGTACATTGGTTGTATATTTTACTTATTTTTTTTTATAGAGTTATAAACGTTCAAAGTTTGAAAGTGCTAATGTTAAATTCATATTTCAAACTTTTATTTATGTCTTCACAAAAAATAACTTGATATATATATATATATATATATATATATATATAGGTATAGATATATATTACGAGATACAGCGAAGAAACCCAAACATAATCCATTATTACTTTTGATTCTGAAAAATATTTTTAATTCTGAAAAATATTAATAAATTCATATTCGTAAAAATTATGAATTATGACCTATATTAATTTTTACATAAAATGAAACCTAATGCCGAAAAATATGGGTGTTCAAATTTGCAGCTCATTTCAGTTATTAGTTTTCGAGATATAAATAAAATTTCATTTTGGAGTGGTTTAGTGGGCCGTCTGTTACAAAGTTTTTCATGAGATAACGAAGCAAATCTGAAAAAATAACAGAGAAAATTGAACAAAATATTTTTATTTTTTATTTACGGGTGAAACTATATAACAACAACGTCAATCGCAAAGTAATGAAACAAAAATGATGATTTTTAGACCTTAGTGTTAACATCAATAAATTCTGTTTTCTAAAGCCACGCCTTTCATCGATCTTCAAAAGAAAACAATACAGAAAAGAAAAGTGAATATGACTTTGAGTATTTACGTTAAACCCCTTATTTTACGTTAACAAAAATATAATCAAGTGGTATTTACTTCATCGATTACTGGTGATAAATTTTGAATCCTTTAAGCGAACGCTAGCATACTTGCCAACATCCTCATTAGTATTCCGTAGTGTTGCTAGTCCCTTCCTTTTTCTCACCCCAGCAAATTTGTAGAGTAATATACTCCAAATACAATTACGATCAAATAAGGTTAAAAGTACTCTAAAATAATACTTGTGTAAAACAGAAGCCGTGGCTAAGGATACTACGGAATATTAATTAAGATGTTCGCAAGTATGCACTAGAAGAAAAAATATATATATCTAAATAGGTGGGGTTTACTGTTTAAAATAGAAAAATAGGTTGAATGTAAAAATTGTCAATAAAAAAAAAAAAAGTGGAATTGGAATGCAAGACAGACTAGCAAAATCGTTTCTTAACTGCCGTCATATAAAGGCTTAATCTTTTACTTCATATATTGCTTTATTTATTTATTTATTTTTTTGTAGGGGGAAGGATTATTATTTTAAGGATACTTTAGTCTTTAAAATTTTATAAATATATTTTAAGTTTATATATTTTTAAAAATATAATTATAACTTATTAACACTTTTGCGACCACAGGATTTTGTCTTTTTGACTGTAATGTCCGACTACGAGCGTTATTCTCTCAAAATAAAATATTTGAGAATAAATTTTCTGTATTCACATTTATATTACAAATGGATATACGTTATAAATATATTCTTTCTAATCAATATATTTCTATCCATAGTGTATTTTATTGCAAAAATATGAGCACTGGGTACATACTTAAGGAATAAGTAACACACAAACTACGAAAGAAACGCCTACTGACAGAGTTACAGATTTTAAAATGACGTGAATCTACGTAAGCAGTCGCGACAGCGTTAATTAAGAAATTATATTTTAATAGAAATTATAAAACAAATCGTACAGTTCCAAAGAGTTCGACTGACCCAAAACTGGTAAGTGCGATTAAAATTGTTTAATATTTAGTATTTACTTCATGAACCCTTCTATCCGAAAAGATTTAGTGTATGCGTTGTTGTATATATAGCTATATTATTTTAGTCCGTATATTATGCCACATCTACGAAAGAAAATTTAAGCTTTATTGGTGATCAGTACATCCATGACAGACACTTTTTAATTGAAAAATATTGCACTTTTTTAAAGAGTATCGTCTGACCAATCGTAAGTGTAATGTATTTAAATATACCTAAAATTATCTAAAAAAGTACTGAAGTATATATGTAACTTAAAAACTGAATTCAAAATAATTAAGATACTGGGAAAAGGTTAACGTTTTTATTAAATTTTATAACACCTTTTTTCTTGAAATATTTCTGGTGTAAAACAGTAAAATTTTGTCTATTTCTTATAGGATCTTAATGTTATTTTCCTACATTTACACATAACCCCCTAACACATCTTTTATTATAACTCTTTGAATACTAAAGATAACGTATACAAATAACACACTTTTCTGCACTACCAGACTCTCAGAAATTCGAATATGAAGCCAAAATTGGGTGTTGCTATAAAAAAATCAAAGTTGGCGCTCATTTCAATGTGTAGATAACACCAAAATCAAATATCGACAACATTTTCAAAAAGTGCATTGAATTTCCTGTTGAATGATGTCTATTAAATTTTTCTGCGTCAAATAATAACAAAATTACCGCGGGTGCTGCTTTTTTTTTTTTTTTTTTTCCTCGACTCTACATAAATGGGAATTTTTGTAGCTTTATGGAATTATTAATTTTTATTTAATGAAATATAATTAATACTCAAATTCCCCCTCCCCCTTTAATTAATACTGTAATATAATTTTACAATATTCATTGTTAAATACCCCAGTAGCATAAAGAGTGCTGCACAGAGTAAGCGCTGCAGATTGTTTAAAGTGCTGCAGTTTAACAATTCAAAAACAAATAGCTAAGCAAAAAAATATTTCAATATAATTTGCCTTTTGCCTTTAGACTACTGTACTTATTGCATATTCTCAACTTTCTTTCTCGTTCAGATATAAATTTTACGTAATTTATAATTTGCTATACTTTTTTTCTGATATTTAACTTGATAAGGCATTTCTAGATCGCATATAAATTTTGTTTCTATGCAGATAGATACTGAAATTTCTGTTACTGGGTTAAATACCTGTACTCGAAAGATTTTTTTAAAATAATTCGCATTCACTGCTAATTATAGTTTCCATTTTATTGCTGAAACTGTCTTAACCAAGCCAATCTGTCTGTTAATCGCACAGACACTTGGCAAATATACCAAATTTTGAATAGTGGTAGAGGTGAAATAACATAAATATCTATGCATTATCAATTTGGTATTTATAAAATTTATTTTTAAAATTTTAGGTGCTTATGTAGAAGCAAGAAAAAAAGCTGCTAAAAGCTGCATTTGCGAGTGATTCAGTCACAGAGTACACATTTAATTTGTTTTAGAAATATAATTATTTAATAATAAATATATAATTATTTAATTTTATATGTTATTCTTACGTTTATTATCTATAATAATTGTAAGTTTCATGATGGGACGGCCATTGTTTTGCATAACTTATGTTAGGTTAGTATGAACCCAACAAACACAAGCCTTTCGGCATCGAGTCGGGCCGCAGTCGGCACAATGGAAACAATGTAGGTTGCTGTTACCGGACCGCTTACGGCTAAAAATCGGCAAACCATTTCTATCGGCATACGATACTGGGCCTATACCTGATATCCGGTAGTGTCCAGAAAAAAATGTGCCAAAGTCGGTCTGATTTTGGGACAGTTTACTTAGAGTTCGAATTTTTAAATTTAATATTAGAATAAAATAAATAAATAAATAAGTTTATTTTTTAAGTTTTGTCATAAATGTTGAAAATGTTTAGTATAACAGATGCATATATTTGTCATAATAAAATATTATTATTAATAACAATAATACTATTAAATATAAAACAAATTAGTTAATTAAATTAAAATAAATAAATAGTATTAAGTACTTCCTTTATTTGAAATGCCAAAGAAAGAATGTAGATTTTTTCATCTTTTTCATTAAAAATAAAGTAATAATGATAAATAAATAAATAAATAAAAATGCTACAAAATGTATATTTTGAGCATAATTTAAATATTAAATAATTTTTTAATATGTACTGTTTAATAAAAACGTTTAATCCGTAGAAATTATTTAAATTGTAATATTTTCATTAAACAATACACAGATTCAAATCATACACTATCAATTATTTGATCTGAAGCACAACTCAAAAATTAAAATAAATTTATCTGGATATTTAAAACCTATAACTTCGAAAGTTCAAAATTTCTTCACTAGATGGCAGCTCTAATTTTTTCAGAAACATGCTTTCTAAACATGCTTTTTATGCCTAAAAAGAACATACGTAATTATATATGCTCATTTCATTTTGTTTACTGCAGTTTAAAGATGTTAAACTGTACTTTTCAGAAAGTTTGCTATTTATGTAATATATATTTTAACTCTCCTGGATATTCTGTACGCGAACCATTCGACTAGTTTCAATGAAGATTTTAGATTAGCATCTTCATTTGCTATTGATTTAGAATACCGAATTTGAACTTCCTGCTAATATTTATAACTGTTTTTCGGGAACTTCAAAAGATGTAAACGTAAATAATCTCAATATATATATATATATATATAAAAGACCCTAAAATAACAATAAAATTTAATTACATTTATATAAAGTATGAATTTAATAGAGAATTTTTTAATTTGCATTTATCCTTTTAGAAAATTGAAGTTTCCATGCGTTTTTTAAATAAATCATTTTTTCTCCTTAAGAAACCATGCATTTTCATTTATTTATTTATATTTTTTCTTTTATTGACAAACTTTATTTAAAACAATTAAAGAATGATGAATTCTCTGTCTCAGAATTAACGATAAAATTTATGTTCTTATAACTTAAATATATTTTTAGTTTCCCTGCCAATTGTTTCTACAAGGGATAATACATAATAAATTATTAAAATCAAGTATTAAACTAAAAATAAAATTTTATTAACAGATAAAAGTTCAATAATTTCACTGGACTTGAAACATTTTCCTTAAACAATAATATGTAATATATTTAAAAAATATATATTTATGTAACTATTTGATATTCTAATTTTATTTAAAAAAAAGTAATTTGATCTAAACCACAACTTAAAACTAATTTAATTATATTTCTTTTGTATTGACATTTAAATTTTTAATTTAATTGTAACATCTCATAAAATTATACAATATCTATCTAAAATAATAAATAGCCAAACTATCCTTTATCAAGAAACAAAGCTACAAGCGCCGATGGTCGAATGGTTAAACGTATGCAAAGTACAAAGGTAAACAACTGGTTGCAAGATTTGCGGGGTCTGTCCTCTTCTCGGGTAAGTTAAACGGAAATTGTAATCATAAAAGTTCACGGTTCCTTCAGTAGATAGCAGCACTGATTAGCATGGCAGAAAACTTTTTTTTTTTTTTTTTTTTTTTTTTTTTTTCAGATAAAAATGGATTGGCACATCGGCAAGCCGATGCCAGTCCAGTCCATTACCGGTATATGTTTGGTTAGGAAACGGTTAGATGTTGGTGCGGTGTTGCGCCGGCTGCCTTGTCGGTTTTGCCGGCAACTTGCCGATTGTGGACCAGACAATCGGGCGACTGCCCGTAAAAGCTACGTACCCGATTCGGCAAGCGCTATCGGTACGTCACCGCCTAAAATGGCAAGCCGGTAACGGACCAACTGTATACCGATAAGTCTGTATTTGTTGGGAAAATACTGATGGAAGGCCAAATTTTTATTTATAACTCAGTATCCCTTTCCCGTGCCATGTGGAAACTTACGATAATTAAAGATAATAAATGTAAGAATAACATAAAAAAAAAAAAAAAAGAACAAATAAACTGTTTTTGAGATATTGAAGGTCAGAGGTCAAAATATTTGACCTTAAAATGAAAATTTTTACAAATATAGACATGTGATATATAATTTCAAAGCCTGTATTGTAAGCTTTCTAATGTTACCAATCTTGTATATCTAAATAATTAGGGAACAAAATATGGGTAAAACTTAGGTTATGTTAGAATGGAAATACTAATTTAGGTTTGCATATTAATTTATAACTCAGCATCCCATGATAGTCCCATCTTAAAAGTCATAGTAATTATAGACAATAAACATAAGAATAACATATAATTAAAAAAAAAAAAAAGTTTTTTTGAGATATTAAAAGTCAAAGAACAAACTGTTTGACCTTGAAATGAAAAATGTTAAAAATATATGCATGTGATATATCATTTGAAAGCCTGTTTTGCAAGCTTTTCAATGATACCGTACTTATATCTCCGAGACAATTAGGAAACAAGATATAAGGACATTTGTAACACAAGAACTTTAAAAAAATACACTTTTTACCCACTTTTGTAGCCCTGTATATAAAAAATTAATACAAATATGGACTTATTAATTGGTATACATTCATTTCTCTGTAAGACAACTAAATGAGCCCAATTTCAGAAATATCTGAGGGGATAAGGTTAAAAATGCCACTTTTTTGTGTTGATTTGACACGAAATGACTCTACTGCATAACAAATCGCCAATCGATGCACTATACCTAGCTTAGCCATGATCTTTTATGCTGCGTTCTAAGTTCATTGAAAGAAATGAAACAGACGAACAAACATGAGTATAAGAACATGGCATTATGATTTTGAAAAACTAGCAGAATCACTGTTACACATACAAATGTATTAAATATTTGGTATATATATATATTCAGATATATTACTGAATATTCAGTTTTGTTAAATCTGAAACTATTTCTTTTGGTCAAATATTAAAATATAGTTAAAATTCAATTTTAAAAATTTTAAACTATTTGAGGAATTTCTTACATAATTTTTATTTTTGATTATCATTAAATTGAGATTATCCGAAATAATTAAGAAATATTGGGTGAGTGTAAAAGTTCTACTCGTTTTTATTGCCCATAAAGAAGAGCAAATAAACGCAAATGAACAGTTCCTATTACTGTGCATAATCCGCATTGCTGTCTATGATCTCTTGCCATCTTCCTGCTAGGAGATGAATCCCACGGCGGTCTTGGATGGCAGTTTTCACAGAATAAGATCATCAAAGATTTTCTGACTGAAGGAGTTGTTCAACGCACATAATAGGTAATAGTTAGTTGGTGCCAGGTCAGGAGAATAGGAAGTGGGGGGTAAAACCTCCCAACCAGAGCCCAGTAACTTTTGGCGAGTGATGACAGCAACATGTGGCCTGGCGTTATCGTGATGAAGGTTAACACCGCAACGATTGATGAGACTTGACCACTTTGCTACCAAATGTGAATGCAGCCTGTCTAACTGTAGGCGGTAGAAGGCAGCATTGATGGTTTGGTTGAGTGGCAGGACCTCCCAATGAATTATTCCCTGCACATACCAATACACAATTAATAATACCTTCTTGGAATGATGTTCAGCTTTCGAAGTCCATTAAGGTAGATTAGAAGTGCGACACACAATTCTGCGACGCTTTACGTTAAGGTACATAACCCACTTCTCATCTCCTGTCACAATTTACGTCAACAATGAGTCATTTTTGTACCGGAAAAGCAAGGAAACACAGGTGACGATTCGGTCATCCCGTTGGTTAGCTGTGAGGTTATGTGGAACCCAACGATCCAACTTTCTTGTAAAACTCAACTTAACCAGCCTTCTCTTGACCGTTATCCGATGTATGTTGAAGGTCTCCGCTAACTCTTGCATGGTTGGGTTTGGGTTGTTCCTCATGACTTGGTCAATATCGTTTTCTCCAATAAGTGATGGTCGTTAACTCATAGCCTATGCAAAAATGGGTAGGACTTCCGCACTCATCCAGTAACTTATATTTAAGTGAAAGCAGTTGTTTTATGTGTCTTCTAAAGTAACATTAAAGAAAATTAGTTATTTATTACGTTAATCATAGCAGTTGATAATATGTAAGAGCTATGAAAATAGCAGTCTAAAAAAATAAGGCTTATTTTAAAGTCACATCCCAAAAATCTTGATCAGTTTTTGGCTATGTTAATATATATATATTTCCATATATATCCATGTATTTTTTTTTTAATACATAAGTTTTAATTTTTGAAACTATTTGTTTCAGATGCAGTTGAAAAGAAGTATAACAGTGTGACAAGGTCCCAGATTGAAGATGTTATGAAAACATGGTTGCGACATGCTAAAGAGAGAACATTTTATGTCAGAAAATAAAATGTTAAATATGAATTAAAAGTGCATTTAATTGTTTTATGTGATTTGGAATTGATATTATTAAAATATTCCATGCTTCTAAATTTCACAAATTAAGATTTTCAATATCAAAATGTAAATAAAAAGTAATTAACAAATAAGATAGTAATAATTCAGCAGTGAGATGATTATTAAAGCAGAAAAATCTATATATATATATATATATATATATATATATAAAAAGTTGCTGGCATCAAGAGAGATGTCAGTGTTTACCAAATGCTCCAAGATGTGAATAAAGAAGCAAGTACTAACAATACTACAACATATTAATCAAAGTGTTCGCAGATGTGTGCGTTTGTGTGTGTATTGTGATTTTTATTCGATATTTTGAACTTCTATTAGAATAGATTTTCATGTTAAGGTGTAATTAACAAAAAAAAAAAAAAAAAAAAGAACCGATTCTCACATTACAATAAATATTCAAAAATATGGTAACAAATGTGACTACTTCAAGTCTTTTTTTTAACAAATGTTGTATAAACATATCTAATTCTAATGCTGTGTTTATATGTACTTAAAAAAAAAAAAAAAAAAAAAAAAGAACTTTATGCATCTTCTTTTTAAGAACAACCATCACCTATCACAATCCAGACCTAAACATTTGCATGTGATACTATGAGGAAATTTTTAAAAAAATATGCTCAAAAAAACTTGCCACTTTAAAATTCCTGCACACAGTTTAAAAGTACGGTTAATTTTTTTTATGCTTTATAATTAATTTCAAAATAAAATATTAAAAAAATCAGTTTGTTAAACATGGAATAATGTAACAGCGGAGAATTTTTTAAATATAAAAACTTAATTTAAATATATATATTAGCTACTTGATAAATCTAATTTCAAATTTCTCTATAAAAGAATGCTACCGCGTTTAACTTCCTTCATTATCCTGCAGATTTGCGAAACATAAGCATTTATGAAACTCTTCCCTTTTCCTCTTTTTTTTTTCTTTTTTTAAACTGTCAACTAAAAAGCTGGTAAGAACATTAATGATTTTCAACTACCTAATTTTAAGTTATTCAGATTTCTTTTTTTCCCTTAACAAGGGGAAAATAAAAGGGAGTGGCAAGATTTCACATAAATAGGTGTTGTAAGGATTGCGTTCATTGTACAGATGTCTGAGCAGTTTAAAAATATCATGTATGATTCTAGCATGAACATAATTGATAATGTATATTCTGTTTCAAAAAATGTAATTTATTAAAAATTTGATTTTGTTAACATGAATGAATATGTCAGAATTTTATTCCAAATGTGCATTTACCCAAACTGGAATTTTTAAAAATACACTTGCCTAACCATTAAATAATAGACATTCTGTTTAAGAAGCTTTTTAAGTTAATAAAAAATTAATTCAGGCCAGATTGTGACCTTACTTTAAAAATCTTAAAATACATGAAAAAGAAACGGACAGTAGTGATGACAGGGGGTCGATCCAGGTTTTAATTTTTGGATCCTTTTTTTGTGAAAAACAAAATATTTTTGTGAAATTTTTATTTATTTTTGTGAAAAAATAAAATATTATGTAACTTCTTCCATTTTTACAATCATTGTATATATTGTTTAATACCAATTTAATAGTTTCACTGAGTAAAATTAAGGCATTAATTAAAAATAAAACTGAAAACATTTTATAAAAGGATCATTTTTATAAAATAAAATCTTGTGAAGGGTCCGTTTTTATGGATTTGAATTTTGTGAAGTTCTCTTTTTATGGTTTTATTTTATGAAATGGCCGCAAAAGGGACCCAAAATTTGCCTGGATCGACCCTATGATGATTTTTTTTTTTTTTTTTTTATGACTGTAACCAATAAATTGCATGTAAAGTTTTTCTGAATCTAAACAAATGTTAGTAATTTACAAAACGTACTCTTAAATTTCTGCTATATAAGTTTTCTCTTGACAGTCACTAAAAAAATTTGAAAAAAAATTCCTAAATTGGAAAATATATTAAGCTAAAATTCCTTAAATTATGAAAAATTCCTTCACACAAATTCCTGATAATTATTTACATAACTTGGCAGAGTTGAACATTATTTCTTATAAACTGAGAATTATATTGTTAAATCGCTTCTTAGTGGATGTCTGTCACAAAAGGAATGTTTTCGCCCAATTTCATTCTTCCAGGTCCAGGGGTTTGGGCTCCGCGATGATGAATTACTCACACATTCAGGACAAATGATTTTATATGTATATAGATTTAACAAATTAAAATTTATGAATATTTTTAAAAATGTTCTTCAATCACTCAAATAAATACTACTTTCAAGATATGCTGTTGTCAGATTATATAACTATAAAATAATTACAACACAAAAAAGAAATTTTTACATACCATGTTTTTAAATTTTCTGTTGAATCATATAAACGCAACGAAAGGCAGCGGGGACCCGAATTAATTTGCTAAAAGTATTAAAAAATGCATTGTCACCTTGTTCTGAAGGTTTCAAATGTCTAGCTACTCAGGAAGTTATATGATTATTGAATCATATGATCGATACCGAAGGCAGCGGGGACCCGAAACAATTAATTAAAAGTATTTAAAATATGCATTGCCATTGTGTTTTGATTTATTCTAAAAGTTTCAAATGTCTAGCCAGTCAAAAAGTTACATATTGTTGAATCATATAAACGTTACCGAAGGCAACGGGGACCTGAAATAATTGGCTAAAAGCATTTAAAAACGGCATTGTTATCGTGTTTTGAGCTTTTCCAAAAGTTTGAAATTCTAGCTAGTTGGGAAGTAAGCTAAATAATTTTTTGTGATAAATATAAACGTTACCGAAGTAGCAGGAACCCAAAACAGTTGGCTAAAAGTATTAAAAAATTGCATTGTTACTGTGTTCTGAACTCTTCTGAAAGTTGCATATGTCTAGTTAATCAAGAAGTTATTTAAATAAATTTTCTATTGAATAATATAAAAAAGCTACCGAACACAGCGGGGTCCCAAAAAAGTTGGCTAAAAGTACTATCAAAATGCATTGTCACCATGTTCTGAACTCTTCTGAAAGTTTCAAATGTCGGAAAGACATTTAAATAAATTTTCTGTTGAATAATATAAAAGCTGCCGATGGCAGCAGGGTCCCGAAAAAGTTGGCTAAATATATTTAAAAAATGCACTGTCACCGTGTTCTGAGCTCTTCTGAAAGTTTCAAATGTCTAGCTAGTCGGGAAGTTAATTTGTACTGGACACACAAACAAACAAGAATGGAAGTTAATAAAAGCATGGTAATAAGTACTGATAATTACACAGGTCTACAGAAACGATGTTCAAAAATTTGATTTGTTTATTTTAGCTGATATTTTTTTATGTGCTGAAACTGAAAATACAGCTAGTTTTTCTCTATCACATACAGATTTTTGACAATACAAGGTTTTTAGAGACATAACTTCTTACATATAGCATCATAACAAAAGGTTGGTTGGTTAATACGGTTTTGCGTCGCACTAGTGCTGCGCAAGAACAATAGGTAGTCATGCCTAATTAATCATGGAAACATACTATAAAACTTACCGTATAATTATAGCTGTAGAGAAGTAATAAAAGAAATTATATAGGTAGGCACCCTGTATTAACAAAAATCTATATGGGATAGCGAAAAACTCGCTTCATTTTTGTTTTCAACTCACCGAAAAATACAAAGATCAGCTAAAATTATTAAATCAAAATTTTTAATGTAGACCTCTGTTATAATATCCTCAGAGCATCCTGTAACTATTTCAAAAAGACATCCGGAGGGCGCACAACTAGAACCCCTTAATAAAATATATAGGCGGACGCATCGCCGCCATTTTTTTTTTTTTGCCTCAGAAGAGGACAGCATTCTCGCTTGGCATTCTTGTCGCTTTCCTGTCATTTTAAGAAATCTTGATATGAAGCTACAATCGGTCAACAAAAGCAATAAGCAAACATAATATTCCTAACACTTTTTTTTTTTTTCACATCACATTATTAGGATATCCTGTGGATGCATTAGAAATTAGATGTGTTAACAGGACTGTTTCGGTTTCGTAGACAAATGTCGCCAAAACTCAAATACACAGTAATAAAAGGTCTTTTAACTCTATTTATCAATATTAATATAAATATTATGATTAAAATAACAATTTTTTATTCATTTTTACTTTAGCATCATGTCAGAAATACAAAGAAAAATATAGGAGTGACTATGGCAGTTTATCGTTAAACAAATCTCACATCGTAATTTATTTAGCTAAAATTATGAAAATGAGTACTCTAAAGTAACATAAAAAGAATGACAGCCGTCTATTTTTTAAACGCTTACTGACTGGGTACATGTGGAAACCCTACGGCTCTAAAATGCTAGATGTGCCAGCGCGTATATATAGGAGCCCTACGCGCAACGATCTCTTCTACTCGTCACAGGAACTCCTGTGAATAAAAACATTATCCAAAAATTATCGGATAAAGGCATCCGAAGGACGTGCAGTGGTTTCCCCTTCTGGAAACCACTGAACATCCTTCGGATGGTGACAGGATATTTCGGAACATGCAGCGGATAAGTTATAATCCTGCATGTGATATCCTATGGAGGATCTCCGGATGTAATTTTGCTGTATGGGGGTGTTTTATTAGATTAGCGTACGTAACAAGTGCACTCCAGAAACAGAAAAAAGCTAAAATATCTCATCCCTGTTGAGAACATCCTTCAAACATGTATGGCGTTTTCCCTTTATGGGTACGTAGATGTTTCTTCAGATTTCCAGTCTCGGAAAATTCTTTAGAACACACTTTACACACGTATGGCTTTTCTTATATTCCAGTTGTCTTTTCTTCTATATGGGTGCGTAGATGCCTATTTATATTTCTCTTTTGGGAAAACCCTTCAGAACATATTTCACACACGTATGGCTTTTCTTTTATATGAGTGCGTACATGTTTCATTAGATTTCCCTTTATAGAAAATCCTTTAGAACATAATTCACACACGTACGGCTTTTCTTTTGTATGGGTGCGTAGATGTTCGTTCAGATGTCCCTTTTTAGAAAATCCTTTAGAACATATTTCACACACGTACCGCTTTTCTTTTGTATGTGTGCGTAGATGTTCGTTCAGATATCCCTTTCTAGAAAATCCTTTAGAACATATTTCACACACGTACGGCTTTTCTTTTGTATGGGTGCGTAGATGTTCGTTCAGACTTGCCTTTCTTGAAAATCGTTTAAAACATACTTCACACACGTATGGCTTTTCTTTCGTATGGGTGCGTACATGATTCATTAGACTTCCCTTTTCAGAAAATCCCTTAGAACATATTTCACACACGTACGGCTTTTCTTTTGTATGGGTGCGTAGATGTACGTTCAGATGTCCCTTTTGGGAAAACCCTGTAGAACATATTTCACACACGTATGGCTTTTCTTTTGTATGGGTGCATAGATGTCTCTTCAGACTTTCTCTCCCAGAAAATCCTTTAAAACATACTTCACACACAAATAGCTTTGCTTTTGTATGGGTGCGTAGATGTCTGTTCAGATTTCCCTTTATAGAAAATCCTTTAGAACACACTTCACACACGTATAGCTTTTCTTTTTTATGGATGCCTTGGTGATTATTTAGATAATGCTTTTTCGAAAACCCTTTAGAACATACGTCACAAACGTATTGCTTTTCTTTTCTATGGGTGCGTAGATGTTCTTTCAGATGTCCCTTTTCCGAAAATTCTTTGTTACATAGGTTACATATTTGACATACGTATGGTTTTTCCATCATGTTTCGTAGGGCGCCTTTTTTCAAGAACTATCTACATTTAATAATTTTATACAATTTTTTTTCCTTTCGTGTTTTAAAGCCTTTTTTATATTACAAATTGTTATATAATTTTATTGATGCAGAAAATAAAATTAAAGCACTGTACGAACTATTTTCATTTTGTATAAATGCGATCGTTTAAAACATTCTTTTCGTGCGTAAGTGGTAAGTCTTCTCTACTGTGTGTTTGCGTTAACGCATATTTCGATTACTTTTATGGGAAATTATTGTAAAACTACTCGTATGGGTTTTAGATAATGACTGCTACCAAATCTCTTTAAATTCTTGTTTTATTAAAGCTTTTATAATATAATAAGTAAGCACCACAGAAGAAGACCTGCTGTTTTAGAGTAATAATTACAAAACTTTGAATAAACACCACCTGCCGGTAAAACCAACAACTTGCCAAGACGTCGAAAATTCCGAAGCGGGATTCAATCATATATAAGCACTCTAAAGCTCCATGTGGTGGAGAATTCAAGTACAGGTGGCAAAAATTCAAGTATAAAATACACTAACGCCCGCATTCACCAATAACCTTAACCACCAGTAGAACTGGCGGTTCAGAAGTTTCCGGTCGGTCCCGAACATTGAGCTCCATTAGTAACAGGAGAGTCAAGTTCCCGGTCAGTCGTCTGCTAGCCGAATTACATCCCGATGAAGCAGCTTGGGAAAAGAGAAAATATAGTTCCTTTACTCTAGCCTAGAACATGCTAAATTCTAATTTATTTTTGTTGTAGTTTATATTTCCGTACTTGATTAAACCGTGAAAACAGTGCAAAACACTTAATATTTAAGGCCAGGGAACATTTAATTAATCTGTACTAAGTATTTATTTGAATTTTTCTCTTCAAATAAATTATTTAGAAATGTGTCATTGATTGACGGACTTTCGTAGCTTACGCTAGAAATGTTCGTTTTTAAGGTATCGGAGATTTTTTTTTTTTTTTTTTTTTTTTTTATTACAGGAAAGGAGCGATGCTTATTTATATAAAAAATATTTTTTCTGGTTGACTAGTACTATTAGAGGGTGATTAGCCACATTTTAATTCTTAAAATATGCATCTATAAGCACCTTACAAAAATATTTTAGAAAAGGGGAAAAAAAGTAGTTTTTGCACACATTGGCATAATTTTAATTTATATATTAATATAATTTTAATTTATATATTAATATAATTTTAATATATATATAATAATTTTAATATATTAAAATAATGAAATCCAATTTAATAATAATAATAATATATATGTCTGACGAAATGCATGATAAAATAATATAACATCAAAAATTGCATAAGGGTTATTAGAAACCTTAAAATGTGATAAAGTCAGAGAGAAAAAATAAGTAGACTTGGAAATCCTAAAATAAAAATAACTTGGGTTGGTTGCGTGATAAAGGTCAATTGCTCTGGGGTAGGGGGGGGGGGCTTGTCTTTCGAAAGGGTCTTAGCCCGTAATTACGTGAGTTTCGGAGAAAACCATGGAAAACTCCGAACGACTAAGTTGACGAGCGTAACCTAGGATCGAACCCTGCACCTCCCATCTGCCAGCTTTTATCGCTGAACTGCTCGGCAAGGTGCGGCCTACAACAACTTAAAACTAGTATGTTGTGGCCACCACAAGGCTTTCTTCTATATTTTCCTATACAAATTCACTCAGTAAAAATAATTTATTAAAATTATTATTAAAAAAATATATATCTTCTATGATAATGCAGACGATTTCCATATTAGAAAAGTAGTATAACATTAATTTTAAAAAAAGTCCATTTTATTCTCAATATTTAAAAAAAAAAAAAAAAAAAAAAAAAAAAAAAGATTTTTTTTTCCCTAAGGTTTTTTTTTTTTTTTTTTTTTTCGTGAAAATTTTAAAAAATTGATAACTTTGTTTTAAATTATCACAGAATTATAGTTCAACCATCCGTTTTAAAGTTATTGACAAGACCTTTCGAAAGATACCCATATTGAAAATTCCCCCCCCCCCCCCGGGGGGGAAGCGATGCCCCCACACGCACAAATTTTTTTTCCTAGTTAACTACTACTATTATCACTAATTCATATTATTTTTACAATCACAAGTTTAAAATAACGCTCATTATGTACATTTATACGAAATTTTGTCCTATACTGCCATGTTAAAAATTTAGAAAAAGCAGAATGGCAACGCAACCTTTAGGACAATTTTTACCAAAAGTTGATAGGCACTAATTTATGCCAAGGTGTAACTACATACCAATTAGTATGAAATTCTGTGCTGTAGTTCCTGAGATACAGTTGCCACAAAATTTGGTCACACACACACAGACAGACAGACATTTTCTAAAAATGGTTAAATCGTGTTCTACAGCTCTCAAAACGTGTAAATCCATCAAAAACCCGAGGTCGAAAATTTTTACGAATCCAATACTTTCTTCTATTGAATATAGAAGAAAGTAATAACAATGTATCTTTGATTTTATACAAAATATTTTTTAAACTTTTTTTTTTTTTTCTACCATGACTTTTAAATTTAAAAAGTGGTGTTTGTACAGTCTTTTTAGTAAAACCAATAATATAAAAAAAATATTATCACATTTCTTTTTCTACAATTTGATTTTTGTGAAAAAGATAAAAATTTTTCGTATTAAAATAAGCTTGAGTACTATTTTATATCAGATACTTTGGATTTGTGAAAACTGTGGTTTGAACTAAAAAGTAATTTTTGGCAGAGTTTATCAAACAATGTTAAGACAAAATTCCAAATATTCTATTTAAGACTTGAGAGGTTTTATTCTTACTATTCGAATGCATATCGTCAAGTGCATATTTCATCGACAAGTACTAAGATACTTTGTGAAACTAGTATGTTGTGGCCACCACAAGACTTTCTTCTATATTTTCTATACAAATTCACGCAGTAACAATATTTAAAAAAAAAAAAAAACGATTTTTTTCATTTTTTTTTTTCGTTAAAAGTAAAAAAAATCGATAACTTTGTTTTAAATTACCACATATTTATAGTTCAACCATTCGTTTTAAAGGTATTGACGAGACCTTTCGAAAGATCTTTCGACCGATCTTGAAAATTTACATCCCCCCGGGGGGGGGATACTTCCCCCTAGGGGGGGGAAGCGATGCCCTAAATTTTTTCCCTAATTAACTACTACTATTATCAATAATTCATATTAATTTCACAATCACAGGTTAAGAATAACTCTCTTTATGTACATTTATACGAAATATTTTCCTATACTGCCATGTTAAAAATTTAGAAAAAATACGATCACAGCGCCACCTGTTGAGCGATTGATCCCCAAATCTAACCAGCCTCAGTTTATGTCAGGGGCCAACTAAATACCAAGTCTGGTTAAATTTCGTTAAAAAAAAAAAAGATTTTTTTCTAAGTTTTTTTTTGTTAAAAGTAAAAAAAATCGATAACTTTGTTTTAAATTATCACAGATTTATAGTTCAACCATTCGTTTTAAAGGTATTGACGAGACCTTTCGAAAGATACCCATCTTGAAAATTTACTCCCCTCGAGGGGGGACTTCCCCCCCCCCACGGGGGTTGGCGAGGCTCCTACGCATACAAAATTTTTTTCCCAGTTGACTATCTCTATTTTAAATAATTCTTGTAAATTTCATAATGATTACTAAAAAATAATTCTCTTTATGCACATTTATACAAAATTTTGTCCTATATCACCATGTTAAAAATTTAGAAAAAGCGGGATGGCAACGTAACCTGTAAGACAATTTTTACCAAAAGTTGATAGGCACTAATTTATGTCAAGGTACAACTACATACCCATTTGTATGAAATTCTGTGCAGTAGTTCTTGAGATACAGTTGGAACAAAATTTTGTCACACACACACACACAGACAGACAGACAGACAGACAGACAGACAGACAGACATTTTCTAAAAATGGTCAAATCGTGTTCTACAGCTCTCAAAACGTGTAAATTCATCAAAAACCCGAGGTCGAAAATTTTTACGAATCCAATACTTTCTCTATATTACATATAGAAGAAAGTAAAAAGTGTGGGATCAATTTCGAAATATTTTTTCAAAAAGTATGTCATTATTTCTTGTAATACACATAAGATAACTGCTTATGGAAATTTAATAAATATAAAGGAATAGATTAGTTTATTCATACAATAATATAACATGTTTATGAACTTCTATTTTAAAGACACACATTGGGCATTCGAGATTAAAGGGACAAGTTGGGCATTTGTACTCGATAAAATAAATGAGATATTTTATCTATGGAACCTAAATTTCTTTTCTTTACCCTAGCGATTTTTACAACCATACGCTGCACAGCTCATAACCATGATTATTCACGAATTATGTCCTAAAATTTAAAAGAAATTTGAAAACAAAATATACGGATACATGTAACCCAATAGGACACACGCGCTGTTTTTCCCAACCTTCTCTTCCGAAACCATGGTACTGTATTCATCCGCTCTGACCGCTAGATTACATGATACCAGATAGGAAGCTTGCTCTCCTGTTACGATGGAGCTCAGTGGTCCCGAATAACCGGGGGTGACAAATCGGTATTCACCATTTACTTGGGAAGTAAAGCTGTTGAACCGGAAGTATTTCAACCCGCTTGAAACTATGAACGCTTATTGGGCAAAAGTTTCACGTGATAACCCGTGTTTTTAGCTTCTGTTTAGTGTTTATATTCATTTTTATCGAAACGATCGAAAACAAGCTTTGAATTTTAACTTTCTTTTTTTGAATTGCACACATCTTACATAAAAATGGATGGAAAGAGTTCGTTAGTTTATGAAAATAAATTACTGAATAATTTATTTTGAAAAAAAAAAATATAATGAAAAATGCATTTTAGTTAATAAAAGTTACTTATTTCAGACAGTGATTTGAAAAATAAATAAATAAAACATTGAAATATAGAATAAAATTAAATAAATTTCACATTCTGTAATTTCACTACTATAATCCTGAACTTTTTAAAGTCATTTTCAAAGAATAAGAATATTCTCCTCAAAATAATTACAAAATGATAAATTTTTATATAAAGAAATAAAGTATTATCCAAGAGAATATTCTCTTTGATAAATTTATCTATGCATGGAATGTAATTTATTTATTTTTGTATTTTTTATTTATTTTGTATGAACTTAGATTAGTGTTAAAAACAGTAAAAACAATCATCCAGAATTTGCCTACCTACTGTAAAATAATGTATTTAACTTTTAACAATATTCATTATTACAATAAATTTCTTGTTTTCACTTTAATAAAATTTTATTAATTTTGATAAAATTTATCTTGTTTGCATAAAGGGCAATTTGTTTTCACGTCTCGAAATACTTTTTATTTTTGTTAAAACAATTACAAGATAAAAGGAATGTTTTATATACCACGTTTTTAAATTTTCTGTTGAATCATATAAGCTTGACAGTTCTGGGTATTAATAAGTACTTTTCAAAAAAAAAAAAAAAAAATAATGATGAATTATCCCACCAAATTGAAAGAAAATGATCAATAATGATGAGTAATAAAGAAAGCAATAGAAGAAATTTTCAAACATTCATTAATTGAATAAAAGTATTCAAAGAATGCATTGCCATCATGTTCTGAGCTATTCGAAAAGTTTCACATGTCTAGCTAGTCGAGATGTTAGTTAAAAATCGATTGCAAGATTTATACTGGACAAACAAACAAGAAAGTGAGTTAATAAAAACGTGCTAAAAAGGTTGTCAGTCTCCCTTAATTAGAGAATACATGAGGTGTACAATAATATTGATAGCTTTTTATCACAGAAAAGTTTGTTAATGGAATGATTACATTCATACATGGACAATTAAAATAATTTTATAAGGATAGTTTAACTTTAGAAATTTTTTTATTCATTAATTCATCAACCGTGAATATTCATTTTAAATAGGTTGTCGATGTAAAGGTTGATTAAATTTTTCATAAACCAACTATGTGAAAAATCCCAGAGCTGGGAATCGAACCCGGCCCCTCCGCTTAATGCGTGGATGCTCTTTTACTGAGCCACCCTGGCTGAAAACCAGCCTAGCATTTCTCAGATAACAACCATTGACAATGTCACCTTGTCTGGAAACGGAGATGTAACAGGTGAGATAATATTAATTGTAGCACAACTCCATAGACCACGAAATTTCAGTTTAGAAATTTTTTTATTCATGAATTCATCAACTGAGAATATTTATTTTAAATAGGTTGGGGTGTAGGCTGATTAAATTTTTCATAAACCAACTATGTGAAAAATGCCCAGATTCGATTCCAGACTCTGGCATTTTTCATATAGTTTCCTATTCAAAAATCTAAAAAAAAAAAAAAAAAAAAAAAAAAATCACTTAAATTAACATTGAAATCTTCATTAAACATGTTTAACACATTGGCGGCTAATCTCGCGCCAGTGCATAATGGGGAATGCTGTTTGAGATGCCCGTCATGTGAGATCGGCAGCCAGTGTGTTAAAACCAAAATGCCTTACTTTGAAGCTTGATAAAGCACAAAATGAAAAATAGAATAAAAGAACATAAATCTGATATTAAATTCATTAGAATAACCATTGCACTAACTAATCTTTATAAAAATAAATAAATTTTGATAATGCAAATAAATAACAAATTGCAAAAAAATATGTTTATACCATACATCACAAAACTTCTAAAAATTTAAAAAATCGATACAGTTGCAACTGGGACAAACCATTGCTGAGCATAGACTATAAGTGGTATCATCTATTGCAACAACAGGAGGAGGAAGATGTTTATGTTTACTTTCATGATCTACATAGGCCCACCAGCGGCCGAGGTTCTATCCTCAAAGCTGGTAGACGTGAGGTACCGGGTTGATTCCAGTCCAGGTCGTGCGTGTTGGGCTAGCCATCCGGAGTTTACCATGCTTTTCTCCAAAACTTGCATAAATACGGGCTAGGACACCTTAGAAAGACCCCTCCCCCCATGGAGGCATTCCTCCTGAGGCCCAGAACCTACAGCAGTCAATCGACCTTATTCACAAATCCAATTCAATCGTGATCTTCATATTATGTGAAGCTGCTCCTGATGAAGTTGTGGAACCGTGACAAAAGCCTTGTGAAGCTTCAAAGTAAGAGCTTTTAATTTTAAATATATCTGAAAAAGTCACTTAGGAAATAAGACTTAATTTATATTTTTCTTTCTACTAGGTGCGTTTAAAAAGTATGTTACATTTTAACATTGAAGGTAAAAAAACACATTATTTAGAAGTGTGCTACAATACGAAACGCTATTTATGTACATAATATCTGAGTTGCTGCAGATACTTGTGAAAACATCGAAGTAACTGTTAGACGCAATGATCAAAGGTCTGGGCTGGGCTGGGCTCAGCAGTCAATTTCTTTTTAGTTCCCCATCATACTATAGGTATGGGGAACTTAGGTAATCGTGAAAAATTTCGACCTCGGTTTTTTGACTTTTTATACGTTTTCAGGTGTGAGGAATCCGAAAATGACAAAATTTGTATGGTGTCTGTCTGTAGGGTGTCTGTTAGTGTGTCAGTGTGTCAGTGTGTCAGTCCGTTAGTATGTCAGTCCGTTAGTGTGTTAGTCCGTTAGTTTGTTAGTCTGTTTACACGATATCTCACGAACAAATGGTCGCAGAGAGGTCAGATCAGTTTTAAAATATTACTTTCAATACTGGCAAGAACCCTATTTATTTCGAACATTCGAATTAAAAAACTTCGTAAGTTATTAGAAATTTACGATTTTCTTAACATGGGAGAATAGGACAAAAATTCACTTAAACGTGCATTAAATGGAAACTTTTTACTGTAAAAATATCAGACCAATATTAAAATATCAGTTTTGATGCCGGAGTGAACATACGTAACTATAAATATGGTACTTTGAACATTTCGCCAGTTATTGGAAATTTACGAATTTCTTAACATGACATTATCGGGCAAAATTTCACATAAACTTGAATTTTGAGGGATATTTTCATCGTAAAGATGTCAAACCACTTTTGGAATATTATTTAGGATACTGGCATGAATATCATAGACTATGATTTTTCCAATTAAAAAAATTCGTAAGTTATTTGGAATTTACGATTTACATAACATGTCAGAATAAGGAAAATTGAGCTTAAACTTCCATTTTGAGGATCATAAAACATTAGACAACTCCAAAATTACATTTATGATATTTGTTTGAACATCATTGAATACAAATATTCTAATAGGAAAATTTCGTAAATTATACGTAATTTACGATTTTATCAACATAGTGAAATTGTAAATTTTTCATATAAATATGAATTTTGAGGATTATTGCATTGGAAATAGTAGCATAAAACTAAACAAAGGAATCGACCTTGATAAAATAAATTAATAGATTAGAATAAGATAAATATATCGAAGTGAACGGTGGATAGCCTATTAGGCGGGGATTTCATTCTGTCACTGTACCAAGCGTATGTCAAATTCATTTCTTTTAACATGATTATAATGTCGCGCACTAGAAATTTATGAGAACCTATATATGATGGGGAACTGAGCAGAGTCCACCTATGCCAACTAGTTTTAAATTATAATTTTTTAAAAATACATCTATTTCTTTTAAACAGTGATTTTGCCATCGTTACCATTTTCGATCTGTCACCTTGAATGAACGTGCAAACATTTTTGTTTTTACCTAACTTTATAAAGCTGAAAGTTTGTCATTATACGTATCAAAATTATTATATTTTAACAAAAGTTGGTATACTAAATAATTACGGAAAAATCTATCTAATGCCATATTCTTTTAGTTCAATCAGATAATTGGTTCAAAAGATATTAAAGAAAATCCCATTGTAACTTTAAAAATTTAAAAAGAAAAAATAAATTCATGCCAAAAATAATAATTAAAAAAAGAAACATTTTTTAAAATTAATTAAAATTGAGAGAAATCGTGCTAAAAAAATTTAACAACTTTAGTATGGGACTCCTTGATATTTCGCACCAAATTAGCTCAGACGTTTGTTGCCATTATCTTTACTTATGCAATTGCGATAACTAATTTAATTAATCGCCAAAATGACAACAAAAGTTTAAAATCCACTAAAGCGCTCTTATGCTAAAGCTAAAACATAGAAATTTTAAGAAATAAATATAGTAACCGATGCTAGGAAATGAAACAGTTGTTGCGTGCCTTTTTGGAAGAATAGATTGAAATAAGTCCTGTCATACTAAATTAAATTCTGTTTTGTGCAGGGCATAGGGTTTTATATTTACCTCAAAAAAAAAAAAAAAAAAAAGGTTGATCCTGATTTTATCGTTTTTTGTCTAGACCAAGCCTTACACTGCAAAATTAAAAACTAGTATGTTGTGGCCACCACGAGAATTTCTTCTTTTTTTTCCTATACAAATTCCCTCAGTAACAATAATAATAATAATAATAATAATAATAAAAAAAGTTGGACTTTGACAAAATTTTGGGTAAAATGTGAAAATTATTCTAAGTTTGTCAAAACACGGAAACCGTGGGACTTTGACAAAATTGGGGGAAAAATGCAAAAATTTGTTTAAGTTTGTCAGAACACGGAAACCGTGGGAGTTTGATAGAATTAAGAGGAGAAAAAAAAAAAAAAAGTGGGACTTTGACAATTGTTACATAAACCCATTTTAGATATCCTTCCTCATGCTTTACTTGGTTATCACAGGAAAATTAATAGTCATCCTGATCAGACAGATCAGTTTTACATCTCGAAACTTGGTGTTTCAAATAAATAAATAAACTCTACACCAATTTTCTACCCCTTTCTTTTTCTTAAAAAAAAAAAAAAAAAAAAAACTAGTATGTTGTGGCCACCACATGACTTTCTTCTATCTTTTCCTATACAAATTCACTCAGTAACAATAATTAAAAAAAAAAAAAAAAAAAAAAAAAAAAAGTGGGACTTTGACAAAATTTTGGGTAAAATGTGAAAAATATTCTAAGTTTGTCAGAACACGGAAACCGTAGGACTTTGACAAAATTAGGGGAAAAAAGCAAAAATTAGTTTAAGTTTGTCAGAACACGGAAACCGTGGGAGTTTGATAAAATTAAGGGGAGAGAAAAAAAAAAAAAAAAAAAAAAAACAGATTTTTTTCTAAGTTTTTTTTCGTAAAAAGTAAAAAAAAAATCGATAACTTTGTTTTAAATTATCACAGATTTATAGTTCAACCATTCGTTTTAAAGGTACTGACGAGACCTTTCGAAAGATACCCATCTTGAAAATTTTTGCCCTATATCACCCTGTTAAAATTTAGGAAAAGCGGGATGGCAATGCAACCTGTAAAACGATTTTTGCCAAAAGTTGATAGGCACTAATTTATGTCAAGGTGCAACTACATACCAATTTGTATGAAATTCTGTGCAGTAGTTCTAGAGATACAGTTGCCACAAAATTTTGTCACACACACACACACACAGACAGACAGACAGACATTTTCTAAAAATGGTAAAATCGTGTTCTACAGCTCTCAAAACGTGTAAATCCATCAAAAACCCGAAATCGAAAATTTTTACGAATCCAATACTTTCTTCTATTTAAGATAAAAGAAAGTAATAAATGTGGTAGGCTGAATATCAAAGCATTAATACGGGTCAGGCCTAGTCCTCAAAATTTCAGCTTGTACATTTTCTAGTTCTGATGATAGAAACTCGCTTCTTGGTTCTGAAGCCAGCTTAAAAACTGGTGATGGACAATACAATGAACATCTCCAACAGATATACACAATTCCTGTGCAATGTGTTTAAGGTTACTCTGTGATTGCTGATAAGTAATATAATACCTTCCACCTGCTACACCGTGCTCAATTTTGTTGACCTTCCTTGCCTTCCAGCATTAGTCAATTTGTTAATTAAGTGTGACCTTCTTCAAACTGCAGACACCATAAAATGCAATAAACTCACAACAATTGTTTTGAGTCGAAAGGACACACGATCCTTTGTCAGGCAAAGAAAGTAGGCTGCAGTTAAAGCAGCAACATGAGTACAGCACTCATGCCTACCTTCTTTGCCTAATGAAGAGTTGTGTGTTCTTTCGACTCAAAACAATTGTTGTGAGTTTTTTTTATTTCACGGTGTTTATTAAAAGTTTTGTAATTGTTATTTTAAAATGCCAGTTCTGTGGTGTTTTCTTGTAACCATTTCACAATGTCTGAATATTATTTCATGATGCTTATACACTACTGATATTTCACAATAGCATTAGGAAAAAGCTTTAATATAGGACCCCCTTGGTGAAATTAAAAAATTCGCAATTCAGAAGCTCAAATGATTTTCGGTAAGGTTTGTACTTACACAATTGAGATAATTCACATTTAATTCATCACGAAACTGGCAAAAAATAAAAGTTTCCAAGGAGATCCTACACAAAAGATGTGTCCATATTATTTTACAAACTAAATTGTGACAATAATAAATAAGAGTATTCGATTAACTGAAATTAATATTAAAAAAAAAAAAAAAACATTGAAGCTTTTATAACATCAGTTTTACAGATATTTTCTATGAAGCAGGTTTTATGTCATTTTAACTATCAATTAAAATGGTTATCTTATAAAGCTGCACATACCTTGGCAAAAGGTATCAAACCTACATTGATTTAAATTAAAAATTTCAAATTTTGCCAAAAGGGTCCAATACTAAAGCAGTTCCTTAATGAGAATGCCTATTTACTAGTTAGTTGTAGGGCGACTAAGGCACCTGTTGAAAAGTGATTATTTCATTTTATTTATTTCTAACTTCAAATAATTCATTTGCTAGCAAGCCCGTGCAAAATCTTCACACTTTATATATTCCTTTGTTACCTTTAAAATTATTATTATTTTATAGACGTCATTTTTTCATATGCATGAGCAAATTTAATATTTTATTTATTTTTTTTTTCATGTGAAAGCATATTTAATTTTATGCTGGAAAAAAAAAATGGCAACAATAAAAAATTCAAATTTCTATTTTAAAGCTGTTATTTTCATATTTTAATTAATTCTAAAAAATCTAATAAAAATTCGTTACAAATAATTTAAACTAAAAGGGGCAATTTTTCTGAATCAGTCAGATTAAACAGCTTATCGATTGGACAATTAGATTTTTAAAAATAAGTATGAAAATTAGGTGGCAACCTGCGTTCACACACAGACATGGTACAAGGCACTGATGAGTTTAACTATATACACTGATTTAAAATTAACTTTGTTTCTTATCAATATAAAAAAATTCGAATAATTAATGCCATTTATATTTCATTAACAGCTGTATATTTCAGTACTTTGAGAGTTTTGATTAGCTGAGTATTTAAAATGCTAATGAAAATACGGCAGAGAGTCAAAAATCTGCACAGCTCGGGAGCAGAGGTTGTGCGGATTTTAGGATTTTGCAGATTTTGGGGCTCATAAAAAAATATTTTCACTTTGAATAATAAAAACAGAATATTATTCAAACTAAACACATACTAGTGAATAATAACACTGAATATTAAATCACTAGGTACATAAGAATAATAATGAACATTAATAAAAATATATAATGAAAACAATAAATAAAAATGAAGAAAAATAATTTGTCAAATTTAGATAAAATCTGTTCACATGTAGCTAATTTTAAACTGAACTTGGACCTGCACGATTTATTTATTTTTTTATTTATTGTAAACTAGCAGGCTTTGCCCGCTTCGCTGGACATTAAACTTAAATAAGTTGTCAAAATCCCATATCTTTATTAATAACCCAAGTTCTCGCTGTGATTGGTAGAGGTTTTCTCGCTCGCAAAGTGAGGAGTCTAGGTCTCCACTGTTTTTGGCACAACTTACCCACTTCTTACTTCCCCTTCCTCAGCGGGTGAGTTCGAAGTTTTGCAAAATCACACTAATGTACAATGTACATAATGCGTACACTTAATCAATATACAGTCTGGGTCCCCACTGCCTTAGGCACAACTTACCCACTTGTTACTTCCCCTTCCTCAGTGAGTGAGTTCGAAGTTTTGCAAAATCCCACTAATGTACATAATGCGTACACTTAATCAATATCCGCACACCAAAATTCGCCATTCTAAGATAATTCAAACGGAAAAACATGTTTTTACACATGTTTATTGGGAACGACTTCAGTATAAGCCCACAACGATATTTGGCGATTTTTTTGTTGGCGATTATGGCTAAATCATAAATCTAAAAATCATAAATCATATATGATAAATGATAAAATCATGATCTAAATCATAAATCCAAAATAAGCAACATATTAGGCTGCCATATTATATCGCAAACAGTCCAGAACGACATCGTTATCCTTCAAAACGACGCCAAAAAAAAAATCGCCAAATTCAGCTGTGGGGTTATACTGAAGTTATACCGTTTATTGCTCTCCGACTCCGAGAACGGGGGGGGGGGATTTCGGATTTCGTAGAATCCAGTTACAATAAGTGCCGGATGCAAACAAACAATTTACGCACCAAATTTCGTGACCACAGAAGTCTTTAATAGAAAATATAAATAAATAAGTACAAAACGCACAGCTTTAGTATGGGAACCATTTGGTGACTTTAAATATTTTAAGCCATTTTTGCGATGAACTGAATTGGCTATCTTAATTGTGCAATCAAAGATCTTGGCGAGAAACGTCCGAGCTACTTCGGTTCCGAATTTAAAATTTTGCCAAAGGGATCCAATACTAAAGCTGTTCCATACACTAAATAAATAAATAAATAAATAAAATAAAATAAAACAAAGTTTTAAAGCGAATGTATTTTCGAATTTTTACAGAGGTAAACCTAAATGATACTTTTTTTTTTTTTTTTTTTTTTTTTTTTTTTTTTTTTTTTTAAGTTGTTAAGATGTTGAAAAGATTAAAAAAAAAAAAAGAAAATTATTCAGACACGGCATTATTTCATTATTTAAAACATGAAAATCTGACATTGACAGATTTTAATTTAGTGCCAGAGGCCTACTGCTAAACTTGTTAATATCGACAAATTCTTCTTTAGTTAATTCGTGACGATCTAAATTCCATGATAAAGTTTTCATTAAATCACACCAATGTGTTTCAGCTGCAGATACTGTAACAAATAACTTTGGAAGTCCAAACTGTCTTATAGCCGCAAAACAACGTTTTTTCTCTTTTTCCCAATGAGGGGGAGGTGTGCCTTGGGGGGACTCATGTCAAAGGTGTGCCTTGGGGGGGGGACTCATGTCAAAGTTGTACCTTGGGTGGCACTCATGTCAAAGTTGGCCTTGGGGGACTCATGTCAAAGTTGGACCTGGGGGGGACTCATGTCAAAGTTGGGAATGGGGGGGACTTCATTCAATAAATCCCCATTCAATAAACCGACTGAAATAGGCCCTTAGCACTATTAAGAGTGACGTATAAAAATTCGACAACGCTGTACCGACTGAAATAGGGGTAAATTGGGGGGGGGACTCATGTCAAAGTTGTGCCTTGGGGGACTTCATTCAATAAATCCCCATTCAATAAACCGACTGAAATAGGCCCTTAGCACTATTAAGAGTGACGTATAAAAATTCAACAACGCTGTACCGACTGAAATAGGGGTAACTTGGGGGGGGGACTCATGTCAAAGTTGGGCCTGGGGGGGACTCATGTCGAAGTTGTGCCTTGGCGGGACTTCATTCAATAAATCTCCATTCAATAAACCGACTGAAATAGGCCCTTAGCACTATTAAGAGTGACGTATAAAAATTCGACAACGCTGTACCGACTGAAATAGGGGTACCTTGGGGGGGACTCATGTCAAAGTTGGGCCTTGGGGGGACTTCATTCAATAAATCCCCATTCAATAAACCGACTGAAATAGGCCCTTAGCACTATTAAGAGTGTATTATAAAAATGCGACAACGCTGTACCGACTGAAATAGGGGTACCTTGGGGGGGGACTCATGTCAAAGTTGGGCCTGGGGGGAGACTCATATCAAAGTTGGGCCTTGGGGGGACTTCATTCAATAAATCCCCATTCAATAAACCGACTGAAATAGGCCTCTAGCACTAATTAAGAGTGTTCTATAAAAATTCGACAACTATACCGACTGAAATAGGCCTCTAGCACTAAAAAAAGCACAGCTTAAGTATCGGAACCCTTTGGTGGCTTTAAATATTTTAAGCCATTTTTACGATGAACTGAAATGGCTATCTCAATTGTGCAATTAAAGATCTTGGCGAGAAACGTCCGAGCTACTTCGGTGCCGAATTTCAAATTTTGCCAAAGGTATCCAATACTAAAGCTGTTCCATATCGAATCTGGGTTGAAAACGGAAAAAGGGTAAAATAAATTAGAAATAACAGACCTATATTTATAAATTTGATACCAAATGAAAGGGGTGATTTTTCTGAATCCAGGGGTGCAAACAGTTTTTCGATGCGACAATTAGATTTAAAAAAAATAATTAAAGTGTGAAATTTAAGTGGCAACGGAAAAACGGAAAAAGGGGAAAATAAATTAGAAATATCAGACCTATCGTTACAAATTCAGTACCAAATGAAAGAGATGATTTTTCTGAATCCTGGGGTGTAAACAGTTTTTCGATACGACAATTAGATGTTTTAATATTAACTAAAGTATGAAACTCAGATGGCAAAACTTCATTTCAATCTTTTCATAATTTGTAGTGAAAATCACGCGAATACAAAAGTCTTTAACTTAAAACTTTATTTTTATATTTTATTTTTTCATTCAAAGCATTTTAGTGAAAAAATATTTATGGCGCATGCGCAGGGGTTTTTTACACACAATTTAAACACTAATCATAATTTTAAAAATTTCTATAGATATAATTTCAAGTTGGGTGAAGACCTAAGTTTCTGCCAAGCGCCGTTGAATTCCGTCCAGCCGTTCTCGAGTGATGCCCGGACAAACGTGTTTTAGTCTTTTACCCTCTAGGGGGGGAACGGGGGTATTTCTGAAAAGTTGATGGATATAATTTTAAGTTGGGCGAAGACCTAAATTCCTGCCACGCGTCGTTGAATTCCGTCCAGCCGTTCTCAAGTGATGCCCGGACAAAAAAGCGACATTCGGACACGATGACACACACACAGACACACACACACACACTCACACAGGCAAAATTTTCTGAAGTCATTTTCGGCTTTCATGGGGTGTGAAACGTGAAGATATCGCAAAATTTTTCGATTCCGACAAATTTACAGACAAAAGTCTGATTTTATTAATATAGATAATAGTAACACAAACTTATTTTTCTATGAATTTTATTGAGTTCTTCCCCACAAATTACACCTTCATCAAAAAGCATTTTAAAAAATTAGTTTGTTATTATTAACCTGATTGATATCATCATATCACAATAATTATTGCCTATTTTCTTTTGATAAATTTAATATACTGTCAATAATTTCATTAGCAGCAACTTGGCTCTTGCAGTCTTTCATATTATTTTGTTTTTCTTTTTTGTAATCATAAAATGCAAACATATACAATCTGTATTCAAGATCTTTTTCAAAAATTCTGATTTGCAGTTTTGTAATTTATTAATAGTGAATTTCATTGTTTGTATCTGACAAGTTGTTGCAGATTTCGGCGGATTTTAGGCTCTCTACTGTATATTTATTTAAACATTTCTATTTATTTAATTAAAAAAGAAAAAACTTAAATATATAGTGGCAAGCAAAGCTTGCTAGTAAGTAATAAAATTGATATGTAAATTGTTATTAAATATACATATATTATACATAAACTTTTACAAATAAGCATCTGCGAATAACAAGTTTTTGTATAAGAAAAATATTTCAATAATTTAATGATAGCTATTTATAATAACAGAAATGTACAAATTTATTCAGTTTAGTTTAAAATTGGGATAATTTTAATGTACTTACCTTATTCATCTTGAATACTTGTATCGCAACATTGCTTTGCACAAAATTACATACCACAACAATCACTTTTATACATGTATGAATTCTTTGTGTATATGAAAACCCAAAGCTCAAGTTATGATCATAGAAGTAATAATAAGAAGAACAAATACAAGGAATAGCATCCCCCTCCCCCAATCTCATTCAAAAGCACTGGTTATCAACTTTTCATAAATGAATACTGACAAAAAACGCCATATAATAGCACTGCACTTAATCAAAAAATTTGTGTGATTATATGGACTAAGAAAATAAATCCATGCAGCTGCACTTAGCTTGTTGTGACAATTATTAATAAAGCATTTGCTGTACTTCTATGTGAGTAAACATATTACCTATGAGATTGCAGATTATTCTTTGTCGTTATTTATTTATTCAATAATTTAATATGTTGCAGCAGAATATAAGCAGATAACAATAAATTAAAGAGCAAGACATAAAATGAAATAATTTATATCGGATGGTATGTAGCAGAGAAGAATCAAATACGGATATTAATAAGCTTCAATTTTTATCACAGCATTAGCATGGAACAGGTTCGTATGTGTACAGAGATGGTTATATACCGTAGAAACTATACGATTTGTTTTTAACCATCATTATTTAAAATTTTGGTAAAATAACATTACTACTTTTAAAACAGTATGCGCATTTTTTTAAGTAAACAATTCAGGGCAATGAACGAATCATACATAAATACAAATAAAGAAGTTATCTTAAAACATTACATATTTCCATTTTTTTAAGAAAATAATTAACATTTAAAGGGAAAAAAAAAAAGGTTTTCCTCACTCACCGCCGCAGAATTTGACATCAACAAGCCGCCATTATTATTTTTATATTTTGCTTCGCTTCATTTACGCTATTACGTATGCTCAGTAACGAAAATTTACGGTTAACCTTCCTCTAGAGCTAGGTAGAATTTCTGAGCCTGGAGTAGCTTTTCATCCGCGGTAATGTTAACTACGGTTATTGGTGAATACCATTTGAGCGTTCAAGTCGGGCTTTCGCGGTAAACCGCGGGTTGAGTTAAACGGTGAATACGGTCGTAAGGTCGCGTTCGAAAATAGCTTTTTGGTTTTACCGGTAAAAGAAAATTGAAGTCACCGGTAAATGCGGTATAACCGGTTACTGTGAACTTATCGAACGATCCGGTTACTTTCCGGTTTGTTTATGTTTTTGTATATTTACTATAGCTAATCTTTCGTTACACAAGAATGATTCTTTTTGTAATGGACACTTTCCAGTTTCGTCTGCTCAGTCATGTGATAGAAAAACGAATAATCGAATTCAATTAAATATTGTTCTTAAGAACAAAAATGTTAATATTTAATATAAAATAAAATAAAAGTAATATTGTGCATTTGCAAACAGTAGAATAGTTGTATTTGTAAATTTAAGAATTTTTAAAAACACTTTATGTGTTCATTTCTTTTCAACTGTAAGAATCGATATTTGAATGTTCCAGTGTAACTGTTACATTAACTGATCTAGCAATAAATAATAGCTTGTTATTGTGGAATGTTTACTGATTATAATTTGTAATTTTTAAATTTTTTCATTTAAGTTAATTGCATAAAGGTGTTACAACAAGTTAATTAACTTAGTTACTGGTCTAAATGGATTTACCCAGTACGATATTGCACTGTCACTGATTTAAGTACAAAAAATCAGAGTATTTAACATTTTCTTCATGCACATCAATAATAAATAAAAACGAAATGATGATTGAAAATGTATACAGCAAACAGAAGATGATGAATAATGATAAAAAATGGATTAAAAATGATGCTGTATAAAAAAATAACACAGATTAAATACGACTGATCAAAAATAAGAATATAAAATAAATTATTTCAGCAATCGCTATAGTTAAACAAGATTTCGTCTGCTATTTGTTTTTATCTTGTGACCTTTGACGTCAGATGCGAAGAGCCCATTATTGGAAATAAATTTCTTGGAAATATGCAAATAGTTAAATAAATAGTTGCTAATTAGCAATTGCTTAATTTTTAAAATTGCAAACACTGAGAAACAAGAAGTTTCTTTAAAAACATAAAAAATTAAGATAAGTATGCCTCTTAAGAATTATATTTATTTGAGACGAGAAAAACGTAAATTTATTTAAAAAAAAAAAAAAAAAAGCGTGTAAAGATCGTGAGATGCTGCTCTTTCTATTGGTTTTTTTTTTTTGTTTTGTTTTTTCCTAAATAGTTGTGAAAATTCTGATGAATTAACATTGCTTTTGAATATTTATACGCTTTCGAATCGCCATTGTTTTCATTTTATCAGGACAAGTTTGTTTTCGTGTTTAACATTTTTTTTAATAAACAACAAATATTTATTTACTTCAAATTAACTCTGATTCTTTATTAATAAAACAAAAATAAAATACTTGGTATATCTTTAGATTGCTTAAACTTTTCTTTCATCACCCATCATATATATTTCATTTAATTTATTAAAAAAAAAATACGTGTGGCACTCGAGGACTGCCGCGGTAAAGCTATTGCATAGCATTTTTTGTCAACTTATGCAATTATATAATTATTTATTTATTTTATTTATGCAGTATTTTTTTTTCTTTGATATTAATTCAAGTTACACTTTTTGAGAGTGGTGACCGATAAGAAAACATTTTTTTTTTTTTTTTATTGAATAAATGAGAATACATCCGCAATGAGATTATATCAAAAATATCCGCAATCGATTTGTAGGTATCGAAAAACTCGATGTACCAAATTTGAATGATCTAACTATTTTTTGAGAAAAGGTATTTTAATAGGTTTTTAAAGGTCTGCAAGTCGAATGGGGATATTCAAGTTTTTTCTTTGATATAATTTCAAGTTACACTTTTTGAGCGTGGTGACCGATAAGAAAACAAATTTTAATAGAGAAAAGGTATTTAATAGGTTTTAAAAGCCTGCAAGTCGAATGGGGATAGTCAAGTTTTTTCTTTGATATTAATTCAAGTTACACTTTTTGAGCGTGGTGACCGATAAGAAAACAAATTTTAATAGAGAAAAGGTATTTAATAGGTTTTAAAGGCCTGCAAGTCGAATGGGGATATTCAAGTTTTTCCTTTGATATTAATGAATAAGATAACAATAATGATAAGAAAACAAATTTTAATAGAGAAATGGTATTTTAATAGGTTTTAAAGGCCTGCAATTCGAATGGGGATATTCAAGTTTTTTCTTTGATATTAATTCAAGTTACACTTTTTGAGCGTGGTGACCGATAAGAAAACAAATTTTAATAGAGAAAAGGTATTTAATAGGTTTTAAAGGCCTGCAAGTCGAATGGGGATATTCAAGTTTTTTCTTTGACATAAACTCAAGTTACACTTTTTGAGCGTGGTGACCGATAAGAAAACAAATTTTTTTCTTTTATTGAATAAATGAGAATATATCCGCAATGAGAATATATCAAAAATATCCGCAATCGATTTGTAGGTATCGAAAACCTCGATGTACCAAATTTCAATGATCTAACTCTATTTTTTGAAAAAAGGTATTTTAATAGGTTTTTAAAGGCCTGCAAGTCGAATGGGGATATTCAAGTTTTTTCTTTGATATAATTTCAAGTTACACTTTTTGAGCGTGGTGACCGATACGAAAACAAATTTTAATAGAGAAAAGGTATTTAATAGGTTTTAAAGGCCTGCAAGTCGAATGGGGATATTCAAGTTTTTTCTTTGATATTAATGAATAAGATAACAATAATAAGAAAACAAATTTTAATAGAGAAAAGGTATTTTAATAGGTTTTAAAAGCCTCAAGTCGAATGGGGATATTCAAGTTTTTTCTTTGATATTAATTCAAGTTACACTTTTTGAGCGTGGTGACCGATAAGAAAGCAAATTTTAATAGAGAAAAGGTATTTAATAGCTTTTAGAGGCCTGCAAGTCGAATGGGGACATTCAAGTTTTTTCTTTGATATTAATGAATAAGATAACAATAATGATAAGATAACAATAATGATAAGAAAACAAATTTTAATCGAGAAAAGGTATTTTAATAGGTTTTAAAGGCCTGCAAGTCGAATGGGGATATTCAAGTTTTTTCTTTGATATTAATTCAAGTTACACTTTTTGAGCGTGGTGACCGATATAAAACAAATTTTAATAGAGAAAAGGTATTTAATAGGTTTGAAAGGCCTGCAAGTCGAATGGGGCCATTCAAGTTTTTTCTTTGATATTAATGAATAAGATAACAATAATGATAAGATAACAATAATGATAAGAAAACAAATGTTAATAGAGAAAAGGTATTTTAATAGGTTTTAAAGGCCTGCAAGTCGAATGGGGATATTCAATTTTTTCTTTGATTTAATTCAAGTTACACTTTTTGAGCGTGGTGACCGATAAGAAAACAAATTTTAATAGAGAAAAGGTATTTAATAGGTTTTAAAGGTCTGCAAGTCGAATGGGGATATTCAAGTTTTTTCTTTGATATTAATTCAAGTTACACTTTTTGAGCGTGGTGACTGATAAGAAAACAAATATTAATAGAGAAAAGGTATTTAATAGGTTTTAAAGGCCTGCAAGTCGAATGGGGATATTCAAGTTTTTTCTTTGATATTAATGAATAAGATAACAATAATGATAAGATAACAATAATGATAAGAAAAGAAATTTTAATAGAGAAAAGGTATTTTAATAGGTTTTAAAGGCCTGCAAGTCGAATGGGGATATTCAATTTTTTCTTTGATTTAATTCAAGTTACACTTTTTGAGCGTGGTGACCGATATAAAACAAATTTTAATAGAGAAAAGGTATTTAATAGGTTTTAAAGGCCTGCAAGTCGAATGGGGATATTCAAGGTTTTTCTTTGATATTAATGAATAAGATAACAATAATGATAAGATAACAATAATGATAAGAAAAAAAATTTTAATAGAGAAAAGGTATTTAATAGGTTTTAAAGGCCTGCAAGTCGAATGGAGATATTCAAGTTTTATCTGATCTACTTTATACACAAATTTTACGCGTACAGCTATTCACTGTTGTACATAGATGATAGATACCTATACACCTATATACTTTCTCACAAACAGCTGCTTATGTATTCGTCCGATTTCGGAGCAGCTCGTCTCGATCTGCGCGAGCTTCGTATAACCGAAGACTACCGAACTGTGTTAGGTTTTTTTTTCGTTACGGAATTTTTCGATTCGGTCGCCGCGCTCAAAGCCCGCGATAAAAGCTATACAATAGCTTAAAAATGTCAATTCATTGCATGCACTGTATACACAAATTATACGGAGTATTGCTTATAGTCTATTTTTCATTTATTTAAAAATAAAGTAATCATTTATTTTCCAAATTGGCAGTTATTTAATTTTAAATAATTAAAATGCTTTAATAGATGTTTTCTTTTGAATTCTAGCTTGAAGAGAGATACTACAGTCGGTAACAAAAGTGTCCGAACACTAGCAAAAATTCCTGTGTAAAAAAAGTACACTTCATACGGTTTTGTTAAATAAATCCTTATCGAATCATATTCTTACACTGACTAAGAACAGGATTCGACAAGGATTTATTTAACAAAATCGTACGAAGTGTTCTTTTTTTACATAGGAACTTTCGCTAGTGTTCCGACACTTTTGTTACCGACTGTATTTAGAATGTATTCAAATCTATATTTCTAACGTCTATAACTAAATCAAACATTTTTTTAACCAACTTCAAAAAAGAAGAAAGGTTCTCAATTCAAACCGTATGTTTTTTTTTGTTTTTTTGTTTTTATGTTTGTTAGCTCATAACTTCTGAACGGATGCTCCGATTTTGATACCTTTTGTTTTGTTGAAAAGGTCTTGGTCTAAAATAGGTCCCATTGTAATATCTTTACGATCTAAAGAAAATACAGGGTGCCCAAAAAATCAGTCCCAACTCTTTTATCTGCTAAACGGCTGCAGCGATAGTGATAAAAATGGTATGTAAGTATAGCAAAGTGGCTATGCAGTACAATGTTAAACCGCTTGCAGCGCCACCTGGTGAAAAATAGCGGAGTTAGTGTTCTTATCTCGAAAACGGTTCTTAAGAAAAATGAATTACAAAGCTGAAGAGTATCACTGATTTAGTACAAAAAGATAGTTTAGACATTCATGCTAACGTTCCTATCTCGGAAACGGTTCAAGACAGGGGGAAAAAGTTAATTATAAAATTGCAGAGCATCATCGATTTAGAATGAAAAGATAGTTTTGACATTGATGCTAAAAATACAAGGCTAAAAACGTGCATTTTTTTGTTCGCAATTTCTTACACAATACACACTTGAGCTATATTGCTCACGTTGTAGCGTAGCTGGTGAGACATACGCTATATAGTTTAAAATAGGGTTACTTGATACTTTTTGTTTTGTTGTAGAGATCTTGGTCTGAAGTAGTTCCCATTATAACATCTTTACTATCTAAAGAAAATAAATAGCCATCTGGTGAAAAACAGCGGAATTAGCGCTCCTATCTCAAAAACGGTTCAAGATAGGAGAAAAGTTAATTACGAAGTTGTAGAGCATCATCGATTCACTACGAAAAGACTGTTTTAGACATTATTGCTAATAAAATCTTTTATGTAAAAAAATAGAATCGATTAAAATTTGACTTATTTTGTTCATACAATATTTATATTCATATCCGGTCACAAATTTAATATTTATTTCCAGATTAAGTGGATATTTAGACTATTTGTGTAATTTGAGCTGTCAACAATATAACAAAATTAGCGTTAATTGTGCCAATATTGTGGAAGGTTAGGCGTTACACTTCTAAAAGCATCTGTATAAAGAACAGAATTTATCTGTAATAGTTCAACATAAAAAATTGCATTAAATTTAATGGTTATCCCTTTCGTACAGTAGTTCAAGAGTATTAAGAAGTGATAATGATAAAAATTTTCATGTTCTTCATTTAACAAAAATGAGTAAAATGTTGCATGGGTCAATTAAATGGCTATTTCAATATTGAAAACTTTTCAGGCTTATCCAGAAAGATACTAATGATTAAAATTATGTGAAAAGAAAAACAATTGTTGCTAAATTAGGATTTAAATTAAATTAATTATTTCCTTCTGGTACACTGCAAATAAAGGTGTCTTAATTTAAGACATATAAACAACTGAAAAATCATTTAAGATACGTAAATGCCTTAATATACACCTAAGACATTATAGATATCTTAATTTAAGACAGAAATGTGTCTAAAATACGAATTCAGACACAAAAATATCTAAAATGCATAACTATGAGAAATTTCAGACAGCAAATGCGTCTAAATTTTCGTTCATTTTGGAAATTCAGACATTTGCATTTCTTGGCATTTTTTCTTATATGAAATCTACTTTAAGCAATATACTTAGCCTATTTAAATTTCTTTCCTCATTCAATAAATATAATACATTTTACATATTAAGTTGTAAAGCGTAAGCAATTTAAACAATATTAATTTATGAAATTAAATTTTTAATGAATATTACTCTAGATATGTGTATATTTGCATGAAATTATGTTTATTATAACTCATAAAGCAATATATTATAACGCAAAAATTATTCGGTAAAAAAAAAAAAAAAACTATGTATTTAAAGCTAATATTTGATATTTAAAGAAAAGGTATTGAAAGCAAGTAACTTACAGCTAAGAAAGCGAATCTTGAATAATTCGTGCATCACTGTTTTTTATTTATTATTCTTAATTTCGATTTAAAATATGTTTTCTTCCACATATTTATTTGTTCTTAAGCGTAAAACAACGAATTTTCAGGTATTCATGGTCATAATTTGTTTTCTTTTACAAAACAGTTTAAAGGAGGATATCGTTATCCAAAAATATTGAGGGCGGAATAAGGATAGTTTTTCACATTTTTTATATGTATTTTTTAAAAATTCTAAAACTCTAGATACAAAATTTAATATAATAATGCATATTAACTGTTAGATAGTACATTATAATAGTTTTATAACATAATAGTTTTATAACAATAAATATAATATAATAGTTTTATAAAAATAAATACGAATTATAACATATAATTACTTGCTAATATTAGACTTACATATAATTATAAAAAGGACCTCTCGTGTGTGAAATGGTGGCTTGATTGGCAAGGTACATGGCTTTAACTGCGACTTCAGATGCTTGGTTTCGTTTTCTGCGGCTGATGTGAGTTCGATTCCAGTTGGGTGAAAGACATTTTTTTTAAAATGTTTTTTTTTTCTTTTTTTTTTAATGCTCTGGAGAATTCTATAATCTATTTTTAACAGAAAAAAAGAATCGCAGGCCACCTTTATTTATTTATTTATCAAAAAGCCTTAAAAATAGCGGTGTTTTTAAGCCTAACATGGCGGTATTTCTAAGCCTAAAAAAATGGCGGTGTTTTAAGACATTTTAATGTCTTAATTTCAGTTGCAAAAAAGTGTCTTAAAAAGTAAGACACTTTTTTTTCGCTTAAAAAATGACCATACGTTTAAGACACTTTTTTAACTGAATTTAAGACGTTTACGTTTACAGTGTATTTAGAAATGTTACGCTAAAATACATAATAATTAGAGAATCATTCCCTTTAAGAAGTAATCTGTAATATAACTGCTCATCTCCTGATACATAGAGCAATTTTTTTTAAATTCTAAAGGTTAGTATAAAATACTACATTGTATAAAAATATAAATATGGTATGATATTGTTACTTACAATTATATATTTCCTTCATTTTTAATCACTCATACTCACACAACAGTTGTTAGCAATTAAATTATTTTTGAAAGATTAATATAGTTTATTTTTACTTACAACAGTTTCATACTACAGTTGGCAGTAAAATTATTCGAGAGCTAGCAATAATTCCTATGTAAAAAAAAGTGCACTTAATACTGTTTTGTTAAATAAATCCTTGTCGAATCATGTTCTTAGACTGACTAAGAATAGGATTCGCAAGGATTTATTCAACAAAACTGTATTAAAAGTACTTTTTTTATACACTGTAAGAAAAAAAAAAAAAAAAAAAAAAAAAAAAGGTGGATTTGCAGCATAATATGCTGGCAATATGGATGCATGAAGGGAGAAAACTAAAAAAGAAGTTATTTACAGCAGAAACAAACGTAAAAGAGTCTTTCTTTACAGATGTTTCCGCTGTAAATTGCTTTATTTAACAGCAGAATGTGCTGGCAATGTGGGTGCCAGCACATTTTGCTGTAAAAGCTTCCGTTTTTCTTTACAGTGTATAGTAATTTTTCCAGCACTCGAATAATTTTGCTGCTGACTATGTATATAACAGAGCTGCCACATGTGTCTTTTTTGAAAGTCAAATTATTTAATAGTGTTTTTTATGAGAAAATTTTTACAAATACAAAAGTTTTTTAAAAATGTGGTATTCGTAAAAGTAGCCTGTAGCGTTCTTGCTATAATGAAATCTTGATTATTAACAAAGACAGATCAAATAATAAAAATAAATAAATAAATATCTCTCTTAAAGCTTCAGTATCGAATCCACAATCTTTTTATTGCGAGATCGATGTTCTACCAACCAGGCTACCGCAACAATATGAAATAGCTCATATAGTGAGTTATTGAAAAGTGGAATGAACTCTCAGGGAGAAATATGGGGAATAATAGTTTATTGATGGAAGAAAATTTGTCATTGAACCTGTAGCTAAAAGTTATCAATTAGAAATATTCGGCTTATGAAAGGTGTTTTTCCAAAAAGATTGCACTGTAATCACTAAATTGGATTAAATTTGACATGAATAATCAGAAAACTAAACTTAATAGCAGATGAATGCATGCCGTAATAAGTATGTGATAGTAAGTATTCAGTAAGCATTTAAATAATAAATGTAGAAATTCAAAATTTCTGTGTGGAAAAACTTTGTTCGTAATTGTTATTATATCCTTCCAAAAAAAAAAAAAAAAAAAAAAAAAAAAATAGCTATTAGCAATTTTATTTATATGACGAAGCATATCTTTATGAACTTCTCAATCTTATTTACCTCTCAATCCGACCTGTCAATCTTCTTCTGGGCATTTTAATATCGAAGAATGCTGTGTATATCAAAACAATATGTCAGCAGATGAAAGAAATAAAATTACTCTCACTTCTTGTTAGACAAATAAGAGAAAATAGTGAAAAATAAATCTAGAAAATAAGCTAAATCACCAGTCATTGAATTGCATTTTTAAAAATTGCACATACAGATAACTTTCTACAGTAGTAATTTTAAATACAAAAGAATGCGTGTAAAAAATGAAAAAGTATATTAAAAAAAAGAAAGAAAGAAACCGAAGCTTATTTATTGTTCCTAAGTAAGATATAAATTTATGTAGAAAAAAGGTTTCATTTAGGACAACGAACCTTTTTTTTTAGTTTGTTCTTCCACATAAAGGCATGGGGTAATTGTGTCGTATTCCTTAGCAATGGCTACTACATTGATTTCTTAAAATATTTTTCACACGATTTGTCTCAATTTACTTTTTTTTTTTTAACTTGATGCGAGATGGGAAAAATGAAAAATGTTTTTTAATTTGTTTAAACATACAAAGAAGAAGAATAAATAAATAAATAAAGGATTTTTTTTTCTTTAAGAGTAAAAAATAACTAATTTCGCCGACAGTCATGGCCCATTTTATTCTATTTTTAAACTTTAAAATACATTTAAAAAATAAAAATAACAATTGTAAATCTTCTGAAAGTGAAAACAGAATTTAAAAAATACATTAGGTAATGAGTAATCATGAAATCAAACTTTCCCACAGAGTAACATGGACCCCGGCTGTCTGCGAGTTTGGGTATTGTCCCTTCTAAAAATCTGAAGTTGCTTTCCTTAGCAACAGTTAATACTTTCATTTCTTAAAATTTATGTTTTACCTCAATTATAATGCAATGTCTTTTAAACTTGTTGGCAAAGGGGAAAATACTTTTTTATTTATTCTACTTTGTCTCAAACCTATACTCTTGTTGTCCTAAGAAATATACTTTTGTTTAGCTTCATTTACGAGAATATATACATGTATATATTTCTGCAAAGCACATTAACCATATCTTTCGAACGATACTACTTGTAAGCCCTACCTTTTATTGAAAGTAGGCTAAAAACGTACGAGAAATTTCATGTCTGCGTATTAAGATTTAGATTCTCTAAAAAAAAAAAAAAAAAAAAAAAAAAAAAATTAGAATGCTCCAAAGATATATGAAGAAAAAAAATAAATAAAGCTTTTTTTTTCCCCCAGCAGATTTCAGGATTATGCCTCGAAGGGGTGTGTGTGTGTGGCACGTATTAATCAACGACAAGGCCTGTGTCTTCGGTCCCCAAAATGACAATGTATGCGGTTGGCATTTTTAGTTGAGAAATACAAAAGGGTGCCAGACGTCGGGTCTCGCCCCCAAATCAAATTTTCACGCTGCACCCCTGATTCAGGGGACGTCAAAACATATAAATCAGGTGAAATCTCGATATTGAATTTTTGGACCGAATACCTATGGTAGTAGGATAATGGAAGTAAAAAAGTATTTTCATATTACACCTTTCCTTTTCTGTTTCATTACTTTAAGAAGGATGATCCAAATTCAAAGCAGGAGTTTCAGATAGCATGAGGCATTTGCACATCTGAGTGTAGTTCATAGATTTTTAAAATGGGAATAAATTAAACAAGTGCAGTTCGTAGTCGCCCCACAGTCAGATATGTATGAAATTTTAAATTTTTGACATGGTTGGTATTACATGATGAAAATTTACTTTCATCCGCCCCTTGGCAATTTTTATGGAAATCGCCAAGATGATGCCGTTTCGAATAGTAACACTCCACTGGCGACGTATGAAAGTGAGCTTTTTGCTGATCTATCCAAGCAAGAAAACACATCAGAAACAATACATAGAAAACTAGTATGTTGTGGACACCACAAGACTTTCTTCTGTATTTTCCTATACAAATTCACTCAGTAACAATATTTAAAGGTCACCATTGGACGAACTGCGCATACATTTTAGCAAATCTCTTATAGTGTTTTTGCAGGAGCACAACAAAATTTTTTCATCATTATGCACTACAGACTCAGATTCTTGAAAATGTGATAGCGTCTAAACGCCTTATCAGACAGAACTGAAATTTTATATACATGTTATAGATCACGGTCATGTCACACGTCCTATATGAATTTTGAAGTATCTAGCACTTTTTTTTTTTTTTTTTTACTGGGACACTAAAAATAATTTTTATCATTGTAGTTTATGGGCTCAAATTATTTAAAATGAAATAGCGATTAATGCCATATTCGATTGAGCTGAAATTTTATATATATGTTAATATTATAAATTACCATCACATGAACTATAAGATTTTTGCAGGATGTAGCACTAATAGATTTTACACAGACACAAAGAATTTTTTTTTTTATCATTGTGCCTTATGGATTCAAATTTTTTGAAGTGCTATAATGTCTAAATGTCTCATCCAAATGAGCCCAAAATTCAAATACACGTTAAAGGTTACCATCAAATGAACGTATAGATTTTGGTGAATCTAGCATTTATAGATTTTTTCAGAGACACAGCATACATTTCCTTATTACTACGATCTATGAACAAAAAAAAATTTTTTTGAACATAATAATAATAATAATAATAATAATAATAATAATATTGTAAATCACGCAACATTCCACACACAGAAAAATACTGAAAGACTTTATTGTTATAATATTCCCTTTCGTTTATTTAATGACTTCTCTTGCTTTAATTCATTTGTACAACCATTAGTTACTTGAATTGTTCAGAAAGTCGAGCGGAGTCACTACAGATTTTTTAAATGCAGGGCAAACTCTGATGTGTCTATAACTCAAATCTTGGGTGTCTATCAAAAAAATGCATATTTTTATATGTACTAATTACTTTGAAGTGCATTGTTCTACAAAGCAAAGCTGCATAAAAACTTTTAGTTATCACTGAACAACTACCACATTATGAAAAGTATAAATTACCTCTGTGTTGATTACACTATATTTGAATGCTGCTCATCATTTTTTTTAGATGATTTCCTTAAGCATTTGGCTAAAGCCGAGTCTGGACCTGGTTGAATTAGCTCTTCTAAAACATTAGTTTTTTCCATATTTACAACATTGTCATATGGAAACGGGCAGATATATTTCTTGAACACAATTCTTTTTGTTAGCCAAAATACATTTAACATCTGTAGAAGAGAGCACTTCTATTTTACTCATGTCATTCCTGTAAAATATTTGATATCAATAAAAAATAACTTTTGATAACAAATACATTATTTTAAAGCCCTAAGACTTATTATATATGACTGTAAAGTTAGTATTTATGTATTAACCACATACCAGAAATTTTCTGCTGTTATGCAGTTAATATGAAATACATTTCACTATTCATATTTATGTAATAATATGTATGTATAAACAGGGATTTAAATTTTTTTTTATATTTTAGGAACAAGAAAACCTTTCCAGGAGCCAGAGAAAACGCAATATGTATGTGGCAACACCCTCATTAATTACTTAATGTTCAGAAAATCAAGTAGAGATTACTTCAGATTTTTTAAATGCAAGGAAAACTCAGTGTCCATAATCTGTAACTCAAATCTTAGGTGTCTATTAAAAATGCCATGTACCACTTAATTTGAACTGCACTGTTCTACGAAGCAGATCTGTAAAAAATTTTTTTATTAATCACTCAGCAATAGCTATTTTATGAAAGTATAATTAGTCTAAGTATATTAATCTAGGGGTAATATTTTCTTATCTTATAAGTAATGCAAATCTTTTATGTATTACTTTACATTGAATAAACAAACTATTCAGTTAAAACATAACGTACAAACTTGAATAAATATCATGAAATAAGAAATCCAATAATCTCGCAACAATTATTTTGGGCCATACACTTTTTCGACCAAAAACAATTGCTGAGAGATTATTACATTTTATGGTGTTTATTCAAAGTTTTGTATGTAATAATTTAAAACGCAGTTCTGTGGTGCTTTCTTATTATTCTATTAAAAGTTCAAACTAAAAAAAAATTTAAAAATAAAATAAAATAAATAAATAAAAACTCATATTTAGTTATAAAAATAAAATAATTAAACAAAAAAAAAATAATACTGGATAAAATATTTTTACCTTTAACATTAACATCAAATATATTAAGAGTGTCTGTGTTTTGGCTTTAAAACACTATTTATTTGTCTATTGAATTTTCCAGGCTTAATTCTTCTACAAAGAGTCTATTTAAATTGATATACTATCACACTATTCATATTTTTTGACTTTAAATTCAAACACAGTTTGCTTTAACACACACACAGTTTTCTTTAGATGATGCTGGAACTTCATTTGCAAGAAAATGTTAACATAGAAAATTGACATGAGGAATTATCTTTCATGGAAAATTATTTTTTAAAAACAAGAGTAATTATTAAATTTTCACAAAAAACATTAAACTTCATATCAATCATTCAATATATAAGATATGATAATCTTTTGTAGCAAGAAGACAATATTGGAGGAAAAGCAAAAATATAGATAAAAAATATTGAAAATGCATGAAATTGTTTCGTCAGTGTACTGTAAATAATTGCCAATGGAATATTTTAAGTCACCCAGATGAATTGTCACTTAAAATTTGTTAAACCCTGTGTATCAATATGTTAGAAGTAAACTTATGAAAAATATATATGCTGTAAGGTTAATACATGTTGTTTATGTAAGTATATGTAAGGTTAATATATCAGAACAAGAGTGCAATAACACTGTGTTTTAATACAATATGAAATGAACTGAAAATATAAGGTATACAAATAGTCTTGACAATAAGCATTTACAAAATATACTTAAACAAGATACACCCGAAGGGGAGGATAGTCCCTACCTTAACAGCACACTTATCCATAGTACATCCTGAGGATTTCCCTTGGATGTATCTCCATCCATAGGGTAACCTGAGGATGTCTTGTGAATGAGATGTGCTGTTACGGTAATAACATATCTATCTATAGTATATCCTGCGGATGACATTTTATCGACTGGATATCCTAAGTATGTCATTTAGCAGAAATGTGCTGTTAAGGGAGTAACATCTCCATAATAGACAATTTGCACGTTTTCTGATTTTATTCTTATACAATAGAAAATAAAAAGGTAAGAAAATAAATACATACATTTTCTTTACTTGAAATCTAATGACTGATTTATAACAATTTTAACATCACACTATTTACTCTATCGAAAAAACGCTGTATAATATATCGTGACGTCACTCTTTATGACAACAAACGGAAGTAATCGTTGTTTACATTCGATTTCGTGCTTTGGTTTGCTTCTTGAATCAGTGAAACAGGTTTTGTATGTTATAATAATGACGGATATTAAAAATTCGTAGTATAAAAATTGTATTGTACCATTTTGCACTAATACAGCGGCTAATGCTCCTTAAAAGTTATTCTTTAGCGTTCCACATGATCCTATTAACGAAAACAATGGACAACCGCCATGAAAAGTAAACAATTAAAAATAATAATAATGAAAAATGGTGATAATGATATTAAACGGTTATAAAATGAAAAAGAAATGCTCAGAAATCACATAAACAATTGATAATTACGAAAGTTAAAACGAATTGCTGCTTAGTAACCAGGCTAACAAAATGTAAACATTGAAGCATCATAAAATGTGACGTCAGGCAGCGTTTTGAAGTCACGTAATTTTTGGTTAATTTTAAAGTTATTTTTTAAATTAATGAGAACTTTTTTTTGAATTTTTAATACACTTTCTGAAATTTATGGGCCTAAAACTACCAGAAAAATAGGATTTTGTTCAAATCCCCCATGTGTGCAAATTCTTCATTATCACAATAAGGGGGGAGTGGGGAAAATATTACTATATCTTCTTCCCTTTAGTGACACATTACTAATATTTATTTTTTCATATCTTATTATGTTGAAGCTCACAGTTACTAGCTACCAAGAGGGAATAGCACAATAAGAATGGTAATAAGTTTATATCCTGAGATTATCTTAAAATCGTGTAAATTGATTGGCATAAAAAAGATTCGTCATAACAGTATCGATATTTCCGTCTATTTCTCGTGTATTTAAAATAAATCACAGCACTACAATTAATTCAGAATCTTATGAATTCATATATTATGCTAATTACAGGGATGGAACACGGGCGCAGAATTCATACCGGAATCTGTTTAAGAAATTTCTCCACCTATAATATCGTTGATTTAAGAGGTAGAAAATTTTCTTATACTGATAGTGGTATGAATTCTGCGCCCGTGTTCCATCCCTGTAATTAAATTATGATTTTTTCCAGAATTACGCGATATCATAGATTGTTATAGTTGATATATATTGAAATTCATTAAAATGTACAATTTTTTATAATGCTTGTTTACTCGGTTGAACATTTGCAAAATAAAGGACTTTATTGACCAATTACCGATAACACAATAACAAAACTTCAGTTTTGTGTTTGCAAACTGCAGCTCGAGCTTTGCAAGAATACAGAAAATTTCCAATTACATAATCGGATTTTTTCATCAAAAGCAGCCCCTCAATAGTATGAAGAGGTTTTTCGATAGTACTGGTCTGCAAACAGAGCGCTAAAATTTGTAACTCTTTCTCCGTTATTTTACTTGCTCCAAATGTAATTATTAAATTTGATTTCAAATCCTATCCGCCTTGATTAAATTTCGCGAATTTGGCGCTATATTCGTATAGTTAATTATTGTTTGTAAACTTAAACTTGCTGCAATTGTAACATTCAAATATGTTTTCGTTATCGTTGTATTCCGCCAACTACACTTGTCCTTTTAATTACACAGCGAACTCTATAGTTCGTTTTAATCGCGAATACTAGTAGAGGGATAATTCCTTATCTTTAGTTATAGTGACCACATTAGAGTACATTCATAATATATTAGCATTAATAACTATTACAATTATATAATTACAGAGGTATATTTTATGCTAAATAAATCAGGACTGAAACTGTAATAATTATAATAAATAATTTCTATTCTACCATTTTTCCAAATTTAGAAAAACTAATTCAAAATATACACTATCCTGGAATTTCGAGGACATATGGTCACTATATCTCTAGTACAGGAGAAAAACGTGTCCAAAATGTATTGTCGAGATGGCACGTATTGCTGTTTATCGCTTTCTTGGCGGCACTTAAAACATCTTTGGAAAAAAACATAATTCACTTTGTGACATTTTTAATTATTTTACTTTATTATTATTGAGAACTGCTTTTCTTTTCTGCCTTACTTTTTACACAGCACTTTATTTTCATCTGTGTACATGATGTAATACTTTTATGCGCATTTTTATATAATAATAAATTTTCATTTACTAAGGTATTCTTAACATATATTTAATTAAAAAACTTCATTACTTTGAAAATTTTTTTGTTTTGTTAAATAATTGCAAACTTAAAAAAAAAAAGACAGATGAGAAATTGTATATACATCTTTTTATATTTCTTTTTCAAAAAAATAAAGTACTTTTAAAATAAATTTGTTGAACATAATTTTTTTTTTTATATAAAAGCAAAAGATTCATTTTAAAATCGAAGTTACCCTGATTCTACTCAGGTAAGTTTTAAATACTTCAAATAGTAATAATAAATAAATGATATATTTAAGTAAATACTTGTCAAACACAGCTATAAAGTTTTCAATAAATATTGATTTTTAATTGGTATCATTTTAATAAATGTCAAATGCAGCACTCAGCATTCTTAAAAGTTATTATTAATATATATATAATTAATAAATATGCTTCATATCTAATGTTAGAGGGAAAAACTATATGCATTTAAAATTTTCTCATGTTCCTTTTCATTTTCCTCTAAAAATATATATTATTAAATATTCAAATAATTAAAAACTTATGTATTATGAAAGAAAATTAAAAATGATGTTGATAATAAAACACACATTCGCTCCAAATCATGCCAAATAAGAAAGCCCCATAATACTGACCAGTGAGAAGCTGTAATATGACAGTCTTTTGGTCGTATTTACAGTCGGCTGCAAAATTATTCGAGCACTACCCAATAATTCCTATATTTAAAAAGTACACTTAAGACTGTTTTACTAAGTAAATCCTTGTCGAATCATGTTCTTAGACTGATTAAGAACATGACTCGACAAGGATTTATTTAACAAAACTGTATGAAGTGTACTTTTTTTTGGCAAGGATTATTGCTAGTGCTCGAATAATTTTGCAGCCAACTGTACCATTAACTTCAATTCCCAGTTCAGCGTAAAAACTTGAAAAGCGTCTAAAGGCAGGGTACAGCTTTCCAGCAAAGTTTTGGCACGCTGTTTCTGCCATCTAGCTTCGAGGATTTCATGTAAACTTTTATTAGTTATTTTCACCTAAAAAATCTGAAAGTGACTATACCGCTAGATGGCAGAAACAACACGGCAAAATTTGCTGAAAATTTGCACCCTGCCTCTATACGCTTCTCAAATTTTCATCTTCAACCGGGACTTGAAATTATTGGTGAATAACAGCCTTTTGGCCTTATTCACCATTTACTTGAACTCCCGGTTCATCGCAAAAACTTGAAAAGTCCAGCTTTCCAAGAAAATGTGGCAAGTTGCTTCTGCCATCTAGCGTCGAAGTTTTCATATAATTTTTAATTCGTTTATTTCAGCTAAAATATCTGAAAATAACAATGCCACTAGATAGCAGATGCAACGATTCAAACTTTACTAAAAAGTTCAACCCTGACTTTATACGCTTTTCAAGTTTTCGTATTCAACCGGGAGTTAAAGTTATTGGTGAATGCAGCCGTAAGAGATGTCAATAAATAAACAAAAGAGAAAATTATAATAGGGTGTTTATTTTTTCCCAAATAATATATTGTTTAATGGAATGTAATATGTTCAAATTCTTTTCTACATCTCTGAAAAAGAACTGTGCTAGATTTACCAAAAATCTATAGTTTATGTGACATAGATCTATAAAATGTATAAATATATAATTAAATCAAATGAGGCATTTAGACACTATCACACTTTAAATAATTTCATATTGTAGGCCTTAATGTTACAGAATTTCACATTATGTCCCTGTAAAAAACTGTAAAAGTTAGATTCACCGAAATAAATCTACACTGTCTGTTCATTCGACGTTGATCTATAACATTAGTTGAATCGAATAAGTCATTCAAATGCTAATCACACTTTAAATAATTTTAGCTGATAGGCTATAATGCTGAAGAATTTATCTTTGTGTCCTTGTAAAAAAAAAAAAAAAAAACCTTAGCGCTAGATGCTTCAACATGTATACAGTGTGTGCTATCTATGGTTACCTATAACATATTGGTTTACATACAAACGGAACGCTTGCAATTTCGATGACGTAAATTTTGCAAGTTTTTTGCAAATACAGTCGGCAGCAAAAGTAACAGAGCACTAGCGAAAATTCCTATGTAAAAAAAGTAAACCTAATGCAGATTTGTTAAATAAATCCTTGTCGAATCCTGTTCGTAGTCAGTCTAAGAACACAATTTAACAAGGATTTATTTAACAAAACAGTGTTAAGTGTGCTTTTTTCACCTAGGAATTTTTGCTAGTGCTCGGATACTTTTGCTGCCGACTGCAGTCATACATTTGGAACGCCTGCAAACGGCTTTGCAACTGGAAGTGTTTCATTTGTATGTACCCCATATACCAACTTTGAGATGAATCGAACAAAGTGTTTAGATGATATCGTGTTACTCACATACATATATCCTTATAAAAATAGCAAAAAGTTATTCACAGGACCACAAAACATACAGATACACTACCAACATTTCAGTGTCAGATTTTTATCATGATTGCAGTACTCCCCTTACATATGTGTTTTCGCAAAGTAAAAAATTGATGAAAGATTATGTGAACTATTTAATTTTATCATGTTTAATTAATAATTTTATAAAGGTATTTATGAGAGAGTAAATGACAATGTAGATGGCAATAGTGGGGGGAAAGGGGAGGAATTAAAATTGAAACTATAAAATACCACTCTTGCATCTAATCCACATTTAGAGAAATACAGATATATTTATTTATTAAATATTCTTCATTCTGCAAGTCTATTTAATTCATGTTCATTTTGAAATATTTGAATTGATTATCAGGGTTACTAATGTAAATCAGAAAGAAAAAAAAAATCCCTGATATTGCCTTGTTTGTTGTTTCTTTTAAAAGTAAAAGAGATGACACACAATCGGGCAGCATTAGAATCTAACATGTTTACAAGTCAATTGACTATATCTAAGGTATATTGGTTTTATTAACTTACTGTAGGTGGGGAAGGGGGGGGGGACTATTGATGATCTATCAACATATTGTATGAAAAATCTGTTAAAAATTAAATTTTCAGTAAATTTGTATGTTTCATTTTTTCTTCATTTGTATATACTATATTGTCCTAAACCATTCAACATGTGTTTGAGCTTGAGCATAAGTAGTTATGTCTAAAATAATTTTCATTTTTAAAATACTTTTGTTTTTATAAGTTTATCAATATATTTTAAATAATGCAAAAAAAAAAAAAAAAAAAAAAAAACTCTTGGGCAGAAACTGAGCTCGCATATTTAAAAAAATTAAATTGCTTCCCTGTACGAAAAGTTTATTTTTTAATTACCTTTTGAAAGTGATATGTGCTGTATCTTTATTGTGTACAGTGATTATATTTATCTTAGGGCGCGAAATTTCCTCTCACCAGCTCGCCATCGACGAGTGGAAATTTTACTGTGGCGAGTAAAATTTCGGTCTAAATGGAAATAGAATTCTTACAGTATACGGTGCTACGAAAAGAAAAAAAATATATAGATTTAACAACGTAAAATCATGCTACTCTTAGGTATGGTGACCAGCCATCCTCTTTTTAAGAGGACAGTCTTTTTTTCCTCATCGCTCTGCCCTCTGCAACGAAAAAAAAAATTACAGGACTAAAACGTCCTCTTTTTTTTATGTTTTTAGTCCTCTGTCCTTTTTTCAAATGAAAAAGGATTAGTCCTTAATTTCAAAAATTTCGCAAAACTGGGAAGCTCAATCGGCTGTTGGCTGTATCAAACGGTGAACACTTACTTTTTTCTGCGTTAGGTTCGCAAAAGAACAACTTTCAAATAAACGTGCCAAAGCATATTGGGGTTTATGTGTATTCAGATTCTGCGAATCACAAAGAAGTAAGAATATTCCCTATATTTGTACGGTTCTTTGATCCAGAACACGGAATCACTATTGAAATTGTCATGAAATCATTAAGAAGGTGGTGCTCCGGTTGGTACGCGGTGGGTTGACGTGTGTTCTCACTTTTACATGACTGACATTTCTCATAATAAATAAGCCCGCTAGTGACCGAGAGGTAAGCTGGTACACGTGAGGCGCTGAGTTCGATACCCATTCGCGCTCGTTGTCTTACCCGTTAGGAGTTTTCTGTGGTTTTTTCCGAAACTAGCGTAAATATGGTCTAGGACCTCTTAGAAAGACCCCATAGATGACCCTAATTCAGGCTCTATTCCTCCTATTAGAAAGACCCCTATTCAGGCCCAGAGCCCTAGTGTAGACAATTGGCCTTAATGATAACACTACCACCCCCTCATAAACAGTGCCTGATTGGCCTTAGGGGCACATGCCCTGGCCCTCACAGGGAAGGGGCCCCCAAGAAATTCCATCATACATTTAAAAAAATAATTAAAATGAGAAATTTCCAAATTTTGCTATAATGATCGTTGTTTTTTGTTTTTCGTCAATGGATTGAGGAATTACTGGGCTGTTTTATAAATCGGCGTGATGATCTTTCAAGGAAACTATCAACTCATTGGGAAAATTGCAATATTTTTGCTAAACGCAAATACAAGTGTGCAAATGCACACTACCAATACTTGCATTTGAAACTTTTACTAAGACTAACTAAATATGAGGCACGCACCGCAATGCAGATACACGGGGGCGACGTGCGTCGATCCGATAGATAAGCTATGGATCTTGTTTAGCCTTACTCTTACCAACAAAATGAAAAGTGAAGTGAATTTTTAGACGGCTGAGTCGGAAATAAGCGGTTTGTTTTATTTGTTGTAAAATTAAAAGAAAGAAATGAGAAAAGGGGGCCCATGGAACATGAGTGCCCTGGGCCTCAAAGTGAGTAAATCGGTCCCTGCTCATAAAAATATGCAAAAGTTATTTGAATTCATTTTATGTCCACCAGGCAAAAACGCACCCTCAAAGCGACTGTTTTCTTCATTGAAGAAAAAGTAGACATGTGAAAAAATACCCTTTATATACCTACTTTAAAAACTTATTAACTACTAAGACTAATTTAGGTTATACTTGTGAGAACTTTTACATGTTGATAAAGAATGACAGTTCGTTAAAACAAATCGTTTCATCTGCCAAATAGTAATTTTATTTTTTCTTTTATGATTAGGATTTTAATAATAAAAAAAAAAAAAAAAAAAAAAAAAAAAAAGGTCTGCCAACTTTTTTATGTAACTGCATGAAATTATTAAAAAAAATGTCTATAACAAAAATTAATAATTAAAATATATGTATATATATATTTTTTCTAGTGACACCTATGAAAATTAGGGATTTTTCCTCTCGTATTCGTATAATATTAATATAAATTAAGGTGTACTGATCCAAATTCATCATTTGAGATAAAAATGTTTCCACCACTTGTGTAAAGTAGCTTTTGAATCGGTTTTTATAATAATTTTTATTCAATTTCGTGTCTCTAAAATGAGCTCTTCTTCAAAATTGAATGTCTTCTATTTTCTTATAAAATAAAAGACATTGGGTAATTTCTCCTCTTTTTTCAATAAAAACTGCTGGTCACCTTATACGCAAAAAATAGAGTAAGTTAATCATTTTTTGTGGCGAGTAACTTTTTTTTTTTTCAGCGAGTGTAATCTAAGTTGAAATTTCGGGCCCTGATCTAAGAAAATAAGGCTTATTTTAAAGTCTCATCCCAAAAATCTAGATCAATTTTTGGCTATGTTAATATATATACACAGATATATATATATATGTATCCATAATTTTTTTCTCCTTCTCTTTTTTTTTTTTTTTTTTTTTTATACAAAAGTTTTAATTTTACAAACTATTTGTTTCAGATGCAGTTGAAAAGGAGTATAACAGAGGCCACAGGTCACTGTGACAAGGTCACAGATTGAAGATACTGTGAAAACATGGTTGCGACATGCTAAAGCGAGAAAGTTTTATGTAAGAAAAATAATACATATATATATATATATATATATATAAAATAAAAATGCATTACAATGTTTTATGTGGCTTGTAGTTGGTATTATTAAAATATTTCATGCTTCTAAATTTCACAAATTAAGATTTTCAATATCAAAATGTAAATAAAACAAGTAATTAACAAATAAGATAGTAAACATTCAGCAGTGAGATGACTACTAAAACAGAAAAATCTATATATACTTAAAAGAAAAAAAAAAAAAAAAAAAAAAAAAAAAAGATTGCTGGCATCAAATTTTTTCCCCCTGCGTCCACATCTTCTAGCAGAAGAGTATCCTTCACGTCGTGAGAGATGTCAATGTTTGCCAAATGCTCCAAGATGTGAATAAAGAAGCAGGTACTAACAATACTACAGAATATTAATCAAAATGTTGGCAGATGTGTGTGTGTGTATTGTGATTTTTTATTCAATATTTTGAACTTCTATTAGAATAGATTTTCATGTTAAGGTGTAATTTATAAAGAATAAACCGATTTTCATATTACAAAAAATATTCAAAAATATGGTAATAAATGTGACTACTTCAAGTCTGTTGTTTTAACAAATGTTCTATAAACATATCTAATATTAATGCTGTGTTTATACTTAAAAAAAAAAAAAAAAAAAAAAAAACTCTATGCATCATCTTTTTAAGAGCTAAACATGTGATACTATGAGGAAATTTTTATTAAAATATGCTCAAGAAAACTTGCAACTTTAAAATTCCTGCACACAGTTTAAAAGTACGGTTAGTTTTTTTACGCTTTATAATTTCAAAATAAAATATTTAAAAAAAAAAATCGGTTTTGTTAAACATGGAATAATGTAACAGTGGAGATTTTTTTAAATATGAAAGCTTAATTTAAATATATATATCAGGTGTTTGATAATTCTAATTTAAAATTTCCCTAGAGAAGAGGGCCACGGTAGCCCAGTCGGTAGAGCGCCGGCCTCGTAATTGGAAGATTGTAGGTTCGGCACTCGAGCCGGACAAAAACCGTCGTGCACACTAATGGTGGCTCGTGCACGTAAAATCTGTCGTGGCCGCAATGTCGTCCATCTTCCCATAAAAAATTATACCTCTGGGAGTCACCGAAGCGGGAGAGCCATTCCTTCCGCGGAGGATCAAAATTGTGATGGCATGTCTCCGGACAACTTATTGAGGTGTGTTTCAGACCGTCACCAATTGGCCATCTGCGAAGCACTAGTGCGACGTAAAACCCAAACAACTAACCAACCCTATAGAAGAATACTACCGTGTTCAATTTGTTCCGTTATCCTGTAGATTTGGAAAAATAAGCATTTATAAGCCCTTTAACTCCCCCCCCCCTTTTTTTTTAACTGTCAATTAAATGGCTGGCAAGTACATTATTGATTTTCAACTACCTAATTTTAAGCTATTCATATTTCTTTTTTCCCTTAGCAAGGGTTTAAAATATATATATATATATATATATATGCGTTGTAAGGATTGTGTTTATTGTACAGATGTCCGAGCAGTTTAAAAATATCATGTATGATTCTAGCATGAACATAATTGATAATGTATATTCTGTTTAAAAAAATGTAAGTTATTAAAATTTTGATTTCGTTAACATGAATGAATATGTCAGAATTTTATCCAAATGTGCATTTATCCCAAACTGGAATTTTTAAAAATATACTCGCCTAACCATTAAATAATAGACATTCTGTTTAACAAGCTTTTTAAGTTAATAAAAAATTAATTCAGGCCAGATTGTGACCCTACTTTAAAAATCTTAAAATACATGAAAAAGAAACGGACAGTTGTGATGACAGGGGTCGATCCAGGTTTTAATTTTTGGGTCCTTTTTTTGTGAAAAACAAAATATTTTTGTGAAATTTTTATTTATTTTTGTGAAAAAAATAAAATACTATGTAACTTCATCCATTTTTACAATCAATGTATATATGTTTAATGCCAATTTAATAGAGTTTCGCTGAGTCAAATTAAGGCATTAATTAAAAATAATACTGAAAACTTGAAAACATTTTATAAAAGGATCATTTTCATAAAATAAAATCTTGGGAAGGGTCCATTTTTATGGATTTGAATTTTGTGAAGTTCCCTTTTTATGGTTTGATATTTTATGAAGGGGCCGCAAAAGGGACCCATTTTTTTTTTTTTTTTTTTTTTTTTTTTTTTTTAATGATTGCAACCAATAAATTGCATGTAAAGTTTTTCTGAATCTAAACAAATGTTAGTAATTTACAAAATGTACTCTTAAATTTCTACTATATAAGTTTTCTCTTGACAGTCACTAAAAAATTAAAAAAAAAATCCCTAAATCGGGAAATATATTAAGCTAAAATTCCTTAAATTATGAAAAATTCCTTCACACAAATTCCTGATAATTATTTACATAACTTGGCAGAATTGAACATTATTTCTTATAAACTTATACTATGAGAATTATTGCCTTGGAATTATTATGAAATTGCATAAAAACAATAATACACAATTGACCATAATTAAATTTAAAAAAGTACAATAAGGTATATTTTTTGAAGTGAGGGAGCCTAATGAGTGGGGCATTTCAGTTTGTGACTATGTGAGGTAATTGACTTTAACATGAATACAGTATGCCCTGTAGTAGAAAATAAGAAAGTGCAATGTGGAGCTGAAAGAGGAAAAAGTAAGAATATATTGTTATAAAATGTTTTTTAGTAAAATCACTTTGTAATTTTTTAATAATCGTATAAAGGATATTACTCTTTTTTTTATAATATTAATTAATGTTTATTAAATAAATTTATTAAATATTTTATAAAAGAAATAATGTGTGTGTGTTTATGAATTTTTAGTCTATTAATCTTCTAGTGAATTAAAAATGATAAATAACTAATTTAAAATTCTAAAAGGGAAAATTTATAAAAACATACGTTACAAAATAGGTTTTATATTTTTAAGCCTTTAAATATTTTTGATTAGTTTAATAAATAAATTAAGACTTTATTTGTTTTTTCTATAAATGTTTAGTAATCTAAGCAATTGATTATGTACTTACTCTTTCTATAAAATAATAGCGAACTTCGCCTGTAAGCGGGTCACTGTTTTTAAATGAATTACTGTAATTAGTGAATTCTCAAAATTGCACTAATTTTTGTCAGGAGAAAAAAAAAAGAAAAAAAGAATTTCTGATAGAGAAAAAATTTGCACCAGTTGAGACTTCGTCAGTGCAGTTTATTATGCGCTGCTTGAGTACATTTATGTTCGACATTCTTAAGGAATCACTATATTATTGTAAGGGAAAAAACATAAATAGAAAAAAAAAATCACTCATCTGCGGAATAATTGGTTCGGGTCCCCCTGCATGCGGCATCGTATTCCTTCGCCCAGCCTTTCCGCTACTCCTAATTATTTTACACTTTCAAAAATATCCGATATCGTTTTCTCTGGCTGTTAAGGTAATAATATTAATTTCTTGTATTCTAACTGATTTTCTTTATTCTTGCTCCAATGCCTTTCCCCTTCCCGCTCCTCGTAATAATTCTACGCTTTCGAAAATATCCGCAATCGATTTATCAGGCATTAAAAACTAATAATAACGATTTCGAACACTTCTAACTCATATTTTTTTTATTCCTGCCTCTCCTAAAAACTTGTCATATCTGAAAATATTTGCATTTGATTTGTAGCCCGCCAAAAGCTATATATACCAAATTTTAACAGTCTATTTATATTTTTTCCCTTGCCCTACCGCCCCCCCCTTCCGCATCTCCTAATAAATTAACATTTTGAAAAATATTTAATTTATAGGCCCCCCAAAACTACTATGCACTGATTTTGATCGGTGCCCCTTTTTGTCACTTCGTGCCCTTACCCACTCTTTTAATAATCAAGTCCGAAAATATCTTCATTCAATTTTTAGGCCTCATAAACCTCTACGTATCTATTTTGAATAGTCTAATATTTTTTTTTTTTTTTTTTTTACCACTTAGCTCACACCCTTCCCACCTCTCCTGCAACGAATTTCTAAAATTCCAGCAATTTGTGTTAACTATATTTTAAATAAAAAAACTTTATGGATATCTGTTATAAAAGTTTTTGTGGAATCATGTTTGGCCCCCCTCCCCTTCCGGCGAAATTGTAAAATCGCTTCTTAGTGGATGTCTGTCACAAAAGGAATGTTTTCGCCCAATTCCATGCTTCCAGGTCCAGGGTTTGGGCTGGGCGATGTTGAATTACTCACACATTCAGGACAAATGATTTTATATGTATATAGATGTAACAAATTTAAATTTATGAATATTTTTAATAATGTTCTTCAATCACTCAAATAAATACTATTTTCAAGATATGCTGTTGTCAGATATATATCTATAAAAAAATTACAACAAAAAAAAGAATTTTTTATGTACCATGTTTTTAAATTTTCTGTTGAATCATATAAACGCAACCAAAGACAGCGGGGACCCGAATTAATTGGCTAAAAGTATTAAAAAATGCATTGTCAACGTGTTCTGAGCTATTCTGAAGGTATCAAATGTCTAGCTACTCAAGAAGTTATATGATTATTGAATCATATAAACGATACCGAAGGCAGCGGGGACCCGAAACAATTAACTAAAAGTATTTAAAATATGCATTGTCTCTCATTGTGTTTTGATTTATTCTAATAGTTTCAAATGTCTCGCCAGTCAAATGATTGTTGAATCATATAAAAGCTACCGAAGGCAACGGGGACTTGAAATAATTGGCTAAAAGCATTTAAAAAACGCATTGTTATCGTGTTTTGAGCTTTTCCAAAAGTTGAAATTCTAGCTAGTTGGGAAGTTAGCTAAATAATTTTTTGTGAATCATATAAACGTTACCGAAGTAGCTGGAACCCAAAAACAATTGGCTAAAAGTATTAAAAAATGCATTGTTACTGTATTCTGAACTCTTCTGAAAGTTTCAAATGTCTAGTTAATCAAGAAGTTATTTAAATAAATTTTCTATTGAATCATATAAACGCTGCCGAACGCAGCGGGGTCCCGAAATAGTTGGCTAAAAGTACTATAAAAATGCATTGTCACCATGTTCTGAACTCTCCTGAAAGTTTCAAATGTCGGAAAGTCACTTAAATAAATGTTCTGTTGAATCATATAAAAGCTGCCGAAGGCAGCAAGGTCCCGAAAAAGTTGGCTAAATATATTTAAAAAATGCATTGTCACCGTGTTCTGAGTTATTCTGAAAGTTTCAAATGTCTAGCTAGTCGGGAAGTTAATTAGAAATCCATTGCAAGATTTGTACTGGACACACAAACAAACAAGAATCGAAGTTAATAAAAGCATGGTAATAAGTACTGATAATTACACATGTCTACAGAAACGATGTTAAAAAATTTGATTTGTTTATTTTAGCTGATGTTTTTTTTATGTGCTGAAACTGTAAATATAGCTAGTTTTTCCTCTATCACACATAGATTTTTGTCAATACAAGGTTTTTTGAGACATAACTTCTTACATATAACATCATAACAATAGGTTGGATGGTTGATACGGTTTTGCGTCGCACTAGTGCTACGCAAGTACAATAGGTACTCATGACTAATAACTCATGGAAACATACTATAAAACTTACCATATAATTATAGTTGTAGTGGAGTAATGAAAGAAATTATATAGGTATGCACCCTGTATTAACAAAAATCTATATGTGATAGCGAAAAACTGGCTTCATTTTTGGTTTCAACTCACCGAAAAATATAAAGATCAGCTAAAATTATTAAATCAAAATTTTTAATGTAGACCTGTGTTATAATATCCTTAGAGCATCCTGTAACTATTTGAAAAAGACATCCGGAGGGCACACAACTAGAGCCCCTTAATAAAATATAAAGGTGGACGCATGCCCGCCATTTCTTTTGCCTCAGAAGAGGACAGACTTCTCGCTTAGCGTCCTTGTCGCTTTCCTGTCATTTTAAGAAATCTTAATCTGAAGCTACAATCGGTCAACAAAAGCAATAAGCAAAAATAATATTCCTAACAACACATTTTTTTTTTCACATCACATTATCAGGGTATCATGTGGATGTATTAGAAATAAGATGTGTTATCAGGACTGTTCTGTTTCGTAGACAAATGTCGCCAAAACTCAAATACACAGTAATAAAAGGTCTTTTAAGCCTATTTATCAATATTAATATAAATATTATGATTAAAATAACAAATTTTTCTGCATTCTTACATTAACATCATGTCAGAAATACAAATAAAATTTTATGTAAGGTTGTTTTATTCTCCTTAAATTATCGTAAGGAAATTTGAACATTTTATGTTGTTTTTTTTGAGTGACTGAAGCGATGTGTGGTTACAATAAATGAAGATAACGCTTCTCTGACTCCTTAAGAATTGATAATTTACTATTTACAATCAATCAACGACGATAAAATACAATATTTCGTACATTTTCTGGATCACAAACAAAATAGCGACTTTGTTGTCATTGTTCGAAAAGTTCTAACGTTGCCATACAGTTCTGACAAACTTAAACTGAAACTTGAAGTCCGATACGATTAATCGATGCGACACTACACACCCCCTTCCCAGTGAAAACGATTACACAAGATAGTCTTTTAAGTGACTGGGAAACTTCACATGCCTGCCGGTTCTGGTTGTCTTGCTTTCCTGTGGAGTCGCTGGACTTTCTTCCGTAGTCTTGAGTACAGGCGTTTCATTATGCTCATTTTTCGTGGGATGTAGCTCTGGATAAGGCATATCTGTTTCTTTTAATAGAAAACACGGTTTCACTCTGTCGATAGAACCTCGTTTCACTTTTCCCTGGATTTCGATATCGAAATATTTATCCTTTCTCGCCTTTACGGGATATGGTCCAAGATAGACAGGTTTTAGTGAAGAACTATTGACGTTGTTGTATAGAAATACATGAGAACAGTTGCACAGTTGTTTAGAAACAAAGACTGTTCTTTTTCCATGGGTTGTTGTAGGTCGTGGCTTCATATCTTGTATTATTTTCTGGAGGTTTTGGGAAAATTCCGATTGTTTCATAGGAGGTAACGTTGAAAAGAATTCTCCTGGCAACGCCAAGGTGGTTCCGTACACTAATTCTGCGGATGAGCATCCTAAGTCTTCCTTGATAGCAGATCTTATACCTAAGAGAACAAAAGGCAATGCTTCCAGCCATGATTTTGCTTCTAGCAGGTGGCATTTTAGACTAGCTTTTAAAGTCCGGTGTTGGCGTTCAATCAAGCCATTAGCTTGTGGGTGATACGCAGTTGTGGTATTCGTCTGAAAACCGAGATATTTTCCTAAGGCTTGAAAGAGTTGGCTATCAAATTGCCTGCCTTGGTCAGATGTTATTCGACTCGGGATTCCGAAGCGAGAAAACCAGGTGGAAATCAAAGCTTTAGCGATTGATTCAGCTGACTGATCTTCTAAAGGCACTGCTTCAATCCATCGAGTGTAACGATCGACGATGGTGAGAAGGTATCTGAATCCTTTGCAAATCGGTAACGGACCAACCAAATCTATGTTCAAATGCTGAAATCTGTGGGGAGGTACTTTGAATTCTCCCAAAGCTGACTGAGTGTGCCTATGAACTTTGGATCGTTGGCATGGTAAACATGCTCTAGTCCATAGTTGGCAGTCTTTATTCATATTGGGCCATATGAAACGTTTTGTGATCAATTTGATTGTGGCTCTTATTCCAGGATGAGACAAATTATGGATGGATGAAAATACTTTTCGTCGAAATTCTGCAGGTATGTATGGACGATTATAGTTCGTAGAGGTATCACAATAGATTTTCTTGTCGCTGTCCGGTATAGGGATCTGTAAAATTTTCAAGTTTGGATTACTTTTCAGTATTTCCAACTCTTCATCCTCTTGAGAGTTTGCGATAGTTTGGAAGTCTATTACAGGTGGTACGGAAATGGTTTCAATACGAGAGAGTGCATCAGCAACGGTATTTTCATCTCCCTGGATGTATCGGATATCGGTTGTGAATTGGCCAATGTATGACAGTTGTCTGGCTTGCCTAGGTGAGGCTTTTTCCAAATCTTGTTGGAAGGCAAATGTGATTGGCTTGTGGTCTGTAAAAATTGTAAAATGTCGTCCTTCTAAGATGTATTTAAAATGCTTCACTGCTGTATAGATGGCTAATAGCTCTCTATCGTAGGCACTATACTTTCTTTGGGTTGGTGTCAAAGAGCGTGAAAAGAAACTCAAAGGTTGTTTTGCATTGTTCACCACTTGGTGTACGACCGCTCCAATAGCAGTGTCTGAAGCATCAGTCGTCAATGTTATTTCAGCCTTTTCTGATGGGTGAGCCAAAATGGAAGCATGACTGAGTGCATCCTTTAAAGCTTGGAAGGCATTTCTTGCTTCTTCCGTCCAGAGTATTGGCTTACTGCAGTTCTTCTTGACACCTGACAGCAGTGTTGTTAAAGGTTGTTGCAATTTGGCACAATTTGGTATGAATCTGTGATAAAAATTTACCATACCTAAAAATCGTCTTAAACTGGTAAATGACTTTGGTTCTGGGAAATTATTAATTGCATCGACTTTCGTTGGAAGTGGTTTAAGACCTTCAGCCGATACTTCGTATCCCAAGAATGCAAGTTTAGTTTGACCAAATTTACATTTTGCCGTATTAATGCACAGTCCATATTCATTTAACCTCGAAAGTACTACTCGTACGTGGTGCCGATGTGTTTCCTCGTCAGCAGAGGCTATCAGGATATCATCCAAATAACAAAATACGAACTCTAGCCCATTCAGAACAGTGTTCATGAAACGTTGGAAAGTTTGAGCTGCGTTACGAAGACCAAATGTCATGTATGGAAATTCGAATAAGCCGAAAGGCGTGAGAATTGCCGTTTTCGGTATATCTTCCTTACGAACTGGGATTTGTTGGTACGCTCTAATGAGATCAATGGAAGAGAAAATTGTTGTTCCCGCTAAAATAGAACTACAGTCTGTTAAAAATGGAAGAGGATATCTATCGGGGATTGTGACGTTGTTTAACGCTCTGTAGTCACCGCAAGGTCGCCAGTCCCCCGTTTTCTTCATAGCGAGATGGAGTGGACTGGACCAGTTACTCGTAGAAGGTCTGCATAAACCCATTTGGAGCATGAATTCGAACTCCTTTTTAGCAGCCTTAAGTTTGTCGACCGACAGCCTTCTGACTTTGGCGGTAACGGGTGGGCCTCTGGTTTCGATGAAGTGTTCAGTGTTATGATTTTTAATTTTAGTGTTAATTCCACTCAGTTTGAGCAAATCTGGAAAATCATTGATAATATTTTTGTATGGATTGTTAACAGCATTTAAAAATGGGATATTATTATTGTTTTGAAAGCAAGGGATTCCATTAATAGTTAAAAATGTAATGCCATCTATTAACTTACGGTTCTTAGTATCTACCAAAAGGTTAAAATTAGCGAGAAAATCCATACCTATGATAGGTCTATTTACTTCTGCGATTACAAAAGGCCAACTGAATGTTCTTCGGAGTCCAAAATCGAGCTTTAGTAGCTTTTGGCCATATGTTTTGATCCTGGTGCCATTTGCGGCGAACAGTTCTAATTTCGAGATATTTTTTTTATCAGCAGGTAATGGTGGGATAACCGACAGTTCTGCCCCGGTGTCAATTAAAAATTGGGTGGCTGTTTCCTTGTCGCTTACGAAAAGACGACTCAGCTCAACCCCACGTCCCTCCGTCGTCAGTGAGAGACGGGGTGTCAGTTTTCCGAGCTACCTGTCTGTGATGCTGATTGGAAGTTGCATGGTTGTTTGCATTTGAAAGAGTTATTCCCAAATTTCCTATGGTAGTAGCAAATAGCATGCCTACTATCGTTGGGACTCCTGCCTCTTGATTTAGAGCGGTACCGAAAATTGCTACGCCGTTGTTTGGATAGAGCGGAAACTTGCAAAGTGAGTTCGCTAACCTGTTTTTGTAGGTTCTCGATTAGTCCACTGCTCACGGTTATGGACGAAGTTGCGGCTATCTGAGGAGTAATGGGGTTTAGTTCCCAAATCTTGTCGGCCATAGTAGCCAATTTTGGTAAATCATCGCCACTGACAGTTATAATTCCACGCATATTAACTGGTAAGCGTTGCAACCACAATGTTTTCAGAAAAGTGTCAGTCACTTTGTCACCGGCCAAATTGCGCATTTCGCAAAGCAACTGTGACGGCTTTTTATCTCCTAATTCAAGTTCACTCAGTAACTTCTGAGTCTCCGAGTCAGCATATAAAGAAATTAGCCTGTCCTTAATAGCCTGGTATTTATCCTGTTGAGGTGGGGTAAGCAGTATATCGGATACTTGCGACAAAATATCCGGTTCAATGGAACTAATAACATAATCATACTTAGTTTGATGAGCAGTTATGTTCGCATTTCGAAACTGAGCTTCCAATTGGAGGAACCATATCTTCGGATCCGGTTTCCAGAAAGTAGGAACTTTGACGCTAACTCTAGCGACCGCAGCCTGTGTTGCAGTTTCGTTTTCTTTGTTCTTCTCGTCGTCTGACATTTTCAACACGGGTCACCAGATGAAGCGATGTGTGGTTACAATAAATGAAGATAACGCTTCTCTGACTCCTTAAGAATTGATAATTTACTATTTACAATCAATCAACGACGATAAAATACAATATTTCGTACATTTTCTGGATCACAAACAAAATAGCGACTTTGTTGTCATTGTTCGAAAAGTTCTAACGTTGCCATACAGTTCTGACAAACTTAAACTGAAACTTGAAGTCCGATACGATTAATCGATGCGACACTACAGTGACTATGGCAGTTTATCGTTAAACAAATCTCACATCGTACTTTATTTAGTTAAATTATGAAATATAATAAAACGACTACTCTAAAAGTAAAAGAAAACGATAAAAATAATGACAGCTGTCTATTTTTTAAACGCTTACCGGCTGGGTACATGTGGCAACCCTACGGCAACAAAATGCCAGATGCACCAGGTCGTATATATAGGAGCCTTACGTGCAACGATGTCTTCTACTCGTCACAGGAACTCCTGTGAATAAAAACACTATCCTAAAATTATCGGATAAAAGGCATCCGAAGGACATGCAGTGGTTTCCTCTTCTGGAAACCACTGAGCATCCTTCGGATAGTGACAGGATATTTCAGAACATGCAGCGTATAAGTTATAATCCTGCATGTGATATCCTATGGAGGATCTGCGGATGTAATTTTGCTGTATGGGCGTTTTTTATTAGATTAGTTTACGAAACAAATGCACTCCAGAAACAGAAAAATGCTAAAATATCTCATCCCTGTTGAGAACACCCTTCAAACATGTATGGCGTTTTCCCTTTATTGGTGCGTAGATGTTTGTTCAGATTTCCTGTTTCGGAAAATCCTTTAGAACACACTTCACACACGTATGGCTTTTCTTATATTCCAGACCTCTTTTCTTCTGTATGGGTGCGTAGATGCCTATTTATATTTCCCTTTTTAGAAAATCCTTTAGAACATATTTCACACACGTACGGCTTTTCTTTTGTATGGGTGCGTACATGTTCGTTCAGATTTCCCTTTCTTGAAAATTCTTTAAAACATACTTCACACACGTATGGCTTTTCTTTCGTATGGGTGCGTACATGTTTAATTAGACTTCCCTTTTGGGAAAACCCTTTAGAACATATTTCACACTCGTACGGCTTTTCTTTTGTATGGGTGCGTAGATGTTCGTTCATATGTCCCTTTTGGGAAAACCCTTTAGAACATATTTCACACACGTATGGCTTTTCCTTTGTATGGGTGCGTAGATGTCTCCTCAGAGTTTCCTTTTTAGAAAACCCTTCAAAACATAATTCACACACGTATGGCTTTTCTTTTGTATGGGTGCATAGATGTGTCTTCAGATTCTCTCTCCTAGAAAATTCTTTAAAACATACTTCACACACAAATAGCTTTTCTTTCGTATGGGTGCGTAGATGTCTGTTTAGATTTCCCTTTATAGAAAATCCTTTAGAGCATATTTCACACACGTATGGCTTTTCTTTCGTATGGGTACGTATATGTTTCATTAGACTTCCTTTTTCGGAAAACCCCTTAGAACATATTTCACACACGTACGGCTTTTCTTTTGTATGGGTGCGTAGATGTTCGTTCAGATGTCCCTTTTGGGAAAATCCTTTAGAACATATTTCGCACACGTATGGCTTTTCCTTTGTATGGGTGCGTAGATGTTCGTTCAGACTTCCTCTTCTGGAAAATCCTTTAAAGCATACTTCACACACGTATGGATTTTCTTTTGTATGGGTGCGTAGATGTCTCCTCAGAGTTTCCTTTATAGAAAACCCTTCAAAACATAATTCACACACGTATGGCTTTTCTTTTGTATGGGTGCATAGATGTGTCTTCAGACTCTCCAAGAAAATTCTTTCTCTCCAAGAAAATTCTCTAAAACATACTTCACACACAAATAGCTTTCCTTTCGTATGTGTGCGTAGATGTCTGTTTAGATTTCCCTTTAAAGAAAATCCTTTAGAACACATTTCACACACGTATGGCTTTTTTTTTGTACGGATGCGTTGGTGAATATTTAGAGAACGCTTTTTGGAAAAGCCTTTAAAATATACATCACAAACGTATTGCTTTTCATTTCTATGGGTGCGTAGATGTTCATTCAGATGTCCCTTTTCGGAAAATTTTTTGGTACATATTTGACACACGTATGGTTTTTCCATCATGGTTCGTAGGGCGCCTTTTTTCAAGAACTATCTACCTTTAATACTTTTATACAGTTTTTTTTTCCCTTTCGTGTTTTAAAGCCTTTTTTATATCACAAATTGTTATAAATTTTATTGATGCAGAAAATAAAATTAAAGCACTGTACGAACTATTTTCATTTTGTATAGATGCGATCGTTTAGAACATACTTTTCCTTCGTATGTCTTTTCTTCTGTGTGTTTGCATTAACGAAGTGTCTATTGCTACGGCAGCCGGAACAATATTATTGTTACGGCAGTCACCAATGAATCTTTATCGCTCCCACTAAGACGACTCTTTTGTGAATCAATCTCGTAGCACACATGTTGACATTCACGACGCCATTTTTATATTTACTATTTTAAATGATCGCTTTACTATCCTTGCTTTTTGTTGAATGCGGCATTTTAATTTATTTTTTGAGCTAGTGTGTTCGGGAAAAAATGTTGAAATCAATGTGGAAGATGTATTTCCCTCATATAATGATTTCGGAACGGGATTTCGATCAGAAAATAATTGAACCATCGATCTATGATAATTTAAAATACAATCGATTTATTTTGCAAAACATAAAATTTACTTTTTTTTTTGTATATTCTGCGTTATACTTCTCTGGGATGAAAATCGTTTGCATAATTTTTTATAGATTATTTGTATTGTGTGAATTCTTATAGGAAAATAGTTTTGTCATGGCCGCAACATACTAGTTTTTTCTCATATCTTTTATTTGTTTTGTACCATAGTAGAATTTGTACTTATTCAAATATTAATTGTTATAATAAATGTAATTAATCTTTTTTAATATTGCTGTGGAAGATTTAAAATATTTGCTTTAATTTACATGATGGGTGTAAAACCGCTTAGAAAGCAAAAAACTGTAAACTGCTACTTGCATGCAGAATGAATAGTGAAGGAAGACTTAATAATAGTATGTTATCTGCAGGATTCGCTTCAGTTGTGTCTCTGAATTTCATGTTATTTTGTTTTTATAGAAATTTTTCATTTTGAATATTTCATTTGCATTGTAATTTTCTTAGAACTTCGCAAATATCATATTATCATTTATGATTAGTGTAAATAAATATTTTTAATAATAGCCATTTTATATATCATTAACAAGTCTTGCCATTCATTCTGCATGCAAGTACCAGTTTTCAGGGTTTTTTGCATGTTGCGAGCATATAATGCCTAATTTCACTGACAGTTATTATATGGGAAAATTTGTTTCCATAATTATTCATTACTTAATTTATTTTTTAAAATTCTATTTTCACATTCAAAAAATTCACAGTCATTAAATTAGTACTTATTCTCCAAAAATTAATTTTTTAAATTTTTAGTACTATTTCATTTTATTGCTAATAATTGAGAAAAATGCACTTAATGAAAACTCGCATTTGTGAACTCAAATTTAAAAATATTAGTCTTTGTAAAATGAGTACTAATAGTTTTCTGAATGTGAAAATGGAATAAAAAAAAACTATCATGTTGTGGCCACTATATGACTTTCTTCTGTATTTGGAACAACTTCAGTATACACCCACAACAATATTTGGCGATTATGGCTAAATCATAAATGATAAAATGACAAATCTAAAATAAACAACATATAAGCTGCCATATTATATCGCAAACAGTCCAGAACGACATTGTTATCGTTCAAAACAGCACCAAAGAAAAATCGCCAAATTCAGCTGTGGGTGTATACTGAAGTTGTACCCTATATTTTCGTAAACAAATTCTCTGAGTTAAAATTATTTTCCATGATAAATGCAGATGATTTACATTTCTAGAGAAGTCGTAACGTCAAATATCCAAAGAAAATCAATTTTATTCTCCAAATAACATTTTATAAAAATACATTTTTTTTCTTTCTTTTAATGAAAAAGATCAATAACTTTTATCACAGATCTATAGTTCAATCATTCGTTTTAAAGGACATAGTTAAAGCTCTTTGGGTACATAATGAAAATTTACAGGAGACAGATGCAATGCTCCTACATATACAAAAAAATTTCCTCAGTTGACTATCACTGTTATAAACAATTCTTTTTAATTTCATAATTATTAAAAAATAATTATCTTTATGCACATTTACACGAAATTTTGAGATATATCACCATGTTAAAACTTTAGAAAAAGCAGGTTGGCAAAGCCACCTTTAAGACTATTTTCACCAAAAGTTGACAGACACTAATTTATGTCAAGGTGCAACTACATACCAATTTGCATGAAATTCTATGCAGTAGTTCCTGAGATACAATTGCCACAAAATTTTATCACACACAGACACATTTTTTAAAACTGGTCAAATCGTGTTCTACTCCTCTCAGAATGCGTAAATCAAAATCTATTGAAAACCCAAGGTCAAAAATTTTTACGAATACAATACTTTCTTCTACTAAAATGTAGAAGAAAGTAATAAATGAAGTTTTATAAATTTGGCTAATTGAATAGCTTACCAAATAATTGGATATTTGGACAAACTGAATATTCATCTAGCCAAATAGTTTCAGATTCGGCCATTATTATAAAATCTCAAAAATAAAAATACTAAAATCAGTTGAAACCTAAGTTAAAGTTTATGTCGCATTCAGTAGAGATTTTCTCGCTTGCAGTATGAAGAGTTCAGGTTCCCACTGCCTTCGGCACTGATTTACTCCCCTGTCCACAGCGGGAAACAGTGGCAGATCTAAGGGGGGAAGCACCCCCCCCCCAAAAAAAAATACTGGCATTCATTTCACATTTGAATATTACAATTGTAAAATTTTCATTGATCTGGAATAACATCTTGACAAATCTTAGCCCCCCCTTCCCAAAAAGTTAAGTTCTCGATCCACCACTGGCGGGAAAATCAGAATTTTCAATAAATCGAATCAGAGAGAATATTGCATATTCTTAATCAATACTCACAGTGATGCCGCTAGTCTTTCAAAATCTTGGGACCCATGAGTTTAAAAAATCTGGGTCAATTTTTCAAAAAATGGGTCCCCACATGAATAAATTTATACATTACAGATATATATATATATTTTTTTTTTTTTTTTGTAAATGAAAAACAGATTTTTAGGAATTTTTAATCAGCTCTTTTTGAAATTGTCTTAAACTAATATTATGTAGGAGGAAAAGATCTTTTTTTCTTCTTCAGAGCAGAATGCTTTAAAAATATAAAGAAAATATTAGTTTTAAACAAGAAATATATTTTAAAATTTATTTTTTTCTTTCTTCGTTTATCTATTTATTATTTTTTTCAAGAATGAAAATTACGTGTCCGCTGGTACCCGCCACAATAAATTTTTCACATAATTTACGCACTATAGCACATAAACAGCATCTCTGACTCATATGCCAAAATTCACCATTCCATGAAAATTTGAAGCATATTCAAACTTGAAACTGCGTTTTTTGCTGAGCCTACCCCAACGGACGGTGGTAGTATGTATGTTTGTTGGGGGGGGGGGGGGTAATTTCGCAAAACCCAACCACTTTAGAGTGTGTGTTGCATACACATACCAATTGATGCATCAAAAAATCTCTTTCCTCGGATAATTTGGAGCAGAGTTATGCTAAAAACGTGTCTTTGCACACGCCCTGATCCTAAAGTGTGGAAAAAGGAGAGAATTTTGGAAAATCTTTTTATACTACATATTGGATACATATAACTGACCCACACATAAACAATTACTGTTCTACAATAATTTGAAGCAGATTTAACCTTGAAAACTTTCTTTTTACTCCCCCCCCCCTCTTCCTATGGGAGGAGGTAGAAAGTAGTTTCACAAAATCTTTGTGGTGTGTGTATTGGGTATGCATAACCAATCGACATCAAAAAATCACTTTCCTAAGATAATTTGGAACAGAGTTAGTCTTGAAAATGTATTTCCTTCCAACCTTTAAAAGGGGGAAGGGGGGGAAATTTCACAAAATCCTATTATAGTGCATGTTGGGTATGCATAACCAACCCACACATTAAAATTAATCTGACTGAGATAATTTGGAGCAAAGTTACACTTGGAAACTTTTTTTTTCTCCCCCCCCCCTTGAACCCAAGGAGGGAAATCTCATTACAATAGGTATTGGATACATATAAACTATTTATGCATTAAAATACATGACTGCAACTTACCTAGATTTCCCAAGACAAATGTAGCGCTGAAAGGGGAGGGGGGTCACGAATTTGCCCCCTTGCAACACAACTCTCAAAATCGAAAGTCACAAAAATATGAATGGGTTTTTGGAGATATATACTGAAAACAGCCATGCGTTTTCTTTAGAATATGTACCACTTTTTTGTAAAACTCTACTCGAAAATTCCCCCCTACCTCGCTTAAAAATTGAAAATTTCAAAATCACAGAAAATGCTTTCTTGTACTCAATTAGAGTCCTGCGCACCCGACCCGAACCCGACAAAAAAAAATTTCATCAACCCGAAAACCGACTAAAAATTTTTCATCAACCCGCACCTGACCCGAAACCCGAGAACTAAATGAAAATTACTTTTTCATCTAAAAATCATGCAAAACTTTTTTAAATTATAAAATAAGGTAAGTTTTTCTTGTCATACAGTTGGTAAATTATTTGAAAAAGAATTTGAAATGTAATTACTAATTGTTTAATTTAAAACTGAAAAAAGGATCAATAATAATTTTTAACCATTTATGTGAGTTGTGAAATTCAAGAGTAAACTAGTATGTTTTGGCCACCACAAGACTTTCTTCTATACTTTCCTATATTTTACTAAGTGCAAATAATTTATTAAAAATATTATTTTTTAAGATTATCTAACAGGATGAATGCAAACGATTTTCATCTTAGAGACAACTAACACTAAATATCCAAAGTGACAGTTTTATTGCCTATAAATAGCATCTTAAAAAGTACGTTTTTATAATGGTTATCTCACATATCAGGTTTCGTAGAGTTATATGCCATAGAAGTTGAGATATAGCCTTCCCATTATCGAGGGATATTGCAGCATAGCAGCTCCACCTATTGGCCGATTAGCATACAGATTGATTCAACATAATGTCTCCTTATGGCTTTCTCACATATCAAGTTTTGTTTGATTATACACAATAGAACCTGAGATATAGCCTCCCATTAAATTGCAAATATTGCTGTATAGCAGCACCACCTGTTGAGCGGTTGACACCAACAGTTGAGATACTAATTTAAGTCAAGGTGCATCTACTTATAAATTTATATGCAATTTTATGCAGTAGTTCCTGAGATATAGCCTTTGCCTAAACTGCTGAAATCGTTGTGCAGCAGCGCCACCTGTTGGCCAATAAGAATTCAAATTGAATCATCATAATGTCTCATAATAGCCTTTTTACATATCAAGCTTTGTTTGATTATACTCAATAGAACCTGAGATATAGCCTTCTCTTAAATCTCAGAAATTGCTGTATAGCAGCGCCACCTGTTGATCAGTTGACAAAAATTGATAGGCACTAATTTAGGTCAAGGTACCTCTACATATAAATTCATATATAATTCTGAACAGTAGTTCCGGAGATACAGTCGTCACAAACTTTTTGTCACACACACACACAGACAGATATTTTCTATAATCTGTCTATGATAAAATCGTGTTCTAGACCTCTCAAAACATGTAAATCTGTCCAAAATTTTTATGAATCCAACACTTTCTTCTATTGAATATAGAAGAAAATAAAAAATGCACTTCAATTTAAATGTTCATAATTTATTATTTATTACTTATAGTCTGGAAAAAAAATAAAGATGTATTATTCTTTATTGCTTTTGTCCGATGTAGATGTTTATTTTTCTATAATAATTTGTGTAGCATGTATGTGATTGGATATGTGAAATTGACTTATGCTTACAATTACAGACATGTTTTTGCCTCCTGCTCTCCAGGGAGAAAGGGGGGGGGGGTCATAAAATTCCATTACTATAGATGTCAGATACATATAAATAATCCACCCACTGAAATTCTTGACTTCAGCTCCTACAGTTTTTCCAAGACAAATTCAGCACTAAAGCACTAGTATTGTGCACAAATCGAATCCCTAAAAAACTACAAAAAACAAAAATGGGTATTTGGAAATTACATGGCTCTTTTCAACATCTTTGTTAACCATTTTAGGTAGAGTTCTACTCAAAAATCGGGAATTTGCGAAATTTTCCACCAAAAATTTATTTTCTCCTCCCCCCCCCCCCCTAAAAATAAAAAATTTCAAAATCATAGAAAGTTTTTTTTCCTTTTTGACCTCAAATCTAGTCTCTCCATGTGCAATCTCCTTATCGTGAAGTAATTTGGAGCTAAGTCATGCTTACAAACATGTTTTTGCCTCCTGCCCTCTTGGAAGGGGAGAAAAAGTTGATATGTATAATTTTAAGTTGCTTTAAGACCTAAATTCCTGCGAAGTCTCCTGCAATTCAGTTTAGCCGTTCTCGCGTGATACTTGGACAAAAATAAAGGTACGGACACAACAATTGCAAATTATATTGCAAATTTTTTTATTCTGAAATTTACAAGCAAAAGTCTGATTTTATTAATATAAATTAGTAGAAAGACAATATTAAAGTTTGCATGTTAAAATAAAATAAGCTTCATTTAACCACTTGACCAACTAGTCAGAGGCACACTATAGCTGTCGTCTACACATTACTGCAGCCTGCGAAGTGGTTAATACTTAGGAGTACTACCTAACCTTTGAAATTTGTTTCCAGAATTATTGATTATACAATTTATTATAATTTTGTTTTGACATTTAGAAATTTTTCAACTGTTAAATTGGTTCTTTTAATATTTTGAGTTTAAATATAAAAAAGTAACCAAGTATATCATTTGCATTTTTTAACTGCAAAATAAAATGTTAAAAGTTTAAAAAATAAATTTTTGCAAAACAAGTACTAATTTATTGTTTGTGATTTCTTCTGAATGTGAAAACGGAATTTAAAAAAATACATTAAGTAATGCATAATTATGGAAACAAATTTTCCCGTGCTTTATAAATCATTTTTTATTTTTCATTAAATATTAGTTACTTAACTTATTGATGTTTAAATTAATAAATAAATTTTCTTTGTTAGTATAAATATCAATTACTAGTATGAACATCAGAAAATTAGTTTTTTCTTAAACAATTTGAATACTTTATGCATCCGTGATTAGTTTTAATGTACATTGTACCTGTACATTTTAATGTATGCAATGTTTGATACACATAAATGTACATTTTGACGTCCGAATTATAAACTATGTTTACATATTATCATTTTCACATTTTTTTTTTAGAGTCCTAAGATTAAAAAAAAAAAGAAAAAAATTAAGTTACACCTTTTTATTTTTTGAATGATTGATTATTAAAACATGCCATCATTTGCTTTTGTTAAAAAAAAAAAAAATATTTTAGATGTTTGAGATCAATTTATATATCAGTTTTTATTTTTTCAAAACTTTCTGCTGAAAGGTTGAAGGGGGGGGGGGGGGGGGGGGGTGCGTCAAAATGGACATTTGTAGGGGTAAAACTACCTAATATGCAAAAACCCTAAAATCTGCTATTTGCATGCAGATGGGGGGGGGGATTTAATAATGGTATATTATATATCTATCTGTAATAAATAATATTTAAAGGGTTCTTAATGCATTTTAAGGCAAACAATCAAAATGACAAATTTCTATAAAAACAAAATAATTTAACATAAAATTCAGAAGCAGCAAAAATTTTAAAAACCCTGAATTCAGGGGCAGCCCCTGAAAAGTTTCACCCCTGCATTTGTTGATATTTATACTAACAATAGCAGCTTATTTACAATATGATTGCAGCAATAAATAACAATACAATGAGAGGCGGCGGATTTGAGTTAGATTGTACCCTACACCCATTTCGATATGGCACCCTCCCCCTCCCATGTTTTGAAGTATATTATGCATTTGTAATAGTAATAATAGCAATAAATATGATACAGCTAAAGGAGAAATATTTTTCTTAGATATATCAATCTCTAAGCAATCTTTATATAATAATCATTACATAAGTAAAATATAAATAATTATATCTGATCATGAAAAAAATCAATTACTTTATTTGGTTTCTCCTACAAAAAATGTTAATAAGCAGAATTTAATTTTTTATTTAATCACTTAAGAACTGACTAACTTTCTTTTTATATTTTTATTAATCAAAATAGAAATTATTTTGATTCATAAGTAGATACACTGTAAAAAAAATAACTATTACCAGCTGCAAGAAACTCTCTGTGATTGGAGAAAATAGTTATTTTCGCCAATCAGAGAGAGTTTCTTGCAGCTGGTAATAGTTATTTTTTACAGCGTAGGTTAATTTGTTTAAAAATAGTTTCTTTACAGTTTCTTGTTCGATATTTTATATTTAAATGATTGCATACTTAATTATTTTCAGAAAATAATTTCTCTCATCAAATCATAACATGTTTGACTCATGACAGAGAGAGCAGATCATGCTTTGAAATTTGTATTATCGACTGAAAATCTATTCGATTGCTCTTAATGTTTGGATTTGTGTTCAAAATTAAATCATTTTTAAGAATTTAATAAGCTTAAAAAAAATTGCCACACTCTACCTGGATCTAAGCATAATCCATTGCTGGACGTTTAATCGCCATAAGAAAACAGCAGCATCCCTAGCTACATATTGCCGCTGCTTAGTCCAGAGGATCAACCGTTTAAATATAACACTATCTTTTTTTATTAATATCACACAATCAACAGACTGGGAAGAAAATCATATATAGAGAAAATTCATTTTTCCAGCTCAGTGAAAATAATGGCAGGACCAGGAGTCGAACCCCAGATCTTTGACTTACATGGTCAAAGATCTTAGACCATGTAAGTCAAAGATCCGGGCATTATTTTCACTCAGTTGGAAAAATCAATTTTCAATAACACTATCTATTCGTATATTTCAAACCACTATCTAAAAATATGTAACGTGTTAAACAGGGATTGATAAAGTGTTTTATAATTGGCAAAAAATAAAAACAATTAATTAAAAATGTTTCTCATTCCTATTAAATACTGGTTGTTCTTCAAATTTAACTGCCACTACTGTTCAAATTTTAATTATCTTTAAAACTTAGGCGCCCCTAGACACTGGCCTAAGCCAAAATCTGTCGCTAAAATCAATATTAAAAAAAATAAACTAGCTTTTAATAAACAGCTTATTCTTAATAAAATTTGAATTTTCTCTTTTTTTTTAATACTTTTCATTAGCTTTCCTTTTTTAATCTTAAAATAATAAAAAATACACCAGAGAACTGTTGAAAAGTAATAAGTGAAAAACTGAATAAACACTATAAACTGCAAAAAACCCAAAACAATGAAGTTGGCACGAGTGCCGCAAACAAAGCGATGATGCACAATTTATAGTGTTTTATTCAAAGTTTTTTGCTTGATAGCTTTTAAGCTTGATTTCTAAACCTAATATCTTTAATCTTTTATATTCTGGTTTTCCTAAAACATTTAATAACCGTTTATGAGTTTTAAATGTTCTTGTTACTGAGCAAATAAAATGAAAATAAAAAGCTTAAGTACTTTTTTGTTTGAATAAAATATCTTAAAACTGTATTTCATTGAAAATATCCCCTCTTCCTACAAAGAAAAAAGAATATGGGGAATAAAGCTAAATATACGCTTTTTGAGAACAATGAATGAGTTATATTTCACATGCAAGGTTTAAACGTGTTTTTCATTTTATCTAAAAGAGAAAAGGATATTCTCACTTATTTTCTAAATGTTAGTTTCATAAGGATATTCCTGTTATCCAAGAATATTTTCACCTCACGTATTTAATATTTTAAATATATATACATAATAATTATTTTGGCAGAAATAAATGATTTTACGTGGTAAAAAAAATTATATAATTTAGGCTTACTAAAAAAAAAAAAAAAAAAAGGGGGGGTACTTTTTTCATAACGATACTACAGGGCTGTTATAAAAAAATGTACTGTCAAGGTACTAGTACTAATATGATAAAGCTATTATGAAAATTTTTAGTAATCCCATGGGGATGATGAAAAAGAGAAGTATACAAAAACTATTTTTCTTTTATTAAGAATATGACATAACAGATTTAAGTTATTAATGTTACTGAAGACTAAACATTAGCTCATTAAAAATATATTTTTAATAGTGTGTATAACATTAAAATCATCTAAATTATTAATAAATATCAATTTTGTAATGATTTAAAACTTTTCAATAACAATGCTTGCACACATAAGCATATATGATTGTGTTTGCAAACTTGAAAAAGAAAAGAATGTGAAAAGCTTACTAATTTATAGTTATTAATGAAGTACACATTTGGCAGCAGAATAATTTATTATATTTTTGTAGATTTAATGTTGATAAAGATTTACGATCCGTTACGGTAGTTTTGGTTTTCAATACGGGTAAAATATAAAGTTTTAATACCTAGTAAACAAGACATGATAAACTATGTAACGAGACAGAAAGACAAAGTGAGTATAAACTTAAAACTAATTTTAATTGAACGGAAAGTAATTACGGAAATTGTACCGGAGGGGAAAAAAACTGACAGTAAATTCTAATTCTAATTACAAGTATAAAAAAAGATAATTTAAAATACACATAGGTACATAGGTAAAATATGTATAGCTTTCTAAACACAATTTATTAAAAAAGGAATGTTAATCTTAAGTGCAATTTTTTTCATCGTCTTTAACTGACACTCGATAAATTTCATAAAAATGTATTTGATAAAGATTTAAATATTAACAATAACCGTTCATTGCTTTTTTATTTGTACAAGGATCAATATAGTCCAAGATTATTAATGCGACAAACACAGGTAGCATTATTCTGGGCTATCGAAGAAAAAACATGGCTGAAAAAAGTAAACAAATAGACTGCCGGATACAAGAATCATTCAAATAAAGAATCATTCTTAAAAATTCTCCGGCAGTCTCACTGCGCAAGCGCAGTCAGACTGCCGTAACAATAATATTGTTACGGATGCCGTAGCAATAGCCACAGCCTTGCATTAACGCATATTTAGATTACTTTTATGGGAAATTATTGTAAAACTACTCGTATGGGTTTTTGAAAATGATTGCTACCAAATCTCTTTAAATTCTTGTTTTATTAAAGCTTTTGTAATATAATAAGTAAGCACCACAGAAGAAGACTGATGTTTTCGAGTAATAATTATAAAACTTTTAATAAACACCACCCACGGAGTATTATTTAAAGAGGAGATGAAAGTCCAATGGGAGAAAGCTTTAAAACTGCGATGTGACTTTCTGCCAGCTATTGGGGGCGACACTTGTCCCTTTATCCTATATTTCGGAGCGAAGTACTACTGTTTTCAGTTTCATTCTACTGATGCGCTTTTCGAATTTTGAATTTTAAACAGTTTAATATTTTTGTACGTGCTTAAAACTACTTAATTGATATGGGTTCATGTAAATGCTTCGTTCCTCGATGTAAAACAGGTTCTTATGATAGTGACAAAAAAAAAAAAAGAGAAAAGCCCAAGGACAGAAATGGCCGAGTTTTTTTTCTGCTCCACGGGTAAGTATTATTATTAGAGTACTGCGCGGGTCGGGTTTTACCCGACCCGAACCCAACAGATAATTTTTAAATCAACCCGAAACCTGACCCGAACCCGACAAAAAAATTTTCATCAACCCGAAACCGTCCCGAACCCGCAACAGAGAATTTTTTGCGACCCGAAACCCGAAAAATAAATCAACATTGCTTATTCATCTAAAAATCATGTAAAACAAGGTAAAATGATATAACATGATATAAAATAATGTAAATTTTCATTGTCACACAATTGGTAAATTATAAAAAAAAAACTAGTATGTTGTGGCCACCACCAGACATTCTTCTATATTTTTCTTTAAAATTCACTAAGTGCGAATAATTTATTAAAACTATTATTAAGAAGTTTAACGTGATGAATGCAAAAATTTTCATCTTAGGGAAATCTAACACTAAATATCCAATCAGAGACAGTTTTATCGCCTATAAATAACTTCTTAAACAATGCGTTTTTATGATGATTATCTCACATATCATGGTTCGTACAGTTATATGGCATAGAAGTTGAGATATAGCCATCCTGTTATCGATGAAATTTGCAGTGTAAAAGCGCCACCTATTGGCCGACAAGCATTCAAACTGAGTCAGCATAATGTCTCATAATCGCCTTCTCACATATTAAGTTTTGTTTGATGATACACAGTAGAACCTGAGATATAGCTTTCCTAGTAATTGTGGAAATCGCTGTGTGGCAGTGCCACCTGTTGAGTGGTTTACACCAAAAGTTGACAGGCGGTAATATATATTAAAAGGCACCGACATACAAATTTATATGAAATTCTGTGCTGTAGTTCTTGAGATATAGCCTTTCCTTTAATTACGGAAATACCTGAGTAGCAGCACCACCTGTTGGCTAATAGGCATTCACTTTGAATCAGCGTAATATTTCATATTGGTCTTTTCACATATCAGGTTTTATTGGATTATAAGCAATGAAACCTGACATATAGTCTAGACCTCTCAAAACTTGTAAATATTTAGTGTTAGTTTTTTCTAAATGAAAATCATTCATTATGGTAGATAATTTTAATAAATAATAGTTACAAGAAAATATTTTTACTGAGCGAATTCCTATAGGAAAATAATAGAAGAAAGTTTGAGGTGGTCACAGCATACTAGCTTTAAATGAAATCACAAAAAGTATTTCTTATATATTTGCTGTATAAACAAGTATAAATAGAGAAAATTCAGAATTCCGTTTACATAAAAGCGAGGATTGAATTTCATTAAAAGTAAAGGTATTAAATAAATAAATAAATAAAAATAAAACTAGTATGTTGTGCTCACCACAAGACTTTCTTCTATATTTTCTAATACAAATTCGCTCAGTACAGATAATTTATTAAAGCTATTATTTATTAAAATTACCTACCATAATGAATGCAGACGATTTTCATCTTACAGAAAAATTACATTGTGCAAAGAAAGACAGTTTTATTCTCCATAAATAGTATATTAAAAAATGCATTTTCATAATGGTTATTTCACTTATCAAATTTTGTACAGTTATACGCCATAGAAGTTTAGATATAGCTTTTCCATCTCGGGGAAAATTGCAGGACAGCAGCGCCACCTATTGGCCGATATGCATCCAAATTGAATCGGCATAATGTCTGATTATGTTCTTTTCAGATATCTTTTTATTATTATTATTATTATTATACACAATAGAACCTGAGATATATCTTTCCCTTAAATTATGGAAATCGTTGTATAACACCGCCACCTATTGAATTATTGGTACCAAACGTGGGAAGACTATAAAAAATATATCATGGTACATCTACATATAAATTTATGTGCAATTTTGTATAGTAGTTCTTGATATATAGCCTTTCCTTGAACTGTAAAAATCAACGCAACGTTTTGAGAAATTGACATAAAAAGTTGATAGGGACTAGGTTATGTCAAGGTGCATCTACATATAAATTTATATGCAATTCTCTGCAGTAGTTCCTGAGATATAGCATTCCCTTAAATTGCGGAAATCACTGTTTTAGCAGCGCTATCTGTTGAGCGATGGGCACCAAAAGTTGATAGGCACTAATTTATGTTAAGGTACATTTATTTATGAATTTATAGGTAATTATGTGCAGTAGTTCCAGAGATACAGTCACCGCAAAATTCTTGTCACACACATACAGAGACACAGACTGATATTTTCTAGAAATAGTCAAATCGTATTCTGAACTCTCAAACGTGCAAATTCATCAAAAACCGGAAGTTGAAAATTTTTACGAATCTAATACTTTCTTCTACTAAATATAAAAGAAAGTTAAAAAAAAAAAAAAAAAAAACTTGTAAATTGCAAAATCTTTTCATTTTCCAGAATTTAAATGCGAGGTTATACTGTATTTGTATTTCTTTAACTTATATATTAACAACAGTCGAGAAAGATTTATAATACTTTTCTTATTTTCATAAAATTTTTTCAAAAGATACATATTAGTTCTGTTGAAGAAAAGAAAACATATCCAGATACAAATACGGATCTAATTTTCTGGCGGATATCCGCGGATACGAATAGGGTGCTCCGGTACATATCTGCCCACCAGCGGCCGAGCGGTTCAGCGCTCGAAGCTGGTAGATGAGAAGTGTCGGGTTCGATCCCAGGTCGCGCTCCTCAACCTAGCCGCTCGAAACACGCGTAAATACGGGCTAGGACCCCTTAGAAAGACTCTAACGGAGGGCATTCCCCCTATAGGCTTAGGACACATCTGGAGTCAATCGGCCTTAAATCCTCCAACCAAACAACCAGCCGATACATGTCTAGTATGTGCAGAATGTTTAAATTAGGTACATAGTTGTAAACATTCCTATAAATTTATGTTTATAATTGTAAAAAAAATATTTTGAAATGTGTTCTCAAGTCGACCCGACCCGACTTGTTGAAAACCAAACCCGACCCGCAAGAAAAAAAATTCAGTCAACCCGATCCGAACCTGATCCGCAAGAGAAATAAATTCTATCAACATAAAAGTTCTCTAAACATAAAAGTTACACTAATTTTTCTCTTAAATGTATAATATCAAGTATCCTATTACACTAATATTATAAGAAACGAAATGTATTATTAACCCAGCATGATCTCAGAATGAAATGCCTCACTCACTAGGCTATCCTTTCTTCCTCCACTTTGATACATTTACCTTATCCTAGTTTTTGTTGTTTAATTTTATTAGGCTCAGTTTTATGCAACTCCATATGTAATATTTTTAACGTAATAATTCTTATGATAATTCATTATTATGCAAAAATTCAACTTAATTCTGTATGTTAAAAAAATAAAAAAAAAAATCCTGAAATTTTAATAATTTATGCATTTGCGTAAGTTTCGCACGGGTTTGCTAGCGTACTGTTAAAATAGTGTACTGCTGCACTACTGAGTTTGTATTTGATTTTCAAAATATTCATTTGATAAATCATGATACAGCAATGCTTAGACTTAGATTCTTCACTGTCTCTGATTCTGAGAATGACTCAAACAGTTGAAACTGGTCATAATCTTAATCAAATATTCAATAAAAAAAAAAATATATATATATATATATCAGAACAAAATTTAAAAAAAGTCTTAATTACAAAATTCACAAGCATTAGTGAAAATTTTAAAGAAAAATCTTAACATAAAATTACAACTTTTTTTTTTGAATCATACTAATATTTTTTAATTCCATACTAATAGTAAACACTAATAGTAAACCAAAATAAAAATGGAAAAATGTAATGCCAACACTTGAAAATTTAATAAACAGTATGTAATTTTATTACACATCAGGTTAAACAGAAAAAAAAAATAAATTAATTAATTAAAAAAAAATTGCATAACAAAGAATTATTTTAAACTTGATGTTGGTAAAAGGAAATGAATGAAAAAATCAAATCGCTAGCAACTTCTTAATTTTTTTTTTAATTATTATTATTTTATTACACCGTCAAATATAGCAACAACGAAAAATTATAAGACTCACTGCCATAAGATATCCATAAAAACCAACATTCTCAAAAAAAAAAAAAAAAAAAAAAAAAAAAACTATCTCTCCATAACAATGTAGTTTAGCTTCGGTTTTACGCATAAAGATCAACGTCATTTTAAATGTTCTCTCACTAAGTAAAATGCTTAAAATAGTTCTTTAAAAAAAACATGTTGTCAAAAAGACTCTATTAAATGAAATCAGCGTTCAACCGAATTTTTTTAAGCTCAATATTATTCTTAAAAAATTAATAAAAACTAAACATTTCCCTATTGAATAACGTTACGGAAGCTGGAGAGCTGGGTATAGCGAACGCTGGCGCCCTCTCTTAACGTTAGAAAACAACATCGCAAAATTTCAGCGTTACTTTCGTCTCCTCTTAAATAATACTCCGTGACACCACCTACCGGTAAAACCAACAACTTACCAAGCCGTTCGAAAATTCTAAAGCGGGATTCACACATAGATGAGCACTCTAATGTGCCATGTGGTGGAGAACAATTTCAAGTACAGGTGGCGGGTATAAATTATAAATCATTAATACACTAAGGCCGCGTTCGAAAATAACTTTTTGGTTTTACCGGTAAAAGAAAATTAAGTCACCGGAAAATGCGGTTTAACCGGTTAATCTGAACTTATGGAACACTAAGGTTACTTTCCGGTTTGTTTATGTTTTTGTTTATTTACCATAGCTAAACTTTCGTTACACAAGAATGATTCTGGAAATAAATTTCATGCAAATTAGTAAATAAATAGTGGCTAATTAGCAATTGCTTAATTTTTAAAATTGCAGAAACACTGAGAACCAAGAAGTTTCTTAGAAAACATCTTTCTTTGCTTAAACTTTTCTTTCATCACCAATCATATATATTTCATTTAATCTATTAAAAAAATGTCAAAGCATTGCAAACATTGTATACACAAATTATAGGGAAAATTGCTTATAGTCTATTTTTCATTTATTTAAAAATAAAGTAATAATTTATGTATCCAAATTAGCAGTTATTTAATTTTAAATAATTAAAATGCTTTATTAGATTTTTCTTTTGAATTCTAGCTTGAAAAGAGAAACTATTTAGAATATATTCAAATCTATATTTCTAACATCTATAACTAAATGAAACATTTTTATAAGTAAATTTAAAAATATTAAATATGCCACATAGAATGCTTGCTAAACTTTTCAGTAAATTTTAATGAATATGTGTTTTAAAATTCATAGTTTAACTTAAGATTAAAATTTGACTTATTTTGTTCATACACTATTTATATTCATATTCGGTCACAAATTTAATATTTATTTCCTGATTAAGTGGATATTTAGACTATTTGTGTAATTTGAGCTGTCAACAATATAACCAAATTAGCGTTAATTCTGCCAATATTGTGGAAGGTTATGCATTACACTTCTAAAAGCATCTGTATGATGAACAGAATTTAGCTGTAATAGTTCAACATAAAAAATTGCATTAAATTTAATGGTTATCCCTTTCGTACAGTAGTTGAAGAGTATTAAGAAATGATAATGATAAAAAATTTCATGTTCTTCGTTTAACAATAATGAATAAAATGTTGCATGGGTCAATTAAACTGCTATTTCAATATTGAAAACTTTTCAGGCTTACCCACAAAGATACTAATGATTAAAATTATGTGAAAAGAAAAATAATTGTTGCTAAATTAGGATTTAAATTAAATTAATTATTTCCTTCTGGCATTTAGAAATGTTACGCTAAAATTCATAATAATTAGAGAATCATTCCCTTTAAGAAATAATCTGTAATATAACTGCTCATCTCCTGACACATAGAGCAATTTTTTTTTTTTTTTAATTCTAAAGGTTAATATAAAATACTACATTATATAAAAATATAAATATGGTGTGATTTTGTTACTTACAACTATATATTTCCTTCATTTTTAATCACTGATACACACACAACAGTTGTTAGCAATTAAATTATTTTTGAAAGGTTAATATAATTTTTTTTTTACAGACAACAGTTTCATACTGCAGTTGGCAGCAAAATTATTCGAGAATTAGCAATAATTCCTATGTAAAAAAAAAGTGCACTTAATACTGTTTTGTTAAATAAATCCTTGTCGAATCATATTCTTAGACTGACTAAGAATATGATTCGGCAAGGATTTATTTAACAAAACTGTATTAAGTGTACTTTTTTTATATAGTAATTTTTCCAGCACTCGAATAATTTTACTGGTGACTATGTATATAATAGAGCTGCCACATGTGTCTTTTTTGAAAGACATGAAATTATTAAATATTGTTTTTTTATGAGAAAATTTTTACAAATACGAAGTTTTTAAAAAATGTGGTATTCGTAAAAGTAGCTTGTAGCGTTCTTGATACAATTAAATCCTGATTAATAACAAAGACAGATCAAATAATAATAATAAAAAAAATATATCTGTCTTATAGCATCAGTATCGAATCCACAATCTTTCTATTGCGAGATCGATGTTCTACCAACCAGGCTACCGCAACAATATGAAATAGCTCATATAGTGAGTAACTGAAAAGTGGAATGAAGGGGTCAATTCTGAGTACGTCCGAATGCGATAAAATGGGCGATACGTTCGTTAGTGACGTCATTTTGACGTCATCCGCCTATCCCATAAGCCCAAAGCAATTCTGGGACCAATTTTAACCGTTCAAAAAAGCGTGATAAACCTGATATCGCATGCTAAAATTGACGACTAGAACGGGGCGTTGTTTAGCACATATGGTAAACATATGATGTTTGTTTGTGGGCACGAGAGTCTTTTGCCCACATAGCTATACACGTGGGAATTAATATAATAATGGCGTCTTGCTCAAATTACGTTGGATTAACATGGGGAAAATCATTAAAAAATCTTGAAACCTTCCAAAATTCACATATAACAAAATTTATTGAAGGCTGCGGCAGCCAGCGATTACTTAGAGAAGGTTATAGTTTGTTTGTGTCATCCTATGTGAAGGACGTGTGGACAGCTCCATCGGAAAATTCTGTATTTTTGAAAGCAAAGTAATGTTTATTTTTATTTAACGTAACTTTTTGCATGTTTTAATCGATTGCATGTTTAATAACTATTAATCTGATTATGTATTTATGGCGAAAATTGGAGTAAACCAACTTTGTTTATGTTAGTAACATTCAGTTCTTGACACTTTATTATCTGTACAGGTATGTAAGTAATACAATGTATTGTATGATGTGTATTATATGGATCATTTAAAATTTTGCTATCATACCCAGCAAAACTTATACTGATCGGCTCGTTATGGCCTACAGCCGGCATCCTGTACTTGCCATCAGTTGCTGGTTGCTCCACTTAACTCCAGCAGTGGGCCGTTTATGGCTGCCAGCAGTACTGAAGGCCTAAAGAAAAATGGTCGGTGGCCCAGAAGTGGCATAAACACAGTTGGCCTTATGCAGGCTATCACTATAAGGCCAACATCATGTTTTACATGTTGTGGCCACAAATTATTAGGCCATAATCAATTTGTATGCCTAGAGGGCGCTGTGATTTATTTACTGTTGATTTGAAATTCGCTCGCCGTCTGCCATTTCATACGAAGTTTGTTCGTTATTGTAGTCTGCAGGTGTAGCTGCGAGCCTCAAAGATATTAAATCATGAAAAAAGAATATATGAGTAAGTAATTCAATTATTAATTTGATTTTCTATTATTTTTTAAATACTATTTGTTAAAAGTGTTTGAATCTAAAGCCATTTTTATAATAAAAGGATTTCTAGAAAGTTAATATTCAGTTGATCCGTTTTAAGTAACTTATGATAGTCGTTAACTTTCTTGTTACATTTTAATTATTTTAATTATTAATTTAATAAAAATAATAAAATAAAAATTATGGTCTTGATTTATATATTTATATTAAATGGACGGTAGAAAGTTATTATAATAATAATAAATATTTATAATTAATGTTTTATTTTTATTTTTTCTTCCTTAAGTGTATTTAAGAAGAAAGCATTAGATTCGGGAAAATTTTCGGCATCCGGTTTTCGATAGATTTTACACGTTTTGTATTGTTCTGATAAACTTAATTTGAAAAATTGTCTATCTGTCTCTCGGTGTGTGCACAGAAATTTATGAAAGTGCTAGTAGTCCAAAAATTTTACTTCTTCTACTTTTTTTTTTTTTTTTTTTAATGTACAAATATTGCTTCCTGCACCCTGAGAGAGAAGTATACCATATTAAGTAAATTTGGATTAAGAAAATTTCCAATATGGGTATCCTTGAAAAGAATTTGTCAATATCTTTGAAACGAACGGTTGAATTATATATCTGTGATATTCTTAAGCAAATTTATTGATTTTTTTTTTTTTTTTTTGACAGAAACTAGTATGTTGCAGCACCACAAAACTTTCTTTTATATTTTTTATTATGGAAATTCGCGTTGTGAAGATAATTTGATAAGATTATTTTCTCGAATGCAGGCAAACGATTTTCATTTTAGAACAATGTTTCTCAATATCGGGAAAAAAAAAAAAAAAAAAAAAAAAAAAACAATTTTGTGCCAACATCTTAAAAAATGCCTTTTTTATTTAATTGAATATAATTTATAACTTTGTTTTAATTTACCACAAATTTGGTTCAGTTATTTATTTAAAAGGTACTGACGAGTTCTTTTGAAAACTACAAGCATTGGAAATTTAGCCCCTCGCGGGAAAAGCCGAGCGATTCCTCAACTTCTACAAAAAGAAAAAAAAAATCCTGGTTGGTTGTTCATTACTTAAATTTTTATTTTTTAATTCATTTTAAAAATTAAAAAAATAATTATCATTAGTACATTTATATGAAATTTCCTCCTATACTGCGTCCTACTGAAAATTTACGAAGAAGTAGAAATATAGAGCTATTATGTATTGAGTGAATGATCCACAAATGTAATCGGGAAAGATTTTAATCATGGCCTGACCATATTAAGTTTGGTTAAATTTCGTCCATTCGTTCGTGAGATACAGCGTCTACAATTTTTTTTTTTATGCACCTTCACAGAGAGAAACTTTCTAAAAATAGTCAGATTATGTTCTGGAATCTCAAAACATGAAAATACATCGAAAACCGGAAGTTGAAGTTTTTCTTCCTATATATATAAGAAAGTAAAATACTTAAAAATGTAAATAAAATTATTTTCTCAAATTTTGGTATAAAATTGATTTTCTTTCGAAATTTAGTACAGTATGCTTCTTTGAAATGAAAATCAAATCGACTGCCTTCATCGCCGGAAATAATTTTAATAATATGTAATTTCTATAAACCATTATAAACAGAAAAAAAAGTGGTAACCATAACAAACTATTTATTTATAATAATTATTATTATTATTATTATTATTTTAATTAAGGTAAGAAAAATAATTTCACTTTTACGAAACTGAAATAGTTCTCCCATCAATTTTCCGTAACGGATAAGAATATTTTTATGCACCGCTAATAAATAAATCACAAATATTTATTTTATTATTTTTAATTGGAAACATTTTTTACTGCATCTTTAAAATCTATGTTATATTTTTAACGGTGTATAAAAAATTTTACGTGCGCTGATAAGAAATTTCTCCTAGACTGTACTGTATCAATTTTTATTTTTTATGAATTTTTATACTCAAACCATTTGTGCTACCTGTACAACTTTTAATGACAAGCTTCCTACAATAAATCTGGAAAACCTGTAATAACATATATGAGTTTTATGTTATTCTAAAAATCTTTTTAAAAAGAAAATTAGCGGATACATGAACAGAGGTCTAAGCAATTTTATATTTTGTTGAAAAATGTAAAAAACACACCCCAAAATATATTTGAAATAAAATTATACATTATATTAACAAGTGAAATTATTTTTCTTGAATTTTTCCACGCATAAGAAATACTACACACACGTGCACACTTATATCTCTGACAACACGTTAAATCAGAAAACCAGCTGTACTTAAAAAACAACATGTAACTGATAGTTGCCGCATCAGCGTTTATTTGGGTTGGCTAATGGGCAGGAAGGAGATTTGTTTATCAAGTTGAAGAGAAACAGCGTTCACAAAATAAAGGAGAAAAAATATAGAAGAAAAGTCAATTCATCAATTATTACTTTCTCCCACCCATAAGGTAGAGAAACTTTTATTTTTGGGTCAAATTTTCGAACGCGAAATTTTGTTATATTTACACGTTTTGAAGTCCCCTGAATACGAAAATCATGTTTTTAGCAAATAGTCTGTGTGTATGTCTGTGTGTCTGTGTGTGTGTATGTGTGTATGTCTGTGTCTCTGTGTGTCTGTTATCAGTATATCTAAAGAACAAATAGTAGCAGACAACTGATAAAAGTCGTGCAGATTATTATTATTATTATTATTATTATTTTAAAGTGGGTCGATTTGTCTGAACTTATTTTACTGTTGTCGGAGTTATTCAAGTTTTATTTTCTAATAATTTTCTTAATAATTGCGAAATCCCGCAATTGGGAAGAAATTTTGTAGCCTGAAACATTCTTACACATCCATTTATTCTACTTTTTATACATTAAAAAATAGATATGAAAATAGGAATTTGAAAATAATTTATAACTTTGCTTTAATTTTCCACAAATTTAATTCAGTCATTTACTTGAAAGTTATTGATGAGTTTCTTTTGAAAAATACCAGCATTGAAAATTTATCCCCTCATGGGGAAAGGCGAGCGATTCTTCAACTTATACAAAAAAATTTTCCTGGTTTGTTGTTAGTTATTTAAATATTTATTTTTAATTCATAATAAAAATTAAAAAAAAATAATTATCATTTATTTGAAATAATTTACGTAAAATTTCTTCCTATACTGTGTCACATTGAAAATTACGAAGAAGTAGATATATAGAGCCATGTGTTGAGTGAATGATCCACAAATGTAATCGGGAACGATTTTAATCAAGTTTGGTTAAATAACAAATTTGGTTAAATTTCGTCCATTGGCTCATGAGATACAGCGTCCACAATTTTTTTTATACACACTTACAGAGTGAAACTTTCTAAAAATGGTCAAATCGTGTTTAGGAATCTCAAAACCCTCCATCACAGAAAATAATTTTCATAAATAATAATATTAATATGTAATTTCTATAAACTATTATAGGAAAAGAAAAAAAAGTGGTAGCCATAACAAACTGTTTTATTTTATTTATTTATTTATTATTATTATTTAAATGCAAGTGAGGAAAATAATTTCACTTTTACGAAACTGAAATACTTTCCCCCTCAATTTCCCGTAACGTATAAGAATATTTTTGAGCATCACTATTAAATGAACCACAAATATTTATTTTATCATTTTTGGTCGGAACCATTTCTTATTGCATCTAAAAAATTTATGTTGATCTGTATTTTAGCGTTTTATAGAGATTTTTACGTGCGCTGATAAGAAGTTTCTCTTAAACTGAATGTATCCAAATTATTCTATGAATTGTATTCCCTAATGAAAATAAATTGGCACAGGTCAAATGCTGAATATTCGCTTTAAGTTCAAATAACGTCATCTGTATAAAACTGCAAAATCATCTTTAGGTATCGCACGTCGGAAAATTATTCACTCAAGGACATTGAAGAGAGTTGGGGAGGGGGTAAAAATCCCATTGGACTATCAACAACACGAAAAAGTTCTTTGTGGCGGCCTGGTGACAGCTGTGATAATTAATTCTAAATAGCCGATTACATTTCTCAGTGACAATTTCTGTGGTTTCAAATGTGCGACTTTGAAGATAAACACAGAGAGAAAAAAAGAAAGCTGTTTTAAAAAGGAAAAAAAAAATATCAATATGGTACCATTTGATGTAGGGGAAAAGAAAAATATTCAAGATTTTCTGGATACTTGAGAGTTATAATAAAAAAGCACCACAGAATTGGTGTTTAAAAGTAATAAGAGTAAACACCATAAATTGTAAGACCTCGCAACAATCGTTTCGGATGGAAAGAAAACATGATCCTTTATCAAGCAAACGAAGTAGGCACGAGTGCGGCAAACAAAGCGTAAGCGTTGCTGCCTGCGTTTTGTTTGCAAAATTTTATGGTGTTTATTCAAAGTATTGTACATGTTACTTGAGAGTATACTCCAATTTCTTCAGAAATCGCACCCTCGGGCGGCGTAAGCTAGTTATTAACTAAAAGGGAGTTCGGAATGGAGATGTCCTTTTTTTGTTATTGCCGTAAATCAGAAAGTGACCTAAAATCCGGAAAGTCCGAAATCCGGAAAGGCCACGGTCCGGACGATTCCGGATTTGAGATTTTGTACTGTAGTAATAAATAGAAAAATTTGTAAATAAACATAATCATTGCCTCCCCCCGCCCTCCCCCCCCCAAAAAAAAATGCATCAATTCTTTTAGGTTGAAATAATAACACATCCCTTCGTGAGTTTAACAAAAAGCACGATTGCAGCAAATTACTTTTGCTGCACTCGTGCCCACTTTGTTTCGCCTGATGAAGGGTCTTCGTACTATTTCAACCGGAAACAATTGCTGCAATTTTTTATTTTTATTTTATTTTATTTTTATTTTATGGTGTTTTTTACAATGCTCTCTTTATAACAATTTTTGTTTCAATATTTTATAATTTTCACATGTAAAGTTACATTTATGTATATCAAATAGTGTAACAAAGTTAAACATATTGAAATTTGAACACTTAAAAAAAAAAAAAAAAAAAAAAAAAACATAATCTCCTTTATTCCAAAAAATGTAATAATGAGAAATATTTGCACTGAAAAAAAAATTAAACTTTTATTTTAAGGAAAATGGATCAACTGAATATTTCCTATATGCTGCACTAGAAATCCTGAATTTATAACCATAGTATATGAATCAAATACTTGTAAATAGTATTTAAAAATGAATATGTACAAAATCAAATTAAATATTGGATGCATAGAAAAAACTGGCTGCTACTTCAACAGAAAAAAGAGAGAGAGAAAAAAAAAAGAAAAAGAAAGAAAGAAAAAGAAAAAAGCAGTAATAAAATTAAAGGTATCACCAATAAAATAAATATACTAGCTATAACTAAATCACTGCTGGCCTATTAACGGCCCTCTTCACTTACCGTCTCCGGAAGTCCGAGGCAATGTTATTCTATGGGAAATTTTCTTTACAAATAACTTATTAACTAATACATATTTTTAAATTCTGTTTTCACATTCAGAAAATTCCCAACTGTGAAATTGATGGACCTTTTTAAAAAATGTGTTTTTTTAATTTTTAATATTTTATTTTGAATTTGCAAGATGAAAAATTTCACATATTGAAAAGTCGTATTTTGCAGCTTCAAAATAAAATATAAAAAAATAATTTTTTAAAAAAGGTCCATCAATTTAACAGTTGGGAATTTTCAGAATATGAAAACAGAATTTAAAAATATGTATTGGTTAATAAGTTATTTGCAAAGAAAATTTCCCATAGAATAACATTGGCTTCATCTTCCGGCGACGGTGAGTGAAGCGGGCCTTTAATGGGAAAATATAAAGGACCAATGAAGATTGCCGGCAGTAATATAATTTTTTATGTTTGCCACAGCTGGCCCACTGCAGGCTGCCAGCAATAACACAGAAAAATTATGTTTGCCACCAGGTAGTCCAACACTGGCCCACTAACAATTTCCAACCTAATGTGGGTTACCAACAGTGGCCCATTACCTATTTTCATCATACTGCTAGCTGCCAGCAGCGACCCATTCACTGGCCCACTAACTTATTTTTAACTTATTGCAGGCTGCCAACAGTGGATCGATTGAATATGGCCTACTGACGGCCGGCGTAACATATTCCCTGCGGCACCGTAACTTTTGCCACCGACGGCCCAGCTGCAGCTACTGTTGGCAACCAGCACTTGGCCTCGTGTTGGCCGTCATCTGTGGTTTTGCTGGGTATATGTAATTTTATTTAATTATTTCTTTATTTTTTAATAATTGAAATGTTGCACCAAAAAATTACTGTTAAAATTGCAATTTAAATGCCCTCATTTAGTTGAAGGGAAAATTCTTACATCCTATATAATGCAAGTAAACACCTAGTGTAAAAAAAAATAATAATAATCTAGAAAGAAATGTTTATTATTATAAAGTTATTATATTTGATGTGATGAATCAAAAACCAATGTATATAGCATTATGTAGAATTTATATTAATGGTTTTGTAGGTCAGAAGCTTGAACATCCCACTTACATTACATATTACTGAGCAGATCATTTTTATTTATTTCATATTAATTTAAATATTGATACTTTACATAATATTTCAAATAATTACAAAGTATTTTATTCTTGCACCTTATTTAATATAATGATAAGGATCAGTGTTCGAAATTAGCCGTCGTTAGTTGTGAAGTATGACTAAATTATTGCTTTTAACGACTATAAAATTATTTCTGGTCATCAAATTTGACGCCTAGCTTTTTTTAAAGACTTGTTTTTGTTTTTAACTTTGAAAGCTCCATGATTGTATTGTATATTCTTCCCCTGCTGTGCAAGGAATATGTTGTTTAAACATCTGTGTATTGGGGAATATTTCATCCCTCCCTTTACAGAAATAAAAAAGAAGTTTTCCTTAATCCCTTTTAATCTTTTCTTAAAACTGCAATTTGCAACCCTCTCACCACACATGCGTATAAATAACCTATGTAACAAACACATTACACCTGTTTCTGTGTGCACTTTCCACCCCAGAAAATACTAGATATTTTACTCAGAATCGCTCGATTAGTCATGTTAAAAGTGAATTTCTGAAATTGCAACTAGAAATTTCAATTTGGCACCTAAAATATTTGCAGCAGGCGTCATATAATGCCTTCCCTTTCCTTCCCAGTTTCTATCACTGATAAGCATTCAAAAAGGTGATTGTTGAAACAGAAATGCACTGTTAATTTTTTCTGAAATCTAATTTTTAAAACTTCATTCCAAAAGTTTTAATTTTGTGAAAAAAAAGCACACCTGTGTGCTCAAACTTTAAGCATTTTAATATAATATGGGCTGAACGTATAGATGCTCAGAGAGACAGACAGACATCTTCTTTTATTATTATAGATTACATGCTTAATTATGTGTGCCATTTTCAGAGATTTCAAAATTTTCTCCCCTCATTCTTATAGATTCCAAGATTAATTTGCTGTTATTTTGGGAAAAGAAAGAAATTCTCAAATCGACTGGCAGTTCTGATGGATGTCTTGAATTAGATGAAGAAGAAAAACGAATATATTTTAAGAAAACTTCTTTTATTAGCATGATGTTACTTTATCATATGTTGTGCTATAAAGAAGTTATCTTGAATCTTAAGGAAGTTATCTAGCCTGCATGGAGCCCCGAAAAGGAAGAAGGTGATTTATTTTATTTATTCTTCATAGACGGTGTAGTATCACCTATATTATAATATCTTATGACTTGTACTTTTATAAATTTTATAATATAGAATTCTTTTAGTTAAAAGTGTTTCACTAAACACATTTTTTCTAATATGTTCAGCTGTAACATATAATGTTGAAATTATTTTTCTAAATATTGGGTGCATTTAATTTTTTTCTCTTCAATTTTCTCTTATTTATTATTATTTTTTTTTCTTGTTGAATTTAGGTAGTATAATAATAGACGGGTGATATTTTAGGTTTGTGTCAATAAATTGTAAAATTAAGGTGACAGAAATTATATGTCATAATGGAACTCAAGTATAGGTCCTACTGTCTTAAAATTCATTATTAGATTCTCTCACTATTTTTTTCCCTCTTTCTGTTTAGTCTAAACTCTATTTGTTTTCGGACCCATGGGCAGTTTCAGAACTTGGTGGAAGAAATTGTGGTGCGTGGTGAAAAAAGGTATGTGTGTGTGTGGGGGGGGGGGGGTGCTCTCTTTTTTAAAAGTTTCATTTTTCTTACTTTTTTCTATACTTATTTTTGGTTTGACTGCTCCTTTATTCCCAGTCCCTTGGCCCTGGACAATTGCAAGCTGTTTGTGTGTTCTTGTCGTCAGAGCAATTGAAATAAACAAAAACATATTTAGGTAGAGTAAGCGAGAATGACTTATTTTGATTGAATGTGGTTTAGTTAGTTATAAGCTTGCATAGCTAATAAAAATAAAAATTTATTAAATTAAAACCTATGGTAAAAATTGTAAAGCTTTTACAATATTACAGTTGACATAGTTACAATAGTAAGGTTAAATATACTTTACTTGCAAATAATCTGTTTTCAGTTATTTGTATTTCATTATTCTTTGTTGCCATCAGTCAGCACCCCCTTTCCAACAAGTCCTTTACAGCTGCCAATATTTTGTAGTCAATTTTCTTAGTATATTTTACTACAATTTCATGGCTATTCAAGAGTACACAGAATTGCCATACTTTTTTTTGTCATTACTTATAAGCAGTGATCTTTTGTAGTATGGTTATATGACTGAAAAAAGCAAAGATTTCTATACAAAAATCATGGTGGAAAAAATGTGAGTGGTGGCAATCCTGCATATAAAAGCATGAACGAAGACAGACAAACTAAACTGATAAACATTTTTCAACTGTTTGGGAAGTGAAAAAAAATAAATAAAGGAAATTTCTTTCAATGCACCATAAAAGTAAATTAATTTGAAATATCTATCCAATATTAATTACTTTCATAATAGGACGATAATTTACATTAAAAAACATTACTTATTTACCTTACATAAGTCCTAGTTACTTTCACAATACGCATTTCAAGTGCCGTCGCACTCGTCTTCAGGTGAAATGTGACACCTCTTTCTACTGTTGTCGTCGGGAACCATCGGCGTTGTTAACCATCGGCGTAAAGACAAAATTGACAATAGATCCACTTCCGGTATTTATAAAATAGATTTCAACTACACTAATAACTCCAGCGCTTGCTACATCGGTTTCACTAAACGGAAAATATTAGACCGCGAAAAAGAACATAAATCCGACTTAAATCATAACCGTCAATCTACCGCGCTTGCATCCGCTCACTTCAATAACCCAATTAATATTAACAGCATACATACTAATAAAATCGCCCACTTCAATAATCACAGTTACGCCCTCAAAAGAGAAGCTCTAGAGATCCTTACTAACCCCATGGCAGTCAACGATCGCGAACATGCAAGAATCCCAAAAGAATGGAGCCAATTAATCAAGCAATCCACCAAGACGAAGAGAAATGAAGAAACAACGCCGATGGTTCCCGACCCGACGACAACAGTAGAAAGAGGTGTCACATTTCACCTGAAGACGAGTGCGACGGCACTTGAAATGCGTATTGTGAAAGTAACTAGGACTTATGTAAGGTAAATAAGTAATGTTTTTTAATACTATCTATCCAATCTTTAAAAATTTGGTACCAAATGATAGGGGCGATTTTTCTTAATCCAGGAGTGCAAACAGTGTTTCAACATGACAATTAATTTTTTTTTTATTAGCTGAAATATGAAATTTAGATGGAAACACTTCATTATTTTATTTATCGATTTTTCAGTGCGAAACATATTAGCTGGCTATTCTGTCGGGAATATAATTGCTTTTCAACCATATAAGAAGGTACCAGAAATAAAAAAGCAGATTTTGAATTTTTTCAATTTTAAATCGATTTAAGCAGAAATTCGAAATCACCTGACGTTATTGCTCACCTGTCTGCAGTTAAAAAAAAGTAAAAAAAAAAAAAAAGGGTTAAAAAAGCAAAGTTAAAAACTAAAAAAAATAGACATATTATATTTATTTAAATTCATTTTTATTTCATTTGTTTATGTAAAGAGACAAAGGTTATATTTAACAGAATAATAATGCTCTTTTTCTTCTGAACTGGGCTATAAAAAAGCAGATTTGGATTTTCTTAAATTTTAGACGAAAATTTTTTCTTAAATTTTGCCTTTGATAGATTAGCAATTTTGAGTCTAAAATATATCAAAGATATTCATTAATATTGTACATAATACATCAGTTGAAAGATATTTTAAAATACTTTTATTGAACACTATTGCTATATGAGCCGGGAGCCGCTATATAAGCTGTATTGCTATATAAGGGATATAAGCCGTTTAAACTTAGTATGAAACTTTTGGAGAAAACTACGGGAAAATCCAGAATGTTTTTATTTTTTTATATTTTACAGAATTTCCAATTCTGGTTTCCACTCATGTTTTGTACAAAGGATTTTTAACTGTATATAGCCCACAATTATGCAAGTTTCGGAGAAAACCACACATAAGTCAGACAAATCTTTTTATAAAAATGTTTATATTACCTTTCTATCTCAGCTTCCAATTAACATAATCTCATAAGTAGTATGTCAATTTAAAACTTATTTAAATTGGAATTAAAGAATTGAGATTACAAATCTTTGTCCCCAGATGGCACTTTAATATTTGAAATTTCAATATCTCCAATTCAATTCTAATTATGATTAAATTACTTACAACGCATTATTTGAAATACATTTTATTGTTACTTTTAAACTGATATAAACCGTACAATTCCGTGCAGGAGTTTCAGTGCAAACCAAGAAACACACAAAATGCCTTTATTCCAATATCTCTAATTCTAATTAAATTACTTATAATATATCATTCGGAATATATTTTACATCAATTTTATTGCGAACTTTTAATCTGATATAAGCCATTAAATTCAGTGCAGGAGTTTCAGAGAAAATCATGGAAAACCTAGATCACATTTATTATTTTTTATTTTACAGACTTTCGAATTCCCACACTCTGCTTACATTTCTTATTAAGGATTTTTTAACATTATTTAGTCCACAACTACACAAGTTTTGTAAAATACAACAGAAAAGGCAGACACAATTTTTTTTACAAGAATGTTTATATTAATTTTGTATCTCAGCTTCTAATTAACATAATTTCATAAGTAATATATCATTTAAAAAGTTATTTGAATTGGAATTGAAGAGTACACGTTGCAAATCTCTGTTGCAAGATGGTGCTTTGATATTTTAATAATTCAATATCTCCAATTGTGATTAAATTATATGGGAGTAGATTAGGAGACCACTGGCTCCATCAGTTTGGGATTTTCTACAATTAGAATTTTCAATGTTTCTTTACACGGTGAGAAAACAGGCTGTTTCAAATCATTAAACGTAAAAGAGTATCGTAGCCATCAGTGTGTGAAAATTTGCTACAGTTAAAATTTTCAAAGTTATTTGCATTATGAACGAGCAAGCTGTTATAACTTCTAAAATGGGGATAAGGGACCACGGGTGACGCTGAGCGAGACTTTGCTAGCGTCAGGATTTCCAAAGATCATAACTTTCATAGCATAGTTGTTAGCAAACAGGTTGTTTCAGATACTGAAACAGGAAGAGAGCACCGCAGGTGCTACCGAGAGGGAATTCACTACAGCTAAAATTTTCAATAAAGCTATTTGCACTATTAAAGTTTTCAGTAGTCAAAAAGCATAGAAGTTGGCAGATATATAAATTTTTAAAGGATTTTTGTTTAATTATATTAATAGAATGTAGTAACGACTATTATAATTTTACTATTTGAACAATTTGTCTGAAAGTGTAATGCAAATGTAATAATAATTTAAGTAAAATCTAAAAGCACACTGTGCATATTTTTTCCTACAGACTGAATTCATCTGATCTTTTTATAAAACAATTTTACACGTTTCAGCCTCATACGTATCTATGCAGCAAAATCATAAACCAGTTCTTAAAGGAAAAAAAAAATCTTTAAAATTAATGGAGGTTCAAAACAAAATCTTGCAAATATATAAAAGTTAATATTTTGTGTACAATGACCTGTAAAAGAATTTAGGTACATTACAGGCGGTCATTGTAAATACTGGAAAATATACTCTCAATTGTGTTGTGAATTTTTATTTATTTACAACAGGTAAGCAAATTGTAAAGTGACAAATATATATACCGTAAAATTCCGATTTTAAATCCCTTTACTTTTAGAAACAAAAATTGTTAAAATTAGAAAGTGTGATATTATTGCAAATTTTTTAAAAGCTGAATATTTAGGAAAAACTTCAGATTGTAACATCCAAGAGAACGGAAGGTTTTTGAAAAATGAAAACATCTGAAAATCACAGAGTAAGATATAGTTGGGTGGAGGGTTACTATTGGAATTTTACACTAATTAAAGCATGAAATAGTTTAAAATACACTACTACACAGTATTTCTTTACTGACTGTTGGTAGTGATGTGGGGTAGAAAATTCTGAAAACCAAACAAGTAATTTTTTTTATTTAACTTTTTGCAAGCCATATTAAACTTTTCTTAGTCACAGTGTAGATAATAATTACATTAATATCAGATATAGTATTAAAAAAAAAAAAAAAGTTTATTAAAAACATCTTTTAGAAAGATGGGAAACTCACAACTCTAAACGTTGGTTAAAAAAAAAAAAGTTTAAACTAATTTTTAAGCAGAATAGATTTTTTTTTTTTTTTGGTGGGGAGGGGGGGAACAATGTTTATGTATATTATGCATGTCTACTGATCACCAATTAGGAAATGTAAGTCACTGATGGCAACTGTACTTGTTAAACCCTGATTTCAAAGAGTGATTTTAATACATTGAGAATGTGTTTAAAACAATTATAAAATTATTTTAAATATATGTACATAAGACTCCCTCTGATCTACAAAGCAAGTCATGAAATAATCAATTATTAATTAAAAAAAAAAAAAAAAAGAACTTTTAGAAGAAATTGAAATTACTATCTAATTAAGAATAACATCACATTTCATAAAAATAAAAGGAGGTTTTACAACTTTCATTATGTTAATGAATCATACTTCCACAGATTAAGAGAAACTCAGTATAAAAAAAAAAAAAAAAAAAAAAAAAAATGTGAATGTTACTACTTACATTACGTTAACTTGCTGTATCAGAAAGCTTTCGATATTGTGTGAGCTATAAGTTAGGAAAATTTTCTTCATTTCAGATATTTTTATGCTTTTTTCATCCAATTCAGCTCTTCCAGAGATTGTATTAAGAAAACTTCTTCTTAGCATAGTTTGTTTTGAAATAAACATATGCTGTAAAGAAATTCACTTAACATTTTTCTATACTTTCAACGCTTTATTAGACGACATATTTCACCAGTACTTTTTTTCTCCCTCCTTTTTCACACAAATTCCTAAACTCATTCTAAATATTATAAAGAAAAGTAACAAAATCATAAACATCTAATTTCCAAAGATTTAATGCACAAAAAGAAACGATATAATGTCATACTACAATATTATTTTTAATTTAATAATTCAACAAAGCATCTGAAAATTTTAAAGAACTTACCAAAGCCTGCATTAACAGAAACTGCATCAGTCGGTAGATAATCTTCATTCTTATAAGTATCCAAGAAAGCAAAATCCTCTGTCATTAAATGTCTAAGAAAACTTCTTTATAGCACAATGTATTATAAAATGACAGTATGCTGAAAAAAGAAATTTTCTTGAAATATCTTCTTTTTCTCCATCTACTTTATAAATGGATAGAAATTTCCTTGGTAACCTGGAGATGCCTCTACATCATCTAATGATACTTTTTATCTCTCATTTGAAAGCACCACGACACCATTACAACATGAATATACTTTGTATGTATTTTATGATTACTGTAATAAACACATGCATAACATAACAACTGAATGTGTGTATATATATATTAGAAATACTAGTAAGAGTTGTAGTTAGCACTTATGCCCCCACTTACATTGTTACTGAAGTCCTAAAATCAATTATACTACCTCATATTCATATCTTCATAATATAAATAAAGAAAAGTACACAGAATAACTGATCAGAGATATCCTGGATGTGTACTGCTCTTAAACAAAAATAATATAGTTACACTAATGAGATTTGTTTACAGTCTTAGAGCAGAACTTTTTTATTAAGAAAGTGCATAGTTTTATATTAAAAAAAAATAAATAAAAATCAGGTACAATGAATCAGGCATTAGTGTCAATGCTTATATTCTATATGTTAATTATAAAAGTAAAAAGTAGTTTGATGACATTGAAATAAAAAAAACAATCTACAGAAAGCATTTATGTGTTATAACACACATCAATAATTACATGCTCAGAATTATTTCTCAAAAAATATTTAAAAATACTCACTTATTTCAAATTCTAATTGCGCATTCATTACGTGTGCAGCTTCTAACTCTGCTTGTGTAGCTTCTAATTTTTTTTCAGTGGCTTGTAATATCTCTTCTGTATCTTGTAATTTCTCCTCCATCTCTCTTAACTTATTTCCCAGATTTGTTTCTCCAGAAACACAAGATTCCATATCAATTTAATCTGCTGACACCTATGCATTAAAAAAAAAAAAAAAAAAAAATGCATATTTACAAAATGATTACAAATGAAGATTTTGAAATCTAACGCTACATAGCACTTAATATTATGTCAAAATCGACTGTTCATATGCTCATTGATGTTTCCCCATAAGGTAGAAATTTGTTTGCTGAATTTAACATTAAGAACTGCTATAAAGGTAATATATATATATATATATAAGGGATATGTTATTTGATTAAACAGCACTGTCTAATATGTGGAAATTAAATGCCTAATTATCGATTTAAGTAGCTGTTCTCGCAGTTAAATAACTTTTACATAGTAACTTAAATTAAATTGTGTAGTTGCTAAAGCGATAATTCCTCCTGTAAAATCAAACTGGTCTACTACTATTTATTTGACCCATATTTTTTAATTACATGTATATACTTATAAGAAAGACATATGTAAGTTAGCGTTAAATTCAGCTACATTAATCAAAACATTCTAGAATTAACTCAGATAAGCTAAAAGGAATACACTTACGTTTGATGAGGAAGCAGCACTTGTAGTGTCAAATGCCTTTCTTATCAGGGGGCGACGACATTTCAACTTTCTAGGAGAAGTAAATGAAAAGACTGAAGGCACATCATCTTTCTGCATATTTCTTCGTTTTCCATTTTTTGAAGTAATAAAATCAGTATCCAAAAAATGTGTTGAGCATTCCCTTATAGTATTCGAAACTTCTACATTTTTTCGTTCATCACGTGGAATTTTCACAAGCCATTGTTTTCGCATATTTCTATCCCTTGGGAATACACGAAATTCCCTTTAATGTAGCGTTGTTGCTGCATTGTGGAACAGCACAATGTTGCACCATCGTCTTTTTTTTTTTTTTTAAATTTTTTTGAAAAATCAAATGATCAACAACAAGCAGCATCAAGCTATCCAAAACCGAAACTTCCCGCGCTGCCCACAAACAAACGCTAGTGACGTAGGTGGGCGTGTCTCTTTCTAATCGTCAATTGATCCATCGTCCATTACATTACATGCGTTTGCTCATTTTTTTATTATTTTCTAAAGTTTCTTGTGTTTTGAATGTTGGTTTTTTACTATGTAGAATCAAAATGTTAAGGATTTCCTATTAAAACTGCAGATAAGTAATTAATTTATTTTTGTTAAGTATGAATGTATATATATATAAATCTTTCAATGCAGTGCAGAGTGTTTGTTTATTACTTACTTTTTCAACTTTTGGAAGTTCTATTACAAATTTTGTTTTCTGATGATGACGACGAAGATACTTTTTTTTGTGGTTACTCTGTCCAGAAACATTTCGGAAAGAACAGACTTATTTTCTCTATATGATGAAAAAAAAATTTAAATGTCGTTTTTGCCTTTCAAGAATTTGTGTATTGGATATATTTTCAGAGATTGAGTATCGCCTTTCACACGAGACTGATAGGTGAGTTTATTTTTACACTTCTCTTCTATTATTTCGTAAAAAAATGAATTCTTAATTAGATACTCTGGTTCTAAAGTATGTTTGAATGCCTTATTGAACGTAAACAAATGATGCACGTACGCTAAAAGCCTGGTAAAAGTACTTATATTCCGTTGTTCTTACATACAAATAATATTTATGTATATATATATATGTTATATTCCCCGTACATATAATGCATATTGTTAGTGTTTTTACCTGAACATATTTCCTATTCCAATATCTCTTCATAACATATGTTTATGCTTAATTACAGCATTTCAGTTTAAATTTTTTATTACAATTCGTTTTATTCTTAACAACATTTTAAACATTCATGTCGTAGAAACAAATACTAAACATTTAGAATGGTTACTGATTCAGTTAATTTTTAAATGTTATATAATTATTAACATTGCTTTTTATTTGTTTTTGTCCTCAGATTTTTTTTTTTTTTTTTAGTATAATTTGTTACTGTCTAATCATCATTTTTTCTATCAACTTATTCTTTTGTTGTCTAAAACATTTTTAAAAGGAGTGTAACTACAGTAAAATTTACACTTTATAAAAAATTGAAAAAAGTGGTAGAATTCTGTATCAGCCATTGAATTACCGAAATATTTATAATGTATCTGCATTTAACACAAAATTGCGATAAAAAAAATATCTAAAGAGCACAAAGAAAATGCTTTTGTCTTTGTGCATCTACCCAACACAAAAAGAGCAACGGAAAATGCGATTGATGCAGTAATGCCCATATATCATATTTCTGCTTTAACTAACCATGATTATTTAGAAGAAAATAGCAGAATTTTGAGGGGGAAATTTTACAATACTAAGGACTTGCAATTATTGGGCATAACAGAATATTGTAGCAAGCATGTATTAAATCTTACCTTTTTTTTTTTTTTATGCTCGAGCAATATATTCTAGAAACTTTTATTGTCAGTGAACCAAGGAAGAGGTACATAAGATTAGTCAGTAATTATAAATGTGGAAAAAATGATTATATCGCAATTTATTACCTGTAGAAAGTCATGTGAAAGATTGTGTTTTACGTGAAAGGATGCTCGGTGGTTGAGACACAATGCTATCTGCACACTGTAAGTAATTTTATTACATATTATTATTATTATTATTATTTTACAATTATATTTATTAATATATACTTATACAAAAAGATGCTCTATAGGCTGCACTGTAAGTACTATTATTTAAAATCTTTTAATTATTTACATAATGCATGAGCCGGATTTGAACCTGGCACCTCACTGAAACGTAAAGTCTGACAAAAATGCTTACTAGATAGGACAGAACGACACAATTTTACTGTAAACAATTTTATTTTACTTAGTCATTTTTATTTTTAGTTGGATATTTACTTTTGTTTTCTTTATTTTAAAATTTTAGATGGACATTCAATACATGGATAGCCAAGGTTAATCTGAATCGGCCTTTTAGTGAGACACCACCAACAGAAGTCAAGTGCAAAAAAATTGGACCAGAAAGAAGAGGAAAGTGTCTGCTTAGAAGATCTCAAGAAGTAGGAGTACAACCCGGATGATCCTCTATACTCAGTTGTCACGTTCCCACTTCAGATTGTTCAAATTTGTGAATAAGAAAGGCAAAAGCCTGGTGAGTGTTTCATATTGGGTGGTGTTTATTAAAAAGCCACCTGATTGAGGCACCTCTCCCTGGCAGTCAATGCTTTGGAAATGAAGAGTGGACATCACTAATATAGACGTGGCTTGCTGTACAGGCAATAATAATAATAATTTTTCTTTTTAACTTAAATAAAGTTCAAATTGAATTATATTTTAACTGAAAATAATTTTAACTTATTTTCTATATAAATGAAATACAAGAGAGGTATGTGTGTGTGTATTTATATGCCTGTACTCTGGTGCTTACATTTCTGATCGCAGCGCTACAAAACTTCTCAGATGGATGTCTGAGAACTTATAGGTGCACACCTCATTGAGATTTTTTTGAATTTGAATTTTTAAAATTTTAAGTATTGGCTTCTCTTTCTCTAAAATTTATTATTTTATTTTAGTTGAACCTCGTTAACGAGAACACTGTTAACATGAATTACTTTTAATATGAACTGTTTCCGCAGTGGCGCAATCCCCATCAATTTGAAGATTAGTTACTGATAGCATGAACTACTGATAATATAAACAAATTTTTTATCCCCTTGAGATTCACGTTAATGAGGTTCGACTGTATATATGAATATTCATAATATTATATTGAAGTAATTTTGTTGTAAATAAGTAATTTATGGATACTTACTTTTAAAAAACAGTTTACAAGAATATAAGCATGTAAGTTTTAATACAATTCCATTACAAGTAGAATTTATTTCGATTCATAGATTTAATTTTTTTATTTTCAAAAGATGATAATTTATTTGAAAAATATTGCATTTATATAATGAATATGACACTTATCACCAGCACTGAGTACTATGTTTACATAATTTTATATATATGATCATTGAATACGGCTTATAATAATTCTGATAAAGCTTATATTGCTTTTAAATTTGCATTTTTTGCACAATTAATTTAGAGGTGTGCTGTACTTGATTCATTTGCATATTTCACATTTGTGTGAGTGCGCTAGCTTGCCAGCTTCAATATAGGGCTCCTATTGCTTGGACAATTTCATTTAAAAATGAAAAGTGAAGATTCTTGATGCATTGACACATATTGACACTTTTTTAACCGACTTCAAAAAAGAAGGAAGGTTCTCAATTCAAACCGTATGTTTTTTTAATGTTTGTTAGCTAATAACTTTTGAATTGATGCTCCAATTTTGATACTTTTTGTTTTGTTGAAAAGGTCTTGGTCTGAAATAGGTCCCATTGTAATATGTTTACGATCTAAACAAAATACAGGGTGCCGAAAATGAACAGTCCCAACTCTTTTAACTGCTAAACGGCTGCAGCCATAGTGATAAAAATGGTATGTAAGTATAGCAAAGTGGCCATGCAGTACAAGGTTTAATAGGGACCCTCTTTTGAGAGAGACTGGACATTGACCGAAAGTCGGCCATCTTAGTGCCAATTCGGAACGATCCCGGTAGAACGTAATGCTTTTTTCTTCGCGATTCTGATAAAGCTTATATTGCTTTTAAATTTGCATTTTTTGCTGCAATTAAGTTAGAGGTGTGCTGTACTTGATTCATTTGCATATTTCACATTTGTGTGAGTGCGCTAGCTTGCCAGCTTCAATATAGGGCTCCTATTGCTTGGACAATTTAATTTAAAAATGAAAAGTGAAGATTCTTGATGCATTGACACATATTGACACTTTTTTAACCGACTTCAAAAAAGAAGGAAGTTTCTCAATTCAAACCGTATGTTTTTTTAATGTTTGTTAGCTCATAACTTTTGAATTGATGCTCCAATTTTGATACTTTTTGTTTTGTTGAAAAGGTCTTATTTACATTTGTATTTGCTTGATTGCATTTGCTTTACATTTCCATTTGATTTTATTTACATTTGCTTATTTCATTGATTTTTTTTTTTTTTTTTTTTTTTATATTCTGTAAATAAAAATAATCGCATACTTAAATATTATTTATAAAATTTATTATGGCAATTATTATTTACTTTACGGCATAAATGAAAGGAAATTGTGCTAAATTTGTCCAGAAAGTAATGCAGAATATAAATATGTAATTTTTTTCGTCTTAGAGAAAAAGAAATGGAAGAGAAACGAATTTTGTTTTAACCTTCGACATGGTTACTTTTTCAATTCCTATCGGAAAACAGGGGAATTTTTTGTTGTATATTTCTATATTAAGGAAAATACGTTGATTGTGAAAGCAATTCTACCTTAGTGAAAGTAATTCTACTTTATTTCTTCTGAGGACATACATTCTATATATAAAAAGTTAGAAAAATTTTAACAAAAATATGGTAATCTTAGTTTTTGTCAAGTAATTCATCAATAAATGTAAAACTACGGCAGAAGAACAGAAATTATTTTTTATTATTTTATAAAAATATTTACGTAATATTTTTACCAGCTAAAAATACATATTTTATTTATTTCAATTACGCATTATTAATAATAACGACTTAGTTAAATATAAAAAATAAAAATTTTATTAATAATAATTTGCAAAAATATTAACGAATATTTTTAGAAATTTAAAAAATATGTTTTTATTTATTTTATTTACATTTGCTTATTTCATTGATATTTTTTTTTTTTTTTTTTTTTTAAATATTATGTAAATAAAAATAATCGCATACTTAAATATTATTTATAAAATTTATTATGGCAATTATTATTTAAAAGAAATTTATATTTCATATGTTAGCAAATAATATACACCTTATTTCCTTTATTTTTATTAAATTATTATAAGAAATCTGATACATTTTGCGTACTAGCAAAAAATAAAAAAATATTTTTTTATATAGTTATTTTAAATATGTATTTTAAAACATATCAGAAAAATACATTCAGATCTAACATATTAAATGTATTAAACAACAGAACTTAAAAACTAATAGCTAGCAAATAAATAATGTAATTATCTCATATGTTATGAAATAAATACGTAAAACAGTATGCAACATGAGAATTCAAAGTATTTAAAGCATGATATAAAATAAATAATTATGCATTTTTATCTTTTAAAAATATTCCAAAATTAAAGCTGATTATCTCCGAACAAAGTAAAAATGTAATAAATAAGTTATTTTTCGATTATGACGTAAAATAATCAAAATTTCTTCTCAGCGTAATGGTAAGCAATGGAGCAACTGGCACTAAAATGGAGAAATTCGTCAAAAAGCCGGCGCGCCAATGTCCAATCTCTCTCAATATAGGGTCCCTAAGGTTTAACCGCTTGCAGCGCCACCTGGTGGAAAATAGCGGAGTTAGTTTTCCGATCTCGAAAACGGTTCTAAAGAAAAAAGTGAATTACAAAGTTTAAAAGTATCATCGATTTAGTACAAAAAGATAGTTTAGACATTCATGCTAGCATGGAACCTAATGAGCATAAATACACATTTTTTAATTTGTGTATATAGTGAGTGTAAGGTATCTATATTAATAAAATCAGACTTTTGTCTGTAAATTTGTCAGAATCGAAAAATTTTGCGATATCTTCACGTTTCACACACCATGAAAGCTGAAAATGATTTCAGAAAATTTTGCCTGTGTGTGTGTCATCGTGTCTGTAGGTCATTTTTTTTTTGTCGGCATGACTTGAGAACGGCTGGACGGAATTCAACGGCGCTTAACAGAAACTTAGATCTTTACCTAACTTAAAATTATATCTATCAATTTTTCAGAAATTCTCCCACTCCCCCCCCCCACCCCTGCGGGGAGCAAAAGACAAAAACACGTTTGTAAAGAAAGAACGAACGGCTGGACAGAAATCAACGGCGTTTCGCAGGAATTTAGGTCTTTACCCAACTTAAAATTATATCTATCAACTTTTCAGAAATTCCCCCACGTTCTCCCCTTGGGGGGCAAAAGAAAAACACGTTTGTCTGGGTATCACTTAAGGACGGCTGGACAGAATTCAACGGCATTTCACAGGAATTTAGGTCTTTACCCAATTTAAAATTATATCTATCAACTTTTCAGAAATTCCCCTACGTTCTCCTCTGGGGGGCAAAATACAAAAACACGTTTGTCCGGGTATCACTTAAGAACGGCTGGACGCAATTTAATGGCGCTCCGCAGAAATTTAGGTCTTTACTCAACTTAAAATTATATCTATCAACTTTTCTGAAATTACTCCCCTTTTCCCCTGGGGGAGGCAAAAGACAAAAACACATTTATAAGCATAACTCGGTTCCTAATTACTTCACAGTAAAGAAATTGCACAATGGGGAGACTAGACATGAGTACAAATAATACATTATCTGCTTTTAGGAATTTTCGATTTTTAAGGGAAGGGAGGGCAGAAATATTGAAAATTCCTGATTTTTGAGTAGACCTCTGCCAAAAATGGAACAAATATATTGAAAAAAGGCTATGCGACTTCCTTAGGATATTTCCAAAAACACATTTTTGCTTTTTTTTTTTTTGGGGGGGGGGGGGGGGGTACGAGGGGACAAACTCGAGACACACCTTTCAGCGCTAAATTTGTCCTGAGAAATCTATGGGATCTGCGGTCACGAAATTTGGTATGTAAATTGTTTATATGTATCTGACCCTTATTGTAACAGGATTTTACGAAATCCCCTCTTACCCCCTTAGTGTCGAGAGGGCTATAAATACGTGTAAAAACACGTTTTCCTGTTTGAATTCGCCTTAAATTATCTTAGATTGGTGAACTTTGGTGTGTGAATGTTGATTAGGTGTATGCATTATGTACTTTGTATAGATTTTGCAAAACTTCGAACTTACCCACTGGAAAAGGAGGGTATGAATTGGGTAAGTTGATGCCGAAGGCAGTGAGAACACGGAATTTTCATGTTGCGAGCGAGAAAAATCTCTACCGAGCACAATGGGAACTTTAACTCAGGTTAATTAATAATGATATAGGATATTGGCAACTCATTTCAGTATTGTGTCCATCGAAGCAGACAAAACCTGCTAGTTTTATTATAAATAACATTAAAAACATTGACTGTCCATAGGCGAAAAAGAAAAAAAAAATAAATCACCACCAGCGACAGAGGGTGCATGTATTAATGAATAACTTTGATAAAATTTAGACTCAAAATAGTTAATCCATCATGGAAAATTACCAATTTCTGTGGCAATGCATCTAAAATTGGCAAAATAATAAATTGCTTTTTCTTAAACTTATGGTCAGAACGAACCTTTTAATTTTTGTTGCTAGAAAGTTTAGGTGGCGGCCAAATACTTTTAAATTTGTTGAGGAGGCCTGCTTCTGGTATTTGAAAATATTATTAGAAAATTAGTTTAACATTTATGCATTTTTTACAGATATTCAATTACTATTCATATTCATAACATAGTAGAATAACTTTTTCAATTCTGGAGGTAATTATGAATCACCCTGTACTACATATCTATTCATCATACAATTATAAGTATGCATGAAATTGTTGGTTTATGATAACATATACTCGAAAAGTTCAATTTATACATTAAACACAGAATTTGTTTATGTTATGTCAGGGGTTATTTTATTAAGGCCATTTAGTTGTGTCTTTATGAAGTTGAAATTCTTAAGAAGGGCACATTCACAAAATTTTACTTTATAAAAAGGATACCACTATACATTTCTTCCTCCTCCCAAAACTGTTTTCATCACTTATACTAAATGTCTATATAATTGGGGTTTGAATGAAATGTTATTTTGGTAATAAATGAACATTTTGATTGTTAAGTATAAAATATGAAAGGTAAATATTAGAAAAATACAAAAGGCAAGAACCCTACACAATTCACTTTGGTTGTTTTTCTGATTTCCCTCCCCTGACCACACCACCACGTATTTGGATTCTAAGTCATGCTTATGAGTAAAGCCACTTGACTTTCTGCACTAGTTACGAGATGTTTAAAAGAAATTTGAATCAGTAAATAAACATAAGTAAAAATTATAATATGATTTTAAGTATTTTTTTCCTTCCAAGTTTGTATTTTATGTGATAAACTGTTAATGCATTGGAATTATTATGTACAATTCTGGGAAAGAACTATAACATACAATTTGCAGCAATGTTTACGGTATAGCAACATATATATGCATGATGCCATAGTATATTATCAGGATATAGTAAAACATATATCAGTTTCATTACACTATTTTTAAGGAAGTAAAAAAGATGAATTCACTTATTACACAATATAATAAACATATTCAAAACGTTTTGTAGATTTATATTAAAAATGTTAATATTGGTAAGTGGAATATAAGTGTAGGCTAATATTTAACTATTAAATTGAGGTATATATTAGACATACAATCATAATTTTACTAATGATAATTGATTAAAATCAAAAATGAATAAAATTTAAACTTACAAAATTAGACTTTCGTTTGTATTTCGTAAGCAATATTTGCATAGAAGGACAATCTAATGCATTGCCTAATATAAAAAAAAGCACTGTACACAAGACTGTCCCACTAGCTTTTTGCCTTTCCTCAAAGATTAATATTTATCACAGTGCTTGTTATAAGGCATTTCTTCCAAAACAATGAATTCAGAAACTATCTATTCAATTATATTTCTGGAAAATTTTGTAGAAATGACACTAGCTCTTCTGCATCAAAAACAGTTCGTTGAAAAAAAACTTACATGCAGTTCCTTATAAATAATCAATGGAACAATTCGAATAAAAAAACATCGCAGGATACAAAATATGGTAATACAAATACTTTCAGTATAATTCGATATATAAGAAAAATGACGGAGATTCTCTAAAATATAATTTGTGCGTGATATCTTTGCACTGATGTAATTTCGTCATACATTGCTTCGTTGTCAGCCATTACTGTCAAACTGCTACTGTTTACTAAACAACATCATTTTGATGAAACTTTTCCATTGGTTATATCGGAATATCTGCTATCGTAATCGCTGAAAATGATTGACAGTTGGGAGGAGCAGTAACAACAATATCGCATGCTAAATATCGCACTCTGGCTTGTCGAACTTGCGAAAATGGTGGTCCAAGAATAGCTCTTTTGGTCGCATGCGACTATAGCATACGATGCGATAACAGATTTCAGTGACGTCACAAGTCACCGACTTATCGCAACGTAAGTACTCAGAATTGACCCCTTAGAGTGCTTATATATGATTGAATCCCGCTTCGGAATTTTCGACGGCTTGGCTAGTTGTTGGTTTTACCGGCAGGTGGTGTTTATTCAAAGTTTTGTAATTATTACTCTAAAACAGCAGGTCTTCTTCTGTGGTGCTTACTTATTATATTATAAAAGCTTTAATAAAACAAGAATTTAAAGAGATTTGGCAGCAATCATTATCAAAAACCCACACGAGTAGTTTTACAATAATTTCCCATAAAAGTAATCGAAATATGCGTTAACTCTCAGGGAGAAACATGGGAAATAATAGTTTATTTATGGATGAAAATTTGTCATTGAGCCTGTAGCTAAAAATTATCGATTAGAAATATTCGGCTTATGAAAGGTGTTTTTTCAAAAAGGTTGTACTGTAATCACTAAATTGGATTAAATTTGACATGAATAACTAGAAAACTAAACTTAATAGCAGATGAATGCATGCCGTAATAAGTATGTGATAGTAAGTATTCAGTAAGCATTTAAATAATAAATGTAGAAATTCAAAATTTCTGTGTGGAAAAACTTTGTTTGTAATTGTTATTATGTCCTTCGGGAAAAAAAAATAGCTATCAGCAATTTTATTTATATGACTAAGCATATCTTTATGAACTTCTCAATCTTATTTACCTCTCAATCCGACCAATCAATCTTCTGGGCATTTCAATATCGAAGAATGCTGTGTATATCGAAACAATATGTCAGCAGATGAAAGAAATAAAATTACTCTCACTTCGTGTTAGACAAATAAGAGAAAATTGTGAAAAATAAATCTAGAAAATAAGCTAAATTACCAATCATCGAATTTCATTTTTAAAAATTGCACATGCAGATTATTTTTCTACAGTAGTAATTTTAAATACAAAAGAACGCGTGTAAAAAAATGAAAAGGTGTATTAAAAAAAAAAAAAAAAGAAACAAAGGAACCGAAGCTTACTTTTTGTTCCTAAGTAAGATGTAAATTTCTGTACAAAAAAGGTTTCATTTAGGACAACGAACCTTTTTTTTAGTTTGTTTTTCCACATAAAGGCACGCGGTAATTGTGACGTATTCCTTAGCAATGGCTACTACATTCATTTCTTAAAATATTTTTCACACGATTTGTCTAAATTTAATTTTTTTAAAACTTGATTCGAGATGGAAAAAAATAAAAATGTTTTTTAATTTGTTTAAACATACAAAAAATAATAATAAATAAATAAATAAATGATTTTTTTTTTCCTTAAGAGTAAACAATAACTAATTTCGCCGACAGTCATGGCCCATTTTATTCTATTTTTAAACTTAAAAATACATTTAAAAAAAATAATAATAATTGTAAATATTCTGAAAGTGAAAACAGAATTAAAAAAATACATTAGGTAATGAGTAATCATGAAATCAAACTTTCCCACAGAGTAACATGGGCCCCGGCTGTCTGCGAGATTGGGTATTGTCCCTTCTAAAAATATGAAGTTGCTTTCCTTAGCAACAGTTAATACTTTCATTTCTTAAAATTTATGTTTTACCTCAATTATAATGCAATGTCTTTTAAACTTGTTTGCAAAGGGTAAAAAACTTTTTTAATTATTCTACTTTGTCTCAAATCTATACTCTTGTTGTCCTAAGAAAGATACTTTTGTTTAGCTTCATTACGAGAATATATACATGTACATATTTCTTCAAAGCACATTAACCATATCTTTCGAACGATACTACTTGTAAGCCCTACCTTTTATTGAAAGTAGGCTAAAAACGTACGAGAAATTTCATGTCTGCGTATTAAGATTAAGATTCTCTGAAAAAAAAAATTAGAATGCTCCAAAGATATATGAAGAAAAAAATAAATAAAGCTTTTTTTCCCCCAGCAGATTTCAGGATTATGCCTTGAAGGGGTGTGTGTGTGTGGCACGAATTAATCAACGACAAGGCCTGTGTCTTCGGTCCCCAAAATGACAAAGTATGCGGTTGGCATTTTTAGTTGAGAAATACAAAAGGGTGCCAGACGTCGGGTCTCTCCCCCAAATCAAATTTTCACGCTGCACCCCTGATTCAGGGGACCTCAAAACATATAAATCAGGTGAAATCTCGATATTGAATTTTTGGACCGAATACCTATGGTAGTAGGATATTGGAAGTAAAAAAATATTTTCATATTACACCTTTCCTTTTCTATTTCATTACTTTAAGAAGGATGATCCAAATTCAAAGCAGGAGTTTCAGATAGCATGAGGCATTTGCACATCTGAGTGTAGTTCATAGATTTTTAAAATGGGAATAAATTAAACAAGTGCAGTTGGTAGTCGCCCCACAGTCAGATATGTATGAAATTTTAAATTTTTGACATGGTTGGTATTACATGATGAAAATTTACTTTCATCCGCTCCTTGGCAATTTTTCTGGAAATCGCCAAGATCATGCCGTTTCGAATAGTAACACTCCACTGGCAACGTATGAAGGTGAACTTTTTGCTGATCTATCCAAACAAGAAAACACATCAGAAACAATACATAGAAAATTAGTATATTGTGGACACCACAAGACTTTCTTCTGTATTTTCCTATACAAATTCACTCATTAACAATATTTAAAGGTCACCATTGGACGAACTGCGCATACATTTTAGCAACTCCAGCTCTTATAGTGTTTTTACAGGAGCACAACAAAATTTTTTCATCATTATGCACTACAGACTCAGATTCGTTAAAGTGTGATAGCGTCTAAACGCCTTATCAGACAGAACTGAAATTTTATATACATGTTATAGATCACGGTCATGTCACACGTCCTATATGAATTTTTGTAGTATATAGCACTTTTTTTTTTCTTTTTTTTTTTTTTTATTGGGACACTAAAAATAGTTTTTGTCACTGTAGTTTATTGGCTCAAATTATTTAAAATGAAATAGCGATTAATGCCATATTCGATTGAGCTGAAATTTTATATATATGTTAATATTATAAATCACCATCACATGAACTATAAGATTTTTGCAGGATGTAGCACTAATAGATTTTACCCAGGCACAAAGAATTTTTTTTTATCATTGTGCCTTATGGATTCAAAATTTTTGAAGTGCTATAATGTCTAAATGTCTCATCCAAATGATCCCAAAATTCAAATACACGTTAAAGGTTACCATCAAATGAACGTATAGATTTTGGTGAATCTAGCATTTATAGATTTTTTCAGAGACACAGCATACATTTCCTTATTACTACGATCTATGAACAAAAAAAATTTTTTTGAACATAATAATAATAATAATAATAATAATAATAATAATGTCAATCACACAACATTCCACACACAGAAAAATACTGAAACACTTTATTGTTATAATATTCCCTTTCGTTTATTTAATGACTTCTCTTGCTTTAATTCATTTGTACAACCATTAATTACTTGAATTGTTCAGAAAGTCGAGCGGAGTCACTACAGATTTTTTAAATGCAGGGAAAACTCTGATGTGCATATAACTCAAATCTTGGGTGTCTATCAAAAAAATGCAAAGTTTTATATGTACTAATTACTTTGAATTGCATTGTTCTACAAAGCAGAGCTGTAAAAAAATTCTTAGTTATCCTTATCACTGAACAACTACCACATTATGAAAAGTATAAATTACCTCTGTGTTGATTACACTATATTTGAATGCTGCTCATCATCACTTTTAGATGATTTCCTTAAGCATTTGGCTAAAGCGGAGTCTGGACATGTTTGAATTAGCTCTTCTAAAACATTAGTTTTTTCCACATTTACAACATTGTCATCTTGTTCGAATTTAAGGTAACAGAAGGCTGATATGGAAACGGGCAGATATATTTCTTGAACACATTCCTTTTTGTTAGCCCAAATACATTTAACATCTGTAGAAGAGAGCACTTCTATTTTACTCATGTCATTCCTGTAAAATATTCGATATCAATAAAAAATAACTTTTGATAACAAATACATTATTTTAAAGCCCTAAGACTTATTATATATGACTGTAAAGTTAGTACTTATGTATTAACCACATACCAGAAATTTTCTGCTGTTATGCAGTTAATATGAAATACATTTCACTATTCATATTTATGTAATAGTATGTATGTATAAACAGGGATTTAAACTTTTTTTTATATTTTAGGAACAAGAAAACCTTTCCAGGAGCCAGAGAAAACGCATTATGTATGTGGCAACACCCTCATTAATTACTTAATGTTCAGAAAATCAAGTAGAGTTTACTTCAGATTTTTTAAATGCAAGGAAAACTCAGTGTCCATAATCTGTAACTCAAATCTTAGGTGTCTATTAAAAATGCCATGTACCACTTAATTTGAACTGCACTGTTCTACGAAGTAGAGCTGTAAAAAATTTCTTTAGTAATCACTCAGCAATAACTATTTTATGAAAGTATAATTAGTCTAAGTACATTAATCTAGGGGTAATATTTTCTTATCTTATAAGTAATGCAAGTCTTTTATGTATTACTTTACATTGAAGAAACAATTTATTCAGTTAAAACATAATGTACAAACTTGAATAAATATCATGAAATATGAAGTCCAATAATCTCGCAACAATTATTTTGGGCCATACACTTTTTCGACCCAAAACAATTGCTGAGAGATTATTACACTTTATGGTGTTTATTCAAAGTTTTGTATGTAATAATTTAAAACGCGGTTCTGTGGTGCTCTCATATTATTCTATTAAAAGTTCAAATTAAGAAAAATTTAAAAATAAAATAAAATAAATAAATAAAAACTCATATTTAGTTATAAAAATAAAATAATTAAAGAAAAAAAAAAATACTGGATAAAATATTTTTACCTTTAACATTAACATCAAATATATTAAGAATGTCTGTGATTTGGCTTTAAAACACTATTTATTTGTCTATTGAATTTTCCAGGCACAATTCTTCTACATAGAGTCTATTTAAATTGATATACTATCACACTATTCATATTTTCTCACTTTAAATTCAAACACAGTTTGCTTTAGCACACACACAGTTTTCTTTAGATGATGTTGGAGCTTCATTTGCAAGAAAAAGTTAACATAGAAAATTGACATGAGGAATTATCTTTCATGGAAAATTACCTTTTAAAAACAAGAGTAATTATTAAATTTTCACAAAAAACATTAAACTTCATATCAATCATTCAATATATAAGATATGATAATCTTTTGTAGCAAGAAGACAATATTGGAGGAAAAGCAAAAATATAGATAAAAAAGTATTGAAAATGCATGAAATAGTTTCGTCAGTGATAGTAAATAATTGCCAATGGAATATTTTAAGTCACCCAGATGAATTGGCACTTAAAATTTGTTGAACCCTGTGTATCAATATGTTAGAAGTGATCTTATGAAAAATATATATGCTGTAAGGTTAATACATGTTGTATATGTAAGGTTAATATATCAGAACAAGAGTGCAATAACACTGTGTTTTAATACAATATGAAATGAACTGAAAATATAAGGTATACAAATAGTCTTGACAATAAGCATTTACAAAATATACTTAAAACAAGATACACGTGAAGGGGAGGATAGTCCCTACCTTAACAGCACACTTATCCATAGTACATCCTGAGGATTTCCCTTGGATATACTTCCATCCATAGGGTAACCTGAGGATGTCTCTCCATAAGAGACAATTTGCACGTTTTCTGATTTTATTCTTATTCAATAGAAAATGAAAAGGTAAGAAAATAAATACATACATTTTCTTTACTTGAAATCTAATGACTGATTTATAACAATTTTAACATCGCACTATTTACTCTATCGAGAAAACGCTGTATAATATATCGTGATGTCACTCTTTATGACAACAAACGGAAGTAATCGTTGTTTACATTCGATTTCGTGCTTTGCTTTGCTTCTTGAATCAGTGAAACAGGTTTTGTATGTTATAATAATGACGGATATTAAAAATTCATAGTATAAAAATTGTATTGTACCATTTTGCACTAATACAGCGGCTAATGCTTCTTAAAAGTTATTCTTTAGCGTTCCACATGATCCTAATAACGAAAACAATGGACAACCGCCATGAAAAGTAAACAATTAAAAATAATAATAATGAAAAATGGTGATAATGATATTAAACGGTTATAAAATGAAAAAGAAATGCTCAGAAATCACATAAACAATTGATAGATACGAAAGTTAAAACAAATTGCTGCTTAGTAACCAGGCTAACAAAATGTAAACATTGAAGCATCATAAAGTATGACGTCAGGCAGCGTTTTGAAGTCACGTAATTTTTGGTTAATTTTAAAGTTATTTTTTAAATTAATGAAAACTTTTTTTGCATTTTTAATACACTTTTTGAAATGTATGGGCCTAAAACTAACAGAAAAATAGGATTTTGTTCAAATCCCCCATGTGTGCAAATTCTTCATTATCACAGTAAGGGGGGAGTGGGGGAAATATTACTATATCTTCTTCCCTTTAGTGACACGTTACTAATATTTATTTTTTCATATCTTATCATGTTAAATACAGTTACTAGCTACCAAGAGGGAATAGCACAATAAGAATGGTAATAAGTTTATATCCTGAGATTATCTTAAAATCGTGTAAATTGATTGGCATAAAAAAGCTCATCATAACAGTATCGATATTTCCGTCTATTTCTCGTGTATTTAAAATAAATTACAGCACTACAATTAATTCAGCATCTTATGAATTCATATATTATGCTAATTAAATTATGATTTTTCCAGAATTACGCGATATCATAGATTGTTATAGTTGATATATATTGAAATTCATTAAAATGTACAATTTTTTATAATGCTTGTTTACTCGGTTGAACATGTGCAAAAAAAAAGACTTTATTGACCAATTACAGGTAACACAATAACAAAACTTCAGTTTTGTGTTTGCAAACTGCAGCTCGAGCTTTGCAAGAATACATAAAATTTCAAATTACATAATCGGATTTTTTCATCAAAAGCAGCCCCTAACAGCACAAAATATTCCAGAAACGTAACAATCATATAACATTGATACATTATGAAACCTTCCGAAACGTTTAAAACCGTTCAGATTACTTTCCGATTAGTTTCAAAAACGTAGAAACGTCCGCGATCGTAACGTTCTGCGCTCAAAGCTGGTAGATGGGAGGTGCCGGGTTCGATCCCAGGTCGCGCTCATCGACCTAGCCGTTCGGAGTTTTCCGTGGTTTCCTCCGAAACTCGCGTAAATACGGGCTAGGACCCCTTAGAAAGACCCCCACGGGGGGCATTCCCCCCCTAGGCCTAGGACACATCAGGAGTCAATCGGCCTTAAATCCTACAACCAACCAACCGCGATCGTAACAAAAAATCAGATACGTAACAGAAACGTTACAATCACTTAACAGATAGAAAATCAAAAAGGGCGAATGTTTCAGAAAGGTATCAGAGAGCATACTAAAACGTGTTACGTTTTTGAAAGATTGTAAGCTTTTCGCAACATAACTGAAACAATCTGTGCTGTATGGGGCCCCTCAATAGTATGAAGAGGTTTTTCTATAGTACTGGTCTGCAAACAGAGCGCTAAAATTTGTAACTCTTTCTCCGTTATTTTACTTGCTCCAAATGTAATTATTAAATTTGATATCAAATCCTATCCGCCTTGATTAAATTTCGCGAATTTGGCGCTATATTCGTTTAGTTAATTATTGTTTGTAAACTTAAACTTGCTGCAATTGTAACATTCAAATATGTTTTCGTTATCGTTGTATTCCGCCAACGACACTTGAACTTTTAATTACTCAGCGAACTCTATAGTTCGTTTTAATCGCGAATACTAGTAGAGGGATAATTCCTTATCTTTAGTTATAGTGACCACATTAGAGTACATTCATAATATATTAGCATTAATAACTATTACAATTATATAATTACAGAGGTATATTTTATGCTAAATAAATCAGGACTGAAACTGTAATAATTATAATAAATAATTTCTATTCTACCATTTTTCCAAATTTAGAAAAACTAATTCAAAATATAGACTATCCTGGAATTTCGAGGACATATGGTCACTATATCTCTAGTACAGGAGAAAAACGTGTCCAAAATGTATTGTCGAGTCCAAAATGTATTGCTGTTTATCGCTTTCTTGGCGGCACTTAAAACATCTTTGGAAAAAAACATAATTCACTTTGTGACATTTTTAATTATTTTACTTTATTATTATTGAGAACTTCTTTTCTTTTCTGCCTTACTTTTTACACAGTACATTATTTTCATGTGTACATGATGTAATACTTTTATGCGTATTTTTATATAATAATACATTTTCATTTACTAAGGTATTCTTAACATATATTTAATTATAAAATTTCCTTATTTTGAAAATTATTTGTTTGGTTAAATAATTGCAAACTTAAGAAAAAAAGACAGATGAGAAATTGTATATACATCTTTTTATATTTCTTTTTCAGAAAAATAAAGTACTTTTAAAATAAATCTGTTGAACATATATTTTTTTTTATATATATATAAAAGCAAAAGATTCATTTAAAAATCTAAGTTACCCTGATTCTACTCAGGTAAGTTTTAAATACTTCAAATAGTAATAATAAACAAATAAATAAATGTTATATTTAAGTAAATACTTGTTAAACACAGCTATAAAGTTTTCAATAAATATTGATTTTTTTATTGGTATAATTTTAATAAATGTCAATTGCAGCACTCAGCATTTTTAAAAGTTATTATTAATATATATATAATTGATAAGTATGCTTCATATCTAATGTTAGAGGGAAAAACTATATGCATTTAAAAATTTCTCATGTTCCTTTTCATTTTCCTTTAAAAATATACTTTATTAAATGTTCAAATAATTAAAAACATATGTATTATGAATGAAAATTAAAAATGATGTTGATAATAAAACACACATTTGCCGAAAATCATGCCAAATAAGAAAGCCTCATACTACTGACCAGTGAGAAGCTGTAATATGACAGCCTTTTGGCCTTATTCACCATTAACTTCAACTCCCGGTTCATCGCAAAAACTTGAAAAGCGCCTAAATGCAGAGTCCAACTTTCCAAGAAAATGTGGCAAGTTGCTTCTGCCATCTAGCGTCAAAGTTTTCATATAATTTTTAATTGGTTTATTTCAGCTGAAATATCTGAAAATAACAATGCCGCTAGATGTCAGATGCAACGATTCAAACTTTTGTACGCTTTTCAAGTTTTCGTATTCAACCGGGAGTTAAAGTTATTGGTGAATGCAGCCGTAAGAGATGTCAATAAATAAACAAAAGAGAAAATTATAATAGGGTGTTTATTTTTTCCCAAATAATATGTTGTTTAATGGAATGTAATATGTTCAAATTCTTTTCTACGTCTCTGCAAAAGAACTGTGCTAGATTTACCAAAAATCTATAGTTTATGTGACATAGATCTATAACATGTATAAATATATAATTAAATCAAATGAGGCATTTAGACCCTATCACACTTTAAATAATTTCATATTGTAGTCCATAATGTTACAGAATTTCACATTATGTCCCTGTAAAAAACTGTAAAAGTTAGATTCACCGAAATAAATCTACACTGTCTGTTCATTCGAGGTTGATCTATAACATTAGTTGAATCGAATAAGTCATTCAAATGCTAATCACACTTTAAATAATTTTAGCTCATAGGCTATAATGCTGAAGAATTTATCTTTGTGTCCTTGTAAAAAAAAAAAAAAAAACCCCTAAGTGCTAGATTCTTCAAGATATATACAGAGTGTGCTATGGTAACCTATAACATATATACCAACTTTGAGCTGAATCGAACAAAGTGTTTAGATGATATCGTGTTACTCATCCTTATAAAAATAGCAAAAAGGTATTCACAGGACCACAAAACTTACAGATACACTACCAACATTTCAGTGTCAGATTTTTATCATGATTGCAGTACTCCCCTTACATATATGTTTTCGCAAAGTAAAAAATTGCATGAAAGATTATGTGAACCATTTAATTTTATCATGTTTAATTAATAATTTTATAAAGGTATTTATGAGAGAGTAAACTACAATGTAGATGGCAATAGTGGGGGGAAAGGGGGGGAATTAAAATTGAAACTATAAAATACCACTCTTGCATCTAATCCACATTTAGAGAAATACAGATATATTTATTTATTAAATATTCTTCATTCTGCATGTCTATTTAATTCATATTCATTTTGAAATATTTAAATTGATTATCAGGGTTACTAATGTAAATCAGAAAGAAAAAAAAATCCCTGCTATTGCCTTGTTTGTTGTTTCTTTTACAAGTAAAATAGATGACACACAATCGGGCAGCATTAGAATCTAACATGTTTACAAGTCAATTGACTATATCTAAGGTATATTGGTTTTATTAACTTACTGTAGGTGGGGGGGGGGACTATTGATGATCTATCAACATATTGTATGAAAAATCTGTTAAAAATTAAATTTTCAGTAAATTTGTATGTTTCATTTTTTCTTTATTTGTATATACTATAATATCCTAAACCATTCAACATGTGTTTGAGCTTGAGCATAAGTAGTTATGTCTAAAATAATTTTCATTTTTAAAATACTTTTGTTTTTATAAGTTTATCAATATATTTTAAATAATGCAAAAAAAAAAACTCTTGGGCAGCAACCGAGCTCGCATATTTAAAAAATTAAATTGTTTCCCTGTACGAAAAGATGATTTTTTAATTACCTTTTGAAAGTGATATGTGCTGTATCTTTATTGTGTACAGTGATTATATTTATATCAGGGCGCGAAATTTCCTCTCACCAGCTCGCCATTGGCGAGTGGAAATTTTACTGTGGCGAGTAAAATTTCGGTCTAAATGGAAATAGAATTCTTACAGTATACGGTGCTACCAAAAGAAAAAAAATATATAGATTTAAGAACGTAAAATCATGCTACTCTTAGGTAAGGTGACCAGACATCCTCTTTTTTAGAGGACAGTCTTTTTTTCTTCATCGCTCTGCCTTCTGAAACGAAAAAAAAATTACAGGACTACAACGTCCTCTTTTTTATGTTTTTAGTCCTCTGTCCTTTTTTCAAATGAAAAAGAATTAGTCCTTAATTTCAAAAATTTCGCAAAACTGGGAAGCTCAATCGGCTGTTGGCTGTATCAAACGGTGAACACTTACTTTTTTCTGCGTTAGGTTCGCAAAAGAACAACTTTCAAATAAACGTGCCAGAGCATATTGTGCTTTATGTGTATTCAGATTTTGCGAATCACTAAGAAGTAAGAATATTCCCTATATTTGTACGGTTCTTTGATCCAGAACACGGAATCACTATTGAAATTGTCATGAAATCATTAAGAAGGTGGTGCTCCGGTTGGTACGCGGTGGGTTGACGTGTGTTCTCACTTTTACATGACTAACATTCCTCATAATAAATAAGCCCACTAGTGACCGAGAGGTAAGATGGTACACGTGAGGCGCTGAGTTCGATACCCATTCGCGCTTGTTGGCTTGCCCATTAGGAGTATTCCGTGGTTTTCTCCGAAACTAGCGTAAATAGGGTCTAAGACCTCTTAGAAAGACCCATGGATGATCCCTATTCAGGCTCTATTCCTCCTATTACAAAAACCCCTATTCAGGACCAGAGCCCTAGTGCACACAATTGGCCTTAATGATAACACTACCACCCCCTCATAAACTGTGCCTGACTAGCCTTCGGGGAACATGCCCTGGCCCTCACAGGGATGGGGCCCCCAAGAAATTCCATCATACATTTAAAAAAATAGTTAAAATGAAAAATTTCAAAATTTTGCTAAATGATCGTTGTTTTTTGTTTTTCGTCAATGGATTGAGGAATTACTGCGCTGTTTTATAAATCGGCGTGATGATCTTTCAAGGAAACTATCAACTCATTGGAAAAATTGCAATATTTTTGCTAAATGCAAATACAAGTGTGCAAATGCACACTACCAATACTTGCATTTCAAACTTTTACTATAAGACTAACTAAATCTGAGGCACGCACCGCAATGCAGATACACGGGGACGACGTGCGTCGATCCGATAGGCAAGCAATGGATCTTGTTTAGCCTTACTCTTACCAACAAAATGAAAAGTGAAGAGAATTTTTAGACGGCTGAGTCGGAAATAAGCGGTTTGTTTTATCTGTTGTAAAATTAAAAGAAAGAAATGAGAAAAGGGTGCCCATGGAACATGAGTGCCCTGGGCCTCAAAGTGAGATAATCGGTCCCTGCTCATAAAAAAATGCAGAAGTTAGTTGAAATCATTTTATGTCCTCCAGGCAAAAACGCACCCTCAAAGCGACTGTTTTCTTCATTGAACAAAAAGTAGACATGCGAAAAAATACCCTTTATATACTTACTCTAAAAACTTTTAACTACTAAGACTAATTTAGGTTATACTTGTGAGAACTTTTACATGTTGATAAAGAATGACTGTTCGTTAAAACAAATCGTTTCATCTGCCAAATATTAATTTTATTTTTTCTTTTATGATTAGGATTTTAATAATAAAAAAAAAAGTCTGCCAACTTTTTTTATGTAACTGCATGAAAGTATTAAAAAAAAAATGTCTATAGCAAAAATTAATAATTAATATATATATATATATATATATGTGTGTGTGTGTTTTTCTAGTGACACCTATGAAAATTAGGGATTTTTCCTCTCGTATTCGTTTATTAATATAAATTAAGGTGTACTGATCCAAATTCATCATTTGAGATAAAAATGTTTCCACCACTTGTGTAAAGTAGCTTTTGAATCAGTTTTTATAATAATTTTCATTCAATTTCGTGTCTCTAAAATGAGCTCTTCTTCAAAATTGAATGTCTTCTATTTTCTTTTGAAATAAAAGACATTCGGGTAATTTCTCCTCTTTTTTCAACAAAAACTGCTGGTCACCTTATACGCAAAAAATAGAGTAAGTTAATCATTTTTTGTGGCGAGTAACTTTTTTTTTCAGCGAGTGTAATTTAAGTTGAAATTTCGGGCCCGATATATATATATATATATATATAATACAATATATCCAAATTCGAAACAACTTTATTTTTCTCCAATTTGTGGTAAAAGTATTTATTTTAATCACTCATTATTTATGGTGAATTTTTTTCTTTTATCTTAGATTTTGATTTTATCAGTGACTGAATGATTGTTGTTTGGTACTTGTGAGTTTTGATTGCTTCACATTACCAGATGACAGTCATTTAGTTTTTCTTCTGCGGCAACACATGAACTGAATCGGCAATGAATACAGTGCCTGGGAAGCACCTTTTGGACTTGGCCCCAGACATACTTCTGTTCCAAGAAAACTTTTATGACTATGGTAAACTCTTTCACCACATTCAGTAATGAAGGCGTTACTGAAATTTTCTAAAAAATAATTTTTATTTTCCTATTATTGGCATGGTCTTTTCATAATATATGTCCTTATATTCTCACCCTGGGCCGCGGTAGTCCAGTTGGTAGAGCGCCGGCCTCGTAATTGGAAGATTGCGGGTTCGGTACTCGAGCCGGCCAAAGACCGTCGTGTACACTAATAGTGGCTGGTGCACGTAAAATCTGTCGTGGCCGCAGTGTCCTGCATGTTCCCTTCAAAAATTATACCTCTGAAGGTCACCTAAGAGGGAGAGCCATCCCTTCCGTGGAGGATCAAAATTGTGATGGTATGTCTTCGGACCACCTCTAGGGGTGTGTTCCAGATCGTCGCCAATTGCCCATCAGCACAGCACTTTTGACACGTAAAACCCAACCATCCATACATCCTATATTCTCAACCTCAATCTGCTCTTCTGATTCTTTATTCTATCTCTCAGTTTCTTATATTTTAGCATTCTTTTATGAAGTTGTGTTTGTAAATATGCTTGTGAATGCTCTGAATTTCTTCCTATACCTGTAATTTTCCTTTAAAGTAATTTCCTGTGGGGGTATTGTTATTTATTTGTTATAATTTTATTTTTGTGTTACACTAATTCTGCTGTTATACTTCTTTTGCATGCAAAGAAAATATGAATGTTTTACCTAGAGGGTTATACAGTGGATGCTCAAATTTTTAGATTTTTTTTTTTTTTTTTTTTTTTTTTTTACACTTTTTGGATTTTCTAAATAAATATTGAATAAAATAGCGTGTGACTTCAGACATGCAAAGAACATTTAAAAACTGACATTTTCCACTATCGATTTAGTTCAGAGTGCAATTACGGTACCAACCACAAGTTGAAGAAGAGTGCACATACTTTGGATCACCCTGTATCATAAAAAGCTACAAATAACTTTTAACTTTATTACATTGTTGTGCATACTATCTACAATATTTATTTGTTTTAGAGCGGAAATTGTGCAATTATTTAGGCAGATATAATTTCTTTTCAAAAGTTATTATTATTATTATTATTATTATTATTATTATTATTATTTACCATTTTTGCTTATAACTAGAACGGATTTCCATCAAACTTTAGAAAATTGACAGAAAATTTATTAAAACATTAGAGAAACATTATTTTGAAATAATTTTCCCACGTGTAATATTCACTGAGGTATGAGTATTTATATTTTTTATTAGTAAATATTGATTTACTGTGCATGCGTGTGAGATAGAAAAACTTTTACTGTATAGGTTGAAATCTAGATATATTGAGCAACATTTGTGAAAAGCACATTAGCATGGAGTAAAAATTAAGCAAACTATCAGCAAAAGAATAAGCTAGATTTTAGATATTTTCCAGAGCAGAATTTTTTTAAGGGCTTTTACCCATGCCGCATATTTAATTTGAAAATCCAATTATTTCAACCACATTGCAAAAGATCTTTTTTTTTTTTTTTTTTTTTTTTTTTTTTTTTTTTTGAAAAACCTCTTATAGCCTTATAACTTCAACGTACTTTTATTTATTTACTGAGATTTGTGAGTTCATAAGGGGATTTTTCTTCTATGTGTGTATATATATATATATGGTTTTTCATTGAGAAATAAATATTTGCTTACATCTAAAAAATAGTTTTTGCTTTATCGTAAAGGTTCATTGTTTTATTTATGATTATTAAATGTCATATTATTATAAATGTTTCAGATTGATACCATTCCAAGATTCTAGAAATGAAATTATCTATAATCGAAAGGTAGAAGTAAAAGTATTGCTTTATAAAGGAAAATAAAGCATATTGTTCTCAAATATTTATATATAAGTATAAATATGTATGCATGTAATAAAACTGAAATATGTGTAAATTAATATATTATGTGTGTATGCTTGCATAAGTAAATAAGTTTGCATAATGTCTGTGTAATAAATGTGGGTATGTATTATATATTTTTAATTTTAGTATCTTAGTCTATATTTAATAGTATGGAAATATGTTGATATAATGAAAAATGAGTTATGTACTATATAAATATTAAAAATAGTGTAATATATAGCAGTGACATATTAAGGAATGTAGACTTCAAGAAAGATAACTGGTATCTTAAGGAAATATAAATAGTCAGGGCTGCTAGCAATTTAACAAAAGTTTGCAAGAATCATTGGTTGTATACTGTGGGTGTGGGAACCTTAAACTTATGTAAGTACAATTAATTGACATAGTGTTTTTTTTTTTTTTTTTTTTAATGCTGTACAGTGTTCCTATCAGGAATAAAAGTTTGTGAAAATTTTTCCTACTTGCTGAGGAACAATGATTTAAAAAAAAAAAAAAAAAAAAAAAAAAAAAAAAGTGATAACAGGGAAAAAAAAGAAAAAAATCTGATATAATGTAAATTGCTAATTATGTCTGATTTTCCTCTTCATTTTATTTAATTGCTTAAATCTGTCCCTAAGAAAAAAAAAATTGCTTTTCAATGAAATAGGCAGTTGTTGCACTAAAAGTTGATGAAACTGTATAATCACTGACAATTTCGATGTACAGATTGTTCGGAGTTGTAGACGTTAAATGCGTGCCTTTTTATTTCTCATGGAATGATCAAGAATCTATGATTTGAAAATACTGTGATGCAACTATTTGTGTTTGTTCGAGAGATATAATGTAAACTTTGTATAGAAAGCAATGTAAAATAACTTAAATAAAAGCTGTTAGTTTTTATTTTTCTGTAATTATATTTTAATCAGATAAAATTACATGCTAACGAAATGATTACTATTATTATTATTTTTTAAACTTCGCTAAAAGATTAGTATTTGCCTAAAGGTAAAAATGTTTTGTTTTTTCTGGTGTTTCATTGATGAAATGTTATGCATTTTATTTTTGCAGCTGAATAGAAAAATGTGTAATTTTCATTACTCATTTTTTTTTTTTTTTTTTTTTTTTTTTTTTTTAACTTATGAAATTTGTGAAGTGTATTTAAATTTTTATTTCTATGATTAAAACTTGAACTTTGGGTTTTCATGTACATAGAGTAATCATACATGTATAATAGTGATTGTTATGGTATGTAATTTTGTGCAAAGCAATGTTGCGATACAGCTGTTAATTCAAGATGAATAAGGTGAGTACATTAAAATTATTCATCCCAATTTTAAGCTAAACTGAAGAAATTTATACATTACTGTTATTATAAATAACTATTTATTAATTTATTGAAATATTTCTCTTAAAAAACTCGTGACTCGCAGATGCTTGCTTTAAAAAGTTTACATTATATATATATTTTTTTGTAATAACAATTTACATATCAGTTATATTACTTACTAGCAAGCTTTGCTTGACACTATATTTAACTTTTTTTCCTTTTTAATTAAACAATATAAATGTTTAAATAAACATATTTTCATTAGCATTTTAATTATATTCAACAAATCAGAACTGTGGACAAGTACTGTAATATACAGCTGTTAATGAAATATAAATGGCATTAATTAATTGAATTTTATTATGTTGATAAAAAACAAAGTTAATTTAAATTAAATAATAGGCGCACTCATTAAGGAATTGCTTTAGTATATGACCCTTTATACAAAATTTGAAATTTTAAAACAATGTAGGTTTGATACTTTTTGCCAAGGTATATGTGCAGCTTTATAAGATAACAACCATTTTAATGCATAGTTAAAATTACATAAAACCTGCTTCATTAAAAAAAAAAAAAATCTGATGTGGGCACCACATGTCTTCCTTATACACTTTGAGAAATATACATAATGTTAAAAAATATTGTCACTGGACCCGAAACAGTTGGCTAAAAATATTTAAAAAAAAATGCATGCATACGTAAAAAAAAAAAAATAAATAAATAAATAAAATTGTGCCTTGAGGGGACTCATTTTAAAATCCTTGGGGGGGGGGGACTCATGTCAAAGTTGTGCCTTGGGGGGACTCATGTCAAAGTTGGGCCTTGGGGGGCCTTATTTCAAAGTTGCACCTTGGGGGGACTCATGTCAAAGTTATGCCTTGGGGGGGACTCATGTCAAAGTTGTACCTTGGGGGGGACTCATGTGCCTTGGGGGGGGACTCATGTGCCTTGGGGGGGGACTTCGGATCCGAAACAATTGGATAAAAGTGTTAAAAAATGCATTTTCACCGTGTTTCTGAACTATTCCGGAAGTTTCAAATCTCTAACTAGTCGGGAAGTTAGTTAAATAGATTTTCTGTTGAATCATATAAACGCTGCTAAAGGCAGCAGTGACACGAAGCAATTGGCTAAAAATATTTAAAAAATGCATTGTCACCGTGTTCTGAGCTTTTCTGGAAGTTTTAACCCATTCGAGGTCACGGGGTTTCAATTCTTTTACTTCGAAAATGGTTTCACTAGCATGTGTTACCTATCTCTCTAAAAGGTCAGCCGCTTTCAATGTTAAAAGTTTAGCAGTAACTCTATGAAATTTTTCCCCCATTCTGCGGCAGCTTCTTAGCAAACAAAAGCTCATTGAAGTCCATTGTGGGCATTTTCCTCGTGATTGACGTCCCCTAACCTCAAAATCTGCAATACTTTTTCGAGGAACTAATCTTCTGCATTTAAGCGAAGTGAATCCTTTTAAAATAAAAATAGTGAGAAAACACATACTCAGAGTTGATTTTAGAAAAGTTATAACAGCAAATCTGAACTATTATATGAAAAATTGCTGCATGAAATTGAATTGCAATCCATGGTGCTAATTTATATTATTCATTAACTAATTTTTAATTATTCATTCCACGAATAAGGAAATATATCATAGCTGTAAATTCTTCTATCATAGCAGAAATTTTTAACATAATTTCAGGTGCAGTTAAATTGCCATATTGATTCATTTTACTATTATTATTATTATTTAATCAAAGTTAAAGGAGATAATTATTTTTTAAGATGATTTAGATGATTATAAAAGATTATAAAAGTATAATTATATATATATATATATATAAAAAAAGAGCAGATTCCAAGACTGTTTTACAGACACCAAAGTATATAACAAAATTATTTACTTATTTATTTATTTTATTATTATTATTGTTTTTTTTTTTTTTAATAGTAATTTTCAATTATAAAATCTTATAAATTAAATATTTTTACTTTAAATTAATGTAAATTGATCCAAATATGGATTTATTTGTTTCAATCAATAAACTTTATTAAAAAAAAAAAAAAAAAAAAAAAAAAAAATCAGTATATTTTCAAGTTGCCTTTGGTAGTAAACTTCCTAATGTTTATTTATTTATTTATTTTGTAAATCCTTAAAAATAATACATTCATAACAATTTTCCGTTAAAAATATAAGATAAAGAATCTAATAAATTAATTAATATTTAAATATTGTGTTAGTTCTAAAACTACCTAAACTAAAATATGTATCAGCTAATATAAATAAATTAAAAGTTTTAAATAATATTTGATATGATATCGGATGTTAATTAAGTTGAAATATAGACATAGTGTTGTTCCTAAGTAGAAATTGGAAAATCGATATTAAAATAAGGACGAATTCAATTTTTAAATTTATTATATCTTATGCAATGGGAAATTTTTCTTTAAAATGTTATACTTTTTATAACAAAAATAATATAGGTTTCGTAATAAAATAATTTTTATTTAATTATATTGTCAGATCTAAATATTTACAGTTTTAAATATATATTATCTAATCTTTTATTCATCTTTTATTTTATTAAAACAAATTTCTTCACGTACCGTAAAATATATGTAAGCACTTCCGATTTCGAAAGGTCATTTCTTTTATTCTTCAAATGCAATAGACATGTGCAAAAATTTTGGAGGCGAAAAGCAAGACAGTTAAAATTCGAAAAATTTTAATTAATATTTTTGCTATGATATCAAATGTCAATTAAATTTGAATATGGATGTAATAAACAGAAGTTTGAAAATCGATACTAAAATAAAATCGGATTCATTTTTTACTTCCATTACCCTAGTACCGTAGGTAATGGAAGTATTGTATTCGGTCTGAAAATTCGATATCGGGTTTTCACCTGATTTACACGTTTTAAGGTCCCCTGAGTCCAAAAAAGTGGTTTTTGGCAATTGGTCAGTGTGTATGTATGTGTGTGTGTGTGTATGTATGTGGAGAATCTTCTGGCTATTATAGCTCAGAAACTAATAAAGATAGAGCTACGAAACTTTAGAATTGAAATACGTCTGGTGTACAGATGAAATTTCCAAATTTTAGTGAAAATTGAAAAACCGGAAGTGGGACATCGGAAACCGGAAGTTGGACCGTAAGTCCGTGTCTCAAAAACGGCTTTAACGATTTTCTTCAAACTTGCTCTATAAACACTCTATTAGATGTCCTTTTGAATGATATAGTTGGTTAGTTCAGGAAAATTGATAGGAGTCCTGTATAAAGAGCTCAATTTCAGGACTTGCAAGCGCGTTCTTTAAAAACGGCTGCACGGATTTTTTTCAAACTCGTCATATTAACTCACTTTTAAATATCCTTTTGTATGTAATTATTGTTTTCCGGTCAATAATTGATTTTTTGTAAAAGTTGGTATCTCAAAAACGGCTCTAACGATTTTCTCTTTAGGTCACTTTTATGTTTTCTGATCACACTATCTCTCAAAAATACATATAATACGTGTAATAGTGGGTAATGGAAGTCGTGTGGTTGTTTCACACCAGATTTTTTAAATTTATTATATAGTATACAACAGAAAAAAAATTTCTTTCAAATTTTATAGGTTTTACGTATTTTTGTATTTTTTTTTTTTAATTGCCTGCTATTAATATTTTATTTAATTACTTCAATTTCTTTCTTTCTTTTTCTACCTTTCTTTGATACCCCTTTCTCTTTTTGAACAATTTAAATTCTAGCTTCATGAATTTCTTGAGTGACCATAGTTTCATGAATTTCTTAAGTGGCCAGGCCACAGTTTCATGAACTCTTTGAGTGGTCACAATCTATACAAGCCTCTATCAGATTAAAAGAAAAGGGAAAAAAAAAAAACTAAAGATGTCACAAACTGTAAAGTAAAAAGTAAAAGTTCTTGATACTTCAGAACAAATAATTACTTGTAGTTTCGAGAGCTGCTAAACAGGTGCTCTTTTCGTCAGGTAAAAAAAAAAAAAAAAAAAAAAAGAAAGAAAAGAAAGAACTTGAGTTTACCTATATAAATATTCTCTAAAGTAAAACAATGTTAATAAATGCACGTTCTATTGTTTCTTACTGAAGGTGGATAATATTTTAATTGGTGTTCAAATTAAAGTGGTAATTTATAGCAATGTGCTCAGAATGTGTAGAAGCTTTTAAATTATATACTCAAAGCTTAGTTCGAAAAGTTCTCTAAGAAAATTCGGATCATAGGAATAATTCTAGTATAGCATTCTCTCTCTCTCTCTCTCTTTCTCTTTTTCCCCCCAGTACAATCTATAATATAAGAAAATCTCGTTTGTCTGTTTGAGATGTTAAGAAAAGAATATCGCACGCAGAGCTAAGGCATTTGACATGAAGGTATGGTTCAACCTGGAGTGGTGGGCATGGGCTTACATTTTCGATATCTTAATAAATTTTTTGTAATTAATTAAAAAACATAAAATTTTGTTACGAATACATTTGGTTAGATAAACCCATTTACCATCTTGCGTTTTCAAGTGTTATATAATCGTTAACGCCAGAGATCGAAGTTGAAAAGACACTTTTCTCCTCTTTGTGTGGATAAACATTGCGATTTTTCATGAAGTGCATGAAATTTAACGTAGTCAAATGTTGCTAAAATATATCCTTTTTCAATAAGAATGAATGTTTATGCATTACTATGCATATCCAAATTGCGTCGTAAATTTCATCTAAATCCGACAACTTTTGGAGATTTTACTGATTTTATTTATTTATTTTTTTGCATTAGTATCCCCCAGTGGTCGAAATTCGGCAACTTTTTACAAAAACTAAGGAAAGCAAAAATATTGCTTTCTCATAAACGGAATTAAATTGCAGAGCAGCAATACTTATTGGCACGATTCGACCATGAAGTACAGTGTTCAAACTAAAAAAACACACCTTTTCTATAAATGGTCTATTTGAGTAATCTCAAAACGTGTAATTTCATCGAAAACCAGAAATCTAAATTGTTTATTATTCTTATACTTTCTTCTTATACATGCAGAAGATAGAATAATAAATCCATTTTTGAAAAAATAAGTAGTCAATTTCAATTAACTGAAATGCAAAGAAATCTCAAGACTTGTAAATACATCAAAAACCGGAAATCGAAATTTTTTTACATCTTCTGCTTTCTTTTTCAATTCCTACTATTAGTTCACACTCTCCCTATATATATCTTGTACAAATCTTGCAATCAATTTTTAACTAACTTCCCGACTAGCTAGAAATTTGAAACTTTCAGGACTGCTCAGAACACGGTGACAATACATTTTTTAAATACTTTTAGCCAACTGTTTCGGGTTCCTGCTGCCTTCGTCAGTGTTACAAGTACAAAATTTGCAATCGATTTTTAACTAATTTCCCGACTAGCTAGGCAGTTGAAACTTTCAGGATAGCTCAGAACACGGTGACAATACATTTTTTTTACACTTTTAGTAAACTGTTGCAGGTCCCTACTGCCTTCGGCAGCGTTTATATGATTCAACAGAAAATTTATTTAACTAACTTCCCAACAAGCTAGACATTTGAAGCTTTTAGAATAGTTCAGAATACGGTGAAAATGCATTTAAAAAATACTTTTAACCAACTGTTTCGGGTCCCTGCTGCCTTCGGCAGCGTTTCCAGTACAAAGCTTGCAATCGATTTTTAACTAACTTCCCGGCTAGCTAGCTGGCCGTTTGAAACTTTTATAATAGCTCAAAACACGATAACAATGAATTTTTTTAAATACTTTTAGCCAATTTTTCCGGATTCCCGCTGTCTTCGGTAGCGTTTATATGATTCAACAGAAAACTTAACATATGGTATATTAAAGTTCTTTTTATCTTGTAATTATTCTTATTATATAACTGAGCTGAGTCCACGAGCTTAAATATTGTCCATTTATAAATTTTATTTTACTTTTTAGTTGATTTTGCACGCGCAACTTTTATTTCTATTTATTAACTAAAATAAAATTTTTCTTTGTTGACCTAAGTAGGAATTGACTTTTATTATTATTATTATTATAACTTGTTATATACGTAGCAAGTAATAAATCCACTTTTTAAAAATAAGTAGTCAGTTTCAGTTAATTAAAATGCAAGGGAAAAAAAAAAGGAGGTATAAAATTTCAGTATGAGTATCTTTCGAAAGAACTCATCAATACTTTTGAAACGAATGCTTGAACCATAGATCTGTAGTAATTAAAAAAAAAAAAAAGTATCTATTTTTTCATTTATAACGAAAAAAAAAAAAATCTTCTGATGTTGATCCAATATTGACGTTCTTCTGCCTTTTATTGCTATAATAAAAAACACCACAGAACTGGTGTTTTAAAATGATAAGTACAAACTTCGGATAAACGCCGTGAAATGCAAGAAACTTGCAAAAATTGTTTCGTGTAGAAAGAAAACACAGTCCTTCGTCAGGCGAAAAAAGTAGACACAAGTGCTGCAATCAAAGCAGCTTTTGATCCGAAACAATTGTTGCGATTTTCTTGCATTTTATGGTGTTTGTCCAAAGTTTTGTATTTATTATTTAATGCTATAATTCTGTGAGATAAAAATCGTCTTCATTATTCATGGAAAATAATTTTAATAAATAATTATCTGTATAAATAAAGAGGAGTGTATGTTTGTGTGTGTATCTGCGATCTGGCGCTCCAACTACTGATCGCACAGCTACAAATGTTGACATTTAGGTGAATAAAAGTTGAATGATGAGTCAATTAAAATTTCTTCTTCGGAATCAGAATGCAATTTATAAAAATGACAACATAAACTATTTTAAATAACGAGTAACAATATTTTTCACCGTTATAGGAGGAAGTAAACCTAAATGAAAAATAAAGACTGAAATGAAACCTTTTATTGACTGATAAGAAGAATAAACTGGAACGTTTCTTTCTAGAAAGTATACAATAGATAATCTGAAGAAAGCGACTCTCAGAAAAAGTGTATTACAACTGTACAATTTTTTCTCAAAATTTTTGTATATCCGCAGGTTTACAGGCTTAGAACTGCGCAAATGGTGTGGGGTGAACAAGCAGTTGAAAAGAGGGAGGGAATGAAATCTTCAAGGAAAATAGTATCTTCATTCATAATAATAACTTATTTCTGTCGCATAATAATACAGTGAAGCTTCACGGAATTATAATGTATTTATTAATATCCCCAACTGATTTAAAATATTGCTACTTGCAAACTTTTAAACCAATTTTTAATTTTAAAATTTATTAAACATTTTGAAAATTTTTCTTTCTAAATTTCAGTGGCGGATCTAAGGGGGGACGAGGGGGCTGAAGCCCCCCCCCCCCCCTTGAAAAAAAAAAAAAAAAAAAAAAAAAAAAAAAAAACACTGACATTCACAACTGTATGTTACAACTGTAAATTTTTCATTGATCTGGAATGACATCTTGAAACTCTTAGCCCCCCCCACCCCCCACCCCCCCAAAAAAAAAAAAGTTAAGTTTTGGATCTACCACTGCTAAATTTCCCTGTTTATCTTATTCTAATTAAATTGTATTAAACTTCACTTTTCCACTTCACCTCGTCTAATATTTTATTCCAATTGTTCTCACTTTCATTATCACTTGTTGATTTCTTTAACCCTTTCGCTACCAGTTTTTTCCTTTCCAAAAATGAGGTAAATTAGGGCTTTAGTAAGTCTGATAAAATAGAAATAGCATTAGCATTATTCTGCTAAAATAAAAACAAAAATTAACAGAGGCTATTGTGGAAGGGGGACATTATATCACATATGTTCCACTGGTGTTTCTAGATGGCACAAATGTGACCCAATGGAGTTGAGGTGACAACATAAAATACTGTGAAAAGTTCAGTGAAAGATTAGTTCTAAATTAATTTTACAATACTTTTGAAAAAATGTATATGGAAATACATCAAATTACACTAACATACGAATGTAATCACAGAAAACCAGTGGGCATGCATTACAACAAATTTCATACTTGTTTATCCCATTGGCTGAATAAAAAATACCTGTGGGACATATATGTCCCAGTGGGGTTCAAAGGGTTAACATTAGCTTCGGAACCATGTCATGACAACGGTAACCGAAAAAAAAAAGTAACGAATATAATAATGATATAAAAACGTATCTTATGCAAATACCTAAAAGTCTGAGTAAAAATGGTAAAAATGTTTGAGATAGTGATTATAATTTGTATTCAAACATAGTTGGCCTTGAGAAAAAATAATTTATATCAGTATAAAAAAAGAAAAAGAAAGAAAGAATAGAAATGAAAAAATTCGTAAAACATTTGAGAATACAGAAATTTACATTTAAATCACCAAATATATGTATTTATTTTAATTATTTATATTTTCAAAAAGGAGAAAAGCTCATTATTATTATTATTACTATAATAAATTCAGTGAAAGAAATTTGTAACACACTTTTCTGGTAAATATTAATAAATTTAATACCAATCTCAGTAATATGTATAAAAATAAAATTAATATTTAAATTTTCTGAAATAATCTCCCCCCCCCCACCCCCTCTAAAAAGTTAAAATAATAATTATATATTAAAAAAAAAAAAAAAAAAAAAACTAATATGTTGTGGCCATTACAAGACTTTATTCTGTATTTTCCTAGACAAATTCATGCAGCAAAATTATTTTCCTTGATGAATGCAGAAGATTTTCTTCTCAGACAAGTAGCACTAAATGCGGAAGAGAGTCAAATTTTTTGGCATGAGAGAAAATACTTTTTTTTCCGTAAAAAAAGAAAAAAGAGAGATATTTAAATCATAACAGATCTATAGTTCAATTATTTGTTTTAAAAGTATTGAGGAGATCTTTAAAAGGATATCTATATAAAAAATTTTGTATCCCCAACGAGAGGATTGGGGGGGGGGGGTGATGCTCCTACATGCACACAATTATTTTCTTAGTTTACTACTACTATTATTACTAATTCATAATTTTTTTTTCCAATTATTCGTTAAAAATAATTCTCATTTTGTAAAGTATAAAAATAATTGTTAGGCTACTGTCAGATTTTTTCTTTCTTTCTTTCTTTCTTTTTTTTTTTTTTTTTGAGGGAGGAGGAGGGGAGGATATTGTCAGGTACGCAGTAAAAATAGCTGTAGAAAATTTATCAACGATAAAAATCGTGATAATCAGCAATCAGTTAACTTGAAATTATTTTTAAATAATGATTTAAAGTGGATTCACGTTAAAAGGTAAAATATTATTCTTATTAAAATATTTTTGCAGTATGTATTTGTAAAGCTATCAATTTCAGTATTCATCACTCTGCTTGAAAATATTGCTTCTTTACTCCCCCCCCCCTCTCCCCCACCGCTTGTCTTATAACAAATGTGTGCATCAAAGTCATCGGACATGTCAAAATTGACAAATCTCCCTTAGTAAAGATTACCTTTAATCGCAGAACAATCGGAAAGAGTGAAATAGAATTTTCTGTACTCCCAAATACGCACTTCGGAAATCAAGAAGAATTTATCCTTTATATAAGTTAATATATATAATTTTAAATCCCTTTTTATAAATGAGTATTTACTAAATACAATTTAAAATGCTTTAACATAATAAAATTAAAATAATAATAATGAATAATAGCGTTTCTAACTAAAATAATACCATTTAAATTATTTTTCTAAAAAAAATAGTATGACGCAACTAACTACTAATAATTTAAAAAATATATAATGCTAATTAAACTCTTTAGTTGCTCTTACAAGTAAATTATTACAAAGTTCGCTATTTATAATCGAAAGATATTAGCTATTTGTAAATATAAATTATTTTTCAGTACGCAATTAACAATTTTTGTCGCATTTGTGTTTATTTATTTAAGTCTTTATCAAAATGGCTACTAAAATGAATATTCTTTATATATTTTGATGATTTATAGTAAAAAGAAATACACCATTTGATTCTTTCTATCTGAATAAAAATATTTAAAAAAATAATTTGCACACACACAAGAAAATAATATTAAAGATGGTAATAATAATAATAAATCTTTATGCAATAATTCGGTGAATAAGAAAGCCGATAGTATAAAATTTTACTACGAACAATGATATTTTATATGTATTAATGTCTAATTACGCCATTTAGTTGAACAACAACAGCAACCAAAAAAAAAAAAAAAAAAAAAAAAAAAAAAAATCACATATTTTATAATTTGAGAAACAGCATTTGAAATTCCATGTTCCATTAGTTCAGACTTGATTAAAAAAATATATATATATGCGCTGCGTATTGATTAACAACATTTTCCAACTGTACGTACTTGTTGTATCGTATAACTTTTAATGTTCTTTGCCTACGTCATCATACAACGGGCCGACTGGAGGACTGAAAGAATTTGCAGTAGGAAATTATTTAAATGTTATTCATATAAATATCTTTCCTAAAACGCAATGCATTAGCTTTTTTTTTTGTTTGTTTGTTTGGGGTGGGGTGGAGGGATTCCATGTACGTAAACCAGTTGTACCCGCACTATTAATGTCATTTGAAATAAGAAACATTCCACAATGTACTTCAACATTATATATCAATTAAAAAAAATATAAAAATATTTACGGTCGCAGGGGTAAGTAGACAAATTGACAAACAGATGGACAGTCCGACAGACATATGCACATACTGAAATCATATTCACGCTTAAAAATTGTTAGAAAATTTTAAAACGCTTAATGTAAACGAAAAGGCAACTCCAGCAAATTTATCACAAAAGATATACGGAAAAAAAAAAAGTGTGTAATTTGATATTTTTATATGTACAGTATTTTATGTTACATTGTAATTCAATTATTCTGAACAACAACAAAAAAAAAATATTTTTTAATATTTATTTGAAAAATAATGGTTCACAAAATTGTCCTTAAAGAAATATATATGGCCCTAAAAAATATTAGATCTTGAGGGTGTCTGCTAGATTGAATTTTAACTATTTTCTATTCTGTATTTTTCTTACAAATCATCTTTATAGGAAGTCTCGGTTCTGTCTATCATAACATTCTAAATTTCACTTGCGAGGTTGCGAGTAATATTTAGTTATTTAGTATACTAATAATTAAGCGAAGGGGGCGGGGGGGATGTTGTTAGTGGTAAAAAAAAAAAAAAAAAAAAAAGAATTCTTTGAAACAAAATATTAAGTAAACTATAAATTTGTAACGGATTCAATTATTATTATGAATTAGATTATTATGCACAAGAATATAAAATGAAATAAATAAGCAATGAAGTCTGTGTAGTTGCTAACGATCGAACCTAGTATCTGTTTTGAAATACAATGTTATTCTTAACCATCTAAAGAAATTCTCAAAAGCATTTTTTAACCAAATCCTTGTCATTCCGCTGGAATACAAATAATATGATGAATGGACGTCCTGTTGTACGACTATTGTGTCGGTGAAAGAAGGAGTGGCTGAAAAACGCCTACTTCAACTCCCAGTGTGGAGCGAAGGGGAAAAGCACAAACGTGAATACGCGCCCATGACCATTTTCAAGTACAAACTCTCGACCGTGCTATAACGTTCATAACCATTTAGAAGTAACAAATGCTGACCGTCTATAAACGGTCGTGACCATTTAGAAGTAGAAATCTCCGACCGCGTATACACGTTCGTGACCATGAAAGGGTTAAATGTCTAGCTAGTCGGGAAGTTAGTTAAAAATCGATTGCAAGATTTGTACTGGTAACGCTGCCGAAGGCAGCAGGTATCGGAAACAGTTGGCCAAAAATATTAAAAAAACGCATTGTCAACGTGTTCTGAGCTTTTCTGAAAGTTTCAAATGTCTAGCTAGTCGGGAAGTCAGTTAAATTGCAAGATTTGTCCAAACCGTTTTTGAGTTATTACCGTTTTTTGATACATTATGGCCAAAACCAATGTATTTTTGGTCATTATGAACCTAATTTTCCAAAATATCTCCAAAATGGAAAATCATACAAAGTCCAAAAAAGAAGGTGCAGAACTATATGTTATAACAAACCTATGTACCAATTCGCAACTTTCTACGTTCAACCGTTTTTGAGTTATTACCGTTTTTTGATACATTATGGCCAAAACCTATGTATTTTTGTCATTATGAACCTAATTTTCCTAAATATCTCCATAACGGAAAATCATAGAAAGTCCAAAAAGGGAGGTGCACAACTAGATGTTATAACAAACCTATGTACCAATTCGCAA